>CM035800.1:15221676-15931676 GCA_020466265.1 Siphamia tubifer | reverse complement strand
CTAAAAGAATTGCAAATGTTGAAGTTATTGTCTCTAGGTTCATATTTTACTGATCTTTAGACTGAATTCCTCTGTATATAGAACGTGAACTAAATGGATTTTGTCACCGTTGACACCATGACTTATGCAATTATGCTGTGAGGTTAAAAAAATGTGCTTCAATGGTCAACCTATACAGTAAAATGAAGCTGAAGTGGAACTACATAAGACTCATCACATGCTCACAATGGCCCTGGATGCTGTAAATAACCTGACTATTATTATTCAATAACTAGGCGGCGTATGGGGAGTTGTTCATCGTGGAACATATAAACATTTTTCCCAAATTTTGTGTAAACACAGCTTTTCCCTCTGAATGGAAGTCAGTGCACAGAGACAGTTCATCCAGCTTTTCTACATTTCATACATTCTATTCATTCATGGTTGAGATAGCACAAACATCCTGTCTGTGACATCACTTGTGGGACTTATGTCTTACTCTGCTTAACCCATAAACACCCAAACAGCCACTGGAGACCCAAAGAATTAACTAATCTAAACTATTTAACCCTTTAAACTTCCAAGGTTCCACATATAGAGCGGAAGTAGTCGCTCAAAAATGTTAATTAAACCACCCAAAACTGTTGCAAATGTCACATGACCTAATGGAGGTTCTCAAGACATATAATAAGCCACTTTCAGCCACTTATTTGTTCAAAATACAAATGTTAAACAGCAGATCTAAACCTTTATGTCTCATAATTATCCACAGAGGAACCATATTCCAACAAACGCAGTCATAGTCCAACAAAAACAGCCAAATCAAACAAAAAAAATGTCCAAATGTAGTCCATATGTAGTCTAAAACATCAATAAATATCCACAAATGTTTTATCTATTACATCATTTAACAGGACCCGCCACCAATATCCCAGTTTTCATCTTAATATTTTCATTTATAACATAATCAAACACCAACTGCACCTTATTAAAATGGTTCAAGAACAACATTCAATTGACTTTATTAAGAAATTTAGACAAAATTGAGTGGAAGTTTAAAGGATTAATACCTGTTAATCCACTAATCCTATCAATACATGTAAATAATTGGTGTAAAATGCATCGTCTTTTCATGGTCATTAGATGATCTGTAGTTACTATGGAAACAGTGTCACCTTCTACAACACTGATTCACCAGTAAAACACATGGACTTGGAGGAAGATGCTTATTTTTATAGTCAATTAGTGATATCTTTGCTGAAAAAGTCAGGTTTTCCTCCGTTTTCTCTATTTCTGATATGACACGTTTTTATGAACATTTACATGATCAGTTAATTCAACTGGTGAAAATATCAGGATTTCACTGGGGGGGAAAAAAGAAGATAATATATCGCGATATATTATGTCATGATCCTAGCTTTGCCATTTGTATTGTATTGTCAGATTCTTGCCAATACATGCCTCTAGTGTCAAGCCTTCTAATTTCAACGAGTGTCATCATTTATTTTCACATTCAAACTATACCAGCCACTACATACAACCAGAAAAATGAAGAAAAATCCAACAAAAACTGTTTAACTCTAAACATAAATAATGAGTTTAGGCTGTAATAATGTGATAACTATAGATTGAATAAGATTAGGTTAAAAAAAAGCAATCAGTTAGTGTTAGGAAAGTGTCATGTAAAGTGTTAAGAACATGGTTATACAGTACAGCCGCTGAACAACAGGACGTAACTATAGATGGTAAAGAGTATATTGGTCAGACAACGTATGACCTCGTTTTCAGCAGCAGAACTCATTACATCACACTGAGTGTATTGTTGTGTGTCTGAGTGAAGTGTATCAGTTCTCACACATTCTGACCGTGAATCTGATGTATGATAAGATTTTCCAGAAACAGAGGCATGTTCATACTGGTCGCTGTGTATAATGCATTTTTAACACTGCGTAAACACTGTGACAGTAAGGTAGGCCACTATGCAAGCCAGGGCTGGAGGATTGGAAACACATGCCGAGTGCACCATGACTAATGATAATGGAATTAAAGACACTCCTGCAGGACCAAGATCAGGGCCAAGTTTCTCCAGAGTGATTGATATTTATCAGTTAAGAGGGTTTTTAAGAGCATTTTTTTTTTGTTGAGATTAGAATTAGAACAACATTATCATCAAAATAAAATGTCCAAAATCTCCCAAAAAGAGGAAATTATGTAAAGCGTCTGTCAAGATAATTTTCTTTCAGGGGCCACATACAGTTCAAGATGATCTCAACCAGTAAAATAATAGCATAATAACCGAGAAATATTGACGACTTCAAAATCGTTAACACTGATGAAGTACCGTGAAACTCTAGAATTACTTAAGAAAAATAACAATATTATCCCCCACAAACAAATACAATCTACTGCTTTTTAATTTTCTAATAGATTGGTTTAGTTGGGATTTACAACAGTGACTGAGCAAAAGACAGAAGTATAGTGTTGTCCTCATTTCTTTAGCTTCTCATGGATTAAATATGAAGTACATTTGAACTGAAATGGGTTAGTGAGCATGCAGGGTGGTGTGATGTCTACAACTGAAGTTCCTGTTGAAGACACAGACATCATGTGCTGAATTTAATGTCTGAGAACGAAGGATTTGAAACATCTGAACAGTGGAACTCTGGAAATACACAGACAGAGCTCATCTTTATATTCCACTATTTCTACACAAACGCTTAGTAAAATGTAATTATTATATATTTCTACATAATAGTTCAATCCAAACTGTATTTACAGCAATAAAAATGAATGGAAACAGAACAATGGAATAAATACGAATGGAATTAATTAAATTGGGCTTTTTCGGACATTTTGATGCAAAAGTGCATTGTGCATTACATGCAGCTGCAGTAGCAACAAAGATGGAGATGACAAGCATTGAAATCATGTCCTCTACCAGGTCAGAGGAAATGGCAAGAATAATTATCGTCTAATAATATGCGGTGTGTGATCATGAAAACCAACACTTCAATATCAGTTTCGAAATGTGTCATTGTGTCGGCTTATCATACATGTACTGTAAGGAGTGAGTAAGCAGTGGCGACCAAACCCTGTATGCTTGCAAGGCCTGTATGATAAGCCTACACAGTGACATATTACCAAAAAAAAAATGAAACTGATGTCTTGTTTTTCACAACCATACACTCTGTATTATAAAATGACAATTGACTTAGAGAAGTAGTTTTGTTGTATGTATTTATGGTGAGGCGGTGACTCCCTGGGGGTTACCAGAGGACTTGAGGGGAGGCGTGGCGTGAGAAAAAATAAACCTGAATTTAAAAAAAAAAAAATTGAAGTGCAAACATGTAGCGAGCTAACTACAGTAAATGCGAGGAGAAAAATCACACCTGAAGTGAAAGTGAGAGAGGACACAAAGTCTGGGGCGAGCAACAAACAGTAAATCAAACCCCGATTATTTAAAGTTTATCTTTTCATGGATTGGTCCTGGTGATGCTCTGCTCTCACGGTGTGTTATTTACAGAGGTGTGAGTTAATGATAAAATAATTTA
Source organism: Siphamia tubifer (assembly GCA_020466265.1). Classification (NCBI taxonomy): domain Eukaryota; kingdom Metazoa; phylum Chordata; class Actinopteri; order Kurtiformes; family Apogonidae; genus Siphamia; species Siphamia tubifer. The sequence goes on along the minus strand of CM035800.1, from coordinate 15,928,146 downwards.
TTTTGGTAAGAAGCTGAGTGAATTTTTATGTTTTAAAACACACAAAGGTTTTCACACAGATTTGAAAATATATTTTAAAACTGTTAAAAAAAAATACACAAAAAGAGATGTTAAAAACATACACAGATGTAAAAATGTATTTAAAAAGATGTTAAAAACACACAAAGATGTTATAAACTGTTTCTTTTACGGGAGGCTTTCTATCCCACAATTTGAAAACCCCTTCCTTTCATTTCTTTTGACCCCATAGTAAACATAATTGTATTGCTTGTCTCCATATGTTCATTGAAGCTGCAGCTGCATAGAATTCCCATTCCAACCATGCACTTAGCGACAAAATTTCCAAAAAAAAGTCAGAGTGATGTATCTGGTAAAAAAAGACAAAAAGGGGGACTGCTTATCATGGAGTTATCGTTGAAGTTTTGCAAGTTTTCTCCTTTATGATAAACCTGAAATATAATCTCAGCATAATGATTAAAGCACCTGATCAGTCAATTTAACATAGGAAAATATCAGATTTTTACAGGAAGAAAAGCTAAATAGTGAGGTTGAATAGAAGAGGGGAAATCATTTGGAAAGTGCCATAAACATAGCACTGGGTTTTTATGGGTTAATGCTGCAGTAATATGACTCCCAAAAATAATAACTGAACTCTGCAGGGACTATTTTACCCACAGTGGATACTTTTTCTTGTCATAAATATATATATACAGTTTCATACTTCAACTTGTGTTTGTTTGCTTTTTTACAGCTGTTACATGTAGTGGAGTATTTTCATGGCAATGAAATATATGAAAATAACTTTAAAACATAAACACACATATTAGTACCTACACGTGTGAGGATGAGTGTGTCCCCAGAGATGAACACTCGTCTGGGGACTTCAAGCATGACTGTGCACTGTCCTACTTACCAAGATGCCACAGAACATAACAGTATCAACTAAGTCTGAATAAAAAGGCAGAGGCGGAAGTAACGGGGCGTGTCCTGAACGCACCACTAAACCATATCAAGGTGCGTCACTACAGTTTGATAAACACATAATGGTCTGCATCACGTCTGAACATATACCCCGCAGTTCCTCTGACTCATTTCAATGGGGAAAAACACATGCATGCAAATAATACTACAGTTTGATCCAACAACCTATAAAAAAGATGAATCTTATGCAGAAGTTACGCCAAGTAACTTCCGGTCCCGTGTGGACCAATAATAATATAATAATTAATAATAATATTAATAATGGTGATGGAATAACGTGGGACTTATTAGAAAGCTGAAACTTTAGCTAAATATAGAAAAATATATATGCAGTATAAGGTGGAAAACATTAAAAAGGAGCCGTTACATGTCATTTAGCCAAATGGCGACATGATATGAATACATATTTTAATATTTGTGAATGAGGCAGGGCATCACTTTACTCTGCTGTCAATACTTTACTTTATCCGAAACACACACAACACTGAACTATCAGCCCAATTCAAGTGTTGAAAAAATAACTTACCATTTATTAGTGCATTCTAGGATCAGTTCTTGAAAAGAAGCAGCGAATTGGAACTTAGCCGCTTTCTTTCCGACCCGCTGAAGCCTTTTCCAAACCGAAGTCATGGCCCCACGGACCAGTTATTCTGTAACAACACGACAAATAACGACACGAACCCCCACTCCTGTGTCCGACAGAAGAAAAAACACGGACTACAGTCCACCTGCCTCACTGACAGTCCTCTGGGAAGATGAGGGACCCACTGTGGACACCGGCGTCCACTCTACAGAGAAGCTGCAAAACAAACACACGCCTCTACTCTGGGCCAGCAGTAAGCTAACCATGATACCACCGGAAGCTAATGGCTATGAATTTTCACAATAAAATAAAGGGCGGTGTGGGGCGGTTACTCCTATTTTATTGTAGCTTATTTTGTTTCATTTTAACATATTTTATTGTTTACACTTATGTTTAAAAAAGTATCTATACATATATATATGTATGTGTGTGTGTATGAGTTTTTCTGTTATACAGCCCATAATTTCAGCTAAATGTTTTTCTACTTTGGAGAGTTCAAAGACTGCAGTGTACCAGGGTTCAGAGACTCAACCACTTCCATGTTTGCTTTTTCTGTCTGTGTGTCACCAGTGTGTGTGTGTGTGTGTGTGTGTGTGTTTTCACCTTTACTGATATAACTGTGATGTGTAATCCTAGTTTATATTGCTGAACAAAGTTTTGTGTTTTCCATATTCCATTGTCTTTTCCTTTTTTTATTTATTTATTTTGCAAAATAGAAGCTCAACTTATCCTATTTCAATGATTCAGATGGAGTTTGCTTAATAAAACCTAATATCTCAAAATATAGACTTTTTTTTTAAATTACTTAGAGGCTGGGCTTTAGGGTTTCAATTGAAGCTATTCATACGTGTTTTATTTTGCAACTACAACAGCACTTTTTGTTTCCCTCTTGTTTTGAGCTTGACACAGTTCATACCGTTATTGTGCAATAATGCATGCTTTACAAATCACACCTACTAGGTCTATATTTAAGGACTTATTGTACATGTTAAATTCAGCAGCGGTCATGTAGCTGCATTTTAGTTTTGACAAGTCTGAACTAAGATTCAGCACAGCACTTTACCAATATTTGGTCAAATTATATCAGGTACCAATTGCTCAGAAGTAATAATGAAAAACAGTGAACAGAAAAGCATTCATTTTCAGATGGTTTTCATGAGGTAAAGTAAGTAATACTACTGTAGGTGACCTGTTGTACATAATGAGCACTGTAATGTTGCAGATACAGGCCTATGTAAATAATATGAGGATGAGTTAAACAGTGGTTACCGAGTTCCCATGTGTCTGTGTTGAAGGGTATTACCAAGGACTGGCTGCAAAACAGAAATTAACTGTAAAGCTGCTGGAGAAAGTTTCTCCTTGTCATCAGTCCCCTTCAGCTGGAGGGACTTTTCCACTTTAGCCTCGGGTCTATTTATAATCTGTCGCTGACACTCAGAGCAGCTGAGAATATAATGTAGCTTCTGAGAACACACAAACACTCACTGAATAATAAGCTCTTTCATAGATGATATCTACATTTATGTAACAACATTCATTTGAATGTTTTTTTCCAGATAAGTTAAGTTCCAGTTACACTTTTTTTCTATTCCAAAAGTGACTCAGAATAACATTACAAATTAAACCGAGCAAATTGAATTGGAAACGCCAGAAACATGTAACTTCTTTTATAATTGCCTTAACAGTATGAGACATAAATTTAAAAACATGTCTATTTGTAAAGCTTTTATGTAATTTCCAATGTGACATACAGTACTACACTGGTCACAAAACAATACAACACTACACTATATGATATTACACAACACTATAGTACACTATACTATATTACACAACACTATAGTACACTATACTATGCTATACTGTGCTTTCTTACACCAATGTACTCATTATGACAAATTTAAATGTTAACATGTTTTTGTCTGTATTTGGCTTCATGCATGTTTTACATATTAAAACTTTTTTTTTAAGAATGCACTAGATCTTCTAAATTAACTTCAGTGTTTGACAGAGTGACTTACACTTTGATTTAAAGTGGTGATAAGAGCTGGGTGGGCCTCTGAATGCATTCTTATCTAGTTCTAATCATACAATATATTACAGGGAGGGTTAGTTTAACAAATAATGCCTCATAGAAAACAGGACTTTTGTTATGGAAGTACAAAAGCTGTTTGGGTCCCACTCTTTTCTTACAATACAATGTCAATATTGTTTGACCTTATAATGGTTATTTTTGTGATGGTAGAGGATTATCTTTTTTTTTTTTTTTAAACTACTGTACACTGAATGGATGTTAAGGCGCTTATAAACAGATTAACTGAATTTAAATATTAATAAATTCTAAATCAGGGGGAGGTCAAACACATTTTAGTTCAAGGACCATATACAACTAAATATCAAATGGGCCGGACCGGTAAAATAATAAGAAAATAACCTTTAAATAATGACAACTTCAAACTTTTGTCTTTGTTTTAGTGTGAAAAAAGTAAAATAATTTCATAAAATGTTTACATCTGAAAGCTATCCCCTATGAACAAATGCGTAAAAAAGTGACATTTATTAAGAAAAATAATTGTCATTTTAACAATATTATGGTTCAGTTTATCATTTACACCCAGTGCATTTTAACTTACAGATCACAGTGAATCTACAAATAAACAAAACATTTACAAACAGACAGAATAGTATTAAAACCCCATTTATTTCTCTTAAGACATTTCAGGTTGTTCATATTTGTTTAGGTTCATATTTGTTTAGGTTATTCACTGCTTTGTGAAACATTGTCATTATGTCATTTTAGTATTTCAGAAACACCAAACCTTTCTTTTTGTTTTAAAGTGAAAAAACGTAAATAATATTGTGAAAATATTCATATGTACAAGCTAACCTTTAAAAACACATGAACAACTTGAAAATTTTGAAGAAACAAAACTGCAATTTTGACAATATTATGGCTCATTTTTATCATTTACACATCAATATTACAATTTACAGAGACACAAACATATTTAGTAACAGGCAGAATATTGTGAAAATAGAATAAATATAATAAATACTAATATACTAAACTACTTTCCTGCCTCCAACTGGTCCAGAATGCAGTTTAAACGTTTGGTTTAAACAAACAGCAGCACATAATCCCAGTCCTAGTTTCCCTTCACTGACTTCCTGTACCTTTTAGAATTGATTTGAACCTACTGAGAGCTTGGGTCCTCTTTATTGAAGGAAAAAAACGTTCCCCACTAGAAAAGACGTTGCATAAAATTGTTAAAAATACATTTGAAAAAAACAAAAACAAAAACAGTTCCATTGTATGGGGAGGCTGAGACACGGCCTTCTACTTCCGGTTCATGGGTGCTTAGCTTGCAAAAAAATTATATGATAGCGTTTAATAAGAAATATTTGATGCAGCATAGGCAAACCACCCGTTTTTGATGAATAGAAAATATGACATTAGGTTTTGTGTGGGCTTACATACGCGAATACAATGCGTCGCGTATCTGACGTCACACTCCACTCAGCTGTGGAGTTTGTGGTGACGTCACATACGCGCCAGGCGTGTAGTCCGAATTATTTCCGAATTATTATTTTTTTTTATTAAATATTGGGTTTTACTAGCAAATTAATCACCTGTTGGTTAACAGAAGCAGTTGAAACACACATTAATAATTATAATTTATTATGAGGTACAACATGTGTGTGATTCAGGGCACATGACAAACCAGATACGATTGTAGCATTTTATTTTCCATTGAATACCATTCATTAATTTTCCGATCTCAGGCCCCATGAGCCTCCCAGAAGGGGCGGAGAGTTAAGCTCCCCATTGTTTCCAAAATGGCAATTATTTAACATAAAAAAAAGGCTGGGTCTCAAGAGGTTACGATGTTACTGGTCACTTTTAAAGCCTGAATGGGCCTGGCTCCAGGCTAGATTACTCATATGTTAGCCAAGTACATGCCAGTACGTGGCCTTAGATCGTTGGGCGGCGTGTTCCTGACTGTTCCAAAGTAGAGGTGCCAAATCTAAAGGTGACCGTCTTCATCAGGGCTCCTTGACTTTGGAACAGCCTGCCCAAAGAGTTCAGGCTTATGGAGTCTGTGACATCTTTTAAAGCACTTTTTAAAACATATTTTTTAAGACTGGCTTTCATGTCAAGTTGTCTCTTTTAACCTTGGAATTTCATAATTGTTTGCATGTTTTATTGTTTAATTTTAATTGTACCCTGTTTGATTGACAGACTTTTTAAACTTTTTTTTAATCTGAATCTAAAATGTTTAACCCTTTAAACTTCTACTTCATTTCATCTAAATTTCTTAATAAAGTAAAATTGTATGCCGTTCTTGAACCGTTTTGATAACATGCGATGGGTGTTTGTTTATATTATAAACGAAAATATTAAGATGAAAACTGGGATATTGGAGGTGGGTCCTGTTAAATGATGCAATAGCCATTTGTGGATATTTATTGATGTTTTGGACTACATATGGACTACATTTCGACATTTTTTTTTTTTTAATTTGGATGTTTTTGTTGGATTTTGACTGTGTTTGTTGGAATATGGTTCCTCTGTGGATAATTATGAGACATAAAGGTTCAGATCAGCTGTTTGCCATTCGTATTTTGAACAAATGAGTGATTGTACCTGCTGTGGATATTTTATCTGAAAGTGACTTATATCTTAGGATGTGTGAGAATCTGTGTTGTCAAACTACATTAGGTCATGTGACATTTGGAACAGGTTTGGGTGGTTTAATTAACATTTTTGAGCAACTACTTCTGTTCTATATGTGGACCCTTAGAAGTTTAAAGTCTATTCTATTGTATTCTATTCTATTTGTATGATAAATCAGGTTGCAAAACAGTCTTAATATCAGAGATGGATTATACTGTCAGATCAGATATGATAGCTGTGAAAAAGCCAACATCAGCTCCACAAACTCACATCATCCCACATGATCTGATCCTAGTACACACTATCCTGTTCTCCATCTGTTGCTAAGTGATGTGTCCGGCTTCGAGGCCATCCTTGGCATTTCCATTGACCCTCCCTCTGTTCCCTGTGTCTCCCATCAGTTCTCTCTGCAGGCACATTGGGAAACAGCTGCATTTGGGTGGGTAAAAATAAAGACAAAATGGAGGAAGAGCGGAGGGGAGTCTCCACATGTGGGAAAAGCAGTTTATTAAAGTTGGTGTTTCTGCCAAAGATCCATCAGGGTGAAGTTTTTGTTTGTTTGAGGAACTATTCTGGGAATTGCATTTCCTAGTTCCTCTGTTTTAGTGACGGTGCTTAATTTGGACATGAATGAATGCAGTAAAAAAAAAAAAAAAAAAAAAGGGGGTTTCCCTCCCTATAGGAAGCAAAAGGGGTATGTAAGGAAATGTATGTAACACTGAATATTCTATAAAGAAGGAAAGTTAATCTTTAAGAGCAACACACTTTACATTTTGCCTTCATAATTTACTTGTGGAGATGTCAGAGATGCTTTAACAGGTTGAAAATGATGGGAAGGGACTAATGTTGGTAACTATGAGGTCAACCCTTTGCTAAACAATCCACTTCCTCTCTGTAGGCCACCCACCAGTTGGTGTGTATCCTGTTTTGGAGCCCTGGGTACTATTATGTGATTGCACTTTTCCCAGTTTATAAGGCCAGTATTGACTGTGACTCCTTTTACGTTCAGAAAAAGTGAGCTTTTACCCTTGTGCCAGAAAGTCAATATTGCTAATAAACCATTTACAGGACTAATGAAAGTGAATATTCCACTAATATACCTGTTTACATCGTCCAGTAAATGAGTGTTTCCCATCAGTGGCAGAGTTGTTCAACCATGAAAACACAGCTTTCCTTCCATGACCTGTATGAAAAGGCCACTGTTGAGATACTTCCACTTACCTTGGAACATGTTTATATCCAAACTTTTTTTTTGTGTTTAAAAGTTGGTCAGTTTCTCTCTTTCAATACCAGATATGTGGGCTGTCCTTTTAGATTTGTTCCAACACACAGATGCCATGTGTCATAAACCCAAACTGAGATGCAAATGTTTCAAATATGACAAATATAGTCATGGTTGAACTTTTGATTTTTATTTATTTATTAACCACTAATCCTATCAATACATGGGGAAAAATGGTGTAAAACACAGTTTTTCATCTTTTCATGATACATTTCATGTTTTCTCTGTTTTTAATGAAAACACCTTCAACATTAATTTAAGATTTCCTAAAAATCTACATGATTAATAAATTAAATATAGGAAGATACCTGATTTTTTATTCAAGAATACAAAATACAGAGCATTTACACTGTTTAAACCCTGTTGATCCACTCATCATATTTATACATGTAAATAATTGGTGTAAAATACCAATTAATATAATCTTTTCATGGTCATCAGATATGACCCATTTGAATGTTCAGACGCTCTGTAGTTATAACAGAAACTTCTAAAACATTAATTCACCAATAAAACCCAGAATAGAATAGAAGTACTTTATCGATCCCACAATTGGCAATTACTTTGCGACAATAGCAGTAAAACAGATATAATAAGACAAAATGATATGACATTGATATATTTTGGGGAGAAACTCACTTTTTCCTCTATTTTCTCAGTTTTTGTTATAAAAACCTACAACTTTGATTTAAGCGTTTATGAAAATCTAAATGATCACTGGATGAAACACCTTTTTTCCATTCAACAATTGAAAATAGAGAACATAATATTAGAAACGATGTTGATAAATCACATAATAGAGGTAAAATTTACAAAAACAATCATTTAGGAACTTCCACAATTTTTGGTGTCTGTGATCTTTGACCTACATGTATTTTGCACCACCTTGAATATTTCCTGAAAATGTCATAGAAGTTGGTCCAGTAGTTTTTGCGTATAGTTTCTGGCAGACAAAAAAAAAAAACTGAACTAGAAACAATACCCCTCTCTCTTTACAGGGTGGTGGGGGTAAATATGGATTTAAATGTATTATAATAATAATAATAATAATAATAATAATAATAATAATAATAATAATAATAATAATAATAATAATAATAATAATAATAATAATAATAATAATAATAATAATAAAGGCTTTTTATTCTTCACTTTTAAGAGAGTGCCTTGGAATTTTTCTTTGTTTTTTATGGATTTAAATGTGTCCCTAGGGTTAAATGGTTGGTATATACAGATTAAAGCACTAAGAGAATAAAGGATTCAGATGTAAAGTGAGCATTAGAGGAATGAAAAGAGCATGTACCTGAGTCTCCTCAGTCAACTGTGGAGTAATCAGATCTGTTCAGGCGTCGCGCCGGACACTTCTATCTCTGACCTTTGTAAATATAGCCTGGATAAGCCAACCACCTGTCCGCTGTCTGTCACAAACGCACAGAGGGTGACGGGCAGCAACAGCACAGCCACGCCATTTGATTGAGGTCACAACAACGCGCAACCATCATGCAACGGACTGACACTGTCATATGACCTTTGAGCAAACATACCATAAGACATGACATGAATTGAAATGACTTCTTATTAATGAGTGTGACCTCAGGTTCACTGTGGCTGATGGGAAAAGCCTATGATAGTATTAATTGCTAATAGAGGATAATGGTGATGAAATTAAAAACCTATATGTAATGACTTCTTAACAGTGTTGGGAAATTACTTTTTAAAAAGGAACTTTTGGACATTACTCATTACTTACTTAAAAAGTAATCCAATAGTCAAGACAAATATATTTGTATAGCACATTTTGTGTACAGGACAATTCAAGGTGCTTTACATAAAACATATAAGAAAATTTGAATGATTAAAATGCATTAAAACACAATTCAAATAAGAGACAAAAATATTTTAAAAATCAATTAGGAATTTAAATAAAAGCTGCAGTAAATAGTAAAGTTTTCAGGCCTGATTTAAATGAACTGACAGTTTTTCCCAGACCTCAGGTATTCAGGTAGTTTGTTCCACAGGTGAGGAACAGAACAACTGACTGATGCTTCACTTTGTTTGGTTCTTATTTTGGGGACACATGGACATGATTTTTGTCATTTGTGTGACAGTGGACACAAGGCCAACAGCAGGTTATTTTTTTATTATTAATCTGATTAAAAATGTGAATCATTTCTGAGCTCTAGTTTTTACATAACTTACTCTACACCTGTTACATATATCATATATATTTGTCATAATATACTCCTTTATTTTTATTTTTATTTTTTTTTATCAATTACTAAACATTTCAGGCATCTCCATTTGAATTTCAGGTAACCACACATGGGGTCCTGAACCCCAGGTTGAAAAACACTGTACTAAAGGTTTACAACAATGTTCCTTGAACACATTTTAAACCAGAACTTGATTCAATAAGATCCACATTTGTCCTTTTCCTACTGATTTAGAATGACTTTTTAATGTATTTACAGAGACCTTTTGTCTCCTTCTGTTACTGTTCTAACAGCTTCCTGTTGACTTTTGGTATTACATATTTGTTAAAAAAAACAAAACAACCTTGTAGACAGTGTAATATAAGTTGTTCGTATTGCTGTCATTATCATGTTTAGTCATTATTATTATTATTAGATGTTTGTTTCTCTGCTGTTCTTTCTGTCACCATTAACAGTCAGAGTTCTAGTGTTGCATTGTGGTTAGAGTCCAACACTAAAGCGGTCCAACCAGTTCACTTCCCTCGAGGCAAATAGTGTTGATCATGTGATCCTGGAAGCAAACTCTAAGAGTCTTTGTGTGACATGAAGTCCAAACAACAGCAGCTCTGGATCCACTGTCATCCAGGGAATTGGACACAGAGTCTGCGGAGGCTCATGTGTCTGCTGACGGGTCATCATGAAGATGATGATGGTCATCGTCAGCCTCCTGTGTGTATGAGCCACAGCGCTGCTCTGTAAACCCACTGGAGGAAGAGGAGGAGGAGGAGGATGAAGACGCTCTGCAGTGACTCAAAGAAAAAACGTGACAAAACCACTTCAAACACAGTCAACAACTGTCACCACTCTTCTATTCCCAGTCCCTCACATGTGCCTCTTTATTTCCTCTGATGTATTTGTTGCATCACAATCAGTGACAGTGACAATAAAACATTTGTTATAAAGTCGGAACAACATATTTTATTGACTTAAGAATCTAATGAGTGTCTTCACCTTGTTTATTTTCATCATGTCCTCTTTAGAACCTGCTAAAAAAAAATGCCTAATTTATATGGGATGTATTATGTTATTAATGTTGCCACTTGTTTCTACCAGTTTTTTTTCCCCAATGTACAATTTTTACTGCCGTTTTGTTTATTTTTTCTAAAATATAGTTATTGTTTAGCTTTTTATTGTGGTATTTCTTGTGTATATTTGGTGTTTATGCTGTTTTTGGAATCTCATTTTCCTGAAAGCCATGCCCAAAGAATATCTAAAGTTTGAGTTAATGTAATCTAATCTAATTTGCCTCTAATATTTATATATCTTAATTTCATCATATTTGATTTCTCTTGGATCCTGCTGAAACTGAGATTTCATTGTCTATTGTTTGTTAATCCTCCTCATTCTTTTTCTTCATTTTCTTTCATTCTTTTTGTCAGTCTTACTATTGTTAAGTGAGTACATTTACAATGTTTAGCAAGGGCTAATGTATTGCCCACGAGTTACTATCAGAAAAATATTCCCCAACTGGGCCGAACAGAAAATTGGTGAGTGTTTTGCTTTACTAGTAATTTTTGCAGTTACTGTAAAAAGTAAAAAGGCAGTAAAGACCATTACTGTGTTCTTACCTATGTCCATTTAGGACCCTGCCCCAATAGTTTATAGTGAATCACTGTATTAGACTGAAACAGGTTATGGAATTACTGTATTTTCCGCATTATAAGGCGCATATATGTATATATATATGTATATATATATATATATATATATATATATATATATATATATATATATATATATACACATATATATATGGTTTTTATGAAGGTTTTTCATTCATAAGGTGCATTAAATGTAATCAAAATCATGAGATAAAAAGTCCAAATTAGGATATTAAAAAGTCTAAATTACTGGGATGAGAAGTCAAAATTATTAGATAAAAATTCAAAATCATGAGATAAAAAGTCTAAATTATGAGACAAAAAGTAAAAATTCCGATATTAAAAAGTCAAAATTATTAGATAAAAAGTCAAAATTATCAGATAAAAAGTCTAACTTCCCAGTCACTAAGCACTACCAGAATTAATCCATATATAAGGTGCTCTGGTTTTTGCAGAACTAGGTAATATACAGTAACAATAACTGCCTCATGTTCAATAACATACCTACAACTACTGGGGCTGAACAACAAGAGAACTTTAAGGTGATTTTTTCAGTTTGGTGTCTGTGCAGTTACTGCCTTTTTAGTTTGTAGGACAGAATTACTGACAGATAGGAAACTCCATGTAGTCCAAAATGCCATAAAGACCTTTAATCTTGAAAGGTCAAACCCATAGTCTCACATTTTTAGAAGGAGATGTTCATTAAGAGCCAACAAGGAGGCGGAGTTTGTTGTGCCTGGCAACACTTTTCTGTGCATATAGACAGAAAATGACATTTAAAGGCGTAGTTTCCTGACTCACCGTCTCAGTGTCCTGGAATGGAAAGATGCTGGATCCAAAACATGTAACAGAGTAGAAAATATATAGATCCACACACCAAATGGCTCCAGTAGATGCTTTTATTTGTGGTATAAGGTTTCAAGTAAAAGGCCGTTCCTCAGACTTCTGATAAATGTGGAGTCGAAAATACCCACAATCCATATTACAAAACCATGTGTCGTACGAACATGATACAGGATATTAAAAAAACAAGAACGTGGATTATGTGGTGGATACAGAACAGGTACTTTAACTTTTCAAACAATTCAATGAAGAGTTTAATATTTAACCATAATAAGATTACAAGTTTCTATACTGTGTATGTTTTTTTATCTGCAGTATTAAGTGTTTTTAAGTCTACAGTATTTTACCAGTCAAATAAACAGTAAAAGTGAGTGTTTTAATCCAGTGTGTTACTTTTACAAAGAGCCCATTCTTTTATCTGTACTCCAAACAGTTGAACAACAGCTGTCATTTTTATGTATTTATTTTTAAGACATTTTAAATAAAATCATCCTGGAATGGTAAGAGATTAAATAAAGAAGAATATTGCTCCTTTAATAATAGAATTGTAGTCACACTAGTATGAAAATTCACACCAGAAAGACATTTATGGTGATGACATGTTTGCCCAGAATGACACAGTTTTGCCTAAAACACTGTGACATTATTTCAACACTGTATTAATAATGACATCATTGACTTTTGAGAAACGTTCACCTTTGACCTCCTTCCACTCTGTCGACATCTCTAGGATCTGACCCAACAAGACTAATGACCTCATACTAAACCAAAGCTCTGTGTGTGTGTGTGTGTGTGTGTGTGTATTCCTATCTTTACACAGTCACATCATGGGGATTTCTGACACTATGGGGACCAAAATTCAGGTCCTCACAAGGGTTAAATATAACTAAAGGTCCCCACTAATAAAATAGAAATGATGTCGTCCTATAAATACATCATTTTTTTTCCAGAAGTCCTTATAAAGCATGGGAGAAACAGGTGCAAAGTGAAACATGTATTTTTTCAAAGGTTTAAACATGTTTAGTTTAAAAAAAATTAATAACAAATAATTAAAAATAAAATAAGTACTAATAAAAAAAATAAAAATTTAAGTACTTACTACCTTTTTTCCTTTTTATTTATTTGTTTATTTGATGCAATGTCCCTATCAAATAAACAAATAAATAAAAGGAAAATAAGTAGTATTTAATTTCTTTTTTTATCAGTACTTATTTTATTTTTTTAATTATTTGTTATTAATTCCTCTTTTAAATTTGATTTTCAAATTATTTGTATTATATTATTTATTTATTTTATAAAAAAAAAAGAAGATGTGTTTACACTCACTACCCAATAGCTACTTGATTATAAACTTGGTCCTTATGAGACATGGAAACCTGTGTGTGTGTGTGTGTGTGTGTGTGTGTGTGTGTGTACTGGTAGTGCTGGGCACAGCCTTGAATTGACGGCGTCTCCGTCCCATAGTCCTCTGTATCTTCCACAAACACAAACCAGGCCAGTGTTAAAGCTCCTACTGACCTTCACATCTATTAAACAAACACTGGCCTAAAGGATCAACTGACAATATTTAGAACCACATTATTGTTATGTTTAACTAAAACTAAAGTAAATATGTAAAAAACACCTACAAACAAACTATGACTCTTAACAACATGACTTTAATTCAAATCTTTTCAGTTTATTTCTTACATAATCAAAGTGTTATTGGTGGCTATGGCTCCAATTTTTTAATTTCTAATTTAACTTCTTTTCTCAGTGTATCTTACGTTGTATCTTTAATATAGTCAGGCACTTATCAACACATACATGTCTATTGTAGATGAATATTCATCTGTTTTAAGTGAAAACCTATAATTTCTTACACAGTTGTTTGTTGTGACCTTCATCATTTTTGCCTATGATAGATACCACATATACCACAATGTCCTTTAAAGCCTTTTAAGATACTTTTATGCACTTTTAAATGGTCCCTTGGGGATGAATATAGTGTTTTGAATTGAACTTTTGTGTGTGCATTTAATACCCTACTGTTTTTAAATTCGGATTAAATGGAATCTGCATTTCATTACCTTATAGATGTGACATGTACAATGACAATAAAGTTTCATCTAATCAAATCTAATCTGGATGGAACATACTAATCTACCAGTGCTACATCTCAGGCTTCACTCAGAATGTGGCCACAGTGACATCTAGTGGTCACTATATATAATACATTTATATTAACTGTGCACATTGGGGGTTTTTTTTTTATATAAATCCATTTGAAACAAATTGATAATACAAACACTTTCTATTGAGATTTGAAAGCATACTTCACAGAAATAAATTTAAATTTGCAGATCTGTTAAAAAAAATAAACGTGATGAAGTGGATGATGATTTGGAACTGAATGTCAGAGAAATAAATGTAGTGTTACAGTAAAGATTTAGTCTAAAGGATTTACCTTAGACTTAGAAAATGTTAAATGTAGGGGAAAAAAAACATTTGGATGTTATAAAAGTTATTCTACCTGTATCATTATTATTTTATTTTCTATTCTCTGTATTTTTCAGTGAAAAATCATGCGTTTTCCTATTTTAAATTCACAGGATCATGTCGCTGTTCATGCAAGAAATTTATTTTTAAAAGGATGTACCTGACCCGCTTCTTGACCCGCATTTTTAAAAAGTAGTCAACTGTCTGTCTGAACATCACATGATCTTACTCACATACCTGCATTTATTTCTGTGTTAAAATGTGATATCATTGTTTGTAAGTTAAGTTGTTGAGAAAATATTTTTGTCCTTCATTCAAAACTTAACACACAGCATCTAAACCAGGGGTGAACAACCTGTAACACCCAAAGAGACATTTGAACCCAGTTTCCACAAAAAACAAAACACTGGGAGCTGCTCATCATCTTTAAAAATATCAGTGAATGTGTCCCAAACCTTAACTTTTTTTGTTTGTATGTTTCCACTCACCTAACTTGACTTTCTCTCTGTCGGATACTTCTGACGTTGTACATCACCTTCATGGAAATTCAAGTTAATAAAGCATATTTTAATGTTTATCTCAAACAACCAAACTGACCACAACCCGAATATCATTAAAAAAAAATTTCAATGGCCCCCAACTGCAGGTGACCGCGGGCACCCACTCTCTTCGGGTTAGCGTGTGCATCACTTATATATCTTAGAAATGTATAAGTGAATGCAAAACAGTCTCATTCAAAATTACACTTGTTTCTCTTAGGATATTTCAGGTTGTTCATATTTGTTCAGGTTATTCACTCTTTTGTGAAAGGATTGTTTATAAATGCACATATTGTTGTTTTTTTTTTAGTATTTTACTGGTACAACTCACATGAGATCAAATTGACTTGAATGTTGGCCATGAACTAAAATGTCTTAATACATTTTTGCATTTCACAAACATCCCACAGGCCAAATTAAACCCTTTGGAGGACCAGTATGTTTACCATATGTATTCTATAGCCTTCCAGCATGACCATGTGGGCCTGAGAAGGGTTACATACAGTATAAAGCTCCCATGTGGGTTTGTCCACAGTTTCCATGGTGACCCCACATGTTCAGAATCACAGATCTAAATATTTCATACTAGTTATCCCACAATATTTAGCTTTCACATCATTAAATTCTGATTTTCAAATATTTGTTTGCAAGGTTTTTTAATATTTTTCTATTGAAATAACTGTGCCTTTTACTTATATTTATTACTGTTTCAATATGTGTTGTTGTTTTACTTATATTTGTTGTCTGTCAATTTTTGCACTGAACCTGACAGCTCTACCTCACATTCGTTGTATTTGGTACAATGACAATAAAGAGAGTCTGATTCTGATATGAACAAACACACGTGGGGTCACTAGTGAAATTACAGACAAACCCAAATGAGATCCTTACAGTATATTCAGCCCATTTGTAACCCTTCTGAGGCCCACATGGACATGCTAGCTGGGTTATGTTCTCAATGAAACAACATAAAACAGCAGATTCAGGTTACATTCATCTGTTACTGAAGCTGTGAAGTACAGCGGTGTAGTTTTTTTCCCTGACCCTCTGACCTGGACTCCATCATTTCTAGAGGAGCAGAGGAGACGGTGCAGATGGAAGAGGAGTACTGGAGATCCTCCTCAAAACTTTCTCCACTCAGAGTCATTTCAGTGAGGCGGATGCCGTCCAGGTGTGCATAATGTGAGCCGGAGAAGAGCCGGACCACCGCTCGAACCTGAGGGAGGCGCACCACAGTCTGTTTGAAGGTGAGGATCAGGACTAAACCAAGCAACAGGTAACCTGAGGAGAGGAGGATGCACAGACAGACTGATGTAGATGTACATATGGAGGATTCACCATGTTATACATCATGTTAAAGCAATCGTAAGAGTTAATGTTAGGAAACATTCCAAGCCTTCATTCAAGTAAAAGTACCAATATGATAAGTAATTTCAGACAAATTATTTACATTTGTTTATATTACTCTGATGACACACAAACATGTCATGGTAAAGTTTAAGATTATTTTAAAAACAAAGCTTTTTTCCACTCCTGTATTTGTATTAGACATCTAAAATGAGAGCTGTAGATGTCAAAACAAACCACAGGTTGCATCTTTTAAAAAAAATATTTCTATATTATTGACTGTGTAAAATGTTCATCTCATGAATTACTAAAGCTGTCGTACAAATACTACAGAGTATATCAAAAATACTACAGAATATATCAAAAATACTACAGAGTATATCAAAAGTACAGTGTGTAGAATTTTCCTCAGTGGTCTTTCCAATAATCACTCTAATTACTGGTTAAAATGGAATAAAAGAAGTCCCAAATCAGTCAAAAGATCACATTGTTTGATTACTTTTAACCTATAAGAACCTGTCTAAATATATGGTACAGCACGAGGGGCACCACTATCTGTTCATGAGTAGAAAGTCCAAATATGTGCCAACAGTACTACTGTCATGTAAATGAAGATAATTAAACATTTACTGTTGTTAAAAAAAAAAAAAATATATATATATATATATAAAATATATATATATAGTATATATATATATATATATATATACTTATTTCTTAAAAAACTCAGATGATGAAACTGTAAAAAAATTCAAACTAAAAATTCAACCATTAAAAAAATATTGTGAAATTCAACTATACAACTCGAGTATCTAACTGTAAAAGAACTGGTCACGTAGAGTTCTTTTACAGTTTAATACTATATCCACATACTCTCATCTCTAGCATATGTTTGTCATATTCTCTCTTACATGTGATAAGAAGTTCAAGTGTGTCCTTGCCGCTGGGGTCCCAGTTCCTCCCCAGAGCATCCCCTCCCTGACCCACTGTGCTTAGGATGACAAAGCAGAAGAAGACAGCGTCTAGAAAGGTCCAGTCCGGCTCCACAGCAGAGACCAGGAGGGCGGGGAGGAGGAGGAGGAGGCCGAAGAGGAGCAGTGACAGAAGGCCGGCGTGGACGAGGGCGGCCCTAGTGTGGGACAGGCCCCAGAAGGTGTGGAGGCGATGGATGGGGCCATCGGTGATGACAGGGAGGAGGACGTCTGAGAGGAGGTGGAGGAGGAACAGGGTGAGGGGGATCCCAAGGGTGCAGTAGAGGATGCAAAAGAACTTGGCTTGGTCAGACTGAGGGGTGTAAGAGTCTGAACCTGAGGAGAAACAGAAAAAAACACTGAATTAATATGAACACAGATAATGTGTGTCTTAATTCTCAAATATTTTTGAAGCTCTCTATGTGATCAGCGGGATTTTTTTTCTTGAAAACCCTAATGTATACAATTAGATACATGCAATACACAAATAATGCACCAGGGGGAGGAATTAATTCACCAAAAGCCTTTCCAGTGACATGATAAGACCTATGATGCAGAACAGTGGCCCTAGAGGACTGGAGTTTGACATCCCTGCCTAACAACAAAAAAATAATGCACTATTAGAAAAACAGAACAGCCACAATAAGAAAAAAAAACAGCCCAAAAAAGTATCCACTAGCTCAAAAAAAGTACACTTTATAAAAAAAAGTATAGGCCAAAAATGTATCCACTATAAGAAAAATAAGACTATAGCAAAAAAAAAAAAAAAAAAAGCCACTGTAAGAAAAAAAAAAAGAGAACCCAAAAATTACTACATCTCACCATCTTTTTCCCCCCCTTATAGTAGATAATTTTTGGGCTGGTACACATCTAACCCACTATAATAATATACTGCATCACTTAAAATATATATATATTCATTTTGTACATTAAAGAAGAAAGTCCACACTTCCTTTCAAACTGTGCTTCACTAAATGTCCTTTCAGAAACAGGTCTGACAGATTAATACATGGTGTTTCTGTGGGTGTCTTCCACAGCTCACCCATGGTGGTCAGAGTGACAATCACAAAGTAGAGTGATGAGGTGAAGTCATAATGTCTCTCCTCAGCCTCAGCTTTCAGAACAGCTACATCATTGTGGTGGGCGCTCAGAGCTTTCCCCAGCAGTTCGTCCAGTCTGTTGTCATGTACGCAGGGGTTCTCCTGCAGGAAGGTGCGCCGCAGCTCCTCCACTTCCACCCGCAGCCGCTCCTCCACTGGCATCTCCACAGCTGTGAACACCAGACCCCCCAGGAGAACGAAGTGGACGTAGCAGACGAGCAAGCAGGGGAAGGCGAAGGCCTGGCAGTGGAACCCGGCTGAAGGTGAACGCTGGGCCATTGTTAGCACCGTTTGTGCACAGACTTCACTGTAATAAGACACTGAAGCTGCTCAGCCTTTAAATATTTACAACTTGTCACCGATACAGACCTGCTAAAAAGTCCAAGAAGATGCAAACGTCACCTGGAACAATTCTGAAATGAATGAAATCTGAAGGATCAAAGAGAAATCCTACAGGAATTTTATTATTTTATGAAAATAGCATCTTTTCAGTCATACAACTCCCAAGTTTCTGAGCTTTTAACACAATTAACACACAACCTTCAGTGTCCACTCAGTCCATCTGGTTTTATCTGGGATCCTGAACAGCCCAAGATATTAAAATATACAAGATTCAGTCCATTTTCTCCATATGCGAGTGTTCATTTCACAGTTCTGAAGAAGAAACCTGATTGGACGACTGACCAAACAGTCTGGCAACACAAATAATGAGAACTGGGTCACTGGGTTCATGAGATTTAAGTCAAAAGATGAAAATTAGAACTACAAGTATGACAAAAGATGACTACACATATTTTATTCTTAATATGACCTTACGTAGGAGTTTATATTTAACATCAATGAGAATGAAGGGTCTTGTTTCAAGCATTTTACTGCTTCTACACAACATACTAACTGCACATGCTTGGGTTTTGAAGATTCAGAAACTGTTGATGTGGATTGAAATTCTTTAAAAAAAAAAAAAAAAAAAAAAAAAGGATTTGTCAAGACATCTGCAAATGTTGCATCACTGTATTTTCATGAAATTCAGCTGCAGAGTGAGTAACAGGAGGCTGAATGAAATACAAACCAGCCAAACCTACTGATCACTACTGTCAAATTAAAGAAGCGGGTATTACAAACTAGAGAGCAAAGTGAATTTACAAAGGACATCAATCTGAAATGAAAACATGTGCAACTGCAGCTTTAAAATGTGTTCAAATAAAGACAGCGCCTTTAAATGAGGGTTTGGTTTCATCTTAAAGGCAGATGTGAATGTAACCTCTGAAAATAATAAAGAAACTATATATGTAATTAAACTGCAGCTACAAATTAATTTGGTATCACATTATTCCCAAATGAATTACAATTAATTTCAACTAAATAATAACTTGTTAAAATATCCATGTGTCAGTGAAGCCCACTTCTTCAGACAGCATATGTCATTCGTTTTCCGCTGAAACCCACTACCATCTCAATTTACAATATCTGTTGGATACTGGAAAACAAATACTTACATTTTATTTCCTAACCCAAATGAAAATTCTTTTAGTATCTAAAAGTGAAAATCTGTAAGAGTCAGGATAGGATGTGAACGCTACCACCTTCTGCCTTTTGAGAAAAACCTACTTGATCCACAACTGAGGCTCCCATCACTGCATTTGTAATTCAGTGATATGGAAACAGATCTTCTATCAGATTGGGTTGGACAGGATACAAAACTGTGATATTAAACTATTGAAAAAAAAAAACAGAAACAAATACACACTGTGCCTTCCTCCCTTTAGTGTCACACGATTGTCTGATGCCTGTTTGTGTCTTTAAAGGGGCAGATGGAGGGAGTAATGAGAATAGGCCCAGCGGCGCACAGGTTTGCCCACTCTGCCGATGACGGGAAGCTTGTGGGCGTAGGCGCGTGGTGGGATGGCTGAAAGGGGCGGGGTCGGAGCAAATGTGGTCTGGAAGGGACGTCGCCCTTGACAATGGCGGCTCATTTCCCGGCCACCAATGAGGAACGAGAAAACTGGAGGTCCACTCTGGGAGGAAGTGAAACGAGCTTTAGGGAAAACATCTCGAGAGAGTCCAGCTGAACGTTGTCCTGAGCGTGATGAGGAGGATCTGGAGCGTGGAACTGAAGATGAAGAGGAAGAACGAGCCAGGGACCTGATGAATGCAAGTCAGGAAGAAGAGTTTAGTTTTCAAAAAGGTCAACAATGTGTATTTAAACCAGGGTTTTAATGTCTTAGACCTGTTGAGACCATTATGAATGTAATTTGAGTCGTACATCACATCCAAACTTGTGCAAACACGAGCAGAAGACACTAATGGGACTTTTGAGTTTACATATACACTGAAGTAAATCCAATAAAGACTAAAAATGTGATTATTTCATCTGTGACGTGCATGTAAATGTGTCAGATCTGGTTATTAAAATGATCTGATTATAAAATACAACAATACAATATACTTTATTGTCCCACTACGGGAAATTTGTCTTGGACTCAGCAACTGTACCACAAATGCCTTGACAACCACAACAGCAGCTGACAGTATCATCAGGCACACCATCTCAACTACAATTACAGTACATAAGGATAGAATCACATAATAAAAAAAACACCATAGTAGAAAAATTGCACAATCTTTGACCTCAAGCAGCTTTGTTTAAAAATCTTATGGAGATGGAAACAAATGAGTTCATAAAACGGTTGAGCTTACAGTTAGGCACTCTATACCCGAGCTCATATTCTGGATGGAGAACATGTAATGGCTCAGTCACTAATATTCTCTGAGCTTGTCTAAGGACTGTATTCTCATAAATAGAGTGTAGGGACTGATAGTCCGTCTTCCCCATCACCTTCATGGCTGTGTTTGGTTTGCAGCTTAACTGTAAGGTTGCCAAAACAGGCTGACATCCCATAATGGACTAAGCTCTCCAATAACACTTGATGAAATAAAAACATGATTAAAAAATTTGTTGTGGAAAAATGATTAGACCACCCATGTTTTATTCAATTTCTTGTCCTGGTACAACTTAAGATACATTTGTTTGGAAAAATATAATTCTAAAAATAGTTCATAAGAGTTGAATTTCCATCCATTTTCCATGTTTTCTTGCTATTAACTAAAATTGCTTAAGTTCCTACATCAATATCCAAGGCAAAAACAATGCTTTTAGACATTCCATGTTTTCTTTTTTGTCTGTTTTGGTCACATGACACACACACACAGGAATTACTACTGTACTTTGATTGCATAACCATTGTTGTTGATGCCTTTTGGTGGTCTAATATTTTTTTCTGTGTCTACTCCTATTAATCAGATTTTTGTGATCTTGTAAACAGGCTCATTGTCTTCCATGTGCTGCAGCAGCTTCAAACTGTCACTGCCAAAAGGCTTCAAGCAAGCACTGTATGTGTTAACATCAACAAACCACCAGCTCCCAGCATGCCACAGACTCCATGTCAGCACTCAATCACATACAATGGTTCCATGTTGAACTTTTAAGTCCTAACAACTTAGATTATTGGATTTGAGGCTTTTCACAGACTCACATAAACCCTATAATCATTTACCTCCCAGATCCAGTTGCAGCCAGACTTGGCGGAGGCGGATCTGTTCGGGGGCTCCCATCCTGTCGGGGGCTAATGTTGAGGTTAGCGGTCAACTGGGGCATTTTACGGGTGGTTTCAGAGTTGGAGGTGGGACCCGGCGGATCTTTCCTGGCATCACTGAGCTGGGATGGAGTGCAAGGTGGGTAACTTCCAAACCCAGGTCCTGTGCTGAACCTGACAGCTAGGCTGTCTCCAAAGAATGAGTAGAGCTCACAGTACATGGCGGGCAGAGGGACGGGGGTCCACTCTTCCCAGGGGCAGCCAGCTCCACCTGCCTGAAGGTGACTGGCAATTCCCAGAGCGGCCTCAGACAGAGGCTCTGGAGGTGGGCTGAGGCCAGGGGAGCTCACCCTGTACCCCATAGCACCCGCCACAGAGCCTGGTTGACCACTAGAGCCCCCCTCTGGGGGCTGAGATAGAGACAGAGCCTTCATTTTCAACAGGCGTTCCACTGCCACCTGCAGGACAACACATGGCAGAACAAGTTATTTTATACCAACTCACCCCCACCTCCCACTGCATGTCATGGATTTCCACCAAAAAAAAAAACAAGTGACAAAGTAAGTGGAGGTTACAAATACCCTAATCACTGCTAGCCTGCTTATTCTGAGAATTCACTTTTCAAAGAATTTTCAAAAATTTGTTCATAAATAATTAAAGTGTAGACTGGAAACTTGTTACATCCTGAAAAGTAAAAAGGCAAGAAGCTGAATATTTTCGAACAGGGAGAAATGGTACCAATAGGCAAGTAGGACATTGATATGAATCAGCTACTGGGACAATAGTCAGAGTACAGAAAGTGGAGCACAACATTAAATCCACTGAACTGACACAGAACATATATCTTATACGTCTCAAGAATGATTATTGAAATCCTTTTGCAGGATAGTCTTAGTATTCACTACATACAGTAACTCCTCATGCAGCAAATACTGTAAAACATTTATGTTGTCGTAGTAGCTGTGTAGGTCTGTTAAACAGGTGGTGAATCCCTGTGAGAGGCAGCACTGACCAGAATGGCGCCGTAGACCTTGTGTCCGTCTGCTTTGACCTGGGCGTTGGAAACAGAGTAGTCGTCCAACACAGCCTGGAGGTTTGCCCAGTACGCAGGAAGGTGTGGAAAGAGCACTCGTTCAACTGCCTAACAACCAAGAGACATGACATCATGAGGGACATGTCTGTGCAAAGAAAACCCTGTTATGAATCATTTAACTTTGATGACATGCAAGACAAAAAAAAAAAAAAATGTAAATGCAGTTCATGAAAATACATGATGCTAACAGACAGTTTCATAGTTTTCAGTGAATGAAATGTGAACTGATACTTAATATAGTACAAGCAACAGACAAACCTTCCATCCCAGTGCGTGAAGTCCCACCACAGCTCCATAATGGGAGCAGAGTGGCCGGACTGGGTCTGACAAAACCTTCTGGAGTGATAGCAGGATTTGGTGGTAGAGACCACTGACCAGATCCCCATGAGTCCTGGACAAACAGTACAGGAACTTACACTACAGTAATCAGGTAAACACCAAAGATTGACTTGTATCACTTCTCAATCTTTTACAATATCCTGTTGTTGTATCTGAGCATGTAAACATCAGACCATAATTTGCAGAAACCTGAATAAAACCATATCCTGATTTTTTTTAAAAATGTCAAAATGCTAGTGAGACCACTTCAAAATACTGATAGTATTGTATGTACATGTCTTATCCGGGTTTCTGTTCACTGTTGGCCACTGACACGTGTGTGGATTCATGCACATAATGGTGACAATGAAAGCAGCTTATTTCTAGAGTGATGAACAGAGAGAGTTTAGTCAGTTGGCAATGAAACAATTACATAGACTGTTCTGTTCACTCACAGTCATTGAACTCAACCGTTTATAGAATCAATGGGACAAAATGCATAACTCGTGTACTTTACAATGAGCCCGTTTATATGATCCTAAAAATCTGATAATTATAGTAACTGGAGCTAATGTGTTTACATGCACCTCAGAAATGTTTTCACTTTTTCTGTCCTCTTCCATCATTCCAAAAATATTCACAGGGGTGAAAAATGCATCTTGTTTCATCGTTTCAACATCTCCTTGTGACAATAACCACTTCCACGTGTATGTAATTACACTTCCAAACCTTTTGCACATCCCTTTGAGAAGTGTTAAATATAGGCCCAGTTTCAATCAGCAAAATTGCTTTCAGGTTTGTTAAATTACTTTGCGTGTACTAGATTAATATATTTACATTTCCTCCTCCCACTACACGCACAATTTCACATAGTGCAATTCATTGTGACAAATGTAATAAATGGATGCAGACATGATATTTTACACCTTTGAAAGACGCAATCTGATGCATTGTATGCACTTTGACCCACTCTAATAATCAAGTAATGTCCAAAATAAAAATATCTTTGAATTTTTTGCAAAAATAAAGTGTCTTGGTGCTTTTAAACAACCTGTGTAACATAAAATAAATATTTAAAACAAAGTTACAAACAAGTAACATATTGTGCACAGTGCACAATAATGAATTTAAAAGTGAAAAGAAGTCTCCTAAAATACGGAAAGTGTAATGTGCACAGTGTTACTTGTTTGCAATTGTTACCTCCACCAAGGAGGTTATGTTTTTGCTGGGGTTTTTCTGTTTGTCTGTGTTCAAGATAACTCGAAAACT
Source organism: Siphamia tubifer (assembly GCA_020466265.1). Classification (NCBI taxonomy): domain Eukaryota; kingdom Metazoa; phylum Chordata; class Actinopteri; order Kurtiformes; family Apogonidae; genus Siphamia; species Siphamia tubifer. The sequence continues at coordinate 15,903,221 of CM035800.1, read as the reverse complement.
TATAGACGGATTTTGATGAAATTTTCAGGATATGTTGTAAATGTGAACAGGAAGAAATTATTTAATTTTGGGGGTGATCGGGGTGGGGGTGGGGGTGGGGGATCTACCTTGGCGGAGGTCTGCGCTCTCAGAGTGCTTTTCTAGTTTTAAATATAATTAAGTATTTTAATTTCTACCTCAACTTGTTTTTTATTTGTTACTGTTAAATGTTTATTTTTAACTTGAGACCTGGAATGTTTGTCATTTTAAAAAAAAATACAAGTTTTGCCCATATTGGCCCCAAATATTGGCTTATGGAATTCGGCAGTCCATATTGGCTATCAGCCAAGGGTGATGGGAAAAATATTGGTATCTGCATTGGCCATTAAAAAACCTATATCACTCGATCCTTAATATGTAGTGTGCACCATTAGTAAATCAGATTATACATTTTTTTGTGTGTGCACATTTATATACATGGAAACCTTTAGTAGTAGTGGTAGATGTTTACAGTGTTAGGACACTATGCAGACTGATAATGTGAAACACATTACAGTGGAATAATGTGCTATTACAGCTAGAGGAGGATTATTAAAACACATTATAGACAGTTTGTATATATGCACCAGCTCACAGTCTAAGCAGTGTCATGTTGTTGACCTTACCAGAAGATGTGGCTGAGGAGAAGGGCAGCGTAGTCCCTGAGGGTCCAGTGGTCATTGAGTGGGTTGATGGAGGCCGCCAGTGGCTCCAGGATACAGTACATGACACTGGAGACCAGGCTTCGTACATATGAGCCCAGGTATAGGTACGGGTTCTGGACTAAGCTTTTCACCATGTGGAGAAGCCTATTCAGCTGCTCCAGGTCATGACTCACCGATTTCACCTGAACACACAGTAAGTAAGTGAAAAAGTAGGCGGAGCTTATCAATACAACCACGCTGCCACACAACGCTTAGCCCTTCGTGTTCACTGATACTCAGGGATTAATTTTGAAGTCTCAATTAAGCATAGATGTGAACTATATTAAACTAAATTACCATCATTTAGGGCGAATTTCATCACAATGAGACAAATATTATTCTACCCAAGTCTTCACTTTCAATCTGATCACATTTTGTCTGCAGACTGAGGTAAATAGTCTTTGAGAAATCTGACACATTTTCTGAGGTCAGAAATTTGTAAAAAAAAAAAAAAAAAAAAAAAGAATAAATAAATAAATACATCTCTAAATTTTAATTCAGGCATTAAATCATGCACTGTAAGTCTGCTCGAGGTAAAGTAAATGTCTGACAAATTTGAAAATAACTGGGTGGATATTCCGTGAGAATAGGACAAAAATCTCAGGCAGATGGACAGAATTTGCCGACAGACGTCTTGTTGCATATTGACATCTTGCAGAAGGATGAACAGAAAAACGGCAGAAGGTTGAATTGTCTGGTGAATCATCCATTGAACTGCATCCCAATTGAACTGCATCCCAATCACTGCAGGCACAGCAGGAGACCTGTTGGAACCCCCATGGACCCAAGATTCAAGATTCGCCCAGAAAACAGTCAAGTTTGGTGGAAGACACATCATGGTTTGCAGTTACAGCCAGAAAGAATGTGTGTGAGATCTGCAGAATGGATGGCAACATTAACCACCTATGACAACTTCTGCAGCAGGATGACACTGCCTCATACTTAAGCATCTACATCCAATTTCCTTAAAGCAAAAAAGGTCAAAGGTGCTCCAGGATTGGCCAGTCCAGTCACCAGACATTAACATTAGTGAGCGTGTCTGGGGTCAGATGAAGGAGGAGGTTTGGAAGATGAAACTGAAGAATTATGATGAACTCCTGCTGGGCTGCTGTCTTTGCCATTCCAGATGACTTCATCAATAAGACTTAGGGACATATGGATATAGTCCTCGAACCTCATGGCAGTCAAACTTTATATTAATTATGTTTCCCAAGGCACCATGACTGTCCGCTCTGATGTCAGCGTAGTATCGGAGTGTAATAAAGCATCTCTACAATTTCAAGAGCTTTATATGAAACAAGACTTTTGTCTGAGCAAAATCTGTCCTTTCTGTCCTAACTAAGTGATAAAACTCAACTTCATTTTGCTATGATAAACATATTCTAGAGTGTAAGCTTATCTAATTCCAGTTTCTCAACTACAAATCAAGTTATTACCATATTTTCCAGACTATAAGGTGCACCTGACTTTTCACCATCAATTCAGTGATGCCAGCTCTATTTCCTTCTTCAACAGCCAGATCGATCATTACCACATGAAATGTTAATTAGGCGCTGGTTCACATTGCTGGAAAAAAGTGGGAGCTTATAGTCTGGAAAATACGGTATTTGCTGTTCCTACAACTTGGATAAGCGACAAGACTTTTGTCAGGAGGTGAATATATATATATATATATATATATATATATATATATATATATATATATATATATATATATATATATATATATATATATATATACATACATATATATACATATATATTTAAATAAATAAAACAAAGGGATGAGAGGGAAAAAACAGTTGCAATCTATAAAAGTTTAAAGTAAAAAATTTATTCCTTCCTGTATGTTTCTGTAGTACTATAGACGGATTTATATAGTTAACATTTTATCTTTTGTACATTTCTCAAATTTTTCAAGATTTTGTGTGATATTTTATGCAATCCCTTTTTGCAGTAACTGTTTTTGATGCAAAACTGAACAGAGCTGTTAAAACATGTTCATTGTTCCTGTGAAAGTGATGATAAAAGGTCTATTCTATTCTGCCACATGTAAAGAAGATAAAGGTAAAACAAACCCCACTAATGACGTAAACAAAGTAGGGGAGGAGGGCAGCGATCTTAGAGTTGGACTGCAGGTCCAGCAGAGCCACCTGAAACACACAGACGCACCATCAGCTGATCATCCACAAACTCTGCACCCGTCATCCACTTGGTCTTTTGCAGAGGTTTACCTTCATGAGGTGGGGGTCCTCTCCCAGGATGGCCCGTGTAATCTGCTGATAGTACTTCAGAAGGTCGTCAGACAGCGATTGCACTGCCGTGGGAACTGTAGGAGGTGGAGACATTATATATGAGGCAGTAGAACATTTGGTTTTCAATTAGACCCAAGTGAACAGGCATGAACATGGGTACTTCAGCAAATTGTACTGTAATGAAGAAATACTACTTGTGTCTTCCATAATACAGATTAGAATGTTTCATACCCTCATTGTCTACCTGATTTGGCTGTATGAATGTGCACCACAACAAAATCAACTGTGATTATCTTTTTAATTTACTGCCATTATTTTTGGTGTGACCTTAGTTCTAATTATGTGTCTTAACAAAATGAAATTTTCATATTCTTGTTTTACACCTTGTCTACCCCCATATAACATCAACTTTGCACCTTAACAATCGATCATGATGCATTCTTGTCACTTTATTTCCATCTGTAAACTGTTGCTGCTGCTCCATGCACCACCACTACCTTAACTGTTATTGTACAATGTTGCACAGATTCATACATTTGTTTCATTTTCTTATATTTATAGATTTTTTTATGGTAGGTTCTTTTCTATTTAGCTTTTGTATATTTCATTTTATTTTATATTTTACTCTTTACATGCTACAAACACAGCGACCTGCTTAACTTGATGTTGTTCTATCATGTCTATTGACTGAATGACAATAAAACTGAGTCTGAAATTGCTTGAGTTTTTTTGCTTTAACATTGGTTTAGCTATCTATATTGTACTTATTCTTGCTATTAGCATTACTGTCTGGATCTCTGTTGTCACTTTACAATTACAAGTGCTTGTCAATTGCCATTTTTAAATAATGAAAGGAGAAAAGGTGAATGAAAAATTAGATGTCTTACCTGTCCCTTGAGGCTCCAAGTTGCCCTTCCCATCCAGGTATGATACATTAACTGGCATGACAGAAAAACAAGGAAATACTTACATATACACTTCAGAGACATGAAAAATGTTGTTTTTGTAATGTCAGTCTTGGTAGGTCATACCTCGCACCATGGTTTCTGCACAGCCTTTGGGAATATTAGTGGCCAGAGCCAACTCCACCAAGTTGATGTCACGATCCTCAATGAAGAAAAGCTCACCTTCTTTCACCGAACGGAAAGGCAACGCATCCTGGGCCCCATATCCACAAATGGCCTGATGAAAACAATGATCAGAAAGCAGCAAAAAGGGTCAACAGCTGTCGGATACACCTATTATATGAAGCAAACTGACAGGGAAAAAGCACCAATATGATATTCTCACCTCCACATTACTCCATCGCAGAGCTCTGTTAAAGTCCTCTACAGTCAGTTTCCTCCTCTTTGCATGTCTCATAAACTGAGAGCTGCTCTGTGTGGGTCCAAAACAACTCAAACACATCAAGGCACTTTCCTTCCACTTTAAACTACTTTATCAGATCAGAAAACATCCCTGTGACAATGCATAATCCAGCAAATCCAAGAAAAGTGAAAAAGAGTTCATTTTGTTTCACCCAGTGCTACTGCTGTGGCAATTTTCAAATTAAATTTTATTTATATTTACCCTTCCTGATTATATTTATCACCTTTTATTGTAAAATTACCCCCTTTAATTTGTATTTTTCCGGTGAATATCAGGTGTTTTCCTATAGTTAATTCACTAATCATGTTCATAATAGTGTGAAGTTTATCATATTAGAAACAGAGAAAACTGAAAAAGTGACTTCTTCAGCAAAGATGTAAATAAGTGAATATAAACCAAATATTTCCATCCACTGTCGCTAATCAACCTCTATTGGTTTTACTGGTGAATAAATGTTGTAGAAGATGATGGCATTTCCACAGTAACTACAGAGCTCCTAAACATCCAAATGGGTCATATATCTGATGAAAAATGAAAAATGACAAACTGCATTTTACACCAATTATTACCATGTATTGATAACAATGACAGTGGATTAAATAGTATAGATGAGTAGATGGTTTTGGGTCTTTATGGGTTAAGGAGGACATTTTTAGCCAATATTCAATAATGCATTTAGATATATTTGGTGATTTTACTCAACAGGAAGGGGATGGAAACTTCTTATCTGAAAAGTAATAACATGTGACATTTAAAGAGATAATTAGTTCTCAGTATATTGATCCACAGTCAAGCAGTACTGACCTGTGTGGCCTCTCTGAGTCGGTAACACACATCTTCTGCCAGCAGTGCGGCCAAGTCGTCGCCGAGCTCCACGCCTGTACTCTCGGCCATGAGTTTGACGGAGTCCCGGGACACCTCGGCGAAGCGGCGTTCCTCCCGGTCCGCCATGCTCCCGGTGTCCGCTGGTACCTGGCCGGGGAAACACCTCTTATGTATTATCTTTACTTAGAAAAACACTCGTTTGTCTTCATAAATACATGATATGTTATAAAGCATGATACTGACAGAAGTCTGGGTGGCGAACAGGAGTGACAGAAGAGGTTGTAAAATTGCGATTTTACAAAAATCGCCATGGGATTATTAGATTAAACATATACCGAATGTATTAGAAGAGGTAAAAGAAATTGTAAGTATGTTAATTTTTATTATGTTTGAATTTTTTAAAAGACAGTGAGCTAATAACTTTATAACTGCATAACTTTTCAAAGGAATCTGGTGTGGTATACCCCAGTGTAAATGTGAAAGGAATCGACATGCCAATAAAATATAGCCCATAAAGAATATTACAAAAATGAATATGGTCAAATTGTATTTACACTTGAACCAATTGTGTGTTGTGATATTTAGAGAAAAGTAAATAATCCAAGCAGGCGAATGTGCCGTTCAATGACACCGTTGAAGTTAGCTTACGTCCGGCATATGCTAGCTGCTAGCCAGGTTTTTTAAAAGCCATGCAAGTCATGCAACCATTGCTCTTTTTAATCTAAAACTGACTTTACCTTTTACGTAAAACGGCTACAGGAGAGGCATCATTGGAGTGAGATTTTAGCAACTTTACACCAACAATGCAGAATCCTGTTCCTTTTTCATACGGCGCACTAAACGACCACAGAGAAACACTTCCGGGTAAAAATCTCCAAAATAAGACACAGCATAGTCACGTCAACTTGAATATATATCGCACTTGATATAGTCATACAAGCCCCGTTAATCGTATTTTTGTTTTATACGATTTTCTTCAAATGCGTATCAATATTTTTGTAAATTCACATCGACTGCACGTAGGCATTTTACTGTGAAGTAGCAAACACTGGTTCCGTCAACACAGGTCAGATGGGAAATCCTGAGCAAACGTCAACATTTCAAACTCACTGTAATTGTATGATTGAACAGTTTAAAATTAGCAGTTCAATATTTTAATGTAAAGTTCCCCTTTTCCCAAATATTACTTTGCTTTACAGTTTCATAGTTTGAGCCAAAGGTTTGTTAGAGCACCAGGTTTGTTAGTTACCCTAGTACAGGCATGTCCGAACTACTCTACAAAGGGCCAGTGTGGCTTTAGGTTTTTGTTCCAACCAAGCAGTAGCACACCAGAGTTGACTCAATTAGTCAATTGATCTCAGTCTTCAGCGAGTTGATTGGTGAAACTGAGCGCTTGTAACAAAAACCTGCAGCTACACCAACCATTTGTGTAGTTTGGACATGTCTGCATTAGTATATCTGCCCATATTTAGTAGTACCTCGGTCCTCTTGCCACTTAAGGCAAAGCACACATCTTAAATATGATTGCCACTGTGAGGCAGAGGTGCTTAGAATCAAAGTGCTGTACGGCCAAGCCAGGGACATTTCACAATTTTGCACTTTAGCACCATTTCAAATCATTCCAATATTTGAAAGACAAGCATAACATTTTTTGTAGGGGAAGTGACTAAACTATTAAGTAGACTTGAGCCACAGTAAGAATAGACCAGAATGACAAAACATTTGATACGCCATCTCAAAATATCACATTTCTGGAATGAAATGGACCCCCAGAAGTAACGCAATAGAAATCAGGGCAGTTTCTAGCTATAGATGGTCTAGGCAAATTCTTAGTTTCCCCCCACACCAAAAAATAAATAAATTTGCATCCAGGCAGAAGTTTTGAAAAATTTTAAATATTCAAGCACACACATATACACACACACAGGTGTGGTTTCTGGTGGTGCTAAAGAACCTCATAAAGTGACCTAAAACCACTCATGCCGTGATCCATCATTAACACAAGTCTTCCCCTTTAATACCAAAGGAAAATCTGAAAACAGGTAGGCACTTGTGCCTCTAACAATTGGTAGTTTGGAAAAGTTAACATTTTCAGTTCAATGCCGCGATTGATGTATGACCATTTAAGTACACACATTCCATGATATTGCCTTTTAAACAAAATCAGAAACTGACAAAAGCTCAAAGTCTGAGGTAAAAAAAATAATTAGTTTATTCATGGTGCTCAAGTTAGTCAGACATTTACTGCATTATTAACAGTTAAAATCCAAGTTAGACTGGAAGCTGCAGTGATCCAGGAAAAGACATGTCTTTTACAGACTGTCCAATCTGCTGACAACAGCACTCAAGCCTCAAGTAAAAGCCAAAATAAACACTTTGGGGAAAAAAAAAATTATTAAAAACAACATTAGATAAGATGATGCTGTGGCATTTAGTGCTAATGTTTCAGTCTCAGTAAGTCGCCATCAGATGGCTCGGTTGTCCCAGATCTCCTGGGCCTTGCTGCTCTCCAGGTGCTGCAGGTGCAGGGCAAGTGGCAGTAGCAGGTCACTCAGATGTTGACTAGAGAAGGTAAAGGCATTGTGAGCTGTGGCTTCTGCAGAAGGGGATGAGGTACAAGAGCTTGGCGAAGACGATGAGACCAGAGAGGGAGATGGTAGGCCTGTGCTACCGTTTGACATCTGGCGGGAAATTGTACCGCTTTGGTTCTTTGAAGTTTTGAGCCGTCTTGGCAGGTTGTGCTGGAAGCGACAGCGTGTGCCGTACAGGCAGAACCCATAGGAGCTGAAGGTCCGGCAGATAGTTTCTCGTGGCCTGCACTCCTTGGAGTGTGGTTGCAGGCTGGGTGTATGCAAGAGCTTCTCATCTACATCGTCACTTGACTCTGGACCGTCACTGGAGTCTCCACCTTCCACATGTAGGAAGTTACAGCGAGTACCGAAGGGACACACGCCAAATGCACTGAAGGTACGACAGGGAATCCTCCTGCGTCGGCGGACTGATTGGCGCTGCTCGGTGGGGTCATGTACAAATAGGCAGCGGCTGCCGTAGTAACAGTAACCCGTTGTATGGTAGCTGCGACACAACTCCGTCTTGTACTTTGGGTGGCGAAAGGGTACGTGGAGCTCATGGAGGCCATGGGCAAACTGACAACGCTCTGCATATTTGCAAGAACCACTTCCAGCATAACTTGTGCATAGCTCTGTCTTGTAGCGGGTGGAACAGACCCAGGGGATGAGGGGAGGGCAGGAGGACTCTACCATGGGAAGGAAAGATTTGGCCAGGGAGAGGCCTTCACCGTCTCCATCCAAGTCCTTATTGGACAGCAGGTTGTCTGACAACACTTCATCTTGGCAAGTGGGCAGGAACAGGTTATCGGTGCTTGTCTAAAGGAGGAAACGTAAAGTCAGTCAAGCATCTATGGCCTCCATTTTTTGTGCAGCTAGAAAATAAGCCATCAGGGGACCACTGTTACATAGCGTTAGAGTCTGTTCCACATAAACAGAAATGGTTTCGTCACAGCTTCTTACAACAAACACCCTCCCCACTAAAAATACATTACCACAATTAATAGACATCACATAGCCACTACCTGCATTAAAATATACATCCAAAATGCAACAAGTTCAAGATTTTAACCACCGAGTTCTTAGGCCGCATAAAATAGATACAACACAAATAAAAGTGTTTGTTCAATAGTATGTTTGACCCTCTACCATTCCAGAGTGATTTTGCCTAAAAGTGAAAAATGCCTTCCCAATTTAAGACAGCAGTTTGGAGTAGATATAAATGAACGTGCCCTTTGTGAAAGATAATGCTGTAGTTTAGACTAAAGGTAACTTGCCATTTGACAGGTAAAAAGCTGTACATTTTTTATTTTTTTCTTCAAGGTGGTGGGGTGTTATACAAGTGTGTCTAAAATGGCAACAAACACCATTTGGAAATAGTCAGAAATTCGGAAGACTTCAGTTTTACAAAGGAAATTTACGGTAGAGGAATTCAATAGTTTTGTTTCAGTTAGACCTTTAAAACCCTTAACGTATTTGATGCATTTTTTAATAGTGTTCGCTGGAGCACAGACTACCTGAGGTAGTTATATACAAGTAAAACAAATCTCAGTCGTACATTGAGTAATAAAAGAGTCCGCGTCTACCAAGTTTAGCACAGTTAGGAATTGAAGCATTGGTCCTTAAATGTTTACTTTCATACAATTCTGACGTGTTCCTTAGTAATAGGGGAGAATAAACTGCAATATGTGATTCTATTCAGACAGGAGATAATGTGTTGAACATTTAACAGTTTCTCTTACCTCGAGCATAGCTGAAAGACAATGTTGTGTAGGAAAAGGAAACCTGAAAACGGATCCTCCGAACCCAATGTGGACGTGAGAAAGGCTGCTGTGATGTAAAAGAGCGGCAAGGACCCGAAAACCCCACTTCGAGATAAGAGTCACAAGCCAATGAAAAATCCTGAGCCTCAGTTTTATAGCCAGTGTCGCTTCGCGCACCCGTTTCAAATTAGCATCAGGTGTGTTTGACCTCAAAGTCAAGTTGACCAATCACAGCTACGTACAGTCCCGGCACGCGCCTCAAGACGGACCAATCCAGTGAGAGTATTTGATAAGACCACTTCACGGTCTGTCATTTTTATGGGAGAAGCATTCAATGTCAAATTTTGAACCGTTTATAGTTATAGTCTTGTTTAGCTAGAGCAGGGGTCTCAAACTAATTTTCTTTCAGGGGCTACAATTGATCTTCAGTGGGCCAGGCTGGATAATAATGGAAAATGATAGGTTAATAATCTATAAATAATTAAGTTTTAAATAAATATTTGTCTTTGTTTTAGTGCAACCCCCCCATTAAATTATGATATTGCTTGCTTTTATAAACTAGGCTATATAAACAAAAACCATATGTGAATACCCACCCCCAAATGTACATTTCTAAGGAAAAATAAGTGTAATTTTACAATATTATGCCTCAATTTATCATTTCTCCATGCACATTGTGGACCAGATTTACAAAGACACTAAACACTTAGTAGCAAAAGCAGAGAATGTTTAACATTGTGCTTAATTTTATATCAACATTTCAGGTTGTTCAGGTTATTCACATTTTATTGTTATAAGATAGTTAGTTAATGTAAATATTTTTCAAATGTAATGTTATTTTTTGCACTGAAAGAAAGACAAAAAAATTGCAGTAGTCTTAGTTTTTCTCTAGCACATCAGTTTTGAACTATAGGATCCCCATTTTCTTAAAAGCGTAAAAAAAAATACTGTACTAAACAGGTCTGCGCTTGTTTTATAAGTATATAGTAATAGTACACAGTAATAGTAAGAAACAGTGAAATATGAAAGAAACAGGCATGACTTAAATGCTTATTTAACACTTTTTGTTTTTCCAAAGGATATGGCTACTGTAATTCTACTGTAATTGTACTGACCATTTGCACTGTCTCCATGGTAACTACACTAACAAGTTTTCATGTAGCTGTAGTTGACTCCAATCATAATCAGCTGGAAAGTCTGACTACAGCTAATCAGTGGAAATTTGCTTATCTGGAGAGTAAGCTGTGGAGAAAAAACATTTTGGTGACTGTGACCTTTGACCTACAGTCACCAAAATGTAATGGTATTTATTCTGGACCAACTTGCACCTTTCCTGAAAACTTGATGGAAATTGGTCCAGTAGTTTCTGCATAAAGTTGCTGACAAGCAGACAGACATACAAACACCCCCCCCCCAAAAAAAAAACAAACAAAAAAAAAACAACCCCCCCCTCACCTTTTGGGGGCATGGTAATAAACCAAAATTTTAATTTGAGCTTTGATGACCATTTACACGATCAGTGAATATAGGAAACATTTTCACAAAAAATGCATAACACAGATGATAATATGACAATAAAGGGTCTGTATATAAACAATGAATAAATGGTGATAAAACACTTCAGAAAAGTTAAATGTAGAGAAATACATTTGGGAATTCATATAAAAGTAGTGGGTTACATTAAATAATTTTTAGCAGAATGTCTGTTCTGTAGGGTGGCACGGTGGTGCAGTGGTTGAAACTCGTGCCTCACAGCAAGAAGGACCCTGGTTCAATTCCAACACCAGACCTTCCTGTGTGGAGTTTGTATGTTCTTGTCATGTCTGCGTGGGTTTTTTCGAGGTACTCCAGTTTCCTCCCACCATCCAAAGACATGCAGTGATAGGTTAATCTAAAGTGTCCATAGGTGTGAATGTGAGAGTGATTGTTTGTCTATATATGTTCAGCCCTGAGATGAACTGGAGACTCATACAGGGTGTACCCCGCCTTCACCCATTGTAGCTGGATTAGACCCCCAGTGAGGATCAAGTGGGTTCATATGACTAGGCGAATATCTGTTCCGTTGTGTTTTTAGTTTTAGTATTTGCATTTTATTACCCCACCCCACAAAAGTGGAGAGAGGTATTGTTTTTTTTTTTTGCTTGTTTGCCTGTCAGCAACTTGACACAAAAACTACTAAACCACATTAAATTATATTTTCAGGAACGATGTGAAGTGGTCCATAATACAGCCTACACCATTTTGGTGAATGTAGATCAAAGGTCAAGGTCACAGTCATCAAAAATGTCTTTTTGTAATTATAAGAGACAGGGCAAATCATGTAAAACATTTGTTGTACCTGGCGCCACTTTTTTATTTTTTCATCTGCTGCTGTATCCTGACACTATGAGAATACAATTTTAATAACAACACAGAATTAAAGAGCCTCGATGCCTCCCTGGCGAGGTGTTGTGGGCATGTCCCTCTGGAAGGAGGCCTCAGGAAAGACGTCCCACTATGTCTCTCGGCTGATCTGGAAAGGCCTTGAGGTCCCCCTGGAAAAGCCAGAGGGAGGTTTGGGCATCCCTGCCTCCGCAACCCAGCTCTGGATAAGTGATAGAACATGGATGGATGGAATTAATCAACAAAAATTTGCAATAAATTATATCTAATATGGATATATTTTTCTACAGGTCCTCTGGTATTGGTACCTGTTTTTGTCTTCTAGCATGTTAGCACATTTTTCATTGTGCGTGCATTGTAATTAGCTCCCTTGGCCTTAACCCTGTAAAGTCTGAACCATTAAATCATTTACAGAAAATGTTAATTATTTGGAGGAGGGATACATCTAAAACATGCAGGACAGTGGCTCTCTAGGACCGAGCTTACAGACCCCTGATGTAGAGGGCTTGAAAACTCATGTGTCAAATATGATACATATGGCATTATAGGGTTAAGTACAGAAGTGAATTAAACTAGTGATTGGACTGATGAGCGACTCATACCTGACAGGAAAAAAAATGTTAAAACCTAATGCTGTGCAGATAAACTGGTGATTCTCATGAAAGTAAAAACTTTTTTTTTTTTTTTTAAAAATCAATGGCCCTGAAGGTTTTTGGAAATTATTATTTTTTTTCTCACTAGGTCATTTTAAAACATTCTATTTTTATTTTACACTTTTTTTTTTGGCAAATTCTCAATACGAAAATGTGGCCTGACCAAAATTTCTGGTCTTTGAATTAGGGTAAAATGTAACAATACATAAATAAATAAATACAACTACAAGTGGATTGTTTTATGTCAAATGTTTCATTGTTGCTTTTTTTTTTTATTATTTAATAATGAATATTCATAATATTTCAAGGAAAGATCATGTCCATGAGTCATTATTCTAATTATTGAAATATATTTGGAAACTATAGGAATTTGAATACGAGCTGAAACTAATAGAAGACTCAAGATGGCTACAAGGTGAAGGTGAAATAAAGGTCACCTTTAATTTATGCTCCTGTAAAATTTTATTTTTCTCATACCTGTATGAATACAACAAAACTGATTCTCATTACCCAAATTAGTCAGCATTTCATAATGAACATGTTTTTTTTTTATTTTAAATGTATTGGGTAATAGGGTATTATTTTTCATTATGTGACAAAGGTTGTTCTTTAACTAGGTCATAATACCCAATGCTACAAGTTATCATTATTGTGCTGAGTCATTGCTTCACTATAATGCATTTTCTCATTACTGCTATAGTTTGACGTTTCGTGAGAATCACCCACATCATTACAATATGTCACTCATGGCTGATGCTGCTGTTACTACTAAGATTAATTTAAAAAAAAAAAAAAAGAAAAGGTATGTTTCAGTCTGAAAAGTCTGTGAGGTTGGAGTCTTCCTCTGGAAAACCACAAAGAGTCAAAGAGCCCATGACTGACCACGAAGAAAAAAAATTCTTTATTTTCTTATCAAGATACATTAAAGGATACAGAGACATTGGAATAAAAAACACTTGAGAAAAAGCTTCAATTGTAGCATGTTTGTCTCTCCATCATAGAAAAATCAAAGCTCCCGTCCCTTTAGTTGTCTCCCCACCCCACTCCACCCAACCACCCACCCACCCACATGAAGGAGAGCAATGTTTCACATGTACAGTCACCTATTAGAGCCATCTCCACCACTATGGAGCAGAATATCACACTTCAGTTGTAAAAAAAGTTTCCAATATGCCAGTTTTCCACTTTTCTTTACACAGATTAGTATTTGCTACAAACTTAACACTTCAATTTCTTTGTCTGACAAATATTAGCTAGCCCACATTGGGACCAAACATGTTTATAAAACCACAGTAACTCCTTTGATTTAAGGGAAACAGAGGGTTTATAGTTATCCAATTCATATCGTTTTTATTACTCGCGCTTCCGTAATGGTACAAATAGGGGACTAAAATAAACCAATGAGCACAGGGGACAGTTTTCAGATTCTTTTCAAATAGTTGTCCAATCACAAATACTATGTTTTGTATTATTTAACATTTACAGGGAGGATTAAGGCCAAATGAAGAAGAATTTGACCAAATATTGACATCAAGTTTATAACTTTTGGCCTAAATCTTCCTCTGTACATAGTGCTGCTGTTGCTGCTTCGATAGAATGTCTGTTGTTCAACATGAGCATAACGGTACATCTTAAAAATGCTGCATCTTTAGTCTAACGTCACCTTTTTTTTTCTGAATGTTATGGCTTCGGTTGGACATAAAGCCAAATGAATTTCTCCCACTGTGCGAATTCACGGCTGCCTCAAATTCTGTTTTTCCTCAAAACTACACAAGTTTTCCTCTACAGCGTAAACCTACAGACCTCTTTAAGCTACAGGCCCCGTCCCCTTTGCTTCCCCATGACGACCCGGGTGAAGTTAACAGGACAAGAGTCGAGAAACGGCAACATCACCTTGTTTAACCTTAGAAAAATGACAGCAAAGTAACGGAAGTCAGGTATGAAATTACCATGTGAGCACAAAACAGAACTCAGGAATTGTCAAGGTAATAAATTTAGTCAGATTTGACTTTTTTTTTATTTCTTTTAAATTTTTTGGGAGTTTGGGATTGTACAAAAGTGTGTTATATTTACAAAACTAACAAAATGGTGATAGAATTTGCAATTAGTTTGGTTTTTTTTGCAGCTAAAAATGTCCAAATCTGAGTAGTGCTGTTCAATTTTATTTTGATAATGACATGAATGTTGATCATCTTCCAGTGATGCCAGATCTTTTTACTTTTTCACTTTACAGCTCTGCAATACAACATTTTCATAGTTGGATAGTAGCTTAATAATTAACAAGGTAATAAGCAGAAAATATATTGGCATTAACAACATATACTGGAACATAAGATGAAAAATTAGCATTTTTGATGCAATTATTGCACCAGTATAAACATTTTAATTCTGTTACAGGTTACTGTATTGTTTCTCCATTATCACCATTTTTACAGATAAATGTACAACTAATATCATCCAGATACACTGGACAAGTCATTACCTTGGCAATTATACTAGAATACATCATTATTTCCTAATACTATCAAACTTTTATCCAAGCTATGAAGTGTTACCTTCTTTTTGCCCCCAAAGTAGTCATCACATGTTTTGACCAAACTGGATAATTCACAGATTAATTATAAATATATGCTCATTGCCAATACTCAAATGTGATGGTGCTTTTACTGTAAAAATGCTCAAATTGACTTCATTTTCTCCATAATCGTTTGTCTGCTCGTACACTAATTCATTCTTTGCTCACTCAGTATTTTCATGACTAAAATCCGTCTGTATGATGAGGTGCAGACTTTGGGTGACCCGTGTATTTACCCTGATTAATGAACAGGTAATATGACAGTGATAAAGTTAACGTTTCCACTGATGGCTCTGAACGTGTGCACCGACAAACATCTGGCGTTAACAGTCAAATAACTTCCTGCCCTCATCTCTGTGAAGTTACATACACTGAAAACGGAGACATTGATCACGGAGTGTTTGAGTGAAATCTGGATCAAATTAGTCGGCCTTCAGTCTCTCATTCTCATCTCTTAGTGGAGGTGTCGCCCCGATGCATATATTTACATAAAAATAGAGGGGGTGGGGGGGACGACACAAAGTGTGCTTTATCATCATATCAGGATGAGAAATATCTTGATTTAAATTACACATTTAAAAACAGGTGGCTTTAAAAAGAAGCAAAAGAATTCAGGGTCTGGAATAAAATACTACAAAGCCCAAGGTGTGTGTGTGTGTGTGTGTGTGTGTGTATCAGTGTGTTGATGTAAGTAGATGCTTGTTTTATATGATGGAAATGTACAGTGTGAGAGTGTGTGTGAGTGTGAGACATCAAGTTTTGGGAAGTAACAGAGGACTAAAGGAACATGACACTGAAAAGAGGGGAAATTAAAGACTACTGGTATGGCGCACTGTGCTGAGCACAGACCCTCCCCTAATCCCACCCGACCCCCATGTCCTGTTCAGAGACACCCTGCCCACCATCCCATCAGTCTTCCAGGACGATGGGTTCGTTGGTGCTGGAAGGGAGGAGGGGCATGGCCAGGGATCGAGGGGGTGGCGGCGGCAACTTGATCCGGACCAAGATGTGAGGCTTCCTCGCTGCTCTGCGCATCTCGGACTGAGTCAGATGTTTCCTCAGAGCCCTGAAGAAGACAGAAGGTTTTAACCAGTCTGAATGACCCAAAAAATACTAGTCTGTTGTTTGTTTGTCGGCCAATGGGGATCATCAATAAAGGATAAACAGATATAGGACCCAAAAGACCACCATAATAACTACTATTACACAAACTCATAGTTGCATAAGTCCTTCATAGAGGCAGTGTCAATAAAAAGGTGTTCAAGAACCTCAGAGACTTTTACATTCAATTTGGCTTTCTTTTGCTACCCTGCCCCGAAGGGGAGGGAGGTATTGTTTTTGAGTCTGGGAGTCAGTTTGTGTGTTTGTTGGTCTCTCAGTTTGTTCATAAGCAGCTTTACGCAAAAACTATTGGATCAATTTCTACAAAACTTTCAAGAAAGGTGTCACAATCACAAAAAAAATGTGTTTTCACAATAACAAGAGATAGGGAAAATCAAGTAAAATGTGTCCAAAGTTTGTTGTGCCAGGCACCACTTGTTTACTATGGCACTTTTGAGATATTTGTTGAACATTTGATAAAACTGTCTTTTAATCAGGAAATCAAGGGAATATAATGTTTCAGATTCACCTCCACTCACATTGCTGTGTGGGCGGATGCAGCCGTTTTCAACATGGACTTGCAGCAGCAGCCACTTCACTCACAAACGATACCGGTTTACAAGTAAAATGCTTCCAGAATAAAAGTATGCCGAGTAAAAATATAAACGCACCATGTATAATAACAATTGTGTAACATAAGACATGTGGCCCAAACTGAGCTCATGATGTCTTGTTATTGTAAAACATGGTTAATTCTGTTGATTTGTAAATACATTTTGTGTGCCAATCTGCTAGGGAGCACTTGCTTAGTGTTCTGGCGATTCCACCCACAGCACAGCTGTGGCACATCCAGATGCTGACACTCCTTACACTGGGGATTATAAAAGGACAACCCAAAATGTCACATTTCCTCAGCTATCACCATGGCACATATATTGCAAATCATGTGGGAATGGTCTCAGATAGCATCTTATTGCAGAGAGAGAAAATCAAACTTTAGATTACAAAGTGAATAAATCAAAATCATATCTTAAGTGCACATGATAGCGCTGCATGCATCGAAAACCAATTATCAGTGTTTGAACACCAAAAACTAGATCCAATCGGTCAACGTTCTCTTCAAAGTGGACAGATTCGCCCTCAATCAAGGCTTTTACTGTCGATAAAATAGTGTCCAGTTAATTTTATAGGCTAAAGAACAGCCACCTCAGTTGATTGGAAAAGGCTTAGATGTGCTGCACCATCATATAGAACCACCCAATGTCAGATAAATGGCTGTGACCAGATGCACTTGTGAGCAAATATTAGAGGAGAACTTGGCATCGTCTGCTCCTCAGACTGGTACCACGCAGTACCATCTCAGTGTTCAGACCGACACTGATATTAAGCCGCGTCTGCATTCCATTTTTTATTTACCAAGACCATAGAATTATCATCGGCTGATGTAATTTATCTTTCATTTCTATTTTGGTCTCGGCTGCAGAGATAATTAACTGCAGGCCTCAGTAAATATGTACCTGGTGTCCTTCGTGGCCACAAACACCACCGGGTTGGGCGCCTCTCCTTGGTTGACTTTCTGCCGCTTGATAACAGTCTGGCTGGAGGACCTCATACCTGAAACATACGGCCTTCCATTGGCTGGGTATGGCACCCCTGATGCCTGTGAACCAATAAGACAAGTGCATGGATAAGCACAAGCAGGTGGAGTACAGCCAAGACACCAGACAAAGCTATTTTTTTGAAATCACAAAATCCTCCAGTAAAACTCGATGAGTATTTCTCAAATGGGGGTTTGCTTTATAATAATAATACATTTTATTTATAAAGCACTTTATATTTGAAGTCAAATCTCAAAGTGCACTTTAAGCTTTGGGGGCCAGCTTTTTTTTTCCTCTTCTACATTTTAAGAGCAGTTTATTTTGGAATATTCAAGAGGAGTTTGAGTGATTAAAAGATATTTTTGGTTGATGAAAGGTTAAATTATTACTTCATCAAATTATTTTTCTCATCAATGAGTGAGGGTACTTTTCAGTTGATATTTTGCACATAAAAATTGCTTATTAGGCTTTTTTTAAATGTATTACTGTTAAATATGTTTGTTTACAAGGTTTTTAAAGCATAGAGACACCTTTGGCACAGGAACACATTTTGACAATTTTTTTAAATCAATGCTGAGAATTGAGGTGTACTTAGCTAAAAATTTTATATTTCAGAGGATAATAAAAACAATACTCCTAAAGATTGATTAGAGCTATATATTACGCTTCTATTAACATATACTCAAAGTGCATACAATGGGTCCACTATTCATTCACTGACATTCACACTGGTGGTAGTAAAGTAAATGTGTAGCAACAGCTGCCCTGGGGCAGGCTGATGAAAGCGTGGCTGCCAAACCACAGCAGAGGCCCCTCAGACCACCACCACACATTCATACGCCAATGTGAGCAGCAGCAGTGGAGGGTGGGTGGGTGAAGTGTCTTTCTCAAGGACGTAACGGCACATGACTAGGACAGAGCAGGCTTCCAACTGCCAACCCTTCAGTTATTGGACACACACTCAAAGTTCTACCTCATGAGCCATGTCTGCCTGACGACTGCACTGTAAAAAGTTTGAGAGCCACTGTTCTACTGAAAGCTCCTTACGACAGTGTGTGAATACTCACGCTATCGAAGCCTCTCTTCCCCAGCAGGCTTTGTCCCACGCGTGGCTGGCTGGCCTGGTTCCTGTTGATGGGCGTTGGGGGACCTCTAGATGCCTTCAGCTTCAGAGGAGCAGAGATGGCTGCACAGAGACCACAACACTCAACAAACATGTACAGAACACTGACGCTGGAGAGAAGTCACATGACACACACTCACCTAAATCTTGCACTATGTTGGCCAGGGACTGCCGAGGCACCACCCTGGTCTTTAATGGGGTTTTTGTCGCCTTGGGCAGCCTGATCATACCTAAAGATACAGATAAAGAGGATGAGACAGTGTTGAGGGTTATGCATTGTATGGGCGTCTGTATAAAGACTTTTACTGTTCGGTGATTTTACCAGAAAAATCTGAAAACATCCTAGTGATGTTTAAACAACAGTCTACGTTAGGAATGCAAAGTATCTGACAGAAAAACTATGTCTAAAAATGACTTTGACAATATAATGATCATTAAAGCACAGTGTAATCCAGTTTTGTTTTTTTTCACACCTAACTCACCATTTCACTATGAAGCCAATGTCAAAATGCTGAACAAAGGGTTCCTACAGGTTTCCACAAGTTAAAGTTAACACTTTTTAAGACTACTTAGAATAGGATTTAATGCCTATTTCACAATCATACAAAGACTACCAGCTGCACATGTGTTGAGGTGAATGTTCTGTGATCATTTCTCACCGGAGGCTGTAAAGTTAGTGATATCTGGTTCCTAATTTCAATATAAATCGTCGGATTGGAACCGAGTCGACTCATGTTACTTCTTTTGCATATTGTACATTTGCCAGACATACTTAAACACAATACAGCCAAAAACTTTATGACAACACAACTTAAAATCTAAGATATTCAATGTAATACTTTTAACAGACTCTTAAGGTATTAAAAGCACATTTGGAAATTCAAGACTTTTTAAGACCCTGTGGAAACTCTGAGCACTGTCAATACATACAGAGTTCCCTCCTTTTCAAAATGATTACACTGTCTGACAAAAATAGATCCAGAGGTCACAGCAGCTGTGCAGGATTGTGCGAGTTATGGGATTTAAACTTGAATAATGACCCTTTCTGCACAGTCTCAGTGACCTGTCATTCTCTATGATAGTCTTGCTTCAGTAATTCTTAATTGTCATATTAGTCAGTCTGTGTAGGTGATACGTGAATCCTTACTTTTGTGAAACTAAAAAGACTCAAACTTTGATTCACTGAAGCATACAAACACCAGTTTCAAAAGACGTTTCAATCAAAATGCAGTGATTGCAAGTTAATGGAAACCCTGCTCTGCCATATGTGTGTGTGTGTATGTGCTTACACTCGGCCTTGACAGCATTGGCGTTGATAGAGGCGTAGGGCCGCCGTGCAGCTCGGCGTGGCTGAAGGATGTCTTCACACACCCGTCGGGCAATACGGGTCAGCTTGGTGGTCTGCAGAATGAATGTCTGACGGTTCTTGGCCAGAAGTTTGGCTCGGCCCTCGTTACGGGTGAACGGTGATAGGCCCTGGACCTCCTGACGAGTCATGTGACCACGGGGGCCCGTCTCCTGGAAGAAGGAAGTGAAGAGCACTTTCAGAGGATACACCACGACTTCAAGAGTAAAACAAGTGTATCAGATCATAAATAATTCACTGTCTGAGAAAGTACTTTGGACTGTACCAAAGGTGCTCTATTAAAGTTAAACTCAGTTCAGGTTTGTTCTGTCTGTGTTGCCATAGTAACTCTATGCAACATTTGTAACAATAGATATCCTCGTTATTAGAAGAACGTCAGCTAAAAGCTCAAGACAAGCCATTTTTGGGAAAAGGAACTATTCAACAAGACCTTGAATGAACAAAAATTTTAAATCATCTAACAGTCTGAGACCAGTGTGGTGTGAATAATAACAATCCATAAAACAAAAACACCAACGCACAAGCTTCGCACTGCAAAGCAAACACTAATCTGATCCAAAAGTACCAATATTATTTTTGTACCCCTAAAACTCACTGAATGAGCCAAATAAAAGTCACACTATGAAGAGATGATTGCTAATTTTGTGGTATGTTTGGTGGATTTGATTACATCTTAGTCAAGTCAGGTAGGAAAACGTGGAAAAATGATTCAAACAAGCTACATTTTATAAAAAAATACACAATTAAAAAAGTTCAAACTCTTTTCTTCAGACCTCAATGCTTCCAGAGTACTGGAATGCACCCCCTGCCCCGGGACAATGCTCTTTTTCCAGGCCTGTCCGTTCCACATGAATCCAAAAAAAAATTATATTGAAGCATTTAATTAATTGGTTGCAATCAGAGTGTGATGGGGATTTTAAGTAATATAGTAAAAAAAAAATACTCCAGGAAAACATCTACCCTTCATTTAATATAAATGGAGTTTCTGCTATTGGCTAACACATTGTTTTGTGTTCTATTGAAGTAATTCTGACAAGAAACAAATGACCCAGGTTAAAAACAAACAAACAAACAGACTTACAGAGCCTCCTCGAGCAGCACCCTCTAGCTGAGTTGGGGTCTTCAGGCCTCCATACTTCTTCCAATAGATCCAGCATGAGGCACACAATCTGCACTGCATGTTCGGAGGGCCCCAGGCGTACCACTGTGGAGACTGAGCAGCTGTGTACAGAAGCAGTCTGTTAGAGGCAGATATCAATCGACTGAAAGATGCTCAGTGTGTTAGGATTTAAAGAGAAAATCTGAAATTAATTTTGGGGGGTTTTTTTTGGTACAGGGGAGAGTTTAGTGTGTCCTACTGAGGACAACAGAGTAGTATCACTGTAAGTATCACCGACACCTACACTGCAAACAGAGGATATGTTTCTGAAACTTGGAAGATGTACAGGTGACAACTGAGAAGTATTAATGGAAATCTACATTATTTAGTTTTATGGGCACATTTAATTCAATAACATTTTATTTTATTCAATAATAATAATAATAATAATAATAATAAATAAATCACAACAACATCATCTCCCAGGGCTTCACAGGAGAGAACAATCAAGCACAGAAATGGATGATGTCCCAAGTATCCCCTATCCTAAATTTCGAATACCTGTAATGGTATGGTATTAATTTGATCATACAATATCTCCATGCATGTTTCTTTTTAAATATGCAAAATTTTGCAACTCTGGCTTGCATGCCTTCTGGTTACTATTGTAACATATGTTAAATGTATTTAGCATCAATAAATTCCCCTCCGTTTATCGTAGTGATTTCAAACCGATGACAAATGATTGGAAATTCAATTATCTGTCCATTACCTCATTTATCATACACAAATAAAAAGATTGAGCCATTGCCATCTAAAGTGACCATAGCTCAAGTACCTAACTTGCATATGCACAACACTGCTTCCATCTGGAAAGCTAAGAGTTATCAAGTCAAACTTAAGGTCATGATTTTCAAAATACTCAATGTTTGACCATAACTCCCTCCCTGAATTTTATACAGAGAAAAACAACTAGTATCAGATTATAAAGTGTGAAAATATAGGTCAAAGTTGTCTTTCAAAGGCCTTTGGCAAGCACACTACCTATGGCAGTTTCATGATGTTTGTCAGTAGCACTACTTACTTAAACGTCCACTTTATTTACAATTTCAACACAAAATTCCAAACTTTTCAAGGTCTGGAAAACAGTGTTTCAAAAGTGCATACTTTTAAAACTTTCAAGACCTGTGTAAGAACCTCGTAAAACTGTTCAGAAAATAAAGCATCTGTACTGCAGGACTGAAGAACAGTAGAGAAGAGGTTTCACTTCACTAAAATGTAACTGTGTCAGTGAGAACACCAGAGCACCCAACAGTTGCTGTGATCACAATGTCAGAGCACAAGTAAAGAGTGGACTTACTGTGGCAGCTCTCACAGCTGAGTCCTTTCTGAAAGCCAGCTGCTCCATTCATACCGGGCTTACTGCCTGGCACCATGATCTGATTGGGGTTGGGTTTGGTGCTGCATACACAGGAAAGACGCTTTATTTAACAACAGTTGTAACTGAAGACAGAAGTCCTGCATGTTGCAGTTCACAGCTGTACTCACTAGGTGGGGATGTACACTTGCTTCAGCTTGCTGTCTGCCTCTGCTGCTTTTAGTCGTTTCTGACAAAGAAAGACAGCGGTTTGTGAAGCGTTTGTCATGAACATGCATTCAGATTTGGATTCATACTCTTTATTTACCTGTTGGATATAGCGATCTGTAGTCTTCCACATGTAGTAGAACTGAACCACGCTGGCTAAAGACTTCCAGGGAAGCTGAAGAGGGTGTAAACATGAGTCAAAACAAATTCAACACACAAAGATGACTGCAAAGTAATACTGAATGGCAGCAGCTTACAAAGTCCTGGCGGATATCATTAAAGTCTTTGCCGTATTTCTCCAGGGCCTCCTCAAACAGCATGGCCTCTGAGGCGCTCCACTCCTCCATCTCATCGCGGCAAAGCACTGGACCCCCCTGAGGCACCAGGGTGGACATGGCTTTGGCCAGATCGTAGCTGTTCTTCTGCAGCGTATCCATAGCATGGAACTGGGAGAGAAAAGAAAGCAGATCAGCGGTCACTCCACTGGATGTAGAAGGTGATGAGAGGACACTGGTGGATGGAGTATTACCCTTACTTAATTAGAAGTACAAATACAGCATTGCAATTATTTATTACATAGCTTTGTTGAATTGTTGAGTCTGATTTGTCATTTAAAGCATTTTACAATCTGTTATTTCTGTATGAGAGCCCACTGCAAAGCTGAATTACCATGGTAAAATCATTATCTTACTTGAGTGCAATATTTTTTTTAATATTTGGCCAAATTAGTTGCCAGTTACTGATCAGTTTAGTCAACAGCTCCATTGAAGGGCACTGTTTCTTACTTATATACCCTACATATGCCACAAAAATAGCTGATAATTAACTGACAAAATAAAGATTTCATGAAAGCTATTCCCTAAATTTCGAGAAAATGTGTCATATTCTATATGTACTGAATCGGGTCATGTTTCACAGCTCTACTACCAACACCTACAAATGTGCCAACTACAATTCCAAATGCAGATATGATGAGTCTCACCAGTGTGATGTCTCTGGAGGCTGCAGCGGCGCTCATGTGAAGGCTTGGCTGGCGAATGGAGCTGCTGCAGTCCAAGGCTCGTGCAAAAGTCCCCACAGCTCTGCAACAAACACCCACTCTCAGCTTAATGCCTCTGGTATTTACCACAGGGAAAGATTTACAGTTCTCTGCAAACTATTGAATTTTCAATAACTGGCCACCAGATGGCAGTTTGCTGAAGTTGTGTCTATGACTGTTGGACAATTCCCTCCAAAAGCAAACTTAAAAACATATAACCTCCTCAAGAAGGTTTAACACCATTTATTTCTAGTGCAACATCATCGGACTTTAAAATTAAACATAATTCTATAAGATGATCTACATACACAATATAAAAAAATTTATTTCCTATGCCAGAATCTCCCACTAGTGAAGATATTCATCTAGAAAAGCTGGTGTCCTGATGGTAAAGTGATAAGTCACCATGGTAACAAGATCAAGAATGGTTATGATGCAAGTGGGTGACAGATGGGAGAGGAGCGTTACCTTGCCACGACGAGGAACTGGTCGATCTGAGGGTCTTTGAGCTGATTATTGGGGTCCCACACTTTGGTCTCCAACTTCTCCTGGATTCGGGTGTCTGATTCACCTTAAAATCCAACAGGTTGAATTTACATTAACCGTGGGATGCAGTACAAGGCCTACTCTTTCTATGCATTCAACATTTTTACAATTTTCCAAACCAATTTGTCAAACAGAAAATGGAAGATCAAGAATTCTTAAGAAAACTATGAAGGTAACGTAAGCAATTATGTTCTCTTAATAAATAAAATCAGATTAATAAGGTCCTCCATAACCTTTTTTTCTTTTAAATGTCTCTTAAAAAGTACCAGCACCATCTGTTTTGACCTTTTACATTGTAAATAATGTAAACGCCGTCCCCCAACTCTGGAACTGTCTCCCACTACCCATTAGGAACCTGGACTCACTATCCACCTTCAAAACCCTCAAAATCATTTCAAACTGGCTTTCACTTAGTGTTTATCTTATTTTATTTATGTATTTATTTTTTAATGCGTTGCTTGTTTGTCTGTTGTGTAAAGCGTCTGAGTGTCCAAAAAGCGCAATATAAGTTTGAGGTATTATTATTATTAATAAACAAACAGCATATGGTTATTAGATTGGTACACAACATATTATTAAAGGGCTTAAATCTTTTTAATTGGGCATTTCAACTGGAATAAAGAGAGAAATCTACATTTAGTGATAATAAAACTTTTTTGTTGTATTATATTTACAACTGGTGTTCATCTGATCCATTCATGAACCTATTTGTGTATTTGAAGCATTACAGTTTACCTGTGATTTCTAGAGTTTAAAATTACAATCGTTGACTTCATTTGTACTTTATTGTTGTGATCTTGGAATGTGACATTACTTTGTAACAACATTTTGGTATAAACTGTCTGAGATTATTTAAACAGATAATATACAGATGACTAAAAACCCTCTTTTCTACACATTAACAACTAAGCTATTATTTTATGACTCAAATGTATAAAACAGATTACATATCCATTTGAAGGTTTACATGAAAATGGGTGCAATGCATAAAATGTTTAAATAGAATGTGAAGTCCATGGTTTCTGCCACAGTAGTAAATGGACTGCACTTGTACAATGCACTTTCCACCTTGAAGGTACTCAAAAAGCTTCACATATAGGGCTCACATTCACCCATTCACACACCAGTAGGCAAATACTGCCACGCAGGATGCTGCCAGATATAGTAGGAGTAATTTAGGGTTCAGTGTCTTGCCCAAGGACACTACGACACGTGGACAGTCAGAGCCAGGTTTCGAACTGCTGACCCTTCAACCATTGGACGACCCGCTCTAACAACGGAGCCACAGCCATTGAATAACTGAGTATTGTTTCCTTAGTAATGTAATGTAACAAGAGCTCAACAGAGGTAGCGGTGGGGGAGGGGCAACCATGACAATGAAGATTTAACTGTGACTTGAGAATGTGGACGTTCGCATCATGGATTCAGTCTCCGTTTCATCCCTACTCAAGTTGCAAGCTAATACTCACCCTCTGCTAGTTTGTCAGGGATCTCTGCCTGGTACTTGGAACCCACTCGGATCTCACCCTGGTCAGCCAGCAGGGTCTTCTGCACTGGGTCGAACACCAGCGAATAGAAGAAACAGTCCTGCACATGCACACAGCATGACTTCACAACTCTGTCTTCATGCGTATTGTGTTCAAAATAGCTACATTAACATAAGACTCACCTCTTTTTCCAGGTAGCCGGCCAGGACGTCTGTTTCATTGAGGAGGGTGACGTTACATTTACCCCTGGGGAGACAAGACATGAGACCGGCTCGTCTAAGACAAGGACTCAAAAGGTGACCACAAATCACAGCCAGGAACAGTTGAACAATGTCATAGCACTACAAATGCATTGGCTGTTGTCACATCAGTAGAATGTAATACAATGAGTTTGAGACGACTCACTTATCATTTATAAACACTATGCATCTATTTTTATTCATGTGTAGTTGCATCTATGATCAATCACAGTAAAAAAAAAAAAATCTTAATTATCTACTCCATTTGTTTTCTGTGTATCATAATAATGAAGTATTCTTAAGGTTTTATTATGTGTTACTTGGCATATGTATTCATATTCCTCTGGGGCTGCCGATGTAAATGTACAAGTAGGTGAATGTATGAATCTACCAAGAGGGTACCGTTTTTGTACATTGTCCCTGATAAATAAATAAAGCAGAAGCATTTATCAGTAATAGTTCACCTGAAATGACAATTATGTCACTAATGGTTATTTTTAAATGTTTAATACAATTATTTTTCACGTGTAATTGACTGGTTATTCAACAGGTCCATTACAGAACAGTAAACTGCGAACAAAAGCCCTGAGAACAATATAGATTTAAGCAACTAATGCAAGTGGCTTTTATTTAACCCTACAGATAATTTTTTAAAGATGAAATGCTTGTAATGGGACAGCACATGTAGCTATCTTAATGTGCGAGCAGTGAGCAGCAGTTAAGCCCTAACTGTGCACTGTAGGTGTCAGGGTTCAGCCCGAACAGCTGCCGTGTCAATTGGGGGGGAAAAAAAAAGAAGAAAAAAGTACCGTATGTGAGTAGCAGGTAGAGATTCAAACTGTCGAGAGAGGAAGAGTTCTCTGTGTTTGAGCTGGTGTTTCTGTTGTTCAGACAGAGTTGGCTGCTTCGACTCCTCCTCAAACTCCCCTGAAAAGCACAAACACAACATTAGTTTCCATTTGACATGGATGTGGAGCTGAAAAAATGTCCTGAGGGATCAAACGTGTGAAAATGACCCAACACAAGAGGTAAGAGATGAGTGCAGAGATCATAAGAACCAAATGGAAATTCACCGTTTATTGGTAGCAACAAGTTTAAGCACAGTTGTATGTGCCAAGCTTCTAATTTTTGATCAATTCATAAGTGTTACTCTTATTCAGGAGAGGCAGCATTGGCAGGTGCAGTTTGCTGTACTGTGGAAATAACTGCCAATACCGCTACATATAGGTCAATTACTTGCATAGACCTTCAACTTAATTATGAATAAATGTTATACATGAATACACACATTTTCCATGCTTTATGATGTCATACAAGTTGCCAGATTGTGTATAAAAACATGTCTATAACTCTCTCTCTCTCTCTCTATATATATATATATATATATATATATATATATATATATATATATATATATATATATATATATATATATATATATATATATATATATATATATATATATATATATATATATATAAAACCTACACACAACATACAGTTAGAACCATCCAGGCCTCAACCCAGTTCCACAAGCAGGCATCTGAATGTTACGAAAAAACCTAGATACACCTACAACTTTGGGCAAAACTATTTGACAATTCTATCATAAAAGCAAATGGGAAAACTACTGGCCATGATAGACACAGAAACCAGAATGAGAATCAGTCACATAATAGAGCTATTAAATACAATTTTATTTGTCTGCAAAAAGTGGGGGTACATGGTAGCAGTGCATCATTATGAAAAAAAATTATCATCATTACTTATCAAGTACTTTCAGGGAAAGGAATAACTACATTACAGTTAACTGACAGAAATGGGAAATTATGTTTATGAGTATATGTATGTCCCATGTATGCATTAAAAGATTTGGCATTTTTTAATGTATCTTTCTTATTGTATCTTATTAATTGAACATATTCTTACACAGGGTGTCCACAGGCCTGAAACCCTTACAATTATTCACAAAATTTAAGACAGTACAGGAAAAATTATGTTTTTCTTATTTGAGCATGAAGCAGTAAGTTTAAAATAGTTGAGTGAATGAGAAGTGAAAGGTTAAGGTCAAGAGTAGCATTTAAAAAAAAAAGATTACATAACATCAGAACACTCAGACTAACCTGGCACCTAGTTAAATATAATGAAACTGATTAAATGCAACCTCTACAATGGTGTATATACAATCTTTACTGAAAAAAATTGTTTTATTTTTGCACCAGATGCCAAACGTCTATGTTGTGTCAGTATGTAACAAAGGATATTCTCTATTTATATTAACAGTATTAAGTACTAATTGCATATACTATTTCCAGTATCTGCTGTTGATATTTTTAAATGCAATGTTGGCAGGTGCAGACTTTTGTGACTGTATTGTAGAC
Organism: Siphamia tubifer; assembly: GCA_020466265.1. NCBI lineage: Eukaryota > Metazoa > Chordata > Actinopteri > Kurtiformes > Apogonidae > Siphamia > Siphamia tubifer. Next base: position 15,874,547 of record CM035800.1, on the reverse strand, counting down.
TTTATAGTGGATCTTATGACGAACTTTTGTAGATCGAGTATATAATGAGCCTGTGCTGTTTTCAGTCGTTGGCCTCAGTTGGTGTTTAGTCAAACCTTTGGAAAGAGTTCAAAGTTCAGAGGAAATCAGTTTAGATGCAGGAGTTAAGTCTTCTATTGAGAAGGTTTTCATTTAAGCTGCACTTGCTCAGGCGCAGAGGAATAATGGACTTAATATAAAACAATATGGCTGTTTCACTTTAGCAAACCACATGACACACATTCAAAACCACTTCCTGTCATTTGAAATGTAAAAAAAAAAAAAAGTTGAGCTATAAACTGCAGTGTGTATGAATGCAAGTGTGCAAGTGTGTGTTTTCGGCCACTAGATTGCGCATTCCTAATTTCAGGCGGGTGAGTAATTTGTTGCTGGAGGGGAGGGACTATATCGCTCCATCTCCGTGGACTCCGCCCCTGCACTCAGCCACAGGAAACCCTGTCAGTGAGGGCAAGGTGGAGAGAGAGAGAGCGAGCAAGAGGCATGGTGAGATAGTGAACGAGAGGGACGGTACCTTAAGCCACACCCCTTTTCTGTTAACCTCTCAACCCCCACCCCCCACCCCCTCCTCCTCCTCCTGTCCGGCTAGTCCCTGCCAGACAAAGTAGGAAACCCTGTGTACCAAACCTGAGGCGCCCATCCCCCCCCCAAACATGTATCCCCACAACTCCCGACACACACACACACACACACACACACATACACAAAAGAAAAAATCACAAATACACAGAAGGAGCGACGGGCACTTAAAGCAAATACAGCAATACACATACATACACACACTTTCTTCACTCTGACAAAAACACAAGGCAAGTGAAAATTAACCCGTTGTGTTCTGTGGCCCTCAGGGACTGATCAAGGGCCTTTTGTTGTGCACAAAGAATCAATGTGTGTGTGTGTGTGTGTGTGTGTGTAAGACGAGGGAACAGGGATTAAAAAACTGTGGCAGATAAAGCAAGATTCAGGGGGAGAAAAAAAAAAATTAAATGTGTGTGTGAAAGAGCCTGTACATGTCTTCATTACAACATGCTGAACCCCAACAGGACTGGGACACCAACATCACTGTGTGTCAACTATGGAGGAGAATGGACTTTGAAACCTGTGCCTAAATGAAGAGAAAAAACCCACTTTGTTAGGGTTAAAACAGAAAAGGAGGACAGTGAGTGAGTCTTTATTTGAAAATATCCTGAGAAGACTGGAGCCTGGTAATGGGTCGTGTTGTTATTTTAATAATTTCTGCATACAAGCGATTAATTACTGCTCCCAAGTTGGTGAACTCTGAAGTAATTTCATTCTTGGCCATGGGAAAAGCAAATCTTGAGGCATCGATATTTTACTCTGCTATTAAAGCAAAGCATGGAGATGTTTCTGGCAAGAGCAGGTAAGTCCTAAAATGCTGCACTGTGGTGATAAAACTTTTAATATTAACATAAAAAATTGGTTGTCCATGTGGTTTATAGACCAAACCTTGAAATAAATGATGCAATGTTGCACTTGCTATGGAAAAGTGAAACCAAAACAGTCATGCTCACGCTGAATCTTTTCATTGACTGAACCTTGTTAACCGACCACTTTTTCACTTTTTTTGTGGGCTGTCATCATGGATTAGCCTACCAGTATATTTACTGTAAATTCCTATTTGTTTTTGTTTTAAATGGCTTATCGCGCATTAATAAAAGAGACAACTCTCTGGACAATCAGTGGTCTGCAGTGTTCACACGTTACATCTTAGCATCTTTCACCCGCTTTGGAACCTTGGTTGAGGAAGTATTAAAAAAGTAGTACCGGATTCCAGGTTCTTTAGGTAATGGAAACACAAAAACCCTGAGTCAAGTAGAGCCAGTACCACATAGTGGAAACGTGGCGTAAGGCTACGGTCAAACTGCAGGCAAATGTGGGCCAAATCTGACTTTTTTTTTTTTTTTTTTTTGCATGTATCTGACCTGTATTTGATGTGTTCAAGACAGATTGAACCGCAAAAATCAGACTTTTTCAAATCCCACCCAGGCGACTTTTATATGTGGTCCAAAATCTGATACGTACTGGATATTTTGCTATGGGACTTCAGTCTGAAAGACTAGGCTGCATTTATCAGGACCTTTACATGACTGAAATGTGACAAACATCATAATTCTGCATCCCAGGAGGAACAACAGTAGCCACAACACACACAGACTAGAAACCTCCATATTTACTTCCATAAACACATTGCATGCCTACATAGTCATTTCTTATATCAGAACCTCTATTGTGCATGGATGTCACTTCAGGGTCGCATGAAATTCTTACTCAAAACTGATAGAAGTTACATTTAATGTCTAACATGAATGAGCACACCAAATAATCTGAATTATGCATTAAGACCTGCTATTGAACATAGAAAGACCATCTACATAAAAACATCAGCAATCATCTTTGGGAATTTTTTTTTAATAACTTCACTGACAAAATATATATATGTGATTAACAACTGTAGAATCATTCACTGCCAACATAGTTTGGCTGGTCAATGGGAAGAAACATGGTGGCTTTAATAACTGACATATTGTGGCTATGATGGCCAATTTTCAGTGCTAAACAAAGCAGAACCAAAATGATGATATTTAACCATTTAGACTTTCTGAAAACCAATACACTGAACAAACTTTTGCATTCACATGTTTTCAGATTAGGTTGGACAGTGAGGACAGGCCGCCAAAGGACGACCAGTAGCCGTTTCCTGTTTCAGTTTGATCTTGGGTTTTTCTTGATGAGCTATAAATAGATGAATACTCACCAAATAATGCAATTTAGAAAAGGATTTTGTCTGTGGCAACGACCTGGAGTTCTTTCTCAAAGGTCATTCACCATTTTGTCAATGGTGAGCAGACCTTACACACTTATAAGTTCTAATAGGTGTCACTATAAACCAAGCAACCAACTGTACTTGCAATACTACAACTTCCGTCCAACCCCAAATTTTGTACACACCATCTCCAGACACTACAATACTGCTATAAATATAAGACAACAGACGGAGGCTACTGCCATGTGTGAAACAGCCTTTTTATTATTATCATTTTATTTATTTATTAGCGAACATCCTTCAACCAGGTCAAATATATTGAATGACGTGAATGTTCTGTGAATCTCTGTGAATTTAATTATGTAAAAAGGAGGCTTTGGGAAAGTTGTGTAAAACCACAGGACTACGTGGAAAGTTATGAAAATACTGATTATATAACCTGATTCCACCAATATCAGTTATAATGTAACACAAAGTGCAGACTACATTAGTTGTTTTGACATTTCCCTCCAGGAGCTCCATCTGTGCAAATAATATACAATATTGAAAATTTAAATATTTCCCACAAAGCACCATCAAAGTGTTCTATACATAGAGCTGCAGGTGGGTACTCCATTTCTACTCCAGCTATGTATAGACATATAGGTTTCCAGGTGACACTGAGCCTTTGATTTGGGACTGATGTTTTATTTGGAGCACACTGAACGTAAAGAGGAACTGAAAGTGAATAATCTAATGGTTGTTCAGATCCTGGACTGGTCCACACATGATCAGCGAGCAGACACCAGTGTCTGTGTGTGGTGCTGAGCACAGCATTAATGCATCCATTTTGAGGTGTATGTGTGTGTGTGCAAATGTCTTTGTCTGGAGCACTGCAGCCCCCGGAGGAGAGGGTGGGAGGGGCTGGTTGGTGTCGGGGAGGGGGAAATGAGTGACTGATCAGGCTTCAGTAGTGTGCATGCCATTAGCACCATACCACACCATCTCATCCACACACACACCCCCACCCTCCCCTCCCTCAGCTCCGATCATACAGATGGAGGCTGGTCTTATATGGTGATCGGGGCGGGGTGCAGGGGGCGGAGCCTGTTCTACAGAGACAGGCTTGAAAATTGCATTCTGAATCATTACTAATCGCCTTTATTAAACATGAATATGAAAGGAGGAGTTCCATCCCTTTCTTTGTCTCGGCTCTTTTTGAGTTACAATCACGACTCTGATGCAAAGAGGAACTATACTGAAAGCATGAAGGAGCCCTTTTTATTGTTAATTTTGCCAAATTAACACCATGATAACAAAAATGAAATTAACAATTAGTATGCACTTCCTGCTGGTTCTGTAACCATGGATGTAAAGGCACACAAGAGCCATCACGACATTACTGTGAAACTAACCCTGGATCCATATTACAAGAAACTCTCTTTTCTGTAGGTTTATCAAAGTTGAATTTCAACAGGTTATTGATCATACATATTACATGTATATAGTGTAGACTATATACAGATTTTTTTTCTTTTTGTGTGGTATAATATTAAGTGTTCTCAAAAATAACGCACTAACATATTAATCCGTCATCACGATTCATCTGATTAACAATTTTTAGCGCATGATCCCATCTGCAGCAGAATCACTCTGAATGTCTCTGTCAACACATTTGGGTATATTTGTCCAAGTAGAGTTAGAATTAACGCACATGAACAAATAGATGAGTAATGGGTTGACAACAGAACCAACCCATAAAGATGAACGATGCTGAACAGCACATTGTCCCCCTGGATGTAAATATGAAGACAAGCAAACCAAGATAGAACAGTTGACTAGACAAAGTATTTTATGCAATTAATATATATTAAAAACGTATGCTATTAAATGGTGGTTAATCAAAATACTATCCTTTCAGAAAATCTATGGGTGTTTGCATCTATTTGATAAAGAGAAAAGACCATAACCGATATTTCACAACCAAGAGCTCCAAAATGAAATCATCAATCAACAAAATAGTAATAACACACACCTTCTTTCACCAGAGGTTAATCTGTATCACAAAAGACAAAAACGGTTACCAAGGTAACCTCTGGTTTAATTCTAGATTTTATGTATTAGAGGGGGTTTACTTCTTACTGTTAATGCATTAATGTACAATGCATTGACATAGTAGATAAAAGTATCTAACACCAGCTGGCCACTACAACACAACATTTGACCTTAAGCCCATTTACCGGTTTGAATTCTGTGCATAAATGCGACACTGATCATTTTAACTTCCACTTTTTTTACAGCATGTCGTTTACCAACTTGCCTTCCATGCTTTTCTGCAGCAGCTATGTTGTTTTTAGTCTAGACAGATACATACTTTATTCATCCCTTACAGGAAATTACTTGGTTACTACAGCAGAAGAGCTGTAGTAACAGGCTGCTCAGCACAGGCCTCCATTATATATTTTTTAAAATCCTATTAAAAGTTATAGTTGACAGTCTAAGTTGGCCCCCCCCCTTTTGTGAAACCAATCGGCACGATTCCAACCCAATGTTTCTGTTACTCTGAGGTAATGTCCAAACTGTGTTGTTGACCTGTAAACTTGCTAGACTTTAAGTAAACTTGGAGAAAAGTCCAACAGAACATACTTATTCATATGTCTTCAATATTTAAGTCTAAGTTTCACAAAGACTTCGAAACTGCGGAGCCAGGTCAAAGAATACTCAGTTTTTTAATTCTCCAAAATCATGTAGTTCTTCTTTAATATACCAGTACAAAACATAGTCCTGTAATCACAGTGCATGCATATTTAAAAAAACAACACCAAAAAAACATGTTGACGACAACAGTAAACAGATTATGCTACTGTAACGAGGGTGCTTATCAAATTAAAGAGGCTTTTTCATTTAAAATATCTGATACAATTCTTATGAATAAATCATCTTATAATCTGGTGCACCCTGATTAAAGACGCAGGTACACTGCTCTGTTTGACCTGGAATCACAGCTATTACATGAATTACTCATTAAATGTGTTAATAATGAACAAACACACTGATCTTATTATATAATTATTTTTCAAGCTAGCATTCATCACCGAGTCTTAGACAAAAAAGATGCTCTTTATTTCCCCCTGAAGCAGGCCTTCGTGCTATTTACAACATAAAAGCTGAAGAGCTGCTGGGAGCTTTTTATGTGAAACACAATGAGAAGCAGGTTCATTAAAGGCAGTGAGCCATATCATGCCTTCTCTCAGCCTGTAGAGGGAGAAAGAAGGGTGGGGATGATTGGGAGGGGGTGCTACTCACTTGCATTGCTGTCAGCCAGAGTGTTAAGGTTGCCTGAGATATCTCGCCTCCTGAACAGACACACCACCTTGGCCTCCACATTGCCGTTGGCAGTCTGAAATAGGAAAACACAAAAATTTTGTAATGAAACAAAACACAAAATTCTCACATTTAGGTAGGTTTGCAACAGTATGATAACCATCTTGGAAAATGCCAGTTCCATGGTATATTACATATTAACAATAGAAATCAGAATGCACTTTATAATACACTTCTATGGTTTTATTTTCTGGTGATCGGCATTTTTCTCCACTCAAATCAGCCAAACATCATAAAAAATAAACCCATTTACTAGGGGTGTCCTGATCTGATATCGATCTGATATCAGCCAAAAACCCAGATTATCAAATTGTATGGAAGTGCATCTAAAATCTCCAATTTTGCTTTGATAAATGAGCTTATGTAGTGCATTTCAGGCACCCATGGTATCCAAAGCACTTTAGAGATGCTAACATTCATTCACACACACATACACCAGTTAAGTGGCAGATACCATGCAAGACGCTGCCAAACCCTACTGGGAGCAATTCAGGATTCAGTGTCTTGCCCAAGGACACTTCGACACGTAGTCATTCAGAGCCAGGATTTGAAACGCCAAAACTCTGGTTATTGGATGACCTGCTCTACTACCTGAGCCACAACAGTCCATTTTCCACTGCAGCAGTTCCATCCATAGGCGACTCTGGTTCACACTCCAACACAGTAGATGGTGCACCTTAACGTTAGTGGTGCCTGCCACAAATGCTAAAGAAGAGGACCACCTGGATCGAGCCAATCAGTCTGGGACAGCTGCGTTTGTTTTTATGTAACCCATTGGTCAATAACAAATGGGTTTTTTTTTTTCCTCATACCTACTGTTGCTGACTATTGTACTCTGAGTAGCATCACTTGATCAAGCATTTTCTAACATTCCACATTACTACATAAGTAATAGGCCTGAGCGATGCATCAATGATGTTGAAGCATAAACTTGGGAAAAAAAAAACGTCTGTCATATTTTGTTGATGCATCACCACACACACACACACACACACAAACAAAAAAAAATTGCACTTTGCAGAATGGAGGCTCAAACTGCAAACCTCCTCACAAGTGCCCTACAATGGAGTGCATTCTGTTCAAATGCATTGCAAAGGATAAATGAACACCCTGCCATGAGGTGCAGCGTATACGAGAGGGAGAAAAAAAAAAGAGAGATGTTTGTCACCCCACATTTCTGCCATGATTGACAGCTGCAGTATCTGACCAATCAGGAGTCAGATGAGCTGACAGGTTGTTGGATGAAGAGGAGAAAGAGAATTAATCTGGAGCAAGGAGAAAAAATAAAATAAAATTTTGTGCCCTGAGGTCCAGGAACCGTTGGACCCGGTTCCAGCTCTGTGTTCTCCATCAGTCAGCACTTAATCTCTCCATCCCCAAGTCTCCATCTGTTTCTACATCCCACTCCTTGTGGGTAATCTGGCCCTTGTGGGGTCCTGGTTTTCATTGATCATCTATCAGTTTCAGTTCAGTTTATTACTGTCCAATTATTTGTTAAATTAGTCGGCTAATAAATAAAATAATCACCTGATTAATCGTTTTCAAAATAATCGTTTACCCCCAGCCCTGATAAGTAATAAAAGTATGTGCAATTTGTGCTGATATCGGATCGGAATCAGCCAGTACTCAAAGCTGCAATATTAGCATCGTATCAGAAGTGAAAAAGTTGTATCAAGACATCCCTACCATTTACCACAGCTTCAAGCTATATGTGTGTGTGTGAACATACAAGCCATTTGCATGCAGTGATATTAAGGGGAGTTCATTTTCTGGTAAGAAAACAGTACTGATAATAAAACTGTTGAAGTTCAGAACCCAGATGAGGGGGCAGAACTGCAGGAACTGCTGGGGCTGTGTACCAACCAAAAATCTACTGGTTGAAACAGAGATTGCAGAAGTGTTTAGACTATAATGTCATAATTGTCATTTTGATAAATACATATTTTTATGACTTTTGTCTGAGAACTTTTTGACTCTCCCTCCTCTGATAGTCAGTATGACACCTATCCGAATCCTCTGCCTGCGTCTGCCATCTGCTTAAGACCTGACAGTCTGCGATCAACAGAATCTCACGTCTGTGTTCATTTCAGAGCATATCTGACCCTTCACAGGTAGGCCAACACTGCTGTCCATCTGCCTTTTCAGGTCATCAGAGGAAAAACAACTCAGTGGATGTGCTAAGGGCTGCTTTACTGTGTTTTAACTGACACTTATTAGCCCACATTCTGATGCTAGCATCGTTTCTCACTTTTCTGCCATTGTCGGGTTCTTCGTGTGAAACAGCAACAGCTTTCATTGCCTTGAGGAACAGTCACATTAGCATCATGTTCAACAAACAACCCTGCATTGTGAACATGTATCCGTTCCCCACAGTTTCATAGAATTGTTTCAGTTTGTCGTTGGATGTTGTAGCTCTGTGCAAAACAAGGTGGTGGCACGTTTGTGAAATAATGACATCTACACTGGAAAACAGTGCATCACAGTTTCTATTTTCAGACTGTGGAAATTCACCTGGTAAAGAAAATGCACCCTGTGGTAGTCTGTTGTAACAGACAGTATGCTTACATTCAACACGAGTGTCCTGAAGGCCAAGTGCAAGCAAAGGCAATGATCTACGCACTTCAAATAGACTATAGAGGTTTACCGTTCTGCATTCTTTTTCTGTTTCTTGTTGGTGCCTCAGAGCATCACTGCAACCAGTACATCAGTGGAGCAGTGTGCTATCACTGAAAGCAGACTGTGTGTCATGTCTTAGGTCACAGAGCCTGTCCTTGTTTTGCATACACCAAAAAGGGAGACACTTCAAGCCCCCAGGAGTGGGACTGGGCTGTGAAACACATTTTAACATGGTGGCCAAAAAGGAAAACCCAAAAAAAGAACTGCTATTAATTAGTGAATGAAAGTGAAAAAAAAAATAAAAAATTTTAAAAAAACTTGCAAATGAAGCCTTTTTATTTTCAGGACTTAATTGATTTGCTTCAATACTTTGCTATGTTTAGTAGAGCCGTTTAATGTCTTGTACCCCATTCATGAGCACATGGTGATGGTGGAAGTCTGTGCATCTGTCTGCTCTATGAATTCAGAAATGTGGATATATTAGTTGACTGATACGGGTTTATGAAATAGCTGATGTGGAATATTCATAGAGTACGATGTCTGTTGACTGATATACAGATAAAAAGATGTGTTTTTTGCATTTGATAAAACACTTAATACACAATTTGATGATAACAAGAGTTAATTAACTATGTGTGCCCTCAGTGACCACATTTCATAGAAATAATTCAAATGGAAAAAAAAATATGCATGTAATTAAAACATAAGCTTTTCCAAAAGGGGTTATAAATGGAAAATAATGTTTTATCAGCACATAACAGCATCATTTCATTTCTGAGAGGGAACAAAAAAAAGTGTATGCAACAGCAACCTTGTGAAATAATCAGAATCGGCTACCTTAAAAAATTAAGTTCACGGTTCACATGTAACCTTCAGATTTGGATCTTTGAGGTCACGCATGCAGTTTTATTCATAAATCTATGCCCAGCTCTAAGAAAGGGATCTCCATTGTGTTAGTGAACAGCTGAGGGTGCTTTAAATGTCCCTCACTGAGTTCAAAATATTGAACTTTCTAGAATAATTCAATCCAAGTTTGCAGATGTGAAACCTTCCTGACTATAATGTAACAAAAACAGCTGGGAATACAAGTTAGTCCGTTCATGAAATTGCAGTATGAAAGCAAGCAAAAGAAAGTGGATGAAATAGATAAAATAAAAATACCATTTAAAAAAAACCTGAAGCTTGGTTTGAAATTTCAAATCTGAATATGCCTTAAAAACCAAAAAAAACTAGGTGGCACCTGCAAACAGAGGACAACCGTATCATGCTGAATTATTTATTGTAAGAAATTTTTGTTTGTTTTATTTTTCCCCACAGAAGTCATACATCATTTGTTGACAACTTTCATATGTAGATAACTGTAGAGTGACAAGAATAACTGGAGGTCAGAAGAATCCTACATCACCAAAGGACAACTGCTAATTACCTCATTTATTAAAAGAAAAATGCTTTGCTTTACTTCAAACTTATCAACAGTTAAAATGACATTTTTATTTTTCTGTTGGTTTACAAATCTTAACATAAAGTGTCAAAGCACAAGAGGATGTGGCGACTTTGAGTTTTTGTGAATTCAATCAAAGGGCCTACAGACAGAGCTCTCCTGCATACACACTCCACCTCCTGCTTCCAGCACAGAGCTCATCACATTCTCTCTCTTACTATCCATTCATTCAGCTCAGCACCTATTAGCACTCTGGACGATGTGGTCCTCCTGGTGCTCAGCACAAGCCCTTCAATGTAAGAGTGTTACATAAATGAGTTTAATCCTTTGACGGGGAAACAAGCCTGTGTCATACGCTGCTGCTGCCTCTGTTATATAAGTGGCCTCTGTACAGAGGCCTGTCATTACAGTATCCATAACCAACAGGGAAGACTGAGGGAAACACTACAAATACACTTTACAGGACACCCGCTACCAACTGTGGGGGTGGTCAGGTTTTCACTATTCGATGTGAATAAAATACTGTATGCGACCAAGATCATAAATTATTTTCTTCCCACCTTCAGGAGAGTGATTTGTTTGTTGTAACTTAGTTATGTCCAAAACAAATGCTTTTGTTGTTTAGAATTTGTCTTTCTCTTATCATAGGAAAAAGTAGAGCCCACACTTTTAACTGGGATAAGTCAAACATCTCTACAGAAGTCCAACAAATTAGCAAAGAAAGATTTGCCAAATAATACAATCAAAGGTTAAACAAACTCCTGAATTCACAACAAATGCAATCCAATTATGCCAAGACAACTGCTGCCAATTATCGAATGAAAAAAGAAAAATGCCACATTTTGTGACTATCACACTGTGACAAGGTGAAAGCAAGAGTTTATTCCCAAATTGTTGAGCTGAGCTGTAAAATTCACCATTGTTACAGTTCGTGGATCCTTCTGCGCTTATCACTTTACTCCTGGTTCGGCTTTTTATAGTTTTATTACGTATCCAAACACGTGGACTATATCTGTGTGACCCTGCAAGAAGCATGTTGACTGTCTGATTGTGTTTTGTTGACTTGGTGTCAATCTTGGTGCAAAGAACCATGCCTCTTTTAGCCAGCAAAATCAATTGCTGACCAAAATGTATTAACAATATGCAAAAATAAAAGGAAAATGAGTTTGTCGCTGGTGTGAAAAGACATTGTATCACATGTACTGATTTTATCTTATGTGTGATCTTACCTGTGTATAGATCAACTGGACATGATGTGTATTAAAAAAGAATCCAGCACATTGACCCATGGGGAACAATGGGTTCTATATGTAGTTTTTATGCTGAGAGCTGACTTTTGGCAAACGATGTTAGTCCATATTTTATAAAGCTATAAAAATTGTTCGGTAAATAATTTCTTAAAATATAAAAAATATTTAGGGACTGAAATTTAGAAATGTGTTGTGCATGTTTTTAACTTAATTTCCTGTCATGCAGCATGGTACTGTACTTCCTGTCAACAGTTATAGGCATAGTAATGTGATTGTTAGGCTATTTTGTCTTCCAAAATTACCAATATGTCCTGAAATACTGGTACTATCAACAAACTGTTTTTGGTAGTTTCTTCCTTGACCAAAAATACATAAGTATCCCAAACTTCAGCAGTCAGCTCTTTCTGAATTTTGTGTGACACCTAAGACACACACACACACACACAGAGTTCACTTCCCTTTTAAAACATATGATTCACCTCTCTAAGGATGATTAAAAGTTTGGAGAGTTTTTGCACAAACTGGGGTTCCCTTCCATTTTTAGTTTGAATCGTTGAAAGGGAACGATGGTTACTCTGATACAAATAAATGAGGTAAAACATGTTACAATTACAATATACGGTCAATACCATTTGAAGGACAAGCATTAACACTACAGAATTTGGTAGCAATCCAAAATATGCAGGGAAATCCTATTTAACCACCAGACTGTGCAACACTTTCTCAAAAAAAAAAAAAAAAAAAAAAAAGACAAAAAAACCCCAAACAAACCTTGTTGAGCTCTTCTATTCTCCGGATCAGGTAAGGGTTGCTGGAGGAGTTCTCAAAGTACACATAATCTAGAAAAGAAGCAACAAGAAAGATTAGATGAACTCATTAAAAATAAAGATCGTAATTAAAGATCAAAAATATATATATATATATATTTTAAACACTGCTGTGGAAATGATACTGATGAAATCATTTAAGAGGTTGAATATAGCAGCTGCTGCAAAATAAATAGTTGTACTTGATCCTCTGATAATTCAAACACCTACACACTTGACCACATGCTTTCCTAACAGAAGTGAAAAAGATTTTGGCTAACCTGATGGATAGGAACCCATTAACCCAGTCTTAATTGGAAGCCTGTAAATACGACACTGTGAAGCTGTTAGAGAGCCGGAGGCTGCCAGTTCAGTAAATGGACTGTTGTAATGCGAGCTCCAGGAAAGTTTACAGACGACTGATCTACTGATATGATGTGTAAAGTTGAGATTTGAATCATACCTGAGACACTGCTTCACTTTTAATATTAACAAGTACCTTCATGTTATTTGACTTATTTTAATGGCAACATTTAAAAAAAAAATAAAAATAAAAATAATAATAATAAATAATAATAATAAAATTACTTTAGGAGCCAAAACTGAATGAGTGGACTATTAGACTAATGTAATCACAAGCATTTTTAACCTGTGCAGAAACGTCTACTGTATAATAAAAAAAAAAACATTCTGTAGAGACTGGAAGATTGGATGCAACACCCTTTTGTGTTAGAGTCTAAGGACTCGCATTCATCAGAAAAATAGAATAATTATATTCATAGTTAACCAAGGGTGGGTTTTTAAAGGTTGTTACAGAGCAGGAAAACTCCAATAATCAACTGATCGACTAATCGGATCTGGAATGATATAAACATAAATGCTGAAGTGAACATCTAAAATTCCTAAACAAATATAAAACACTGAACTTCAACATCAAAGTAATCAATACATTTGGAAGTAGATACAACTGTAGGAAAACCTAGGTGGGAGCAATTGTATTTTTTGAGCCATTATTTTCCCTCAGAACACATGAGAAACCTAATATTAGCCACCATCCATTATTGCAGCAAAGTTATGCCACTACTAATGGTATGTAAACAAAAATATTATTGTTCCATCTCTAACCAACATTATGCAGTGCAATACACAGTTTCAGTCATATTGATGCATTTGTTGTACCATCCAAAGCAGAGGGTAATCCAAACACACAGATGACAATGTGCAGCAACCCAGGAAGTATCAGTCTGCACAGGGCAGCCCTGGGTCAAGTGCCGCAAAAGTCACTTAAAGGCAGACCGACAACACTCATTGTTAAAAAGGCAACACACACCATCCTCATATGACACATTATACAACAAATCTTTAGTCTTCTACATAATCTGGCACACAACAGAGTCTTGACACAAGAGGAGATAAGGTACCACTGACCTATTTCACTGTATCAATGTGAAAGTGAGAGATGAGACAAAACATCCACAGAATGGAATTTGTCTGCAGTTTGGAGTTTATTTAATATATAAATAGTATATAGTCTGTATAATAAGTAAAGTAAAATAAACCTCACTGATCAGTCAAAGTATTCTTTACTGTCATTTTATTTAATAAAGCATATATTCATTTCCATTTTTTTTAAATAGTCAGAAGCAGAAAACTGATCAAAACTATTGTGTCACGAGGAAACTATTTGTGTTGTTAAAAACATGCTTATTGACGATTCTCCTAGGGAACTGGAACAACATTAGCATTTTCTCTTCTTTTTAGACTTAATGTTTGAGAAAGACGTCGTCGTAGTTGTATATTGATGAAGGTGTGCTTTTCCTGAAGCTCAAAAACCTGTTATATTATGCAAATCTTGTCCACATCCGTTGAGGCTTGGTGACAGCTTGTTTGAAATAAAGAAGCAAATTATGTCTCAAATAGTAGTATAAGATATTTGGTCCATCTGGTATTTAGAGTCTAACTGAAAACAAATCCGTCTTTGTTAAGATTATACCATGGTCTGTCCATTCACCAGCATTGTGTATGGGTGTGCTGTTAATGTGTGAACAGGCCTGCTAACCACAAGTGATCCTCCCCCAACACACTGCCAGGCCACCCTACACTTCAGCTGGGCTCTTGTTAGCTCTGAAATGAATGTGGCAGGAAAGGAAACAGATCAATTACAATATGGTTAGAATGTCATGTAGACACAAATGTCTCTAACTATACCCACTAAAGTACTTTGTAATAATAGTTTGGGTTGTGGCGCTGTTGTGAATACTGCGCATGAGTTCCTGGGTGTGTTTAGGACACACACACACACACAAATAGGTCACATTAAAAAAAAGGTCAAGAGGCTAGCAGGCTAGCTGAAAGCACTGTGATGGTCAGATGAGCAAGCAGCGTGCAGTTAAGTCAACAACCAGTGCCATACACACACAGTGGCCTCAGTTCAGTCATAAAGAAACAGCCATGTTCAGTGTAAAACAGGTCACTTCTAATCTTGCATAGGACACATAGGTGCACATCTACTGGGAAAAACAGGCTGAGATAAGATGGACATGGCAATTCTGGTGTTAAGAAATGCAGTAGCAAATCAGTCCCATCAGTATGCCATAGAGGTGTAATGATGCAGTCATTCGTGCCCAACAGTTTTGGTTTGGGGCCTTCCATAAAATTCGGAGGTCTACCGAGCAAATGCATGTTACCCATGTGAAGAAGGCAAACGTTCTAGAAGCAGGTGGACACAACTAGAACCTATGTGTAACGTTTCCTCTATATACATTCAGCAGTAGTGAATTGTCAGTGTTTTTTTTTTTTAATAAAGTACTATTTTTACAATAACAGAGGCACTGAAGCCAGGTCAAACGTTTGAGGCAGTGTAAGTTTCACTTTCGGTTTTCTGCATGGTGCAATTTTGTGCCACAAAAGAGTCCACAACAGGTTCCTTTAGAGCAAACAGGTTTTTATTTCTTAACTTAAGTTGGGAAAATCAAGTGAACCGGCTCTTCAGGACTTCAGGGAATACTGAGACATTCAACATTGAACATTCCAAAATACGTAATACGTTGGGTACTTGTTAATGCATAGATGACTCAGCAATATTTTGTAGAAATGTCCCATGTCTCACAAGTAGTGATGAAGAAACCTCAAAACGCATCAAAAAGTAATCAACCCTATTGTCTATGTAATGTAAAGTGCATCTAGAAGTGTTGCACAGAAGGAAGTACTAATACTAAAAGAGTACTGGGTAAAATTATGAGAACTGTATGTTTTAAATTTGTGTACTCAATCACAGTTGTCTGAGATGAATGATTATTTTATGTGCAT
Organism: Siphamia tubifer; assembly: GCA_020466265.1. Taxonomy (NCBI): domain Eukaryota; kingdom Metazoa; phylum Chordata; class Actinopteri; order Kurtiformes; family Apogonidae; genus Siphamia; species Siphamia tubifer. The sequence continues at coordinate 15,858,941 of CM035800.1, read as the reverse complement.
CTTCATGTATTTTGGATGTGTGGAATAAATACTAAGTTGAAAAAAAGTTATCAAATCAAAGACACCTATACCAAAAATAGTGGTGCATTTTATACACCAGTGGGTGTCCAAAGCACTTTACACTCATACATCAGAAGACAGCTGCTGCTGATACACAGACGCTGCCTGACGCTACTGGGGGAAACCTAGGGTTCATTGTGTGGCCCATGTGGACAGCCAGAGGTGGGACGCGAATCGCCAACCCCTTGATCATTGGACAACCCGCTCTACCAACTGAGCCACAGCCGCCAACAACTTCTCAACAAAACACAACACAAACATAGTGAATCAATTTTTTTTTCTGTACCGCTACATCCCTTGTATACCACAATAACTAACGACACTGGGGAAGTCAAATTCCTGTGCTGTTGAAAGAATATATAGTGACTCCTGTAAGCAGAATTTTTGACCTCACAAACACTGACTGAAAGAAACAACAATAATAAAGAGACTTTTGTCGAGGATATATCTGTATGGAAAACCAATATATACATTTACATTGTTAAAGTAGTGGAGGTCCAGGAGAAAAGGCTGCATTTAACCATTTTATTTATGAAGGACAGGTAAATTAACTACCCACTCACAAGATCCACTGGTCAAGCACCCACAAACATAGATCTGTAGTTCAGGGTCTTGTTAGATTATAATAATTACCCCACCCACTGAAAGGGAAGAGGGGTATTGTTTTATTGTTTTTAATTTGTTTGTTTTTGTCCGTCTGTCAGCAAGTTTATGGAAAAACTACTGGACAAATATCCATGACATTTTCAGGAAATGTGTGAAGTGGTCCAGAATAGATTCCAATAACGTTTAGGTGAATGTAGGTCAAAGGTCAAGGTCAGTCACCAAAAATGTGTTTTTGCAATGATAAGAGATAGAGAAAATCAGGTAAAACATTTGTAGGGGGCAGGGTTTGTTCTGTCTGGCACTACTTGTTTATACTTGAATTTAGTTTTGAAAGTAGACAGTAACATGTTATTGTCCTTTTCTGGGTGGCAAATTGTTCAAAACACTCGGGCTCACTCCTCCAACAGTCAACTTCAGATATGGGCAAGGGTTACTACTCTAACAAACATCCAAAACAGACTCTGCCGTCAAATATTTCCAAGCACTGTTTCTTGTGGTGACTGGCTTCTTCTCTACAGACACAACAGCTCAGGCTTGTGGGTAATATGTATAGGGCAATCCACCACAATGAACCAACACAAAACAACAGCTGGTCAGACTACAGGCTAACCCTATGAGTTTTATTCCCCAGGTGAATGTGGTTTCATACATGGAGTAAACAACTCAAAGAGCATGGAAAAACAGTGCTCCCTTAACAACTCTGCACCCTTCCTGTACTGCCAGCAATATCCCGACCTAATTGACATTACGTCCATCACATGATGTTACATTTAGTTAACAATTAACTACAGCACCTCATATTAAAACATCTGATATGAAATCAGTAAGGTTCAGTTATTTTTGTAATTCTCATCTTAACTGACACTTAAGAACTGTCTTGCACTATGATGCAAATTTCTGCACCAATGCAGTAACAGAACATAATCGGTAGTTTGGAACTTATCAATATTTAGTGTAAATTAAAAAAAAAAATACTGAAAAATAACACTATATAACCATCTTATATTGAGTAGTATCTTAAAATTGTTCTATATGTTGGAAGATGTGGCTTGTAACCATGGAGAATATAGCGAGTTACCGACTGAAGGGGGTTATTACACATGGATATTGAAAACATTCCACACTTTTATTGTAAAGTGCTGGAATCTTGATTTCTGAAAGCACTTCATAAGTAAACAAAGGTTGAGGTTTATCTGTCAGATAAAAAAAAATCATAATGTTCAGTAATATAAAAAAAACTGTGGGACCCCGTTAAGGGAAAATATTCCACCATTGACAATTTTTTAAAGGTAAAATTCTGAAGGCCATCAATCATTTTGACAGATTAAAATATTGAGGATAATCTACCAAATAAAGTTTTACATATAACCTGAGAGGATCACTGGTCTCAACCTACAGCACCACTGTTCACTATTACCCTGAATGAAACACTGCACAGTCCTGGACTAGATTGGGTATCAAATGGGGTAAACATGCGGCGACGGGTAAAAAAGAAAATTAAATTTTTATTTTTTTATTTTGAAGGAGCTTTTTATCTGATATATATATATATATATATATATATATATATATATATATATATATATGATATATCAGAAGTAATCTGAGTAGCATTCAGTGTGCATTTTAGTAATAAAGCCCTTAAAAGTGAGTTAACACGGTCTTTAATGACAATCTGGCTACGGATCTAATGTACACGGGTACGAGCTAGTTTTTTTAAAGTGGACCGTACAGGACTCTATCACCAGTATTTCTGTCACATGACTCCATCAGTCCACCTGTAGTAAACCTCCTGTTGATGGTGAGTCTGAATATTAGTCATTGTCAACTCTTGTTTTGTTGACTTTTGCTGAAATTAGATGCTACTTTGCTAATGCAAAATGTAAAAGCAACGGAGTCGCATTACTTCTTTTCAAAACTCCAGTAAATGTGATGAACTGATAAAAGAAGTGAAAAAAAAAACATGTGGTCCAGGACGAGGATTATCATCCAGCAGGAACCACAGTTACTGCATCACTGAGATTTTTTTTTATTTTAAAAAAACATTAAATACTATTAAATATTCCCACACCAGACCATTCTGTGTGGAGTTTGCATGTTCTCCCTGTGTCCCTGTTACTTATGTAAATGGTTTTACACCTGTTTAACAGTTATCAAATTTAGGGTGAGTGTAGTTGACAAATTGAATGCAATTGTTTTTCCTCCCCATTCTGATTTATAAATATATTCAAAATGCAAAGTGTTAAAAATGGGCTGACAATGGCAGATGTTAGATTCAACAGAGACACTAGCCTTTTGCAGCCCATATTGATCAAACCCCCATGTCATTTATCATTCATCACACTGCGACTGCGTCGCTGTGCTCTGTTGTTATGTTTGATGCGGTTCTGCACAGGACTGTGGCTTCACGTCAAGCTCCATCTGGTCCTCCCACTAGCAGGGACATGGAGCCTCGGGAGGATATCAGTGGGCTTCAGATGCATCAGCACAAGTAGAGACGCAGAAGAAGAATTCCGACAGGGATGGGATTTTTTGCTCTACTTAGCACACTGATGGAGGGCCCGACCAGAGAGGCACCACCTCGTCGTTCACAACATCACTACATTACATAACAGTGGCTGAACCACCAAAAGGGAATCTGCACTCTCATGTGCTTGACATGACTGATTGTAGCTGTAGAGACATAGGGAGGAAGGAGGGATTTCTTCAGGAGCAGAGTGGGACAAATTAAATAATGATTTTGCTCCACCAGCTGAGTGTATCAATGAGACAGGAGGGCTTCAGATGAGCCTGATCGATCAGTGAACCACGAGAGACACATTGGACTCGAGACTCATACAACACACTGAAGAAAAAACAAAATCACAGTTTCATTTGACCTGCCTCTTATACTCAGCATAATCACCGCCACTTTAAAGGACAGAGACAAAGATCTAAAAAGAAATCCCATCTGCTGAGTGTTTGTTGTGGACGTATGCTGCTCGAGTGGCGCAGTGTGTCGGGTGCTTGAGGGTGAATGAAGAGGAGGAAGCCCTTTGACTAATCTCTGGGGAAGATAATGATCTTACATACGAGCTGAACACCGTGTTCTACTGGAGGACTGGTAATATAGGCGCTCACTCGTACAGAACTGCCTGCACTAGCCTGCTGCAACAAAGGAAAACCTTATTCAACACAGGAATCAATAAACATGAACTCATTCTGATAGATTCATGCTCAAAAACACCACAGGCACCGCTACACTATACAAACAAATACATTTGTTTCACTACGGCTTCTGTATTACACAACCAAACAACTTAACCTTGTTTCTGTGTGGGGTACTTCAAAATCAATTTGTAACTTATTACATAATCACATGCTTGTTGCCAACACTGCAATATAGCATGGTCTACATGCAGCCATTTCCCATAAACATTGCATTTGTTATAGCAGTGGTGCACACTGAAGGGACAAAAAAATGACTGATTCAAGAGGGGGAAAAGCAGAATGCCAACTTGCCCAGTGATTCAAAGGGCATGTTACAAGTTTCTTCTGGAGCTCAGGGGGCAACAGGTCACTGCACAAGCTTTATAATACCTTAGACACCTGCCAACATAGCCATGTTACACTAGGAACAAACTAATATGTTATCTTTACTGCTCATTCTGAAGATTAGGAATCAAGGAGACAAATGATCAATATTTGGAACAAATGTAGATTTGCAGTAACAGTCTGCAACACATTTTTTGAAAAACTCAGACACAAAACGTAATTGAAACAAATTACATTGACCTTCATGTCAAATTAAGATATTACAACTCATTGCTAGTCAAGAGCTTTTTTACATTTCATTGTTATTGGAGAGTTATTACATGCAACATGAATCAGTTCCTCACATATTGATAATCACAAAATAACGTGAATATTTAATTGGATATATTCAGACTATCCTCACATTTTCTTTAAACACATACACTACAAACAAAAAGGTAAGGATATTTATTTTTTGCCCTAGGCACCATTTATTAAATCTGTCCTCTTTTTTTAAGCATTCCCCTGGTTCAGCATGGTTCTCCTCGAATGAACGCTGCCAAGTTGAGCATGATGGTAACACACACAGATGTACACTTCAGGTGCTTGTTTTTCCTCATCCAATATTTCCTCATTCAAGTCAACAGGAGCCAAAATGAAGATATTAATTTCTTTACTTGTTGTTTTTTTTATGTTTTGTCACAATTGTGAATCTGTGCAACATCATTTATTAGTGGCTAGACAGCTTGAAGAATATCTTTAAGTTTTTGTTTGTAGTGTACATTAGTGTGTGGACCTGACAATGAAATTAGATGCAACAAGCCACATTATAAACCACAAAGTTAGATCTAGGGCTCTTTCAATCCTTGATATAAATGATTAACCCTTATAACCCTATGGGAGCGCTGGTGCTCCAAATTCCATGCATCAGTTTCATGACCACATCTCTTGAACTGTATGTGCTACTGAAAAAATTCCAGCAGTTCCTGAGACATTGCACTTTTTACATTTATTGGGTCATTATGGTAATTTCACTCATGCCTGTACTAGAAGATGTGTAAAAAAGCCAAAATTATAACATGCAGTACATTTTAAGTAATCACTAGATTTTGAAAGACCCTCTAAAAATAGCTCTAGAAAAGGACAGCTCAGTTATATTTTCAAACCTTTTACATAACCAAAATAATAACAAAAAAAGGCATATCATTTTAAGCTTAAAAAGGTTAAAATGAGAAACTTTATCTTACAGTTGGTCATTTCCTGATAACTTTCCAACCAATATCTAGGTAATTTACTACCAACTGTAAAGAAAATCGAAAAAATTGTTACTTTAGATTCAGGTGTTGATTTCTGTGTAAGCAGCTGCTTTTACCGCCTTTTCCATTGGTGTAAAATTTAAAACTATGTATGCCTCTGCCAGGTGCAGCTACTTGGAAACCACTTCATTGCATCCCAACACAAATATCACTTCACGCATCTTCACAGAAAAAAAAAGCTGCAACTTGAGGGGCCAGAGGGCCCGACTGAAACAGGTTTTCTTATTTGGCAGCAACACAAACACCGGTCTATGAGAAGAAGTCTGCCGATGGATTATCTAGTTGTTTTACGGCGACAAAGCAAAGCAGCAGCACCAGATGGCAGAAAAATGACTCAAATATGGAAGGAGACATTAGTGGGACGCCCAAAATTTTCAGAACAATAATAAGAACAAACAGGCAAGCCCATTATTTACTTAAGATACGTGATACAGCTATAAATATCACGTGTCAACTGACAATGAGAAATTGTTTCAAATGACGCTCTATTGTTTCAATTCATCATGCTTTAGCACATTACTTCCCATCATTTAGGAACAGTTTGCATTCTTCCACAAAATACAGATGCGAAGCAGGAAATGTGTATGACAGGAACACAAACAAACATGGAGGAAAGTAGAGAAGGAAGATTCTGAGCAGGAGAAGAACTAGGATGAGCCACGACAAAAGGAGAAGTTTTTTTATGTATATAGTATTGAAATTCAGAAATGGGTTCAAAGTAGCAGCAGAAAATAATTTACCAGTACATCTTTATATGGACATGAAGATGAGATTTTGGTTGCCACACGTCCACAAACAGAAAACGTGTTTGTGATAATAAGACACAAATAAATCCCAAACATACAAACTGCAGAGGACATGAGATACACAGATGCAGGGAAAAAAAGGACATAATGGACATTTCTACAGTTTATAAAGAAGTATCCAAGTACATGTAATCCAATACAGTATCAATATGAGAATCGTCAACATCCCAACATCCCATGTTTCACACTTTATGCATCTAATGTAGTAGACCACGGGCAAATATTGCCTTTTTTCCCCACTATATTCATTAGACGCCTTCCATATTTGAGTCATTTTTTCAGTTATTGCTTTGCAGGTCCAATTGATCAATATAAAATGGTTGCAAATATTGTCATGTGCATTTGGTGAATGCAATGAAAACCCTAATGATTGAGTTGGTTTTAAAAAGCATAAAAAACATGAAAAAAAGACAGTGCACAACATGAGTATTGGCCCCACAACAAACAAACACAAAAAGTTAAGTAACATGCCAAGCGCAAAACATAAACATAAGGGGGAAATTATATATAAATGTAAAAGGTGGCGCATAAGCAATACAGTGCCATAAAAATGACTAACACATGTATGTACATATTCAATTAACTTGAGCTCCATACAATCACAGGTAAACATAAAAACAATTAGAATCCAACTGATCCTGTCTGTGTTTCTAACATCACATTACATTCAACTAGCTGATTTCGATGTTTAAGCTGTGGAAGAATAATTTACAGATTTTGCAGCACAGATTTTGGTTGCCTGAGTGTATTTTTTTTAATGCTACTTTAACTCAAGTGAAGCATCTTACAGCTTCCTCCTCCACTGCTGATGAATATATCACAGAATAAATGCAGCATATTTAACCGAAAGGTACTTAATCATCATGACCTAAATAGCCCAGACACTCTTATGTGATCTTCGATAGGGATAAGCCTGCCTCTCCCTGTGCCGGTGTCCGCACAGACATCTCCATGGACACCAGACAAGAACCAGACAAGATGCATCCCTGAACCGAGCCAACAGAGAGCCGGCAGTCTGTACCGGCATCAGAAACCCTAAGTTAGCAAATGAGTAGACTGAACCAACAGAATGCATGCATGTGGAATAAACGTACGGATGAGGTTACTGCAGCAAGCTAGCACAACAGCCTTATTGTAGTTAATAGTTAAATTATTACATGCGGTGAAATATTATGCAAACACGAGTAGATTTCAAATTAAAGTCCCTCCTCATTTGCATTGTTATACAATTAGCAAGTTAAGGTAGATAAGGTTAACTTTTCCAAATACATTTATCTAAGTGTGCATCTATAAATGCAACAACATTAAAAGTATGAACTCACATTGAAATATCCGTATACACTTAGTTTTAGCGACGGACCAGCTAACACATACCAAGCATAATGTTAGGCTAACAAAACTTAGCAGGCAAGTTAGCTAGCACGACCAGCGCCAGCCATTGCCTATAAAATGATATGGCGGAGGCGATAGTGAAATTAACCCACCCCGCTCACAATGCTAACCGTCCAGTTTTGGCTCGCTACTACAGACGTCGCCAGAATTGGTTGATTGCCGACTTCACAACAGCTAGCGGCTAACGCTAACTAGCATACTGTTCACTTCCAGGACACCACCAAATGCACAGACTCCACGTCAGAGACCGCTAAAATGTCACATTTTACGCTTGCTTTGCGTGCTAGCAGTTGTATATAAAATACTACACACGCTTATAAACTACTAGATTTGATTTATTGGCAGTTAAAGGCGAACTTTCTGGACCAGTTGACAGTGCACGACAGCCGCCCGCCATGGGGTATTTAGTGGAGGAAACTAGTCGGGATAACGTTATTACCAATCTGTTTTAAAAGTTGATGTTTTCTATAAATAAACCCGGCTTCTTCCATTTAAATCTCGTTGAAACTGTAGAGTGTTTCATAGTGATTTGAACAAAGTGCAAACTAAGTAATAATTAATGAGTTATGTATAGTTGCTCCCGGGCTAAGCCTCATTATGTTGTTGGATGTTTTAATAGATTTGACGTTCTTCTATGCAAGAGTGGACGGCACGTACGGATGCTAGGAAAGAGCTAGCTGGAGTTAGCGGCTAACCGAACAGACAGCTAGCCGCTAGCTAGCACCTTGCTTCCGAAACGAACAATCACGTTGTGGGGGGTGTCTTAAAAATTTAAAACATTCCTTACCTCCCACTCGATACATGTTGGCCGTCATTCTCTCGTAACCTTTAGCAAAAACAGTCCCAGGGTTTTTGCCCGCTTGGTTAGAAAAAGGTCGATCTGGGTCTATTTTATTCCTTCATTTATCGCAGACACCCCCGCCGTGAAACAAAGCCGGCTCCGGGCACAACAAGCCGAGCTGTGGCGGGTAAAAAGTTGAAAGTTTCCGTTTGTAATGCTCCGGAGGTTATCCCCAAAAATTGAAGTCTTTGTTTTCGGTCCCTCAGACGACCTTCCTCTCCTCTTCCTCACTCACTCACTCATTCACACACAGCTAGCCTGTCTCTTATTCCACTCTTCCTCCCATCCTCCGCTCCCAGCTTCATCCTCCTCTTCTTCACCTCCGCTCAGTTCAACACACACACACGCGCGCGCACACAAACTACACACTCACTGGCCCCCTTCGTTCGTGTGCAAATCGTCATCTTCGGAGATTGTCGACAATCACCGGTATCTCATAATTAACTTTTCCCGTAGTGGGAGAAGTAATACGATTGTTTAACTAATACCACAACACTGCGAAATGCTCTTGAGAAAACTTATTAATCAGAGTATTGTTTCCTCCTATTATTTTATTTTCTCTTTATTTACATTCTTTATATAAAGATTTATCAATGAAGCGTACAAAAAGTTTGGACGTTAAATGCAGTCGTTGCTCCACTTCTGACGTTTTTTAATTAAAATTTTAACACTGCACCGAAGTGTATCTGACATTTCATGGTTACATTTGAGACATTATTAAGAATTCTTTAATTATTTTTTAATGAAATGCATCATATTGTATAAGATCATTTAAGTGTTGCTGTCCTGTTAGAACGATTTAACTCTAAAAATGAACTTTTTAATGATTTCAGAACATGCGTGTTTGTAGTTTTTTGACCATGCATAGCTCAGATAATCCAACAAGGATTTATTTTAAGATAAATGACAAAATGATCAGGTCACATAAGAATATATTATTCTTAATTTTATCCTAAATATTAAAAAACAACAGGTTTATATCTAGTTGTCACTGGACAGGTGGAAAATTAAAAAGTGTAAATATTCATCAGAGGTGTAGTGCAGTAAAACAAATATAATAAATCCTCTCTGATATAGTGGAGTAGATCTATAAAGTTGCAGAGGACCTCAAGTAAAGTACAAGAACCTTACATTTGTCTTTCTAGTCATACATGTTCAAAAACTGTTTCCTAATACAACACACATGCAACACTTATAGGTTATAACTGTATTGTAGTGCTTTTCATGGTCTGAAAAGTTGTTTAAAGAGTCGGAGAAGAATCAGCAAGTTCGACATACAGCAGGGTTTGAGTCCTGGACAAAGTATTGGGAATTGGAATTAACCGCCAGAATACACAAAATTTGCCCCCTTCAAAAATATAGTCCTCACAATACTTTGACCATAAATAATATTGTTCTATCAACATGTGGTTTTAAATGGTTGACCATAACCAAACACTTGCTGTACTTAGAATTTGAAGACATTGACAGTTTACGTCAGCGTTTCTTCTTCTGCCTACATCTGCCTTTAATCCACTACATGTGGCAGTTTTAGCTTTTTTTAATTCAGATTATTAACTCTTTTTCAGAGGCTCCCCTGTTGAATGACACTCTTGTGACCCATCCTCCTCCTCAATCATACATTTTAATTTCTAAAGCTATGCAATTAAAATGTAATAGTATACTGTATATATACTGTATCATCTAAAAAGAGATGAAAATCATCTTGCTAAGCAATTTGACTTATGCATAAATAAGAAGAACATATATAAAACACTGAAAAAGTGTATGTTTCAGACTTGTATGTATGTAAAATTGATTGTATATGTATTATTTTTGTTTTTAATTTATACTTTTAGGACATTATGGCTTCATTGATATGTAGGGACTTGTAGATGAGGCGGGGGGATCCAAATATCTTTTAATCACATCACCTGTGTAAAGATATGTCTGCAATTTTACAGTATTTTTTATGAGACTGGGTACAATTTAATTTGACCACAGTATGAGGTAAAGAGGAACCAGCAGCTGGTCTGGGACATGGAGCTTTATGTATTAAAACAGCACATCCATTCATGAAGTAACACTGCCCACTAGTGACACTCTGCACACAACACACTTTCCAGTCTCCAGTTATTTATTGGGAGCTTGACAGATACAACATCACAGTAACCCCAATATTCTCTTAAATATATAAAACTGTACTAAAGTAATCATTTTTCAAGTGTACTGATCTGCTATTAGAGAAATTAATTAGCCAGAAAAGCCGAGGGTTTATTTCATAACAACAGTTTGTCACAGTCTGTCTAATGCAAGCGTCCATATTAGATGAGATGTCAAACACTGGAAATGCTTAAAAATAATATTGAAACATACGCCACAATGTAGCACTTTGGTAAACAAAATAAAATAGGAATGTTCACTACAACCAAACTCTTTGTCACAGGTCATGATGTGAAAATATACAATGGCCGCACTTCTAACAGAACAAATAATTCAGCGTTACTCTGCTTATCACACTCTCCGGTTTTGCAAAGATCTCACACAGGTGCACAAGTGTAATGTTAAAGTGGATTCCTCTGCGTGGCCTGTGCGAAACTGATGCCACAGGGGAACCACCAAGGGCACGCTAAGCCATCGCCTGAGGGCCGTTGTCCGCCAATTCACACGCCTCAAGCAGCCGCGTGGAAACGTTCACTCTTAATGACACACTATGGGCTCTTATGTGGTGGTGGGTTCTGGAGAGCTGGTGGAGGTGGAAGAGGCCGAGGCTGAAGCCGAGGTCAGCCGCTCCCTGCTGTCGCCCACCCCTCCTCCTCCTCCCCCTCCGCCCCCTCCCATCACCCTCCACTGGAGGATGCAGGTGTCCTTGCCGCCCATCGAGAGGAGGTGAGAGTCACTGTGGGTGAAGCAGACATTGGTGACGTGGCTGCCGTGGCCTTCGTATTTGTGGCTCGGTGCCTGAGGAGAAAAAGTAGGAGGACTTAAAATGTAACCTCAACCCAGTTTTGAGTCTAAACCCCTCCCACTACACAGTTCTGAAAGTTACTGCAAAGTCAGAAAGAGGCTGAGATGGAGGTGAGTGGCTGAATGTCATACACCAGTGTCATACACTCATTTTAGTTCAGGGGTCACATGTATCCCCATTTGATCTCAAGTGGACCAGAAGAGCAAAATAACAACATAAAGAGACCAATAAATACATTAAATCAGAATAAATACATATGGCAAAAAATGGAAATATCCAACCGCTTTATCCCATGTCCTTTGGATAATTTGGGAAAAAATTACTATAACAATGAAATAAATGGTAATTCATGTGTTGACCTGTGTGAGGATCCACGGCTTCTAGATGTGGTAGTGTTTTATCCTGTTGTGTATTTGTGCATCCTGTTCAGCTGTCACCATCAAAGCATTCTGGGTATAGCATCATGATTGTAAGGCTGTTGTAATCTACAACATTGGTCCTATCAAATTGCTGTTCTCACCCTTGACCAAAAATACATAAGTATGACAAACTGCAACAGTCAGCTCTGTCCAAATTTTGTGTGCGTCTTGAGACACACATACACACACACAGGCCACATTGATTAATGATTAGGTATCAATTAATAGTTCAAAGTTGAAACTTTTTTAACTATTGTGAAATTTCACATCATCAAAATAAAATACTACTACTATTCTTGCTAAAATTAATTTGTTTTGGATCATGTAATAGTTTGCTATATTATGGTGTAAATAAATGGTAATTTTATATGATATTTAGTTTCTATAATTTATATTACTATAGACAGAGGTAGAAAATCCAGGTGTAGATTCCTGCAGAAATTGACAATTTTATTTTCCTTGGTGAGGATATATAGAGTCAGTCCAGCTTGTATTTATGAGGCTGACAATTAATACTGAACAAACAATGACTCAAAATCTATGAAAGAGCTTCAGCATCTGAAACTGAACAATGAACATTTGACAGTTAAACAGAACCACAATGCTTCAGTTTCAGCTTCAGAGTTTGTCATGTTTGTTATGGATTATGATCGTCTCTCTTAACTCACCATATATTTTTTATGAGTCATTTTTTTAATCAATGACACCATTTCAAGTTCCCATCCCAAGGTTAAAAAACACTGTCTTGTGTTTTCAACTGAACTGTGTGAAATATATGTGGGCAGTGTGTATGTAACCCTCTGCACATGTTAACCCAACAGGCTTTTCCTCTTTATGTCACTGATACAAATCCTGACCAGAGTGTCCTATAGAAAGATGCTCTTTACCTTCAGTTTAGGACATGGGTACTGGAACAGGTGGACTTTACAGAAGTCATCGGCCACCGCCACCACCCGTTCACTGTGAGAACGACACAGAGCGTTGATGTCTGTTCCGTCTGAGCCCTCCAACCACACACCTGCAACAACACAAACGCATTAACGTCATGGAGCTGAACCTACAAGGTCAAACACTGCCTTTATCAGTAATCAAATTAGGGATTAATCCTGCCTCCACAATGTGATATAAAGTCCCCTGGCACTCTGCAGTTATGTCCACATATACTATATGTGCGTATATTACTACTGTGTATGTATACTCTAGTACACTGGTGTCAAACATGCGGCCCGTGGGCTAAAACTGGCCGTCCAAAGGTTCCAATTTGGCTCACAGTATGATTCTACAAAATGCAAAAATGACCCTGAACATATTAACCCTTTAGTTTCTGGGTCTATTTTGGCCATTTTTTAATACTTTTGATTTTATATATACCACATAAAAAATGTTAAAATGCTTGGATCTTTTCTTTTCAGCACAACTTCATCTATATGAAGAGATAGTTATTATTTCGCTATAAACTACTTCATTAATATATTGGCCTAAAAGATACACAAAAATGATCACGTAGAAGAGTAGAGTAGTTTCAGCTGATTCAACCAGTTTTCCCAGTTTGTAAAATAGAAAATAAATGGAAAGAAAGTCAACACCTACTGTCTGATCCCACATGTATAAGTGTGTATTTATACTCAGATTTAAATATTTTTTTTACTATCAAATTAAAACAATCATATTTCTGGTTTTCTGTAATCTATCTATGCCAAATAAAAAGTGGGATAGAGTTTGAAAGTTGACAGCAGTGCTCCATGTGACAGAGTTTTTTTTTTTTTGTTATGGCACTTTAAAGATGCCATGTGACCTGATCACGCCAGCATAATCATAGGCCCCACAGGGTTAACAGTCACGAGTGTTGAACTGGTTTTAGTTCAGGGGCCACTTTCAGACTAAATGAAATAATAACATTAATAACCTTTTAAAAATAAAATGAGAACAACCTAAATGTTAAGTACAATTTTAAGAATATTCTGGCTGTTATTAAATGTTTGATGCATTTGTAGATATGATAATAGTAAGTTCACATGTAATAATGTAGAAATTATTCAGATTTTAATTCCAAACTTCTAAATTTCAGCATTATAGTGCCCATTACTAAATATTTATGTAACATTGTGTATCACCCACTTGTACAAATGATATGTTAAGTCATACATTCTTAAGAAATTTCAGTTCTTTTCCAGTTATTCACAGCTTTTTTTGTAAAAGAATAGTTGGTAAATGCAAATACTTTCATTATCTAATGTTTACATTGCCCAAAAACAAAGAGAAAACCTTAATTTGTTATTATTTATAGGGTATGTTGTTATTTAAATGGCCTGTTTTTGATTGGATAGGACTGAATGTGGCCCCTGAACTAAAATGAGTTTGATACCCCTGCTCTAATGTCTTCATGAAGCTCTTGAAGACCCACCTCTTCAGAGAGCACCTTCAAACATTCATTTTTAAATGTATTATATTTATGCTATTGTTTTACTTAATACTCTAATTTTACAGTTTTCACTTGTACAGCTGTTTTTATTTCTTTTTAATCTATTCTTGTACTTTATTCAATCGTTGTGCTTTTTATTCTTTGTTGTTTATTGTACAACTGATTTATGTTTTTAATACTTTCTTGTAATTTGTTGTTTTTATTTTGCTTTTGGTTTGTTCTTCGGTACAGCACTTTGGTCCACTGTGGTTATTTTAAAGTGCTTTACAAAAGAAGTAGAGAGAGCTTAATTGTTGACTGTCCCTTAAAATTCCTGTGGAAAAAAAGCATCTGCCAAATGAATAAATAATATAATATAAATGTGTATTTTATTTGTTTGTTGAATAAAGTGGATTGTTTTACGGTTTCAAAGGATTCCTACAGCTTTCTAAAAGTTCCATGTTAGACTTTTGTAGACCCTTTTAAGACTTTCTATTTCATAGCCATAATGGGAAATATTTGTGTCTCCAAGAACTGTAGAAAATATATTGATTTATCACTTGATTTGTGTAAATCAAGTGATAAATGATAAGATTAGTTTCTGTGCAGTTGGGATATTTCCCAGACACATTTAAAGAATGCAGCCAACAAGTTTATGGCAACATAACTTAAGACATTTAATACATTTAACCCCCCCACCCCCCCTCAGATGTTACATGTAGATTGGTAAATTCAATTGTTTAATACCCTGCAGGAACCCTGGTTTTATGTGAGCTGTGTTGATTTATGTTAGTAATTAAAGACTGAAATTAGCCTTGGCTATAATCTTGCATATTGGTACATATAGTGTTTATTAAGATTCCCCTTAAAAAAAATAAATAAAAAAAATTCAAACATCACCCATGACGTGGAAGCCCAGGACACAGGTATACGAAGCCCATTCTCTGTCTTTACTCTCAAAGCGATTCCTTAACAGTTTGCATCCTCCTGCGATGTCCCCTGTCAAAATACAACCATTTTTATTCACCATAAGTATCATCAGGCACAAACCGGATCTCAGTAGACAAAGTGTCATGTGACTTAAGTAAAGTCTTACAGTAAAGGATCTCATAGTCGCCTGAATTGGACATGATGTACTTCCCATCTTTGGACCAATCTAGATGAGTTATGAAGCTGGAGTGACCCTGACAGGACAAAAAGACAGAGAGTGATCATAAAAATACAAAATATCATAGCATATTTGACAGCTTTTTAAAATGAAACGTGATTAATTTTGCCAAATAGTAAGGTTTTTTTTTCATTTGGTTTACTCTATTTTCATATTGCTGTGCTTCTTTTCACTTCTAAGCATATAAATCCTGCAAAACTTGAATCTTAAATCATTTCTATTTTAAAATAGCGATGGTATTATAGTTGTAAGTGATGTTTCATTTCAGAATTTTTATGCAAATTCCAAAGAAAGAAGAAAATGGGATGAGCCATATGTCATTTTTAAAACATTTCTTAACTGAATTTGAATCATGCCTCCTCCATATTAAATTATCTAAACAACTGCTACAAGGATCAGCATCACAAGGTCAAAGGTTATGTTACATAAGCAGAATATTAACAGTGCTAAAGACAAAATTGTTAGAGTGTCATGGCTGCCTGAGGCTTTACTCAATACTGTGGAACGCCTTGGGCTATATATGTTTTATTTTTGATGCCATGTGTTATTAACTCATAAAGACCTAAACGTCCATCATCAACAGAACCATCTACTGATTTAAATCGTAGAACCACTAATCCTGTCATTATATATAAATATTTGGTATAAAATGCAGTTTTCCATCATTTCATGGTCATCAGATAGGACCCATTTGGAGGTTCTGTCATTAGTTACCATGGAAACAGTATCACCTTCTACAACATTGACTCAACAGTAAAACCCATGGAGTTGGATCAATGACAGTGGATGGACACACTCGGTTTATGTTCATTTAATGATAGATTTGACTGGAAAAAGTCACTTTTTCCCCCTAGTTTTTTCTGTTTTGATATGATAACCTTTGAATTTACTCTGGGTTTACACTGGGTATCTACTTAAAATATAGGAAAATACATGGAACAATATACAACACAGAGGATAATATTATAACACAGGTTAATAAATCAATTAATAATAGTTAAATAAGAGGTAAAAAAAAAAAAACATTTGGGAACTGACATTACATTACTTGTTGGTCTTTATGGGTTAAAAACTATTACAGATTGAACTGTGGAGTGTGGCTAACAGTGTCCCAGGTTAAGGCACAGGATTCAAATATTTGAATCTGTTATTTGGAACCACGTGGTTCTAGTGACACATGATGGAAGGCAAGATGTAAAAAAGAAATACAGGTGACGTCTGTGTGAGTTTAGAAAATATTACAGAGAAAAGTATAGTTGGTATTTGATGATTTGGAATTACAATTGTATTTTTATTATTTTTTACTTTATATTATTTCAGTTATATAGTATTTTTTTCCCTCTTTTTTCCAGGGATGTATTCACAGAAGCCTTTTTTTCTCTTGCATATTCTTTTGCATAAGGATATTAATTGTTTGTAAAATGTGTTGTTTCTTTTTTTTTTCTTGACAATTTCTGAAGTGCAAATGTGGGAATTTAAAAAAAAAAGTATCAACATGAAATCACATCATATGTTGAATATGCTGTTAATGAGGCAAATGACGACTCTATACAACAAATATTCAACGCCTCGATCATAAACTTATAATTGTTGACATCTGAAGAATTTCAAATAACCAGTTGACTTACATTGTGCGTTTAGATATTTGAGGTTGTTGCTGCTACACTTTGACATCAATTATTTCTTAACTCTTTAAAACTTGACGTGTTTTCGCTGGCACACCCCATTACATACGCAGTTTGGATGACTGTAACTCTTTCACTGTTTGTGCAATTGGAAAAGTTTCAACAGTTTCTGAAATCTGATATGTTCAGCTTTGTTGGGTAATTACAGTAATAGAAAACATTAATATATAACACTCATATTAACACAATAATATATAACACTTCTACTCAAAGCTGGAGAACAAACAGTTTTAGCAGAATTAGAACATGTAATAAACTGTTAATTACTAAGTTTTCAAAAGGGCTCTGGAAAAAATATGCAAACACACTCACTCACAGAATATTTCCTAACCTTTTTGTGGTCAAAATAAGAAAAAAAAAAGTCCAGGCCTTTCAAGGTGTGAGGGTTAAAGGGTTAATAAAAATGAACAGACTCTTCTTACACAATGGTGATGTCTTAAGTAATGTCTCCATGAGGTGGAAAGTCAGAGGAGATATAACAGTTGTACAGTAATAGGCTTCTTTTAATAGTGATTTAAAAGCAAAATGAACAGTCATTGATCTGCTAAACTGAACAGTCAGCCATAAATAAAGGTTGTTTAATGTTTAAATTCAGAGTCTGAGATATTTGCATTTCCATAGCAACATGTGTATAGCAACCTAACATTGCACCAATATACTGTACGTATCTCCAATAATCGACATGACAGCAGCTCAAAGTAAATGGACCTGTGTTATAAAACTGAGGATCAGACTTACAGATCAATGGTTGTATGATTATAATAGTATATAAACCATCTGTTAATAGTGAGTAGTTTATGGACAGACTGATCACTAAAAACAGTCTTTTTCATACAGTTGTGGAAAAAATAATCAAAAATAATATTTATGCAGTGAAGTACTAACTTGTGTGTGTATCATGTGACTAAAACAGATAGAAAATAAAATGTGAAATGAATAAAAGCACTGTTTTTTGTCAGTAAAAGGCCATAGATATGATGATGTAAGAACTTAAGTGATTTTTGTAATCATCAAGAAAACATGTTAAATGAATATGTTACTTGACTTCTTATTTTTTCTTTTTTTTAAATTCTATATTGTCTTTGTCTTGCTACATTATCAATTATTGGCTTTAGAAAGATCAAATGTTTTTGTGCTTGACATAATTGAAATAAAATGACGAAACTAAACTAAGTGGATAGATATCACATCTGAAAATTAAACTACTATGAGCTATTTTTGTTATCATTATACTTGTTCAAACAAATGTAGCTTTAATTGTATCAGACCTTAAAATGAACAAGAAATTGAAGAAAAACATGGGTGGTCCAATAGTTTTTTCTGCGATTGTATGTGGATATAATTTACAAACCTGTGTATTTATTGAAGATCTAGTTTCAGATACAAATACTTAACTAAGGAACAAAATATGTGCAGTTAACATCAGAAATGAGAGTCCACTAACGACAACACAAAGAACACATCTGCTCATGGATTTAACATTAAAAGAGTCTCACTCACGTTACATCTCCCAAAGCGGGTGTAGCGTCGCCCATTTTCTGTCACACTGTAGATATAGATAAAGTTGTCATGAGATCCAACAGCTAAAAAGCTGCCATCTGAAAACACAAGAGGCCATTCACAGTTAAAGGTCATTTCCACTATTTCTTTCACTTAAGATCCATTTTCATGAAATTAAGCTAAATGCCATCCATCTCTTTTTTCCCCCTCCTCGTTCTTTTTCATTTGCAAAAGTATTTTAAAAAGTCAGATGGGTTTTCAGCAGAATCTTGACATGAATTTTCAGACAATGAGGCAGTGGTTTCCAACCTTTTTTGGCTCCCGATCCCATTTTAACATTCAAAATGGAGACATTTTCTTTCCTGAAATTCCTTTGTTTTTCATCAGGTAATAGTTTGTGATACTATGTTGCACATAAATGTTCAATTTAGATGACATTTAGTCTCTATAATGTATATTATTATGGACGGAGAGAGAAAAGCCAGGTGTAGAACAAACTACAGGATATGTACGGTCAGTCCACCTTATATTTACAAGGCTGACAATTAATACTGAACCAACAATAACTCAAACTATGAACTAGAAAAGCACTCAGACAGTGGAGAGTCCGTCAAGGCAGATCAGCTCCTACCCCCCCCCCCCCTAAGTGACCTGAATGAGCCGTAGGTTTCACTTTCACACAAATCAAAATATTAACATTTTCTAGAAATCTAAGTCAAATCCGCCCATAACTTTTGGAGTTGTCTTGCTAAAAAACAGACAAAGCATTGTGCTTCATCACATTCCTTTTGGACTTTTGTAAAATGCATAATGATAATAACAAATGCACTTTTTTTCTTTTCTTTATTTATATTTTTTCTTTTGCAGTATGATCATTATTATCTGTTTTTATTTTGTTTTGTCTTTTAAATTGAGTTCAAATAAAGACTATAAATCAATCAACAACAAAAAAAAAAAATCAATCAAACAATCAGACAGATAAACCCTGGTGAAAACATAACTCAGCAGCATCTAAAACTAACCACAATGAACATTTAACAGATAAACAGATAAACAGTGCTTCAGTTTGTCATGTCTGTTATGGATTGTGATCGTCTCAACTCACCATATTTTTTTTTTTTTTTACTAGTAATTTTTTTTGTTATCGATTAAAAGAAATATCAGGTGACCCCACTTGAATTCCAGATGACCCCACTTGGAATCCTGACCCCAAGGTTGAAACATACTGCAATAAGGTGTTAACAACGGACTAACCTGGGGAGTATCTCATGACTGACAGCTGTTCGTTGCCATCTGTAGACTCAGAGATGACCTCTGTGGTGAAAAGGTCAAGGACCAGCCACCTGTTGGAGATAAGATGGGTCATTTCTATTCAACAGCTGAGGAGACACAGATTCATCCAGAGCAGAGGTGTCAAACACAATACCCAAACCCAAGCCAAAAAAGGCTATAGTCCAGTCTGTGAGAGTCATTTGTGAAATAAAGAAATAACACTGAAGGTATTAACAGTCGAAGGTCATTTCACCTCAGGGGACATGAACAGTCCAGTTTAATATGAAGTAGGTTGGACGAGTAAAATAATAACACTTCTATCAATAATGAAAACTACAGAAAAAAAGGAAAATTACATGAACATTTTTATATATATACAAACAACAGGATCCTATGTATGTGTTAATAAATGTTTTATACCTTTGTTGAAAGACTGTGATCTGTAAGTTGTAGCATATATTTGTAAAATGATAAACTGAGCCATAATAATATTAAAACTTTCCTTTTTCTTAATACATTTCAGGTGTTATTTGTACAGTTCATGTTTTGTACACAGTTTTTAAATTTTAAAAATAAACTAAAATGAACACAAAGCTTGAAAGTTATTATTATTTATTATACTATTATTTAACTGGTCTGACCTACTTGAGATCATATTGTGTATATGTGGACCCTGAAGTTAATTGAGTTTGACATCTTTGATCTAAGGGTAGAGGATAAACAAGGCCGACTGAATGTTGTGTTTTCAGATAGGATAGCTCAATACTGGAAAAAATGTGACATTGCTATAGCTTTTAGCTTTTAGTCTCTTTTTATATTTATTATTATGCAAAAAAAAAACTCTTTCACTTGATGACTTGAAGAGCTAAAATTGGATTTAATTAATCATGATCTAATGCGGAAGGATTGTTAATCACTGACTCCATATGTATCCAACAACCTTTCAATCAGAGTAAATCTGGGTTTATCAAACTGATTTCTTCCTTTTGTACAAAGCAGGAAAAAATGCAGCTGTTAATTATTCTACGTTGAAACCTGCTCAAACCCTACGTTGGATTTGTGCAGGTTTCAACTAGTTTATAACTTTAGAACCTGTTCAATGCAATTTAAGAATTACATTTATGAAACACAAATAGGCCCTTAAGGTCCTGTCAGTTAAGATCATCAGAGGACACCTTATTGTGTCCACATGTGACAGGCTGTGGAATGTGCTTCCAGTACAATTACTATCTATCTATCTATCTATCTATCTATCTATCTATCTATCTATCTATCTATCTATCTATCTATCTATCTATCTATCTATCTATCTATCTATCTATCTATCTATCTATCTATCTATCTATCTATCTATCTATCTATCCATCTATCCATCCATCCATCCATCCATCCATCCATCCATCCATCCATCCATCCATCCATCCATCCATCCATCCATCCATCCATCCATAAATATGGCAGACTGATAATAACTACTTTCCCTCATCTTCTGAAATTGATTTTACACATTGAATGACATTTTTGCAGGGATTTAAACTTGTCTTACCTTCCTGTGCTCAGGCCGACTGACACCACTGACCCAACAGGGCTGAAGTCAGCACACAACCCATACTCCTGCCACAGACAACCAGGACTAGTTAACAGTCTTAATAATCTCTGCTGAAATAGTATAGGGTGTTGTGTTTTACTGCTGAACCTATGCTAATTCTACATAAACAGAGTATATTTTACCTCCAGTGTGGTGCACCAGTCCATCTTGTGCTCTTCTGCGTTCCACAAAAACACCTGTTTGTCGTTTCCACAGGTGAAGAACACATTCTGAGATGGGTGTGTGGCCAAGCCCCACATCTCATCCATGTGACCCTGACACATAAACACAAGTCAGGTTATCATGTTGAAAAATAACTAATATATTCTGTCTGGCTGCAGATGTACAATTCCCCTCTATTTATAGAAAAACTCTTTATAAGCATGTGTTTTCCTCTATTACACTGTGCAGATGTTGGATTAAAAAAAAGGTTTGATGCTTAAAAATTTTAAAAGTA
Organism: Siphamia tubifer; assembly: GCA_020466265.1. NCBI lineage: Eukaryota > Metazoa > Chordata > Actinopteri > Kurtiformes > Apogonidae > Siphamia > Siphamia tubifer. The sequence continues at coordinate 15,836,970 of CM035800.1, read as the reverse complement.
TTCGAGACAGGCATCATATATTTGGTATTTCTCTGCATGTCTAGACCAGAGGCAGCTGTGTTTGTTTCATGGAACAACATGTGAAGCTTTTATGAAACCATTTGACCAGTGCATTCTTGACTCCCTTTTTTAATCTCAATTACCTCATGGACATGTTTTCAGTGCCATGTTCAGTGCAACTATTCAAGATATTCATTGTTCTAAAGTTGTTTTGAATTCCTATGGATGACAATCAAATCTACATTTAACCTTAAATTGTCAGGGACATAGAAGATACTGAAACTTCACGTAACCTCATGGTCTGTGCATGTATTTAGTAACCTAACTTACGTCATCTGGCTGCATTACGCTACGTTCACACAACCATCTGAGTACCACGGGGATCGAATCTACTTCAAAACAAAGGAGCCAATCAGTGTCGCAGGGTGGGTCTGTGTTGTGGCTGGTGTGATGTAAAGCAGAAGCGTTAGCAGTGTTGTCTTTTCAGATACACAACAATGGCAGCGTGTGTTAGGTATACCAGGGTCATTATAGACTCGGCTATTTCCACTGTTTTGTCTACTGTACTGCATGTTCATTCCTTAAAAGATGAACAGAGGACGGCTTTGGAAGGGTTTGTTAATGGAAGCGGTAAATTACTCTTACACAGACCTGCAGGTGCTCACATCATTTTCTAAATCCACTAGGTCTAAACTGGGAGATATTTAGGGTTCAGTGTCTTCATACTTTAATATGTAACAGTAACTAGGATTCAAACTACCAACCCTTTGGTCACTGGACAATCTGTTCTACCATCTGAACCACAGCCACCTGTTATTTTACATATTTAAAATCTTAAATTGTTAAATATTTTCTCATTTATAATGTTTTTATTTAAAAAAAAAAAAAAAAAAAAGCAAATAAGCTGCTATTTTAATTTTGTGGAATTCCACTGTAAATAGCACCACATTGTTTTTAAATTTACAGTTTTATTTTCTCAAAACATTCAAATTAAATAATGCACACGTACAAACATGATATTGTTAAAATACTCTTCCTGCAAAAACTATGGCTACATTTGATTTAACCGTTGGCACAAAAATCTCAAAAATTTTTTTTCCCCTGCTGCAATTGTACAACTTTTTGCTTTTAATTTCATAGTCATATTTTAAAGTGTAGCTTTTAAGAGTCACAACAGCTTCACACACTTTTCTGTCTCACCCACATTTTACCCTTTACTGTCAGAGTTTGGGTTTGTTAAATGTAAAAACTGTTCTTACTTGTACTATGGCCACAAAACCATCTGAGAAGGTCCCTCTGAGGATAGCATTTCGAGTCGTCCCAACTAGAAGCTCCTCCCCGTCGACATCTGCAAGGGTCCGAACAGCCCCAAACCTTTCTGGAATCTGAAGAAATAAGACAGAAATGAGCATCTCCTGTCTGAATGCACACCTAGACACACACACACACACACACACACACACAGAGTACATATACAGCTGTGGTTCACCTCACACTCTCTCTCAGGTGCCAGGTCGGCGCTCCAGCGAATGATCTTCCGGTCTTTGCCTCCTCCGCTGAGCAGAGCGCCACCCTGCAGGTTGTACAGTGTGAACACACTGCCTTCATGGGCTCTGGTCTGACGCATGATCTGGAACGTCTCTGTTGGAGAAGATGGACAGAATAAAACATAAAGCTAGTATGACCTGTTATTGGGTTTATGTTTTTATTTTTATTATTTAAACTTTATTTAACTAGGAGAAAAGATCCCATTGAGATGAACCCCCTTGCTATGTTATGGGTTAAATTGATACGTTTTCAAGTTGGAACATGTAGGAAAAATAGTCAAAACTATTTTTTCAGTATGAAACTTTGTCTGCTAGCCTTAATGAGTGGAGTCAACCTATAATATGAAAATGGTTTATCTCACAGATTAGTGATCACCCCCTTCGTGTTTATATAGACATGTTGTTATGTTATGTTACATTACATATATATATATATATATATATATATATATATATGTGTGTGTGTGTGTGTGTATGTATATAAGCTACCAATTAATTCTAAGTTAATACACCTCATTATGAAAAATATATGTACCATATGTATATGTGTATTTTTTGTACCAGTTGTCCCTCATTGTAAAAAACAAAATAGAGAATAAAATTAAATAAATGTTTAAATTGTTTAAATCCATACATTTGTCCATAGGCGGCAGTGTTTTAATTCTGGTTCATTTAAATTTTTTCTAAAATTGATTTCCAACTCCACTTAAACCTAAATGCACTGACCTTTGGCTCCTTTACCAAGAGTTTTAACGTCTGCTGCTGATTTTCCCCACGTGAGGATGTTTCCCTCAGAGTCTCCGGTCAAAACATCTCCAGTCAGACTGAAGACGAAGCACTGGATGAACTTTGGCTTCTTATATTTCTGGGGGGGGAAAAAAGGACACTCTTATTGTATTTTAAAAACACTTTTAAATGTGTTTATTTATTTATTTATTTTGCTGTGGGTTCATAACCTAGTGTAGCTTTCATGTCACATGCCTGAGATTTACCAAATGTTATAGCTCTAGAATTCTTCTTGTATTTTACAGATTATTATTTTACTCAAAATTGGTGGAGCTCAGATTTAAACTGAACCTTTCAGTTTGTCTTCAGAGGTATTTTCTATCCAACAGACACCTTCTACAGGGTTCCTGCACATTTTTCAAGATCAAATTCAAGCACTTTTAAGGGTCATTTTGAAATTGTTCCCACACAGCACTTTATCACTGCGGTAAAACACATATTAATTATTTACATTGTATTATGCTAGAAAAACATATAAAATCATATTTCATAATAGCAAAGGTTTAGAAAGTAAAGGAATTTATAAAGGGGACGAAACCATTTGATGTTCCTGACACATTGAGCCAAAAATGTCAGTAAAAATGTACCTGGAGTCGACCTGAGAGAACCTGTTAATTTTCTGTTTTGATGTCAAGTTTTATTTTTCTAAATGTGTTACTGCTGTACCGAGGTTTGGCTTGGCATCTAACCTGACAGAGTTACTAAAAATAAATTGATAAATCCCATCACAGATTTATAATTTCAAGCACTTAAACTAAAATTCAAGCACTTTCTAGACCTTGAAAACACAACATTGAAATTCAAGCATTTTCAAGGATTTCACACACATGTAGAAACCATGATACTGAAGACATAGATACTACTACATGAGAAGAAAATGCTCATTTCCTCTTGATAGTGTATTCAATATTTAATGCTCTATTGAGAAACCATGTGGCGTCTCTCAACTCCCAGTTTTCAGTTTATGATTCATACTTCCCTTTTTGGTTTCAAATTGAAAAAAATAAACCTCATTGTGCTCATTAACAACAGTGAAACTGAACTGAATTCACAGATGTTCAAACAGGATATTAGCAGTCATGGGACGTCTTACTCCAAAGATGCCTTGCTTCTTAGTGAACTGTCCAGCGCTGAGCGTCCAGAAGTAGACGTGTGATTTACCGCAGGTGATGATGTTCGCGCTGTCACTGGGGTTGAAGTCTACGGAGAAAACCGCCTCATTTGTCGTCTGAAAGACACAACAGCACACAGACGCAGGCCTTTACACACTGGGACACGGGTCCTGCATCAGTCAAACTATAGGAAATGGATCTGTCAAAATGAAACTGACCCTGGGAAATACATGTATTCCAAATGTCTGACTCATTTAAAAGTCATGAGAAAATTTAGCAGTTTTCTTTTCAAATACTTTATTTTCACTTGTTTTATCAACTGACAATACAACACAGAAACTAGGAGTCACTGGTGAACGCAAAATGTTTAACCCTTTATAGGCACTCGTTGAAATACTCTGAAATTCTACATTGTTTGTAACTGGACAACAGTCACCCTCCTTCCATAAAACATCTCAGCAACATGTGCTAAAAAGTAAACACATGCAATAAATAATGGATTGGACTTACTGTATATGGCAATTTTTGGCCATTCAAAGCGCTTTACATTAGTGACCCATTATTCATTCACTCTCACATTCTCCCTCTGGTGGTGGTAAACTACATTTGTTGCCAGACTGGGGCAGACTAACAGAAGCATGGCTGCCATTTTGCAGTGCATCCCTCTGACCACCAAATCTTCATACACTAGTGTGAGTGGCACTGTAAGCAAGGAAATAATAGATTGACTAGGACAGAGTGGGATTTGAACTTCCAACCGTTCAGTTATTGTACAACCCATTCTACTAACTGAGCCACGGCTGCTCTAAGACAACTGTTCTATGTTCATTGATTATAAATTAATACAACTGTAATGTCAGAGGATCAATACAGAGAAGCTGAAGAATATGTCTGTTGTTCTTCAGTTTGTGCCAGATATGTCGATTACTGACATAGTTGTAAATACTCCACAGACCACACTTATCAAAAAATGATCATCTCCAAAATGTTCCCTTCAGTAAATTCATTGCGTGACAGATGTCGACAAACACTGGCTTCTTTAGCTCATGTGTTCTGGAACCGTTCCAAACCTTGTCAGCGGTTTTATAAAAATGAATTAATCCAGATCCCATTCCAGCTTTAATTTCTGTAAAAAAAAAAAAAAAAAAAGATGTTTTGTGACCTTCTTATCAGCACAAAGGATCATGTTGTTGGATTGGAAATGAATGATGCTAACCACCCCACTCAAATATGTATGGAACTATGTGATATCCCATTTACAACTGAAAAAGATCAAATTATTATTTAAAACCGTGGTTTTCGAACCTTTGTCATCTTGTAACCCCATTTAACATCACAAATGTTTGGTTATTGGTTTTTGCTTATTTGTTTTTATCATGTAATAGTGATACTGATAAACCTTTTGTCAGGCAAGTGACTACATATGGACATTCATGCAAACACTAAACATGGGGCCAATTCTGAGCCTGAGTGAGGTCAGTTCAGTTCAGTTCAGTTCAGTTCAGGTCGAAAAACATGTTGGTTTTTAAAACACTATACAGCGATTCAGAGAGATGTGATAGAAATGTGGAGCTGTAAATAGTGAATATGAGTGAGTTTTGTCAGTTTATGACAGTGGTAAGTTTGATTTTTCTTTCATTTTATTAACTTTTACAGAGTCCATTTTACATACATAATCCTCATCATGTTTCAGAAATACTTTGGTATTCATGTAATAATTTTTAAAAACATGCTCAACCAAACAGTAGAGATGATAGTAAAGCTAATAATAGATAGTAAGCTAATGCTAATCGCTAATGCTAATCACTAGTGATACAAACACAAAGAGTTAATACATCTAATTTGAACCAAGTCACAAATTATGTTGGTAAGATTGGTGAAGGAGCAATGTTTGAGTTTTAATACTCAAAATAATCTATGTTTTATGTTATAATAGTCCCTGTGAGGTGGAAAAAGCAAAAAAAATAAAAATAAATAAATAAATTTTATTGTGTTTTTTGTAGTGTGACCATGATCTGACACTTGTAAATTGACTGTCCCTTACAGAACTTCCTGTGTTCATCCTGTGTTCAGTGCTTCACAGTTGATCAGTTGTTCTTGTGCCAGATGGAACACCCTCAATGTGTGGATGCTTTTTATAAAGGAGCTCTGTTTGCAGAGATTAAGGAGGGAAAAGATGGCGGCTGTGCTTTTATGGGCTTTTATCCCAAAATTACTCCACGTCCCTGTGAGCAGTTTCAGCTTGGTTGTCATGGCAACAGTGTAAATATTTTATATACTGAATTTGTCCGGCTGTGTGTGCAGAACTTGGATTCGAGGCGTGCGTATGAACTTGTATATCATCTCGAGTCAAGAATTTAATGGGCTCATGTATGTTTTCTGGACGTCGACATCTAGAGGGCACGCTTGAGTGTGGAGACCCAGGTTGACGCTGAGCCACACTGGATAAACATACGAGTCCATCCAAGAGGAACAAGATAATTATACCCCCCACCCCTCTCCACAGCAGTGGAAGAGTCCATATGCCACTTTACAGCACCGCCATGAAGGAGCTTTTTGTGTAGGTACTGTACACACGGCCACTGCTGAGCTGCTTCTGTGCATCCATCAAGTCAAAAAAACACCTCAAGAACTCAATTTTGCACAGTTTTGTAAAATTTCATTCCACCCACAGCTGTGTTAATGCATTTATATTTTGGCTGCCTCAGGGTGACAGACAGAGATGAGAACACAACTTTGACACGGACAAAAAAAAAAAAAGTGTTGTGCCAATTTCTCCGAGCAAAATACTGAACTTAGAAAAGTTGGCAAAGTTCCTGAAAAATTAATGACGACATGAAGTGTGAACAGTGTTGGAAATGTTATTTTGGTATAGATTAATAGCCAAAATATCAAAATGCACTTTAAGGTTACATTTCTTGCAGATTTTTTTTTTTTTAAACCTGACAATAAAACAGAAAAGATTTTGGAAGGTTTTGTACATCAACCAAAACAAATCATAGGAAAAGTTTAGTCTACAAATAAGATTTTTACTGAATAAATACACAATATTAAAGTGCAACCTCATTGTCATCACTCAAAAGCTGGCTCCATATAAGAAGTTAAAAAAACATAATACAAGATATTTTTTTGCTTGAATTAAGCAAAACAAATTCCACAGTAAATGGTATTTCCCCAAAATTTCCCTGCTATAAAACATAAAAATGCTCAAAATTGACATTTTTAACGGATAAAGTTCTCAACTTTGAACTGCAAATTGCCAAGACATTGGTCTGTTGATAAATGGTGTGTTTCAGTCCATACAGTACCTACCAAATGTCCTGGTTTCACAAAAAACTGAAGGCTAGGGGGAAAATAATCTAAAGTCATTCGTGTTTCTTAGTCTACAGCTTTCTACCTGTAAAATAAACAACAAAAATGAGTGTTTTAGTCCAAACTACATGGTGTTACCTTTACAGAGAATGCATTATTTTATCATTTTAATTTGCAGAGGGATTTTTCCAAATGTTTTAAGCAAAAATCACTCTAGAATGGTAAGAGGTTAATGTAGTTCAGTTGAGCAGATACCTGGAGTGTGATGGAGGCTACATAGACAAAGAAAAACACACAAATACAGGAATATGATATTTCTAAATGTTTCTTCAGATCAAAAGTGATGTCAGAATGATCATCATCATCTGGTGTCAGAGTAGGAATAAAGAGCTGGAGTCAGGATGTGGTTAAGAAGCCGAGGGGAAACAGCCAGTCTGGCTCTGTCAAAAATTAAACATGTAAACAAACTGGAATGTAAAAACATTCATTTGTGGTTCCAAGGGGAGTTCTGAAAAATAGTTTTGGGGGTTTCTTAAAGTTCTTCTATCACAAAAAATTATGACAGTATAAGTATATAGTCCTATAGCAGAGATAAATAATAAAATATTTAGAAGTCAATGTAAAAGTCCTATAATACAACCAAAAACAAATAAGCCAATGTAGTGAGTTAAAAATACATCAGAATGGTAAACAGACATCATTAAAAGGGTAACACTTAACTTCTACATTGCAAAAAAGGGTGTGTAAAAACAAGCTAAAAAACAAAAACAAAACAGGCACAACAAACTCTTGCTCCTCACAAACATTTTTCCTGATTTACCTTATTCTTTATCATTGTGAAAGCACATTTTTGGTAACCATAATCTTGATATTTTACAACAAACACATTTTCTTCCACAGTAAATTTATAAATTTATTTCATATTTAACCACAAAAACCTCACTAATGTATAAATGACTAATTTATAATTTTTTTATTTATTTATTTATTTTTATTCAGGTTTATTTTTTCTCGTGTCACACCTCATTTGAAGTCCTCTGCGCCCCCCCCCTCCCTCCAGGAAGGCCTGACTAACTATTTGAAAACCACTTCCTGCAAATCTACAAGTGTAGGTTTGGAAACTCCTGATAAACATGATCATCTGTGACCCAGATGAGACACAACTGGACTGATTCAGGCAGAGTTGACCTGTTTAAACTTAAGGGTCAAAAACCACAGATAGATGGAATGAAAGATGCATAACAGTGCCATGGTGTGTGAATTCATTTTCCTAATTAAAACCAAAAGACTGCTCTATTTCTCTGCTGGTCTGTTCAGTTCGTTTACCTTCCTTGGCGTACAGCAGCTGAACTCAGCGACCAAGTTTTGTTGTCAGGTAATTAAACTTGATGATAATAAAAATTCCTACCACTGCAAAGTTTTACTAAACATGCTGGAGGTTCAGTCCCATTCTCTTTACCTTGACTTCTGCATGCTTGGTGCCCTTGTTGCAGTCCCACACTGACAGCATGTGTTCATTAGAGTCGTCGATCACACACAGGAATGTCCCAGAGTCCTGAAAACACATCCAACCATAACCATTTCATGTAATGCTCAACACTCTGCTGCTCTGTTTGTTCACTGAGCACAAAAATTAGCTCTATTCACAAGTAATTAATGTTGATTTTTCAAATGTATGATGCTCCCAAATTAACCAATAAAGACCCAAACATCCACTGCTAGCCAAACACATCTACTGATCTAAACTACTTAATACTTGTTGATCCACTAATTCTATCAATGCATGTCAATAATAAGTATAAAATATAGTTATTCACCTTTTCATTGTCATCAGATATGACCCATTTGGATGTTCAGAGCCTCTCTAGTTATCATGGAAACATTGTAATCTTTTACGACATTGATTCAGCAGAAAAACCCATAGAGTTGGATCAGTGGATGTGCCAGTTTTATGTTCAGTTAATGATGGATAGGACTGAAAAAGACCATTTTTCTTCAGATTTTTTCTGTTTTGGTAGAATAACCTTTGACTTTACTCTGAGCTTTTATGAACATCTACATGATCAATGAATGAAACTGAATCATATAGATGATTTCACCAGATGAAATGCAAAATAGTGAATAATATTGTAATAAATGTTGATAAATAACTGAGGAACAGATACACTATATTACCAAAAGTATTGGCTCACCTGCCTTGACTTTTATATGAATTTAACATCCCATTCTTAATCCATAAAGTGATATAGGTTCACTCCTTGCAGCTACAATAGCTTCAACTCTTCTGGGAAGGTTTTTCCACAAGGTTTAGGAGTGTGTTTATGGGACCATTCATCCTAGAAGCATTTGTCAGATCACACACTGACGTTGGACCGAAGGCCTGGCTCTCAGTTTGTGCTCTAATTCATCCTAAAAGTGTTCTGTGGAGTTGAGGCCTGTCAAATTCATCTACATCAAACTCTCTCATCTATGTCTTTGTGGACCTTACTTTATGCACTACTGTTCCCACAAACGTGGCAGCATGAAAATATCCAAAGTCTCTCTCTCTCTCTTCTCTCTCACTCACACACACTTGCAGAATACAGAAATGTCATATTAAACTCCATAGATTAAGAACAGGATGTCACTTGAGTGTATTTCAACGCATTTGAGTGAATACCTTTGGTAATATAGTGTAAATTGAGAGAAAAAGTATTTGGGAATTGCTGTAAAAGTCACACTGGGTCTTTATGGGTTAAACGCATTTGTAAATTTTTCACATTAAAAGTCATCCAGGGAAAGGAAAAGGCAGGTCTGCATCTCAAAAAGTGTTGACTTTGAATGTTTGTGATTAAACTATGAAGTGTTTCCTTTACAGTCTTAAGTAAATTCAACTCTTGAGTGGAAACTACATGGTCACGAAGCTGAAAACGGCTCTGTTTTCGATTACATTTTAAAGATACATGGTGTTCACAAGACAAACTGAAAACATATGCTCATCTTATAGAATATGATGCATGATGGTATGGATTAAAAAGGGTCATATGTATTGAATTGTATTAAAATATTGAAAAAAAATGACCTAAAATTATCATTACACTATTCTGTATAGAGAGCAATTTATGTTTGTGTGTAGTTTTGCATGATGCAAGTTTGCCGTATCTGACATAATTTTGAGAAAGTGAAGTAAAAAAGAAATCAATACTACATAAAACCCCTTTGAGTAATAATAAATTATAATATTATTATTATTATTATCAAATCCACTCAACCATGAACACATACACTTATTATAATAACCAAAACAAAAAAGAAATAATAGCTGTATGTTGATTACTTTTCATACTCTAAGTTAATTTAAGTGGTAATATATACTTTAGTGCTTTAATCTTCTAGTCTGGTTTTGAATGACTCACAGAGAAGGAAAATGACACTGATCCCACTCCCCTCTGAAAGGTTCCCAAACCGATCTGCTGCAGAGTGACCAGTGTGGTGGAGTCCCAGATATGAACACAAGGCAACAGGGGCTAAAACACACAGACACAATTAAACTATATACAATGAAGATGTAGATTCATCAGGTCATTGATTTTTATCATATTTTTTTTTTTTTTATGTGTGCGCATGTATCTTACAGCTTTTTCAGTGACTCTATTGGGATCATTGTACATCAGTCAGTAGTTCTGTACTTACCTTGTCTTTGTCCACTCCTGCTGTCTGACCAGATGCTATTCGTACTTTGTCAGGGTGGATAGTAAGACTGTGGGGAGAAAAAAAAAAAAAAAATCTAATTAAATCATGCTGTAGGCCAGGGTTACATATTTGAAGAGTGCATTCACATTAGTGCTTTAGCCATGTACAGGATGAACCAGTATCATTTCTTGTACTACATACATTTTTTGATTCACAATACAAAACAACTTCAAGTCACAATACATTTAGTGACTTTTGTTCTGTGGAGTATGTAGTGTGTGGAGTTTGACACAGGATGTGATGATAAGGGAAAAAATAACATCTACCGCTTCCTCTCAAGCTCACTGATAATTGTGTCTTCTCTTAAACGTGTCATTCTATGGTTATTTAATTAATATTACTGTGTTCTCCATTGCTATTGAATACATTGTGTGTTGGTTCTATTTAAAAAAAAAACATGTTTCCAGCTGTTTTTGCATGGTACAAAAATGACTTGAGGTTTACCTGTACTTCCTCATACGTGTCCATGACGCAGTGACGAAGCGTCTCTGATTAGCTCAGAATGCGTGAAGGAACACTCCCCCCTCCCCTCTCACTCTCTTTATGTGTTTACCTTTACCAGAGTAACATCCAGCTAGATTTCATGCTGTTGCTTGTTCTAAAAATACGCAGGGAAAAAACGAGACTTTATTTCCACAGAGAGCACATGAACAAGTTTGATCCGCCATTTTCTCCAGTTTGTGCAGCAGCTACTGTGGCGCCATCTTCTCTTGTAGATGCTAATGCTAATGCTACTTGATTTGCTACGATGGAGGATGGGCTTAACCCCATGTAGGTTAAGCTAAAGTCCATCTGACATCAGACGGACCGCCTTTTTCTGGGTCCCTCATTCCTCTCGTTGTTTTCTGTGAATGCGGTATGCAGCCAGTGGAGGTGACAACCGACTTTCAAAGGCAGCATGTGGTGGTAAATCGGGGTGATGCATCAGATTCCAAAAGGAGCGTGGAAAAGTGGTTTTCAGCGGAATGACACCTTTAAGTTTTCTAGCCAAACTATTCCTTGACAGTGTTTCTGTGCAGATGTTTTTAGCTTTAGTACAGTCAGATACAGATGGTAAGTACGGTGACAGTACGGTGACAGTACGGTGACAGTACGGTAAAGCTGCTTAGTCATTACATCCAGTCTATAAAAGTGCAAAATGATCCACTGGGATAAAACACTTCTTATCTGATAATGTGATTTTAGATTTTCAATATTGAATCAATAAATAATACATTTCCAATGATTACATTATTACCCCACCCCACAAAGGGGAGGAAATGGGTATTGTTTTTAACATGGTTTTTTTTTTTTTTATTAAGTTTGTTAACACTCTAGCAGGAAAACTATTTGTTGAATTCATACCACATTGGGTTTATAGAGTGCTAGTGACCCCGAATAGATCTGATTACATTTTGGGAAATAGAAGTCAAATCATTTTTACCCAAAGGGGAGGTGAGGATATTGTTTTTGGTTTATTCTTTGTTACCCCACTCCAGAGGTATTGTATTTGAGTCAGTTTGTTTGTTGGTTTGTCTCTCTGTTTGTTTGTAAGCAGGTTCACATAAAAACTACTAGACTAATTTCCATGAAATTTTCAGGAAAGCTGCAAGGTCGTGCAGAATGGATCCCATAAAATTTTGGTGAATGTAGGTCAAAGGTCAAGGTCACACAAATGTGGTTTCACAGTGATAAAAAATTAGAGCAAATCAGGTAAGAGGCGGGGTTTGTTGCATCTGGCACAACTTGTTCATCAGTTATTTTAAGACTTTTGGGTCTAAATACAGCTTGTTCTTGGGTTGGATTAAACACTACATTTGGTTTGAGTGATCATCTGTATTAAGATTGACATCACACACTCACCAGCGGACACAGTCTGTGTGTTTGCGATAGTGCCTTTGTGTTCGGCTGTTGATGTGATAAAGCACAACGACGCAGGCAATGAAGTACACCGCCTCGCCTGTGGGGAGGAAGAACAGGTTCGCCCGGCAGTCCCGTCCCCGGTAACCGTAGCTAGGACAACTGAGTCAAGGTCATGTTATAAAGAATCACTTCTCCCTTAAGAATTTCACCAAAAAACAAAACTATATATAAGATAAAAATTCACCTTTTTGCTGAATCTTTAAATTGTTTTTTTCTTTTCCCATTTTTTTTTAATCTATAAAAACATCTACTTTATTTCAATTTACTTCAAACTTGGAACATATATGGAGGCAACTGAAATGTTGAGTCTTCAGCTGGATCAATGCCAAAATAAGCTAGAATGTGTTTTGTCTGGCACTTGTCGTATATGTTTTGTAAAACTCATCACTCACATTTATTGGACTGGGTCCAAATTTGGATTAAACATCTAAGAAACCTTAAACATACGAAAACAAGTCATTCATGTAAATGCTTGTTGCTAAAATCAGACTGATGAACATAAAAATTTCACACATAAACAGAATTCCACTACTTTTCACTTCTTGCAACCAAGTTTGGGTTCTAGATAGAATTAATATAGTTCCATCATATATGTTATTTAGGATGATATCATTTTTTTAAACTAAATACAGAAAAAAAGATTGATTTGATTTAATTTCTTACACTTTCTTTTATGGGAAATTGTTCCATTGAATAGCACCTGTAAACATTTTTATGACACTGCTTCTTCATCATACAATCTGTTGAAGTAAAGCTACATGACTTCAACCTAAATGTATTTTTTATAACTCTACTCTTAAAAGTGTGTTCATATAGTCTTATTATGAACCTCTACAATTACTTCACTGACATTTGCTGAACTCATTTTAGCAGCAGTTTCACAGCTGACAGTGAATCTTCCACACTCTTCCACAGGCACTTCCCAAAACAAACCACATGGCTTGAATCCAGGAAAAGACCACACAGTGAAATCAGCAGTGTCTGAATTTAACATGTAACATAAACCTCCTAAATGAAAGGATACACCCAGTCCAACTCCAGTCTCTCAGAGGGCGGCTCCATCTTCAGGTCTTCATAGTTCTGGATGTTGGAGGGGATATACATGGTAATGGGCCGGCCTCGGATGAACATTTTAATTGAGTGTCCTGCAAGAGACACAGAGCAGAGAACATAAACATATATACCATTTGCTGTATATTTGTGTCTATTATGGACAATATTAGGTTTCAACTGGTTTTATCAAACAAAGCCCAATAAAAGTAAAAAAAAAAAAAAAAAAAAGTAAAAAATGGGGAATGTTTTTTAACTGTTACAAGTTGGGATTCAATTACACTTTTCTATAATATAGAAGTGATATTTCTATAATTCTATAATTCCCGATGTGCACCATACAGTTGTATGTGCAGCTAAATTGCTCATGTTTCCCCCAGGATCCCCCTTGCCTATAATTGTCCAATAGATTAGATTAGATTAGATTAGATTCAACTTTATTGTACAAATATGGAGCAACGAAATGAAGTTAGCATCCAACCAAAAGTGCATAGTAGTGTGTGAATGCACAACACACACACATATACATAAATATGTATGTATATATGTGATTTACAATATGTACATGAGTGCCATGGACATACTGACTAGTCCAGTACATCATTGACTAGTCCAGATCACCTCCAGGGGTTTGGGGGAGGGTAAACAGTCTATGTTTACCACTACTATAATACTCGCTGCCTTCACTGATTAACTTTAGGCATGAGGATTGATGAGCCAATCACAGGCTGAGTAGGGCGGGTCATGCTCAGGAAAATATTCCTAACTAGTGCTTACCGCCTCTGTAACCTAATTAGACACCTCAGTTCCAATGCTACTCTCATTGATTGACATGTCTCATTGAAAGATGTGGGATTATTGGAAATGCAAATGAGAAAGAAAGAAGTGAGTGACACATATTGTTAGAATAATTGTATATAAGCTTGTACATTTTATCACATTAATTTTTAAAGTCTTGTGTGTTTCTAGAATATATGCTTAATGTGTGACTGTTTGATAAAAGAAGGAGCAGCGCCTTGGTGGAAAGTACAGGGTGTCTTATAATGCTATTGTCATGGTATTTCTGTGTGAGAATGTGACTTTGTAGGTAACTGCAGAGGAGAAGATGCCCAGCTGATGGAATGTCAAGGTTGGTAACATGCTGCAGAATGTGCTGCACACAAGACCGTGCAACGTGAATCATTTGACTAACACAAATGATGTGTTGTTGTGTAACTTTCAGACTAATGAGGGAATGCATATACCTAATAAAAGAGAATCGCACCAAAAGAGCAATTCAGAGAAGGGTAGATGAATTTGTAACTGATGTTCGCTTTCTTCGTGAGAAACTTTTGTGTTCTTTGACTCTGTTTCAGATTTTTTTTTTACCCTGAGACATATCAAGGTAAAATAGTTTTATGGAATACATAACACTGAGGTAAGATTTAAGGTAGTTTCCAAATGAATCATTTCATATTGATGCAGCTGTTTGTGTGACCAGTAAAAGTCATGATCACTTTATAATGGTTCAGTTGGTAGAGTGGATTGTCTATGACTGAAAGGCTGATGGTTCAAATTTGTCGCCCGTCTTCTATCTGCTAAAAAAAAAGTAGCATATTCTCTTTACATTGATTGTTCTTAGTAGTTTTTATTCTGATTCCAGTTAGAGCGCCCCTAGTGGTGGAAGAAAAATCCACAGAATAGTTATGGTCAATAGTCATGGTTCAAAACATATAAAAAAAGTAGCGGCTTATAGTACAGAAAAACAGTATATACTCATGATAATTTTTTTTCACAATGTACATTGTATTATGTTATAGACATATAAAATTAAGTTTCATTGTAACAAAAAGTTTAGAGATTAAAGGTGAATACAATGTTTTATAAAAAAAAACAAAAAAAAACAAACTTGGTGTTCTTCTTACACACGCACACCGAGACAAAAATTAAGATACAAATACATCTGGAGTCAAACTGAGAATATCTGATAATTTTCTTTTTTAACATCAACTTTTTTTTTCCAAAATATATTGCCTCTCTGTGAGTACCTTTGGTTTGGCAACTAACCTGGCAGAGTAAATATGAAAAATAACATCACAGAGTTATAATTTTCGGCACTTTCAAGCACTTAAACTAAAATTTAAGCACAAAAGTGGACTTGTGCGGTTTAACATGATGCTTTTGAATGCAGAGATATTATGGTTGTCCAATTAAAGTTACATAAAAAACATATTTGGGCTGTAATGGATTCAGGTTGAGTGAAAAAATGGGATTATGACAACTTTTGCCAATTTATTGAGCTGATATCACATGACAGAAGGAACACTCCCTACTCTTATCTCTTCCATCAGGTGTTCTACAAATAAAGACTGCATTTTATCACATTACTACTACTGACTGGGTTTTTATTGCAGGCAGTTATTCAAGTCATTAGAAAATTATTAGCATGGATGATCAAATCCATCTCTAGCGGCTTCCATTCAAATATAAATAAAAGCTTAAATTACTGTAAAAATTCACATCAAAGTAAAGTGGTTGTGTTGACGGAAATGAGTTGATATGTCGTAAAATGAAAGACTGAGTTTAAATGTATTCATCCAGTGTAAATATAAACCCATAGGTCATATTGCTGAATAACACACGGTCATTTAAATGCAGGTCTACCTTGGCCATACGTTCCTCTTCTGGATCCAGATCCTGTATGAGAAGAAAAGTACAAGGTCAGTCAGACAAATAAACACTAGTATCCTCTGAGCTTTAAATCACAGCCCATTCTTGACCTAAGTACACTTCAGGAATCCCTAAGGATCTATTCATAATTTATACAGGTTAGAGTTATGAGTTGAGAATTTCAGTATAGTTTATATTTTCCTTTTCCATTTGTTTTTGGCACTTCTAACCTGTTTCTTTTACCTTGGCAACTGTTGATTTTTTTATGTGTTGCTGGAGGCTACACAGGGCAAACAGTAAGACCATGGAGACTGAAATGTCAGAGTCTTTAACAGACCGTGGGTCAGAGGATCGATCATGGTCAGCGCAACTACACATGAAGACTGAACACGACAAAGCACAAGTGTCATATGATAAGAAGGAAACAGGAAGAAATTAATTACCGTACACAAGACACCAGACAGAGGACTATGATAACTGTTATGTATGTGTCACCACAACAGTAACAGGTAGACTTCACAGGTAATAATGACAAAAGGTCTGAGGTTAAAGTGTGAGGTATTTTATATAATTAAAAGATCAAACATTTTGCTAAAACAGTGGTCTCAAACATGCGGCCCGGGGGCTAAATGCGGCCCGCCAATAATTCCAATGCAGCCCATGGGATGAAGAGCATAATAACCTATTAAATGACTCCATATTTTCTTTTCATTTTTTTTTCTTTGCCTATAAATTACTACAACTTCAAATTTGTGTCATTGTTTGACTGCAAAAAATGACCTTAAATTATTTACAAACTATCCTGGAACAATAAAATGTGAATAACCTGAAATGTCTAAAGAAAATTACACAAAATTTTAACAATTTTCGGCTTCTGTTACTAAGACTTTAGTGTTTTTGTAGAACTGATCTATAATAAAACACATGGGCAAATAATAAATTGAGGCAGAATATTGTTCAAATTGTCCTTATTTTCACTTATGAAATGTAACTTTTTTTTGCTTGGATAATTTATAAAAGTATTTTCATAATTTAATGGGTTTTTGTGCACTAAAACAATGACAAAAATTTGGAGTTGTCATTTATAGGTTATTATGTTTTCATTTTAATGGTCAGCCCATTGGAGATTAAATCAGGCTGAATGAGGCCCCTGAAGAAAATGAGTTTGAGACCCCTGTGCTAAAGGATGTGCTGCCTCCTCTTTGTTCACCTTTGTAAATGAACTATTGATAACATGTGTAAAATAATTAGATGTTTTTCATTTTTAGGAATGTAGAAATTGGAATCTTGGTTTGGATCTACAACTTGGAGCAGCTGTCTAGTCCAAAACACATTTTAAGTGAATGTTTCACAACTAAAAGTCTGTCACGGTTCATATCTTTGTTACATAGCGTACTTCGATTTGGCTGCTTTTGCTTTACAGGAATGATACTTTGCTTTTTTTTTTTTTTTAGAAATGTAATTATGCATTTTAAAATATTTCCCTGTGGTCTACATAAACCAGAGGTGTCAAACATGTGGCCCAGGGGCCAAATACGACCCTCCAAAGGGTCCAGTCTGGCCCCTGAGTTTGTGAAATGCAAAAAAAGACACTGAAGATGTAAATCATTTTAGTTCAGGCTCCACATACAGACCAATTGAATCTCAAGTGTGTCAAATCAGTAAAATGCTCTCATAATAACATATAAATACTCACAACTCCAAATGTTTCTCTTTGTAAATATAAAAATGTTCATGTCATTTTATTGTATTCACACTAAAAGGATCCTTTCACAAAATACAAGTAACTTGAACAAATATGAACATTTTTGAAATTGTCTGAAGGGCAACTTTAGCAATGTTCCACCTGTTTTATGTTTTGTCTTTGTCTTTGTCTTGTCTTTGCCTCAAAATTTGGAAATATGTTCATAAACATTGTCACACTCAGAAAAATGTTCGTCGGAAGTTTTGGCCTTAAATGTGTAAATGTAGTGATGTAACTAGTTAGAAATTCTTTCTTTTTTGCCTAAATAGATATAAAGATAGCTTTGCAGCACATGTAGGGTAAACATTCAAATACATTTTAAACTAGAAAAGCACTCAGACCTCAGCTATGGTAGATCACCCCCAATCATCCCCCAAATTAAATCAGTTCTTCCTGTTCACATCTCCAACATATCCTGAAAATTTCATCAAAATCCGTCCATAAGTTTTCGAATTATCTTGAACAAAGTCAGACAGACAAACAGATAAATGCCAGTAAAAACATAACCTCCTTGGCGGAGATAAATAAATACACAAATAAGCTAGGCACAACAAACCCTATCGCTTATCATTGCAAAAATATTTTTTTGGTGACTGTGACCTTGACCATTGACGTACATTCACCAACATTTAATGCTATATATTCTGGACTACCTTAAGTATTTCCTGAAAATTTCATGAAAATTGGTGCAATAGTTTTTGCATGAACCTGCTTAAAAACAAACATACAGACAATACCCCTCTCCCCTTCAGAGGTGGAGTAATGAACCAAAAACTCATAAAAGTGTGTTTAGCAAAAACATAAGCCCTTTAACACATCACACATCCTCTATGTGTGCTGCACTTTTTTTTTTTTTTTTTTTTTTTTTTTTTTTTTTTACTATTTCTATCTCAGATTGATTTTCTTCTGTTTTTCCACAATGAACTTTATGTGACGGCTTCAACACTGTAAACTATCCCCAAAGTGTTTTAACACTAAATGAATCAAACCAGTGTTCAGTTTGAGCCAGGCCCACACCACTGCCTGTTGGGGGGACCATACACCAGCTGTCAAATCCATGTCTTGGTGCAGGTGAGGTTTCACACCTGCATCTTTGGTTTGAATCAAACTGCAGTTCAATAGTCCACAACATATGAGGTAGACATGAATCAAACTTACATAGTGTTTGCCATGGGCGTTGCACCCATGGGGGATGGGGGTGTTGCGACACCCCCAATTCTACAACCAGATGATTTCATACCCCCCACTTTTTCCTGAGGTTATATATTGTATCGTTCCACTGGATCCAGGAAACGGACGGAGAGTTGGTCTCAACTACTTTTTATTGCAGGATAAACGGTTACGCAATCATGCCAAACAAACATCAAAAACACTGCAGGGTCGTTACAATACTTTAAACCGTTTACTCACCCTCGCGGTACACCAGCATAAGGAAATGAAGCGCACCTCAGTTACCGGGACAAATGTAAATCGCTCTTCTTTGTGGTGTTAGCAAACAGTCATCAACCAGTAAGTAATGAGATATTTTGCTGTTAAACTACGTTCACTAAACTATGTCTTGCTTTGTGACATATACTCTAAACTAATTTGCTGACAGTAGGAGGAGCACTTTTGGATGTTTTGAGTAGGGGTAGGGAGGGGCAGGTTTTCATTACCTCCACCAAGGAGGTTATGTTTTTGCCAGTGTTTATCTGTTTGTCTGTGTTCAAGATAATTCGAAAACTTATGGACGGATTTTGATGAAATTTTCAGGATATGTTGGAAATGTGAAAAGGAAGAACTGGTTTCATTTTGGGGGTGATCGTGGTGGGGGGTGGGGGGTGGGGGGTTACCTCTGAGCTCTCAGAGTGCTTTTCGAGTTCTTATAAGAATTTAACCATTAATGGATAATTGTTGGTTAATTTTCCCGATGATAGATTCAGAAAATTTTGCTCATGTGCCACAACATAGAACACCCCCACATATTAAATGGCTGTGACGTCCCTGGTGTTTGCTCTTTATCCACATAAACAATGACTTACTTTTTTCCCCCGGGTCTTGACTTTAAGTACTTATATACTGAATGTCTACTTTTTATGGTTGCGATTGTACCTGTTGTGTGTGGTAGAGAAGTACATTTTAGCAAATGTATGAATGAATGAATATGCGATTCACAGTAAATTATGTTCTACTGACAGAAACATTTTCAAAACATATAAAAATATCCCAAAAATGCATAAATATTACACAAACCACTTTCACTAGAATCATCTAGTACTGACCAGTTAGTGAAATCAGATCTAGTTTTATATGATTTATTCATATATATTATTCTTAAGTTTATGTGCCTTCGAACATACTCTAAAAATTCACCTATGAGAGAATATTTTTCCACACTTTATTAAGACTTTTACACAAAATTCCAGACTTTTCAAGGTCTGGAAAACAGCATTTCAAAATTCCAAACTTTTTAAGACTTTAAAGACCTGCACAAGCACCTAGTTACAGATATATTAGATTACTGCAAAATATTTAGTATGATTTTTATTCATAAAGCTCCATTTACAATGATCTTTCATCTTTGTGTGTTGTTACGTAAACTTACTCAATGATCCAGAAATTAATGAAAAAGATCTCCATTCATCATTAGAAAATAACCTCAAGAACAAAATGTCCTTCAATAATTTGCAGTCACTGTCGATTTGCATTTCTTTCCCTATTACTTTAGATTCAACCCTCTTTAATTCATCTTTATGTATTTTTCTCTAATGATGAGTCTTTTCATTCTACAATATGGAAAGAGTTATAACAGTAATGAAGGTTTGCCTCAATGTAAATGTTTTTGTGGAGAAAACTGGCAGAGTTATTATTCAGAATCCATCCAAATTGCCCTGTTAATGTCTAATCACAGATTATTTACCCAGGGAACTAATGCCAGATACAATTTCCAATACTTGGCTTTCATTCAGTACATTTCATTTGGCTCCAAAGTGTTATCTAAATGCTAAATGTGTCCTGACAGTCGTTACTATCCACTCTCTCTCTCTCTCTCTCTCTCTCTTTCTCTCTCTCTCACCAGCTCAGTTCAGAAAAAACCTCTGTTCCTGCCAAGAGAAACTTGTTTCACTCAAATATGGGAGCTATGAGGACGCCCAGAGCCAGTGAGCGAGAGGAGGAGAGCAGCGTTTTGGCCTCCTCCTCTGTGGCGTCGACCATCCATCATTCCGTCAGGACAGATGGAGTGGTGTGGGGCTCGGCTGACCACAGCACATGTAATTCCAGGCAGTGCCTACGACTCCAACAGGGTGTGTTTTACTTCACGAGGAGTCACATAAAAAGTCATGGTGAGCTCCAGAAAAGGGAGAAAAAAAACATCCCGTTGAGTGATATTTCTGGTGTTCAAAGACTATGTTAAGCATAAAGATAGTCCCCAAATGACCTGACAACTTCAACCGCACATCAAACTGGAGTAAAAGTCTAAGTCCGGTCACTGAGGTGGTTTGAACTCTCAAGTGGACTGCACTTCCACTGACTGCTGTCATCAGTTTTTACTTAATAATAATAATAATAATGGATTAGATTTATATAGCGCTTTTCAAGGCACCCAAAGCGCTTCACATTAGTGTTCCATTATTCATTCACTCTCACACTTACTATCTCTCTCTACTTAGTGCTACTTAAGTTTTTCTATCTGAAGAAATATGGAATAAAGGCTTTAAATATATGGAAATATTTCAATCAACCAATAAAGATCCAATGCTGCATTTGTGTCAATTTCTAAATGATTTTTTTCTCCTTATTTTTAACCTTTCTGAAGTAATTTATCATTTATTCTAATATTAAGATCAGTATTTTGTGTTTTTTACCCATAAAGACCCGAACAACTACCAATATACAATGTTTAATCATTTCTAATCCATGAATCCTATCAATAAATGTAAATATTTGGTGCAAAATACAGTTTGGCATCTTTTCATGGTTATTAGATATGACCCATTTGGATGTTCAGATGTTACCATGGAAACAGTGAAATCTAAATCATTGATTCGTCAGTAAAACCCATGGAGTTGGATCAATGACAGCTTCAAGGTTCAAGGTTCTTTATTTTGTTATTCCTTCAGTTCAAGTACAAAAGAAATAAAATATTGTTCCCCAAGCAGTGTGCAGTTACAACATTATTAATAAGAAGATGTGGATGGAAACACAGGTAAAGATATATTTGCTGAAAAAGTTACTCTTTCTTAATTTTTCGCCATTTTTGATGAGCTTTTATGAACATCTACATGACCAGTAAATTAAATATGGGAAAATTCCAGATTTGTATTGAGGAAACACCAAATCCAAGTGATAATTTTGTAAGAAATTGTGATAAATCATTTAAGAAAGGTTAAATAGAGATTACATTTGCAAGCTGCCATAAAAATAGCAATGGGTCTTTATGGGTTGAGTGAAAATGATCAATTTTCTCTCTATATATAATGTACTAATTATATAGATGTTTAATGGAGCTCAGGTTACAGTTGAGGGTTATTATATCCAAACCAGAGAATATGAACATGAGATAAGTGTGTCTATCTACTGTCATTGATCCATGATTTACTTGTGAATCAACACTGTAGAAGATGAAGGCGTTTCCATGGTAACTACAGAGCCTCTGAATGTCCAAATAGGTCGAATCTGATGACAATGAGAAGATGACAAAGTGTATTTTATACCAATTCTCTACATGGATTGATAGGATTAGTGAGTATTTAATATTTTATATCAGTGAATGATTTTAGTCACTGATGGATGTTTGGGTCTTTATGTGTTAATAAGCTTTGGATTTTGTACAATTAGTAGAAATGCATATATCACAAAATCAAGACATGAATTCCTCTGTAGGATTTCCTTGCTAAAAAAAAAACTATTATTGAACTATTATGAAATACTATTAAATTATATGTATATCAATAAAAGAGAATAAAAAGAGTCATTAAATGATAACCCTCATTATCAACTTAATAGCTTCTATCAGTATTTTATTATACTCACAAAACTTATTTTACTATTTAGATTGACTTATCTTTATTTTTTTACCTATTTTCAAGTGATAAATAAGCTGTTGAATCTTTGTGAAACGAGCCAAAGTTTAACTGTTCATCATTATCACATAACTGTTTACAGTCTTGTTTAGTGCACATTAGTTAAATGTTCATTTCCTTCAGTGTCTAGACGTGTCCACCACAAAAACATGAAGCTAAAACTTTCAACCATTGTCCAGGCATTGTATTCTATTGAGAAACCCAAAGTGCATTCAGTCATTATTCAGTCAAATGTGTTATTTGTTGAGGAAAACTGAGCATGTAAGCAGATATTCAAAGGTCTGCTGGAAGTAGAAACAAATACTACAATTAAGGCGGACAGCTGCCAAGTCAGGCTTTTTTCAGCAGCTGTATGTTCTTTAATGAAGCTCTGTGACAGTCAGCGTGAGAATACTGTCCTCCACAGCGCCATACAGTACAGCAGGAATGAGGCCTAAAGCAGGGCCAACTGACTAACCCGACTTAAGGCCAACACTCATAAAAGTCTATGTTAAACCGCAAATGTGGCCGTTTGGGAAATGCATGTTTGAACCAGTGCGAGGCTGCCTGGGCACAAGTACAGCTCTAGTAGAACAAACTGTGCCAAAACTGTAGCCGGGAAATGTGGGAAAACTCATTTATTTAAAAAAAAAAAAAATAATAATAATAATAATGATCATCAATAGCTCGTCCAAGGCTTATAAGACATTTGGAAATGATGCAATTCCTTCTGAGGATTCTGCTTTTGGTGCAATAAAGCATTCTGAGAGGTCACATGTCAATCAAATAGCATTGGTCTAAGGCTTTTACTGCTTGACCGACAGATTGAACACAGCCAAAAATAATAATACATAAAAGCATTAACATCCTGTAGGAATGCTAATTTAGCAGATTTCTTGTGATGTATGGTGACATTTAGGGTCCCCACAGCAAGTTTTGAGGAAACTCGACCAAAAACATGACATTTTGAGCAGAAAATAGGGAACAGATTCCCCTTAAAAAACCATCCTTGTCTGCCAGAGCTGCACATTATACTTCACACTACAGTTGTTCTTTATGAGACAGTAAGTATGTAGATTATTAACCTCCTAACCCCTACTATTGTTTTTGGTTCAGTTTATTTGTTTGTTAACACTCTAGCAGCAACATGTCACTGTTACATTTTGGGAAAAGTAGATCAAAGTTCACCTTATTTTTTGTTTTTAATCTATAAAAAATCTGTTTCATAGATACACATATTTTTTTTTTATAAATTATACATTTTATAGATATTTTCATAGATTTTAGACTTTTTTTTAATCCCCCCCACCACCACCACTGACATATAATGGGCATAATGTCACATCTGTAGCAATAAAGTTGTTCGTTAAATTTATAACATATTGGATTAATCGATTGACAGTGACCAAAAATAGATGCCATGACCTTTTGGGAAAAGTAGGTCAACGTTCAAATCATTATGAATTTTTAAAAATGTTTTCTTCTCATTTAATTTTAAATTAAATTTCAAATGTGTATTTCAACTGATTTCAACTGTATTTCAACTGAGAGAGAGAGAGAGAGAGACAGAGAGAGAGAGAGAGAGAGAGAGAGAGAGAGAGAGACAGAGCAACAGAGAGAGAGAGAGAGAGAGAGAGAGAGAGAGAGAGAGAGACAGAGACAGAGAGAGAGAGAGAGAGAGAGAGAGAGAGAGAGAGAGAGCGACAGAGAGAGAGAGAGACAGAGACAGAGAGAGAGAGAGAGAGAGAGAGAGAGAGAGACAGAGAGAGCGACAGAGAGAGAGAGAGAGAGAGAGAGAGAGACAGAGACAGAGAGAGAGACAGAGAGAGAGAGAGAGAGAGAGAGAGAGAGAGAGACTGCTGACATGATGACATAAGCTGGATCGATCCCGAAATAAGCAACAATATAAGTGCGAGGGCCTGGTTTTGTTGTGCCTCATTTCATTCTGTATCATATATGAACACAACTTTTTTTAAGACACAGTCTAAATTGTTCTGGGAAACGAATGACGAAGGTCAAATACAATTAGGATTTATATCTTTAACCAATATATTAGCATAAATATATAAAAATATGGAATATCCTTCCTGTCAAATGCACATTGCTTTTGTCTTCTTCTACTTTCACACTGCCTATTTCTCTATTTTGGGGTTTTCCACCGTTACCATCACAACCTCAAATAAGAAAGGACCACACTGAAAGCAACTGAATACTCTTCTTTATGTCTAACTCACATCTCTCTGCAACTTGATGTCATTATTTCTCAGAAGAAAAGTCCATGTGTCTCACGGAGGATAAGGAGAATATTTACTTTGGTCATTACAGTGCTGATAACAGCATTAAACATTTTACAACACTGTTTTTATCTCCTTTTTGGGATAATTTCTATGTTTTTCTTCAGTTTATCAGGGAAAGTTTTTAACAACAAGAGCTGTAAGAATTTTTTTTATTTTTTTTTAATAAACTGCCTGAGAAAAAGAGTCCTATTTTATTTGTCAAGCTTGTTTTTCATTAGAAAACTAATCTAATTTCAAGAAAGCACAGTGGATATTGCCTTAATATATTCCAGAGGTTTTATTGCATAATATCCCATAAAAAAAAGAAGATTGTGTTCCTTAAATTACTGAGACCACCTGCACGAGGTCCATCTTAAATAACAGTTTCATTACTTCCTTAAATCTTGGCAGTTGGTCTGACTATTAAAGTCTATTATAATATTTCTGAGGCTAGACTTTAAGGAATTTATCCAAGCAAATGTTGCAGATCCTTTTTTGCTAATAAACACATAATTTAGTTGTATATTAAGGGTGTTAGTAGGCTTTTTTTATTATCATTTTATTTTGAAATATACTCACTTTCATTTATGTAAATGTGTTTATAAGAACATTTTCCAGTGTTTTTACACATTAATAAGATTTGTGAAGCAAAACTATGAGGAAGGTGTTGGTTATTGTCCAGGTGATACCTCAAAAGGAAAATAAATAAGAAATGAAAGTATATTCAGGTTAAAAAATATATAAATATTTCAGATTCAAATGAATTCAAATTGTACAAGTTTTACATACTATGTTTGTTTAGTCCAAATCTTTTTTCACTCTTTCCTTTGGTGTAAATCTCACACGTCTGAACATAGTTTAAAATTCCTACTCCTTTTCGATCATGCAAAATTCAGACCTGTATGTACTCAAAGATAGTTTCTGTTCATTTGAATGTTATTTTATTTTTTATCTCATTTTGTTTTTATTTGTTTCTTTGCATGTTCAAAATCTAAAAAAAGATAATAATCCAAAAAATTGTATAAACTATTATAAAATACACTAGAGAACACAAACACTCCATAACATATGCAAAGATAATAATTAAAAATATCTATCTATCTATCTATCTATCTATCTATCTATCTATCTATCTATCTATCTATCTATCTATCTATCTATCTATCTATCTATCTATCTATCTATCTATCTATCTATCTATCTATCTATCTATCTATCTATCTATCTATCTATCTATCTATCTATCTATCTATCTATCTATCAAACATGAACTAACCAGCACTTTCGTCATTTATTTTCTGATTCATCTTATTAAAGTGTATAAGATTTATCACATTTAATGTTTGAAGCAGAGAAAATTGTAGAGCAGTGTAGGTATTTGTTATCATTACTATTCTGACCTACAAAGCAAAAAGGCAGTAACTGTATTTTTTGGCAAAAATTAGTTATTGTGTTTTTTGCAACATTCAAATCATTCTTTGTCATGTAATAAAATATCTCATCTCATATGTCTGTTGTTTTGGAGAAAATTGGTGGGAGTTTGTACAGTAACTGCAAAAAGTACTAGTAAAACAAAGAAAAAAGTCAGTAAAGACCATTACTGTGTTCTTACCTATGTCCATTTAGGACTCTGCACCAATAGTTTACAGTAAATCACTGTATTAGGCTGAAACAAATTATGTAATTACTGTATTTTCCGCACTATAAGGTGCACTGGACTATAAGGTGAACTGTCAATGAATGGTTTTTATGAAGGTTTTTCATATATAAAGGTGCATTAAGTGAAGTTAAAATCATGAGATATAAAGTCAAAATGATGATATAAAAAAAAAAAAAATCAAAATTATGATATAAAAGGCCAAAAACATGAGATAAAAAGTGAAAATTCCCAGTCACTGAGCACAACCAGAATTAATCCATATAGAGTCGAAGGCACATTGTGGTTTTTGTAGTACTAGGTAATATACAGTAACAATACTACTGCCTCATGTCCAATAATATCTACCTTATTGGACATGAGGGGCTGAACAACAAGAGAACTTTAAGGCCATTTTTATCAGTTTGGTGTCTGTGCAGTTACTGCTTTTTTTACTTTGTAGGGCAGAGTCCTGCAGTAAGACATAAAAGAGTTTTATTCTATTTATATTTTTTATCTTGTACCGTACAGTTTTTATTTTTTCTGTATTTATTTATTTGTTTCTTTTTTTAACTATGCTTCTCACACTCATTTCTTTTCTGAATGTTGCACTGTTTTAACGAGAGTTGCTCTATTTTAAATTTCGTTGTTCTCAAATGGGACAATGACAATAAAAGGATTCTGATTTTGAAATATTAAAAATACATCACCTGCACTGGGGATGAGATCCTTCGCCCGACTGTGGAGAAAAAGAAGAAAACCATGTGAGTCTGACACATGAAACCATCTCACACACACATTAGTCACATCGTGTGTACTTGTGAGGATCTTCATGGGAATGGAATGTTATTGCAATTCATCTGGGCCATCAGTTTTCCAACAAGTGTCTTTTTGATGAGATATGAACGTCTGCATTGGTGATAGGAAAAAGTGAGCTGTGCGACTGCGTGGGACAGCTGTGAGCGATGGCGGCGCAGCTTACTTCTCTAGGCTCGGGGAGCGCGTAAGGAGGTTGGCAGAGGACGCCGCCTTCTTGTCCAGACGTTTCCTCTGTTTGTCTGGGTTCGCCAACTTCTCGCTGTTTCTCCGAACTCTGAAACACCACAGGATACGAATCAGCATCCAGAGCACTCACTGTTAAAACACCACATTCCTGCTCAGTGCCATTTAGTTGTGTTTGTAATTGTTTTTCATCCTCACATCTGTTAAACTTTCACTTTAACATGTTTGTTTTTTAATGTTGAATACTCTGTTGGTCATTTTTAGGGCTGTGAAAAATGAAGGATTAATCCATCATCATGATTAATCTGATTAAAAATGTTAATGCAATTAAATTGAATTGTTTCAAGTTGTTTTGTTGAAACTTTCGAAGCCATATATATATATATTCATGTTTCTATATATTTTATCACTTTTTTTTGGCTTTTTTTCTGTATTGTAGAACAGGTTTTATATATATATATATATATATATATATATATATATATATATATATATATATATATATATATATATATATATATTTTGAATTTCTTTTATCACTTGAGTTACTTTATTCTTTCTTTATTTAATACTTAATGATTTAATCAGTTACCATTTTTTAGTTATCAGTCATTTTTATTTGAGCGGTTTATCTAAAAAATAAATAAAATCCAGAACAAAAGAAACAAGAGAAAATAAAGATTTCAGTTCAAAGAACTTATAAAAACCCTGTCCCTCCTTTAACAATTTTACATTACAATTATAACAATTTTACGAATATCATTTACATCACTCATTTCAATATCCATCTTGACCATATGTCTAATTTAAAACTGAACCTCCTGCATTATTACTGCAGGTGGTCTATTATTTCAGCATTTGCTCATTTTTATTTATGGACATACACTTTATAATACAGGAAAATAAAACAAATTAAGAGCTTCTTAGCACATTTTTATATATATTTTATTTTATTTTATCATTTATTTTTGTCTGTAAGGGAAATTTAATGGTTTCCTCAAGTGTAATTTATTTGTTCCTTCTGCATATTTATACAGAAGGAAACTTTTATGGAGCCTTTTGAATTGAACCAGATTTTTAGCAGCTTTGATTTCATCATTGAGGCCATTCCACAAGTTTACACCACTCCTGGAGGCACACATACTATTTTAAAGTTGTGTGGCAATACAGGGTTTTAAAATTAGCATTTTTTTCTCAAATCATACTTTCCTTCTCGTGTGCAGAATGTTTGCTGGTTGCATTTTCTATTTAAGAGAAACCTCAGCAAAGAATGTGTTATATCACTAATTACAGCTCCAACCTACAAAACAGGAACAGTAAGGAAGGGGTAAAAAACATCATCCTGTATCTAAAAAAAAAAAAAAGGGGGGAAAAAGGAAAATAATCTCATCAAGTATCACATTCTATTTGAATACAAAATAAATCTGACTTGGTCTTAAACTCCAGCAAATGTTGAGTTGGATTGAATCTGTAACAATTTTAGAAGTTTGTGTAATAAACTTTGCTTATTTTAAGAGTCAAGCCACTTACAAAGGTTCTTATTTTAACAATGTTTAAAGTCCATCTTAAAAAAAAACATGTCTTTGTTGTTTGTAGTGAGCACAATTTGTTCAATTTTCTGCCCAGTTTCATTGAAATCTTCAGTGGTTAGACTTTAATTTTAGCTTGAAGAAACTCAGCCAAGAAAAATGTGCATAATACACTGGAAGATGTTTCTGCTCCATGCAAGAAAATCTGGTTATATTTAAGCAGATTTGTTTAGTACACTGCAAAAATATAAATCCTCTAAGTGTATTTTTCCTCATTTCTAGTCACAATATCTCATCACTTTTAGCTTAGTTTAGTTTATTTTGAATGTTCAACAAACAACAATCCCACTCAGTCCCTGCTAATGGAACAAACAAGACAAAAAAACAACACAAAATAAAACAAAAAATAACATCTAAAAACAAAACATAACTTCCTTTGCATATTCAGTGAGAGTGGGAGGAAATAAAACTTATTTTATCAACATAATATATGAAAAATCTGTTCACCTCACTTTAAATAAGACCTAATCACCTAAAGAGGAAGTTTCCAGTGAGCTATAAGAACATATTTTTAGACAATAGATCTGAAAAATATTTTTTCTTTTAGCTTATTCATCTTTTTTCTGCTTAATTCAAGCAGAAAAATGGAATAAGTGAAAATGATCTTGGTAAGATTTATTGAAATATAATTTTCAAGATCTATTGCATAAAAATAAGTTCTTATAGCTCATTTAATAGTTAATATTTTGATATTATTTTGACTAGAAATGAGAAAAACACACTTGGTAAGACATAGACTTTTTCCAGTACACGGCTGTTTTTGCAGTGTTCATTCAGATGACATGTCATTTTAATAAAAATATCACCAAAGGAAGTGCTGAGGCACTAAATAACACTCTTGGCATCTATCTACGTCACTTCTCACCAATATGAGAAGTGAAACTCAGCTGGCACCAACCCTTCTCCTCCCACATTTGAACACATCTGTGCAAATAATCCTTAAATACAGTGTTAAATGCAGAGGTGTAGAAGGATAGGTGAGGAGGCGGTACAATTTTCCCAGTGTTTCAGGTTACCATGGAGGGACACAACTGATCAAGTCCAGTTTTTGTTATCCATCTCCAAAGAAACCCCAAACCACAACACAGAACAAACAATCACGCTCACGCACAAGCAGATACACAAGTAAACAAAAGCAGCAACGCTCTGGCACCGAAAATTCATTCACTTTCAACATGACGATCTGAGGAGAATGAATCACCACATGCAAGAGATCCATGATTTATTTAAAGAAGAAAAGGGTGAAAGGGGTGATTAAAATGTTAGACCGAACTGCACTCAAAACATTCAAATGTAAGGTTTTTGTTTGTGTTTCTGCAAAACCCAGCTGAACTCCAGATCCTCAGTGGCTCAGTGTCAACTCCACACATCTGCATCTTCTTACAGAGCCATCAGCTTTAATACTTTGCGGCCACAGCGAGCTTGTCAGAGACAAGGACCACTCTGGAGGTTGTTCTTTGATGGATATTAACTCTGATGCAGACCGCCTGGACAAATGTGCCATTTAAAAACACGTCCTCCTCTTGAAAGGTTACACATGTACACTTGTACAAACCCCCAGCCTCTCCTCAGACCCTAACCCTTTCTGTACACAGAGCTGTGTTCAATCGCCCTCACATCACATTTTCCACTGGGCTGGAGTATCTGTGTGCCGTGAAGCTAATCCTGGATATGTCACTCATTGTGGACGAGTGCGGCCGTTATGTTCCGCTACGGCTTTATGTTTCCCTCGCCTCCTGCTTAAACACATGGAAAAGAACGTGTGCGAAGGCAGGAGCAAACATGACGACAGAACATGTCATCCCCCATGGGTTTCCTGCTCCAGTATGACATAATCGCACCCTGAAAGACCGTTTCATAAAGGAGGTTTGTAGATGTGGTCGGGCTGACCTTCTGCTTTAACCCTTTGATGCACACTGGTCACTACACGAGTGATTATTTTGAAATCAACCTAGAAAAAAACATTACACTAATGCTGACCCTTACACCTGCCTACATTTTATAATAGTTGAAACGTCATTTAGGTGTTTTTAATTTCATTTCAATTGTTATTTGCCATTATTCATCATCAGCTAAACTATAATAATGATGAAGGCACTGGTAGTTTGTACTGGGTTTTGCACACACACACACACACACGTCAGAATCAGAGAAACAAGTGATTGGTCCATCAAAGCCATGCAGTCAAAAGCAAAGACAGACGGTGAATGACAGCAGTGATGAAGTGGGACAGTAACGCACAGCTCTTTCTTCTCTCCCTCCTGGATGGTGGACAGGGCTCCAGAACGGGCGCTGACATTCTGCTCTGAGTTTCGGACTGAGGCCAAGGCAGAACTTGGCTCCTCTGGAGAGCAGCTCCCATCCTGGAAGTCCTCCCTCTGTAGGCTCCTGATGGTGGTTGGCTGAATGGGTTCCTCCACCGATGACGTCCAGCTCAGCTCCTTCTCATGTTCCCCTTCATCTTCCTCCTGCTCCTCATCTTCCTCTTCCATTCCTGGGACGCGGTACAGCTTGGCTCGTGTTGTCTCTACAGACTGCCCTGGTGGGAGGGCGTCTTCCAGCTGCAGGCCCTGGACTCGACTGGTCACGGCCGCACAGGCCCTGTCCTGGTCAGCATCATGTCCACACATGGTCAGCTCGGTCTGGGTCGCCATGTCCAGAGTTCCAGGTCTGGGGTCCACTGACACTGGGCTTCCTATGTGGCCATTTGCATTGTTCACAACGCTGTTGGACAAGTAGCTAGAGATAATTCAAAGGTTAAATCAACAACAAAAAAATAGAAACAAACATAACCTGGGTTCTGCAGGACTGTCATAGCAACTGTATCATCACAGAAATAAATCACTATCAACCCATAAAGACCCAAAACAGCCACTGGTGACTAAAACTATATACTGATCTAAAATGTTTAATGACTTCTGAACCACTAAACCTATAAATAGATGTAAATAATTAGTAAAAAAGTCAGTTTTTAATCTTTTCATGGTCATCACATATGATCCATTTGGACATTCAGAGGCTCCATGGTTACCGTGGAAACAGCATCATCTTCTACAACATTAATTTTAACTAACTAATTTTAATTATTAATTAACTAAGACTGTCTTTATGTTCAGTGAAAAGGGCATTTTTTTGTTTCTGACATAGAATCCATCAAATTTAATCTGAGTTTCAATGAATATCTACATGATCAGTGAATTAAATATAAGAAAATATGATATTTTCATTGAAAATAAGTGGAAAATACAGAGAATAATATTAAAATAACATTGAAAAATCACATGACAAATGTTAAATAGTTAGATCTTCATGAAACAGGTTAGTTTTAACCATACTGATGATGTGTTGTTGCAATAGCAGTAAAGATTTTGGAACTGCCACAAAAGTATCACTGGGTCTTTATGCGTTAATGAGACATGAGCCCCACTGAAAAAAAAAGGTGAAACTGGAGGAGGTTTCTAAAAATACAGACATTTAACTATTTTGCATGCATCTCTGTTTTCATGTGCCTGAATGAACAATTTCATTTCACTAATAAGGCCGTTTCAGATGTATGTCATAAAAATTTAGAAAAGTGATCTCTCATAACTCCAGGGTAGTTTGCTCAATGGTAACACCTCCTCCCACCCCCACGGTAGGTCCAGTACCTGGTCGTGGATTGGCGGACTCCATCGAAGGCTGAGCTGGAGGACAGTTTTCTGTTGCCGGTACAACTGTCTGAGCAGCATACTTGGTTTAGTACTCGTGCAGCACCAGGGTTCACTGGGTGGGATGACAGTTAGCAACAATTATGTACAATAATCATGTTTATATGACTTTAATGGTAAATAGGGGAAAATTCAATTAATCATTCAAAAGTTGACTGTTAATTATTGTGCAGAGTTGTCACATGACTGGAACCCAAGTATACCTCAAAGACTTTATTTTTTAATAAGTGCTACACGCACATATATAACATGTCATGAGACCAACAGGAGACACATACATACATATATAGTTTGTATATTCACTAAATGTATGGGGATGTTCATTATTCTTTCCCTTTTTATTTATGCTTGTGTTCAGCTAATGAAACCATTCAACCGTCTACACACCTGCAATGAGCTGCTGTTTCAGTAATGGGAGGAGCTGATCATGGAGGCGGATCTTTCGCAGTGCATCGGCCAATGAAGACTTTAGCAGCGTGATCTCATCCTCTTGAGCCTGAAGACGCACCTCCATCACGGACGCTCTGTCTGGGAACTCAGCACTGCTGTCTGCGGAAACATCATCTGAGGACAAACGGAAAGAAACAATGAGATGTTAAATGTACATTAGTCTGTCTAAACAGCTGCTGTGATACTGAGGCACCTGTTTCTGTTTTAATAGACAATTTAGAGGTCCAGGTGGAAGTATCCATTCCAGAAATTGGACTTTTAAAGTGATAGTTTAAATCAGAGTACTTTTCGATTTTGCCGACATAGACATTGTATAGAAACTTACATCCTTACATCACAGTGTCATTATAATCAGTTGGGAATTTCAAGAAAATGTATTAAAGGTTGACGATAGATAGTGGATTTTTGAAAGCCGATAGTTTAGAGTAAGGAAAATTCAGCGCTAATTCATGTGTATTATTAGTGACAACTGTAAGTCATCTGCCATATACGGAATGAATCACTTCTCAAACAATATCAGCAAAAGTGGAAAGAAATGTTGTCTTTTTTTTTTCTTTTTTGTTTTCAATGTCTGACTCTTAAATAACACCCATGAGAGTGTGATTGGATGAATGTAATGGTGATTTCTACATTGTTTGAAATAAACCAATTATATTCGATCAATAGGTAGAGGTGCATTTTACAGCCATTATTTACATGTATTGATAGATTTAGTGAATGAACGGGTATTAATTAAATAGCTTAGATCAGTAGATATGTCTGGATGTTAGGGTCTTTCTTGGTAAAGCTGTTTAAAACTGCACAGCTGTAATACATATACTCAAAAGCTGTTCTGACATTAATGCATTTCTCTCTTGAGACATGTAATTTAGATGTGTTTTTCCAGACACATGGATGATAAAAATGTGCTGTGATTCTTGGACATACAGATACAGAAGATGAAAAACTATTAATATGTGTTTAAGAAAGATACTAATACAGAAAACACTGGCACTGCAGCAAATACGCACAAATAAGTCGAGCTGAAGAACGACATGTTTTTCAACAATAAATGGAGAAAAAACCTGCAAACCTGTATTCAGTTTATTCTCATAAACCACACAACTGCCAAGGAGGTTTAAACCATAGGCTGGGGAAAAAAGAAAGAAAAGAAAACCCTGCCAAGTGCATTTCTTTGTTTTTGATTCTGGATTACAGCTTGAACTTTACCAATTTTAGCTGACACTAAGAGACACCCACACCCTTTCCAGTATAAAGTAACCTTTGAAAACCCAAAGCCTTTTTCCATGAGCCTCCATCTCTTTTTGGATGTGCAGGAAGCCAAATCATTTCTGTCAACTCCACTGATGGAAACACAATTACTCCGCATTTTATCCCTGATATTTTAAAAGGATTGTGTAACATACACCTAACATCTGGATGGAAAGGGAAATGAACGGGACAAATCTGAAGGTTCATTGTGCTGTCATTTCAGTGCGTTACCTCTGTTACACAGACAGTGGTCCATTTATATAGTCACTCATATGAACTCAGATCTCCCCAAAATAGTTCCCCATCATTGAAATGATTTTTGAACAGTACAGGTAAAGGATTCAACAGTGTGAAGTGGCCTATCACAGCTCAATTCAATCCCACTGATGATCACCATCAAATCAACAGTACTACAGACTGTACTAGGCCTGTACCATTAATCCATTGTCAGTCAAAAGTGGATTATTCTATTAGGATGATGTTTAAAAAAAAGGTCATAGTCAAAACAAATTTCATCTCTTTCGTGTCTCTGGGTCATGTTCCTCCAGGCTACGGTAGATGATTCCTCCAGGTTATCGTAGGCTCCTCCTCCAGGCTTCAATAGACTACTATAGGCTCCTCCTTCAGGCTACCATAGACTAATATAGGCTCCTCCTCCAGGCTACCATAGACTACTATAGGCTCCTCCTCCAGGCTTCAATAGACTACTATAGGCTCCTCCTTCAGGCTACCATAGACTACTATAGGCTCCTCCTCCAGGCTACCATAGACTACTATAGGCTCCTCCTCCAAGCTACCATAGACTACTATAGGCTCCTCCTTCAGGCTACCATAGACTAATATAGGCTCCTCCTTCAGGCTACCATAGACTAATATAGGCTCCTCCTCCAGGCTACCATAGACTAATATAGGCTCCTCCTCCAGGCTACCATAGACTACTATAGGCTCCTCCTTCAGGCTACCATAGACTACTATAGGCTCCTCCTTCAGGCTACCATAGACTACTATAGGCTCCTCCTCCAGGCTACCATAGACTACTATAGGCTCCTCCTCAAGGCTACCATAGACTACTATAGGCTCCTCCTCCAAGCTACCATAGACTACTATAGGCTCTTCCTTCAGGCTACCATAGACTAATATAGGCTCCTCCTCAGACTACTATAGGCTCCTCCTCCAGGCTACCATAGACTACTATAGGCTCCTCCTCCAGGCTACCATAGACTACTACAGGCTCCTCCTCCAGGCTACCATAGACTACTATAGGCTCCTCCTCAAGGCTACCATAGATTACTATAGGCTCCTCCTCCAGGCTACCATAGACTACTATAGGCTCCTCCTCCAGGCTACCATAGATTACTATAGGCTCCTCCTCCAGGCTACCATAGACTACTATAGGCTCCTCCTCCAGGCTACCATAGACTACTATAGGCTCCTCCTCCAGGCTACCATAGACTACTATAGGCTCTCCTACAGGATACTATAGGCTCCTCCTCCTAAGTGTGACAGCAGTCTCTATA
This sequence comes from Siphamia tubifer, assembly GCA_020466265.1. NCBI lineage: Eukaryota > Metazoa > Chordata > Actinopteri > Kurtiformes > Apogonidae > Siphamia > Siphamia tubifer. The sequence continues at coordinate 15,800,666 of CM035800.1, read as the reverse complement.
ATCTTTGGTCTCCACACACCACCATGCAAATGCCATTTGCTAAGAAGAGTGAGAAGTTTGTGGCTAAAAATAGTAAGAGCAATTTGGTTGTGTAGAATTGGTATGGTTTCACAGTTTTCGATAGAGACCAAGCCATTCCTTGCTGCAAACTCATCATTTAGACAGCAGAACACCCACCTTCATCCAGCTGCTCAAACATGCCAGAGTAGGAGCAGTGTGTTGCATTGCAGGCTGCACATGAAAATGACATGCTGACTAAAACGTCAGAATAAGTCAAAATTCAAAATCCCATTTTTAGAGAAAAAAAAAAACATCAGGATTTTATTTTTGTCCAAAATCATGCTGCCCAAAATGTACTATTACACACTGTATACTTTGTCAGTTTTTATGGGTTTTAGCTCAAATGTTGCCAAGAAGCAAAACATTATTATCAAGCGTTCCACTGGTGAAATCCTGTCTAAGAGTTTGTGTTTTCCCTGCTTATTGGAAGTGACACCAACTCCTCCACATGGCAGAACTGTTCCAAAAATAAAGAGGAGAGTTTCTTGATCCTCTTTTCTTTTTTTAAAAAATGTTTTGACAGTTTCATCAAAAACAGAAATAGCAAATATAAAACAGTATATCGATCAGCCGCAATGGACACAGTGGATCCATTATTCATACACTCGCACATTGCCACACTGGTGACGTTAAACTATAGTTGTCCACAGCTGCTCTGGGCTAGAGTAACGGAAGCGTGACGGCCAATTTGCGTCAACGTCCCCTCCAACCACCACCGATTATTCATACACCAGTGTGACTGGCACTGGAGACAAGGAGGGTGAGGTGTCTTGCCCAAGGACACAACAGCATATGACTAGTCTACCTCTTGAGCCATGGTCGTCCCAATGTCCTCAACAACCCCTCAGACTCAATGTTCATTTTCTATAACTTATTCTACGGTCCTCTAGAACGTTGTGGCAGCTCCCGTTCACTTTGAATTGACGTTCCCGGGCTTCAGTGGGCAGATTTTTTTCGATAACCACCCGCTGTGCCATTAACGCCCGCTGCCAATGGCAACAGGTTTTTTCACTTCCGATTCACTGTACCGTATCACTCCACAGATAGCTTGGCCACTTTTAAAGTAAATATTCGCACCGTTGTACCGGCTATTTTATGCAGTCTGTTAAAAGTAGTAGCAGTAATAAGATGTAATAACCTGTGGAATAAGCAGGATAATGTATTGCCGAAGCGATACTATCAGAAAAAGAATTCCAGACGGGGCCGAACGGCACCCCGATGTCAAAGGTGGAGGGGTGTTGTTTGGAATTTTTTCTTAATTTTCCTCGTGTAAAGAGTCCCCAAATGATCCACCATGTTGTTTTCACAAGCAGTTCCACAATAAAGGCAAAATATTCCTGTAATAGAAGTTCTGTGTAAAAGGAACTTCTATCTGTTGCATCCGTTTGTATTTGTTAGAATGGCCCATTTTTCACAACAGTGCAGGTTCTCAGTGTGTCTAGTCATGAATCTCTGGTCTGAACTGGGCTGTAGAGTCAGGAATCAAAGCTGCTTTTCTGTTAGTGATTTAGAACACTGTGATATAGAAGAGGAGTGACTTAAGATTTAATGTGACAGGAAAGACTAGTTCAAATAAGAAGGGCCAGGAAATTCAACGTCCTCAAAAAGTGACTGAAACATAAGTGTGCGTGACTTTCTCTGAAAGTGCGTGTGTGTTTTCTAGCATGCTGTCCACTTTGGGAGAGGATTACAGATGTTTAGAGCATTGTGCTCAAACAGAGGAGTATCCAAAGCTTCTCAAAGAGCCCTTTGTGTGTGTGCAGCCATGCCATAGTTGTATGTGTGAGTGTATATGGAGGACAGCTGGTTCTGGTCCAAACACTGTGTATGTGTGGCAGGCCTGGCAGCATTAGCTCTAGTCTCATGTTTATGTCATAGGATGGAGCAAAGATGTGCATTAAGAGGATATTTTTATTCTCTTTGACAGTTAAGCTCAGCTACACTCGGCTGCGCTGCTCGTTCCTGAGATTTCTCAGCCACTGAATTCTCACCCAGCCATTTTAAACGGTATTTTTGCACTGCGGTCCAAGAAAGCAGTTGTTAATTGACCCAGAAGTCTGAGGAAATAGTTTACCCAAGCTGTAATAAGTAGGTAAGAGGTCCTCACATGCCACTCCTTCCTTCACAAATCCCTAAAAGCACGGGTATTAAACATATGGCCCGTGGGCCAAACCTAGCCCTCCAAAGGTTCCAGTCTGGCCCACAGGATAAATGTGTAAACTGCAAAAAATACACTGAAGATATTAAGAGCCAAGGGTGTTGAACATGTTTTAGTTCAGATTCTGCATATGAAGTGTCATTTTAAGTAAAATAACAGCATAATAATCCATTAATAATGGCTCCCAACTATTTTTCTAACCCTAACTCTAATTTATAGGCATGATATTATGCCTATAAATAATTTCCCCTTGGCTTTAGTGTAATAAATAACTAATTATGAGCATATTTGCACAAACAAACTGTCCAATTACCAATAAACAAATATGAACAACATGAAATGTCTGAAGAAAATTAAGTGCAATTCTGCCTGTTACTAAATGTTTAATACCTTTGTACATCTGATCTGCAATGCACATCTATACTTGATAAATTGAGGCATAATATGGTTTAAAAAATTGCACTTAATTTGTTAAATACATTTCAATTTTTTCAAGTTAATCACATCCTTTTTGTTTGGATAGCAAAGGAAGTGCAAGTGTAAATATTCTCATAATTGAATGTTGTTGTTTTTTGTCTTAAAATAAACAGAAAACATTAAAGCTGTCATTATTTATAAGCTATAATGTTCTTATTTTATTGGTCCAGCCCATTTGAGTTTGATACAACTGCCATAAATCATCATAAACTCAGTCTTAGCAAAAGCTAATATTGATCCACAATATTAGAACTACACAGAACCAGTAACTGTAGTCGACATCTAAATACTCTAATGCAGTTACCCTACTTTAGTATCTTGAATCACCAACATTTGCTGCTCTTTTGGAGTAAGAAAGTACTGACAGGTGGAACGTTCTGAAGAAGGTTTGTCCAGGACCACATTTGTATCTTATGACAGTTTCATATTCGAGTATCAACAGTAAGAAAATTATCAAGTATATTGTTCATTTATATATGTGACATTTAACATGTTTTCCTGTTCCATGTTTTTAGTTTTTTTACTGTATTGCTTAAACTCCACTTCACACCCTAATTACAACCAATTAATTAAATACTCTGACACAAGAATAAAAATATTTAGTCACCTGTGGAATGGACAGGGCTGAAAAAAACTCCATCCAATTATTTTGAGAGCCCACTCAACATGATTGGATGGTGGTATGTTAATCAAACTAAACTGTCATTCGTCCCTCCCCCCTCTGCATGTGCAAATGGCAGTTGAGTTTGATTGACATAGTGGCGTCCAATCATTTCAAGTGGGATTCCAAAATGATTGGATGGTGTTTTTTCAGTCCCGTCTGTTCCGCAGGTGACTAAATATTTTTATTCTTATGTCAGAGCATTTAATTAATTGGTTGTAATTGGGGTGTGAAGGGGAGTTTAAGCAATACAGTAAAAAATGCTCCAGGAAAATGTCTGGGAACCTACTTTTAAGGTTAAACTACATTTTTTGGAAAACCCTAGGAGTCTTGTGTTTCTTGACAGCCATGTATTTTTTTTCTCCCCTGAAGAAAATGAAATGCTCTGTGGTGTATTACCAAGGCAGGTAAACCAGAGTAAAGCTATTGACACCATACCTTTGGGGCTCATGCACGTCAAACAATTTTATCATCAAAAATCAAGTTTGCTTTTTTCTCTCTCGCTATTATCGAGTTGAGGATAAAATCAAAAGTAAGAGAAACGAACCATCAATTTTTTAGTGATGCTAGACCCTCAGTTGAATATCAAAGCAATGATTCACAGTGTTTTCTCAATTGATTTTTTAGCAGCTTTTGATGTTTTTTGTAAAGATCTTTTCCTACAAAGGTCAAAGCAAGAATTCCTTTTGGGTCAGGTCAAAGCTGGACTGTATTTCCACTGAAAATGAAACAGTCTTGGCGTGGTTGTTTTTGTGGTTCACATCTAGTTTCATAAAACAGGATCTCCACAACTCAAGGGTCTGACACCTTTCACTGAGACTCTGAAGGTTGTTCTTTTTCTGTGTAAGGTTACAAAAGTGTACTTTCCAAATATTTCCTGAGAGATGCTGTGGAATATAGCGAAGCATACTGTGGAACCAAAATGACTAAATCTCAACAAAATAGAAGAAGTGTACCTTTGATAAAACTTTTCAGAGTTAACATAATAAGGTCATTTCTGATCACTGAGGCTATAACAGTATATGTACTCGTACTGAACCATCGGTTTGGTACAGCCCAATACTTAACAAATACAGTCAGTTTGTATGTGTTTTTGCATGCACCATTATGGCTCTTTAATATGCATGAAGATACCTCTATGTGATTGGAGCAGTGAAGGAAAGATTCTTTAATATTTATGAGACTCATTCCTGATTCGTGCTCTTGTGACCATGTACATATTATGCGGAGGTGACGGTAAAAAAAAAATTCCTTGAGGTTGAACAACAGTTTAGCAGTACTTCCTCATACATGTTCATACTCTTACTGTAAAAACTACAACTACATTTTATTTAATCGTTAGCACAAAAATCATTTCAGATGAACAACTTTGCATTGTATTTTTACTTAGTTTATTTATGTTGCAATTTTACAACTTATTGCTGTTCAATTCTACAATAATTTTTTACAGTGTAGGTGATAAAAAAAAAAAAAAATCCACTGTTTAACTTGTACTGGTATAACAAGAAAATCAGCACAGTTAATAATGTAGCAAAACGTGCAACATGTTTAATGGCCTTTCTCCGATTATCTAATGTTTCTCACAGTTGTGATATCAAAATTCAATCTAAATACCCCTTCATACTTCAGCCATGAATCACCACCACAGAATAAACTTCCTACCATGTTCTGTCAGCTACATGAAAACCCTGGCACAAAATCAATCTCAGATCATTGTCAGTGAAGCACATTCTGAAACTTGTTTGTGATCCTAGAAAATAAATGCCTTCCCAGTTTATTTGCCCCAACCTGCCTGATAGTGACAAAGGTTATGTTACATTTTACCTACAAATACATAAAACATTTAGCACCACACATAATACTGCTATAATTGCACTGATTTCTCTTAATATTTTTTAAGGTGGTTCATATTTTTTCAGGTTAGTCAGAGTTTTTGCAAAAACATCATTTGCAAATGAAAACATGGTTAAAAATGATGTCATTATTTGAAAACGTATTATGATACTATTTTGCTGCTCTGATCCATATGACATCATATTGGTCTGTATATGGAAGCTGAACTAAAATGATTTTGACATCCTTGATTGTTAATATCTTAAGGTTAATTATTGGATTTCACAAATTCATTCCATAGGCCACTTTTGACTTATAGACCAGGGGTTCTCAAACTTTTTTGGCCCAGGTCCCCCTTGGAGGGGTGAAATTTTTCCATGTCCCCCCTCATCCTCGCGATACTGAAAATGATAAAAAAACCACTTCAACAATGATTATTATGAAACAATAACCTTTTTTAATAGTGCTTTTGTACAAACCAGCGAAATTTTCAGGTATTATAATATAAATGAGCACTTCAGAAACAAAAGTTTTAAATAATTTTAAAATAATAAACGGAACAAAAGACACACAAAACCGTGTGTGTGTGACAGACAGACAGACAGACAGAGACTTAATGAGAGGGATGAGCTTGTCAAACTCAATATAACTATCAATGTACTTTCTCTTTTTAGGGTTAGGGCGTTTGTTTTTGTCATTTTCATTTTCATTGTCATTTCTTTTACCACTTCTTGAGGAACTTGGCGGACACAAAAATCGATCCATGTTCGCTGCAGGGTGGCTAAAAATAGCCTGTGACTCGCTTCGTCTCAATTTAGTCAAGCTGGCGTCAAACAGCGCTGTTACTTCCGCCTGCTCGCTACAAAATAAAACTTCCGCATTTCAAAATAAAACAGCAAAAAAAAAAATAAAACAAAACCGTGAATAATTTCGCGTACCCCCTGGACATGCGCCACGTCCCCCTAGGGGTCCGCGGACCCCAGTTTGAGAAACGTGGCTATAGACCATATATCTGATCCATGTGTTTAAGGCCTAAGTGTGATGCTAATGTTGACTAACTCATATAATAAAGTTGATTTGTAGGCACTGAAATGGTTCAAATGTGTCCTTAAATGGTGAAGTCAGGCCTAAGGATCATCTTTCAAGGAAAAGGAACAAAAATATATAAATAGAGATGAAGAATTTGTCATTTTCTCACTTCCTGGCATCATGGACAGTTTATTTTAGACACGCTACTGCACAAAATGACTCAGAGTTCAAATTCAAGTAGAAATTTAACATCTATGCTTTTTGCAAAAACCTCCTTATCCTGGAGCCAGATGCCCACACTTGGCCGCAGTTTGGAGCCAGTAGCAGTTCGCTGTACGGTGACTGTCGACACCGGCGTTTGCCAACCCGGTGGTGTAAAAGCAGCCAGAGGCCTTGTGGAAGCTTTGGCATGTTACACTTATGATTCACTGTGGCCTCTGAAGACGCTTTCCTTCAGTACAACCGTTGCACTGGAACAGGAATTTCATCATCGGCCCTGTTACGAAACATCTGGAACAGGTCCAGTTTGGCAGCGAAGGAAACGTTCCACAACAATTAGGTCTACTGGTGCATAGTGATTATGCTTTAAAATAATAAAACACAAGCTGGATGTGCAGTGTGACATAAGAACCAGTTTTTTTAAAACTTTAGAAATAGATTTTTTTAATGACTTTTTCATGCTGAATAATCAAACTCATTTAGGTCATTTAGTCAGATAGTGACCTCACTGTTAACATATAAGGGTCAGTTCAACTGTTTCTGATGTCTTCTATATGATATAAAGGACTGGTACTTTTCTTTTTTTTCGGTAAATGGAATAATGCATTTTAAATCATTTCCCTGTGGTCTACATAAACTGTACATGCTCTGTTTGGGTCTGAATTCCTCATTAATTCAACTCCACAGGTCCATCCTCGACTATTTCAAAGGTCATTTTGAGTGCTGGCCCTTTAAATGCAAATGACCTCACCCTCTCCAGGTTGTGAGTTCTGGATTAAATGAAAATAATTTATAATTAGTTAATTTTTCATGGAAAAGTTAATGCTGAATAAAGGTTTCTATGGAAAACACGTTTATGTTGCGTTAGTTAATTCTCCTTTTAGAGCTGGGGGTACTGAGGGTTCTGATTGGGCACAACGCTGATGTGATGTCTTGATGTCTACCGGAAGAAAACAATCACATCCACCTGTTTCAACACGGAGGACCAGATACTACATGTGATTTTTGCATTTCTTTTTCCGATAATTATGAAGCAGCAGTTCGCCCCAAATTCAGTTTGATCGTCTGAAGAAGGAAAAGATGTTAGAGAACCAAAGATGGCAGGCACTTGGTCCCGTAGCCATTAAAGAATATGTCCCCACAACCATCCTGGGTGTGTGGAATATGTGCGTCATCACTACAGGAGCAGAATGTGCAGAATGATGGGAATAACATTAGGAAGTTTTCAAGTCCAAGGAATTATTTAATTCAGAATTAAAAATGGAATAAACTAGTGAATTTATATTATTCTGAAGTAAGTTTAATTCAGAATAGTCATTTTCAACTGGAATTGGGTGTTTCTATGGTCATCTCAAAGCGGAAATAACCTTCATTCTGAATTAAACGGGAATAAAAACAAGCCCAGTGTCTTTGCTCATGTACATTTTTGGATTTTTTTTTTTTTTTTAATCATACAAACTACATGACCATGCACCGTCTCCCTTCAGTCACTGAATATCTCCCAAAATATGTATAGTATTATATATGTATGGTAAAAAATATGTATTGTTTTTATGTGTAACCAGGATATTCAGAGCAAGGAGGTTCCACGTGTAATGCGATAACTGCTGTATCCACTTGTATCCACGAGGCCTGCAGGTCAGATTACTTCACTGAGTCTGTCTCTGAAACTAGTCAGTAGTCATATAATGCTTGTAGCCTAATAAATACGGGCCAGGTTTTTCCAAGACTTCAGATATCAGGTTAGTGTCGTAGAACCAACAATAAACTTGTTTTATGTAACCATGTCTGTCTCTCAGATTCCTAAAGGAGATGACCTCAATGATTTTACATATTTTAAGACACAAAATGGAAAATACCATCACTGACACCATAAACAGGTTTCCTACAGTTTAACCCATGAAGACCAAGCGCTACTTTTGTGTCAGTTCCCAAATGACATTTTGTCTTTCTCTAATCTTTATTAAACTATTTATTACAATTTACTTATAACTCTATCCTTTGCATTTTCTATTTTATCAGGTTGAATCAGGTACGTTTCTGTATTTAATTTACTTATCATGTAGATAGTTCAGAACAGTTCAGATTAAAGTTCAGGTTTATTTTGTCAAACTACAGAAAAAGTGAATTTGTCAATCATATATATATTTATTTATTTAAAAAAAAAAACATAAACCGGGATATTCCATCCAGTGTCACTGATGAAATGATGAAATCCATGGGTTTTACAGGTGAATCAATGTTCTAGAAGATAGCGGTGTTTCCATGGTAATGACGGGTATTTTAATGTGAGTTTTGTTGGTCATAAAACAGTATAAAAACCGCTGTATACATTTCCGTATGTGACTGAGTGTTATGAAGTTGGTTGCGTTGTTATGGTGACGGCAGGAGATGATGTTTTGTTAAAGGGATATGTCACCCCCAGTTCAAATTGAGTGTAACCCCACAGTCCCCAGAGTTGAATAAGCATGTAGTATTTGGTCAAAGGTTTGAGAACTATTTTCCAGTACAGTAGAACACTGCCAATGCACACACCAGTGGGAGGGTCTTTCCCAAGACCTTACAGTCATTGCTGCTGGTGTGTGTGTGTGATGTGTTCTTCTGTACCTGAAAGTGGTTCCCCATCTTTTGACCAAATCAAACCCAGTGCTTTGAGTTCCACTGTCAATGTACTGCACACGGAAAGTAATTGGGGGAGGGGGGGGGGGGGGTGACATGGTGGTGCAGTGGTTATTACTCGTGCCTTACAGTAAGAAGGACCCTGGTTCAAATCCCACACCAGACCTTTCTGTGTGGAGTTTGCATGTTCTCTGCGTGGGTTTTCTCCAGGTACTGTGGTTTCCTCCCATCATCCAAACACATGCACTGATAGGTTAATTGGTTAATCTAAATTGTCCATAGGTGTCAATGTGAGAGTGTTTGTCTATATATGTTCAGCCCTGAAATGAACTGGAGACTCATACAGGGTGTACCCCACCTTCACCCATTGTAGCTGGATTAGGCCCCCAGTGACCCCCGTCACCCTAGTGAGGATAAAGCAGGTTTAGATGATGAAACGAAACCGAGTAAATGAATGGTCAAAATCTTTGGGCGGATTAATTCACTTTGGATAGCTCCAGCAGATTGCAGCTACATGTGGAACCAAGTTGCGATCATTGAACAAATATTAAGACAATGGCTGAGTCGCCGGCAAAATGGTTCCACACACTTAGGCTGAATCTCATTTCACCCCTACCCCCTTCAAACAAAGCTATAAGGTGTAGGGCTTGAAAAGGAACCCTTATGAATTGGGACACCCCTTCAACACTCACCTACGTCATCAGTTCACTCTGCCAGTTGTTATGTAACCAAAACAACAGCTGTAACCAGAAGTAACCAAACATCCCTGTTGCTGTAGTTGTCATGTTCTCCTGTACTATGTGGATATTTTTACTAATATCTGCGTCGAATCGGAGAAGTGCTACGTATCGACCGATGACTCCACGTTTACATAAATAGCGATTTTTTTTTTCATGTGAGTTTTATGGAGAAAATGACTATTACACAATGTGACAATGTTAAATTTTAACGCCTTAACGTGAATTGAGACACCCGTACCTCTACGTGTGAATGCCCAAAACAGAAAAAAAAGGGGTACGGGTGAAATGAGATTCAGTCTTATTCATCTCTCTCAGTCAGTTTGATCTGGGGGTGACATTTCCCTTTAAGTCAGATGTGAGTGTGAATATTTCTGTGCTGTGTACAATTCTCTTGTGTTGTGATTTTTGCGTGCATTGTCTTTGGAGTAGGTATGTCAGCACATTTTTATGTTCCAAATAGCTACTGTTAAAACATTACCTGTGTTAGCGTGAGTTGGGCTTGTTGTGAATTAGGAAGTATTGTGACAGGCACCGGCCAACCATACTGGAGCCTTTCCCAGATACGTATGGGCAAAGGTGGGGTTAACAATAACACTTAATGATGAAAAAAAACACAAAATGTGGAACAAAAAATGTCCACACTAGCAGTTACTAACTATAAAATAAACAAATAATTATATATCAAACGGCTATTAAAGAACTAGTGCATAATATTTACTCAAACCTTCAGTTCTGTGGTCCTGCTCCGTGACTCACCTAACGTTTATAGTGGTTACACTTCCTCTTACATTTGTCAGAATAAAAGCCTCTGGCCATTAGAAAAAGGAAGTGTTTAATGAAATTCCAATGACATGCATACACACACACACGTAATAAATTATATTCACTGGGCATAAAAACCTGATCAGGATTAAGATTGATTAAGACTGGATTAGATTAAATCAGTGTAACTACTAAACCATGACACGTTCTGCTGTTTATTTAAGCTTAAAAAGGAAAAGAAAGGATTGAGCTGTGAAAAACATCAAATACTGACTGAAAAGAAGAAAAAAGTCACTCCTTCACTATTTCTGCAGTTGTAAATGTGTGTGATTCTGTTAAGATTCAACAGCATTATATACTTAATCAGAAAAATAACTAAAACGGAAAAAATATGCAATTAAATTACTACAATTAATCAAAAAATGTTAGTGATTACAAACTTTTCTGATGTTATTTCACTGTAATTATGAGCTAAGATTAGTCTCCTCTCATCATCTGAACACACTTCATGTCGGGGGGGATCACTGGGGTCCTAATCCAGCTACAATAGGTGAAGGTGGGGTACACCCTGTACAAGTAGCGAATATTGGTTTATGTATTATATGTGATATAAATGTGTGATACACCTGCCCGGGTACAGCAGATGGAAAGTAGCCTGTAGCTACATCTGGTACAAAGCATCCATTCTCTTTGAGATGAATGTATTTGTGCATTGACAAATAAACAATAAACTAAACAGTAAAAAGTGTATTTGTGTTTGTGCTTCAAAATCAATCCAGTCTTAATTAAAGTTAAATTAATTAAATTTTAATAAAAACGCCAGTGTTGAGAATTGATGTGAGTTGTATGCTGCATTGGTTAAACATATTGTTTTGAAGACTTTTCAGCTTTATTGTTCACTTAACAATAAAAGAAAATAAATGTGAAAGATTTATTTCAATTACTTCACTGATTATGTTTTCAACAGAGTAACTCAGGGATGTTGACCAATACTGGATGTTTAAGGACATTATAATGACTTAACATCCATTTATCATCCTTAAAATAAATAAATTTTTCATTTTTCAATACCCCAGGAAATGATCGCAGAAGCCAAAATAATAAATACCTACAGAGATTCATGTAGATAAATACAGATTGGCTCCAAACATGGAATTGAAAAATGTAAGCGCTAGAAATTTGTATTTTTTTAACTATTATTCCTATTTTTCAGTTGAACATTATCAATCACTACCTGTAGCAACTTCAATATTTAGATTCAACATACAAAGTAAAACGTCCGAGCAGTAATATTTCATCTTATCTAAAAAAAAATTCTAACGCTGACATCGCATTAAAGCCTTTTAATTTGTTGAGGGATTAACATGGGCTCTTTAATCACTAATAAACAATTAAAACATTCCAGACCTCCATTTGTGAGGCTGAAACGTGGACGGAAAAGCCTGAGGAAAGCAGAAACACATGCTTAAAGACCCAGTCCCACTGTGGGCCTCCTGCCTCCCTCATTGGGGAAGGAACCAGAGACTTCATCAGTCAGTGAGCAGCATCAAAGCGCCAACATCATTAGCAAATAAACAAGTTTCCCTCTGAAAGCCAGACAAATGCCATTTAACTCCAAAACTCCAATAGTGATGGATGGACACATCACTGTTAAAGCTTTATTGTCAACAGTCTTCCTCCACAAACTATGCTTGGCTCATATTTGTGTGGCTTCAGCCGTTAACCATCTGACTTCTTATTGCAGTCATGAGTCAATTTGATTTCCGCACTGAAACTTATGAGCTATAAGCCAATTACTCTATTTTCTATAATCAAATCTGACCATTTTCTAGGGCATCGTGATCATCTGAAGGTTTATAACACTGACCACCTTCAGAAGTGTCCTGCACTTTGCTGACACTGATGCAGTCTAAGAAACGACGGGAGAATTAACAGTAAAAAGTTGGAAAATTGCAACATAAAAAAAAAAACTGTAAGTGACATTACAATGCAAAGTTGTTTATTTGAAGAAGATTTGTGTGGTAAGGACTAAATCAAATGTAGCTGTTGTTTTAACAAGAAGAACATGTTAACAAAACCAGATTTTTATGTAGAAAGTATCGTTTTGAGAAAATAAAACTGTAAATTGAAAAAACAATTGGCGTCACTGTGGTGTGTTGAAATAACAGCCTATTCACTTCAAAAATAAAGTAATAAAGAAGGAAATATTGAACAATTTAAGATTTTAAATATGTAAAATAACAGGTGCCTGTGGTTCAGTTGGTCGAGCAGGTCGTCCAATGACCAAAGGGTTGGCAGTTTGAATCCCAGTTCTGACTGTCCACATGTCCAAGTGTCCTTTCAAGACTCTGAAGACACTGAACCCTAAATGTCTCCCAGTTTAGTCCTGGTGGATTTAGAAAATACTGTGGACACCTACAGGTCTGTGTTAAGGTACATTTACTGTTTACATTCAATGTTAAATCTACATGTTTAAAATGTTAAATCTACATGTTTAAAATGTTAAATCTATATGTTACTCTCTAAATATGCTTACAGTTTGAAATGTTTTTACAACATTTTTCCAGCAATGAACAGCTGCCACTTTTTACGGTAAACACAACAGGATTTTTGTTTTCCATTGTGTCAATGAACAAAAACAAGATTTTATATCAGTCAAATGCAGAATTGGACATGTTCTAGCAAAGTAGGACAGGCCAAAAGACCCTAAGAAGATCTTTAAAAAGTATCACTATGCACATAATCCTGTGGTTTCTGGAGGCTCCAGGTGTGTGTCATGGCTTTTTGTTAATATTGGACTGCAAACTGCATTTTTGATTAGTATGGGTGCAACATTAACTGTAACAAAATCAATGGATCGCTACAGGGGGGTGCAATCATAGGACAGGAGGGCACAAAAATATGAAAAATCACAAACACACTAACTGTTAGTACAAAGGACATGCAGTAGATTCCCCCTGTGTACAAATACAAGTGGTTGGAGATTTACAATAGTCACTTTTTCATTGATCCTCAAATGTTGCAAATAAAACTTGTGCATAAAAGTTGACCTGATGGAAAAATTCCAACAAAACCCTTGTTTTTCAATTAAATATTTTTGTGCTGGCAAGAGGTGATTTTTCAAGTGTAGTGCAAATGGTACATTACACAAAACTGTAATGGAAAGATCTTTTATTCTAACTACAGTCTGGTGAATTAAAAAAACAAACAAACAAACAAATGTTGATGAACATTACAACAAGCAAAGAAGAGCTTTAACAGAAACATGGTGAAATATGTGTGGACCCACCAGGAAATCACATAATTTTTAAATTTTTAGTATGAAATAGACATGTAATATATAATAATAATAGTGATATCTGTAAAACAACCTGATATTTACATTAATCTCCATGTTTATGGAATGACTCACAATAATAAATAAAGAAATCATCACATTTGTGATATAATTTAAAAATGGACATTACACACTTCTCTGTTTTTGACATTTAGTAAATATTGGTAAGGTTCTGTGCATATATCCAATGAAAAATAGTCCCAACGTATAACAGAGGCACATATTCAACAATCAAATGCACTTTGCTTAATTTTTTTTTTTTTTTTTTTTTACTCGTTTTTGTGGGGGGAAAAAAACAAGCCACTGTAGTTCTGAAGAGTGCATATTTTCAGTCGTGTGTTCTGAACCATTCTGACAACAGTTCATACTTAACCACTGTTATGTTCTCATCTCAACCCAAAATCAACACAGAATAAAAAAATGTCTAACAATGGGAGAGTATTCCTTTAAACTGAGCCTCTAAAGAATCAAAGCTAATTTGTTTGGCTCCACAGTCTCCATATCATATATCAGCCTAACCCTCTTCTTTTGTGCAGGGACACTATTCATTATGCATCATGCATGTAATAGCACTACTGTATCCAAGAAACCAAGCATCGTGGCTTAACTCCTACCAGCTGGCTCCACTGTTATGGATTGTTGACATTTTGGAGTAAACACACAACATTATGTTAAAGACCATTTACTTCCTACCATGTGACAAAATCAGTCCTGTTAAAAAATGATGCTTGCTGGAGACCAGCCCAGAAAACAAACATCTGTTAGGTTTTCACATCCAATAAAAACAGAACAAAAACACTTTAAGAGGATGCAGAAGTAGACAGCTCCATCTATTCTTTTATGTTACAAAACTCACCTCAGGGATACACAATGAGCATCTCGTTAGTTTCACAATATTTAATAATGAAATAGGGTTGTGCTGATATGTCATTTATGAATCATCATCGCAATGGGTACTAACCATCGCGATTTCACGCCTCTTTTTTTGTCAGACACATGCTCTGACTTTATTTATGCCTCATTGACCCAAAAACTTAGCAGGAATTGCACCGTAAATGATGTAATCACCAATATAATTAATATGCAGTTGTAGCCAAACATTAAATTGCCCTAATTAACTATTATTATATTTATTAGAATAATAATTATGGGCAGCACGATGGTGCAGTGGTTTGCACTTGTGCCTCACAGCAAGAAGGACCCTGGTTCAATTCCCACACCAGACCTTTCTGTGTGGACTTTGCATGTTCTCCCCATGTCTGTGTGGCTTTTCTCCAGGTACTCCAGTTTCCTCCCACCATCCAAAGACATGCACTGATAGGTTAATTAGTTAATCTAAATTGCCCATAGGTGGGAATGTGAGAGTGTTTGTCTATATATGTTCAGCCCTGAGATGAACTGGAGACTCATACAGGGTGTACCCCACCTTCACCCATTGTAGCTGGATTAGGCCCCCACAGACCCCCGTAACCCTAGTGAGGATAAAGCGGGTTCAGATGACAAGACGAGATAATAATTATATATATTTTTTTAAATTCGCAATATAATGGAGTAAGCCAGATGGCAGCGCACAACACTCGGCTACCGGCAGTTGCACTAAATTTGGATTTGATGCTCGTTTCATCGTATTGTGGCACCAGATTGTCTTCGAAATACTTGAACATAGTTTTCCCCAAAAAATGCCTGATGTATTGTTTGCATTTCATTTAAATAATAGCATAGAACTTTTGATATTTAGTCAATTTTAAATTGTTTTGAAGTTGTGAAAATGGTTCTTTCAAAATTTAGATTTTTTTTACTGTCACACAAGGGAGGTTGTGCTAAAAAAAAAAAGTGATACCAAATAAGTCAAGGTAAGCACTTTTTTTGATGAGAGATGCGAAGCTAAAATCAAAAGTATTCAAAAACTATTAAAATACACTCAGTATCGTGAGGGTTAAAATACAGTTTTAGCACTTTTAAAAGTTAATTCTAAAGAAAAAAAACATGTATTTATGTAATGTACAGTAAGTTGTGAAAAATACAGAGACTATCTTTAATTCTGTTTTTTAACATGTTACATAACCGTAACATTTAGATTTTTTTCACCATGAGACTGCAGCTGGAAATATGTGGACATTCACATGCTCCCTTCTCTTCAGGAAGGTACACCAAACAGGAAGTTGGAGTTTTCCTCTCAGACCAGCACACCAAAGGCACTGTTTATTACTGAATCTGCCCCGAAGGGAAAAACTATTAACCGTCCACAAGCAGCCCGAGTACATCTGCAACGCCTGCTCACACATATAAATACCAAAAAGGCCAATAAAGGAGGACCTTAAGTCATGCCAGAGAGGGCCAGAGTAGTGTGGTGTTTCATACCAGTGTAGAACTGATTTCTTTCGGAGGTGATGTTTTATTTCTGGTGAGGCCGTGACTACCAGATTGGTGTCGCCACACCCACTGCTGCTTGGAAAGGGCGTCTTTACAGGAGCAGTATTTGGCAGGGCTTTCTCTGTACTTAGTGCACTGGTTTTATAGATGGGTGAGATGAATGGAGGGTTTTATTATCTGGTCTCACTGGAAGAAGACATGTTACCCTTAAAGATGAGACTTTTGAGGTGACTATTTCTATGTTTTTGCATTTCAGTAAAAAAAACAAAAAACAAAGGAACATCACCATTAGATATGACTAGGCTAGAGCTGTCCAAATTAATGCATTCATGCAGATCAATCCATCATTATGATTAATCTGATTAAACATTTCAATGCACTTAATCCATTTGCAAAGTAGAATGACTCTTCATGTCTCTACCAACACATTTTGGCCAGTTACTACAGGAGACTCACTGTTGTGTGTCTGCAAATGTGCAGTTGATCCAGTAGTGACAAGGTAGCAGAACAAACCCAATGAGACAGAAGACACTAAACAGAACATGGACTCTGGATGGAAATATGAGGATTAAAAAACAAAACAAAACAACTGATACATACACACTTTGCAGGAAGGAGTTTCTTTTCACCAAAGAACTTCTAGGTTAAAATATGAAATTAACATGAAGCATACGTTAACTAGCACTTCCACTAACACGTCACCCAGCTTGTAATAAACATGTTAAGCGCATGTATACTACAAACAATTTAAATGCAATTAATTAGAATAAAAATTATGTTTAATATGGATTAATCCCCAGCAACCCTACGATTAATTTGATTAAAAATCTTAATCATTTGACAGCCCTAAATATAAGGTGCTTTGTCTGTTCTTGCCATTCATCAGGGCTCAACTACTGTTCCATTTAGTTTGCACAAACCAAGATCAGATGAAATTGTCAGATGTTGTTCTTGTCTGCTAGTTTAGGAGCCAAATACACCAACGAGACTCCAGCCAACAGTTCCGTTAACTCTTGATACCCCAGTTTGGCTGAGAACTTGTTCCTAGACACACCGTAGCGTCTTCAACCAACTCCACTCCTGCCTGAATGTGCTGCGTCTGTACGAACACTCCCCCTGGGGGTGGTGCACGGGGGTGGCTTGTATGACCAGCACGTAAACATAGCACACATGCATGTAGCTTATGATCCCAGCAGAAAGAAGTAGCTTCTGATTTCAATATTGTTCTGATATAGCTAGAGCTATGGCTAATGCTAGACGCCTGTGTGCTCCTGGGCTCCTTCTTCTCCAATATTGAAGGAAAGAACAGACCCCTCCCACTACACAAACCAATCAGAGCACCCATTGGCTCATATCCAACCTGGTCTGACTAAGCATACGGAAACTGTCCCAACACTGCACACTGTGACCCACCAACTCCCGACCCCTTCCAATGTACCGGGGCACACCAAACCAATTTCTTCCAACTCTCTACAGCTCCTACTGTCGGGTTGATGTATTTGAAGTTTTAAACTAAGGATGCTGTGGTTGATGACTTCACTGTGTTATGGCCCCTGGGGTTCTCTGGGGGTGCTGTAGTAGACAACCTTCTACTCCAACAGGCACCTGATGGGGAAACGAGGAACACCTGTGAAACCCAGGAGTTTCTCTCCTTAAAGGAGAACTTCGTTTTTAGGATTTGGACCTTACTTCAGTGATAAATCAATGTCATTTACTCACTCGTTTCATTTTGGTGTAACTTGGAGTAAGTCTGAGGATATTGCATTTGCCAATATCCATATAATAGGAGTGATTGAGGCAGCGTTATGCAGCCAATAAATGTGTTAGTTTCTCAGATGTCTGTTGTGATATGTGCCACTTCTAGCCCAGCCGCGTTATCCCTATTCATTGCATGTATAGGTCTAGGAACGCTTCATAGGCAGGGGAGGCGGGATAAAAGATTGTCTATCAAATCCCTCTGTATGCAATAGGACAGTACTGCAACCAATCAGCATAATCTTTAGGATGGCGTGGTTAGACATGGAGGAGTCTGAAAAAAGTTACGAATGACTAAACAAAATTGAGGTTTATGGAGCTTAATGACTGTTGTCGCTTCTGTCAAAAGAATTTAAAGATTTCTGACATTTTCTCACATTCCTCACTCATCTTTGTTAAAAGGAAATCACCACCCATTGTTGTTGTTCTTCTATGGTAGTTTTTTTCCAAATCATTGCAACGTCACTTTGTTACGCCCACACTCTGACTCTTTACTTCACCGTGATAGGTCAGCCAGTTTCAGTGAAATTTGGCCAAAGTTTCATTGAGCGTACCTACACTACTATGGTAGCACATTAGATGTGCTGCCGCTAGGTGGGTCTAGCACAGCTAGGCTATGCTATTTCCATTTCAGTCAGAAGTACTCCGCTATAGCCATCCACAATCTGTATATTGATACAAGTGACCCTTACATGGAATCCTGAACTGATGACATCATCACTTTTGGTATTCATTCATTCGGTTTGTTGCTGCTAGTAAAGGTTCTGTTATGCGACATGGCCGAAGAGTCAGTTTGTTGTTTGAAGATGGCTTTGAAAACGATGGGCATGATGCCTCTATGGTTTTAAGCCTGAGTTTATGGATGAAGATGGATCAGAAAGGAGGATGTGGAGACAGGAGGAGGTGCCCTGACCACTGTGGTTATATGGATATGGGCAAATGCAATATTTTCGGACATACTCCAAATTACACCAAACTGAAACAGGTCTATTTTAAAAAAATAAATAATAATAATAAATATATATATATATATATATATATATATATATATATATATATATATATATATATATATAAAACTCCTTTAAATAGTACTGTCTTGGGCTCGCTCGCTCGCTCTGCTTGCTTCCCTCACAGGGCGTTGGTTCATTTGGTTGTGTTCCTTGAATGTTTTGTTTTGTTTTGTTCTGCACTTTTCAACACTCACCTCAACACATATTCACCCCGGCACACCTACATTAATGATTTTACTGATGGCACAATTCCATGTGGTGATATAATTTAGTTTTTGTTTTCCTAATTTGACCTAATGTGGTGTAATTTGGCTTCATCTGTCTTCATTTGATTTAACAAAGTATCTTTGTGTTACACTGATTTGTAATGTGTTCCCCTTCTTTATTGTGGCCTCTGAGCCAGGTCATAACAGCTGGCAGAAATCAAAAGATGCATTTCGTGCTACTCTTGAAGGCAACTGCAGCATCTGTGACATCTGACGTCAGAAATGTTATTTTCTGAGTAGATGACTGTTACCAGATGATGTGATATAATGTTGGAACACTAAAAAAAAAAAACATGTTTATTATCTGGATATAGGTGGGAGTCAACGAAATGTGTTCCAGTTTTAAATGATACACAAATTGTATAAAAAATTAAAAATGTACTGGAATCCAATAGAGTGACATATTGTGGTGGATTGTGGGAAATATGTTGGGGATCTGGTAGTGGGAATACAGCCAAGACAGGGAGGAAAGTTCACAAGTACGGATCTGTTGTTATTACAAAGAGGCCGGTGCATTACCTGGAATCATTCTTACTGAGACTGTACTCACAGAATTCACAAGTCTGAACTTGGGTGGACTTGATATATTGACAAACACCTGTAGATTATGACGTACATGTTCGGCTTCTTACTTTGCCATACTCAGTCCAGTTTGAGCCCTGAAGACAGATTAATTATGCACTTCTGGGTTTTGTTTTTTTTTTACATATGGAATATATCGGTAAAGTGTTGTGTATATGTTGTCAGGAAAAGTGACTAATTTGAGGTTGTTTTTTTAAATCTTCCACTCCTAGTTTCAGCTTCTCCTTTCAGGTGTTGCCACATTATCTGCTTCCATCTGTCTCCTGCATCTTTTTCTTTCAAACCATCTACCTCCTTCACCACTTCCAAAAAAATCCCCTTTTTAATTCTGCCCAATAACTATACCTTTATCATGCCTGACTTTTTTTATTCATTTTTTACCAAATACCTATCATATGTTGAAATGCTTTTAGATAAGCTGCCACCTCTGATTGGAAGGCAAGAATCATAAGATTTACTCTTTATTCATCACATAAGTTACTAGTGCCTTTAAAATAATTAACCCATAAAGACCCAAACATCCACTGTTGACCAAAACCATCTACTGATCTGAACTGTTTAACATGTGTGGATCCCCTATTCCTATCAATACATGTAAATAATTGGTGTAAAATTAAGTTTGTCATCTTTTCATAGTCATCAGATATGACACATTTGGATGTTCAGATGTTCCCTAGTTACCATGGAAACACTAACATCTTTTGCAACATTGATTCGTCGGTAAAACCCATGGAGTTGAATCAATGACAGTGGATGAACAGACTTGATTTACGTTTACTTACATATACCGTATCCGCTGAAAAAAGTAACTTTTTCTTCAGTTTTGTGTGTTCCTGATAACATTTAAGATCAAGCTTTCAATGTTTATGAGAGATTTTAGAAACATCTACATGATCAGTAAATTAGACATAAATAAAATACTTGATTTTGACAGCAAAGTACTAAATACAGTGCATAAAATCATAATAAATGATGGTTAAATTGAAAGAAAAATTAATTTGGGAACTGACATAAACATAGCACTGGGTCGTTGTGGGTTAAAGGTCACCGACAGTATTTTATTCACCCATTTGTTGTTTGCTTCAACAGCGTTTGCCTATTACAGTTATTACCAACATCCTATTTACATCTAGTGGTTGTGCCACAACTGTATCTTGGTGTTTACAGATGAGGTCCACTGAGATTGCTATTTACAAAGCAGCAATGTTTAGTCAATCTGCTAAGCTGTATAAAATATATCCCAATCACATTATATTACACAATAAACAAAGATTAAAGACATTGCTTAAGGAACAATAGTTGCTACTAAGACATGGATTAGTCAGTTCACAGAAACAATCTACTGTATTTAATTAACCCATTTCCCCATAGTCATCTGTGAAGCTACTGATTAAAAAAAAAAAGCTCCAGTGTGTTATATAAAAAAAAAAGAAGAGATAAACTAAATTGACTGTCACATGGGTGGACTGTTGGGTTATTGCCTGTAAAGCCGAGTTGATAATCCATCTTGGATTTTTTTTCATTTTTTGATTGGTTTGGATCAGAATGTGAGACTCAGAACATGCCAGGTCAGACCAGTTCTGAGAGTCTGACCTGGCACGTTAGGGGCAATGCATCAGGTGGGAAATGACAACCAGCCTCACTTTTAATTCATGCACGACTATTTTTAATGGACATGCTTCATGACCCAGTGTCAAGATGCAGCGATATCTAAAATGTCAACTTTCAAAATAAAACACCACATGGACTCTGAAATAGGAATCGACCAATATAGATTTTTCTAGGGGGGCCATAACTGATTTTTTTGTTTGTTTGTTTGTTTGTTTAACATCACTCTTTTTTTTTTTTTTTTTTTTAAGTATCTGCTTCAGACAGTAAATGTGTTAAATCTCACATACTTTAATAAGATGAATCAGAAAACAAATGACAGAAGTGCTGGTTAGCTCATGTTTTTTATATGATGGTGTGTTATTCCACATATATGGTGGTTTATGTACATGTATACGATGGATTAGTAAATATTCCACTAGAAAGAACCTGTAAAGTGAATGGATCATAATGTACAGACAGGGTTTTGAAGTAGATCTGAGCCCAATATTCATTTGGACTGAATCCTATTCTCTTGTTAATTCTCAGAATTTCACATTTTGACCCCAGACTTATCTTGGAAACTTGAGCCAACCAGCATTTAAGACTTGAGTTTTGTTTATCAATAACACACATGGTAAAAATGTTATTTTATTTGTAGACCAGTGTATTTCTAAGCTGATATTTGAAGTCAAATGATAACAAATGTCAGAAAAAAATTATTAATTTATTATTATTATTTTAAAGAAGCATACATTGAACTAAAAATAGTATTAAACTACTGGTTAAAAAAACAGTAGAAAGATAAGGTAGCTAGCTATTGACAACCCATTCTGTTGTCTTTGTGCAAACCTTGACCCTGTGCACAGTTATATTTCCTTTCCTTTTTATATACTTTCCTGTCCGAGACAGTGTGTATAATCTGAATATCCACCATACAAGTCCATGCAGTAGCACTCTCTTCACACTTATATCACACAGACCATGAAGGTTGGAAACCGATGACTGGTCAGGAAGTAACAATTAGTCATGCTTTTCAACAGGGGAATACTTTATTTATATCACTCTATAACTGCCTAATCAGATAGTGACAATTTGAAAACACAGATTTAACCTCCTGAGACCCAAGAAAGTTAAGGCTTTTAGCACCTTTTATTAAAAATTGTCTTAAATGGAAACTGCATAATGAAATATTTTTTTCAGATAGATTTTTTTTTTTTTTTTTTAAGTCAAACTGTCAAATTTTTGTACCCAACAGAGGACAAAAATGCATTGCTGAGTCTCAGAAGGACATTGTACAAACACTACTGTCCACATTAGTACTCAACATTAAACCACTGTAATCCTATGGATGTAGTACATGCAATTTCACATTTACTACAAGAGGAAATTTTGACCTGATAGGGGCGTGGTGCATCACCCCAAATATCAGAGTCCCTCTTATGGGGATGGTGGGATGCATGTGAAGTCAGCCAACAGTTTAAAAGCTCATAACAACAAGTATTTAATAACTTAACTACTTAATTGGAATAAAATAATGGTCTACTACTGCCTTTGTAAACTGTTGTAAAGATCAAACCGCAGCACAAACACATAATAACAGGCGCTATAGTGGTTCCCATTTCATGTATTCATCCAACACACACACACACACACACACACACATGTCTGAATGCATGATTGCTTTCCTGCTTTACTCTGAGCGTCTGGATTTCTTGTTTTCACTTTTCTCAGTTACAAGCCAAGGCTGAGGATGACTCATAGCTGTTTGGCAACAACTCAGGGGAAGCAGAGATTTGAGCCACATTTAATTTACAGCAACTGCTCTGGAAATCTGGTAAATATTGAGACTTCATCACCTCAAACTCCTCTTCAATCTGTATGGTAGGTGAGGATTATTAATAAAATACACACTTGACAACATTTTTCTACATATCAGTGTGTTGTAAATGCTCTCCTCGTGTTTCCACTGTGGGCGGTCACATCCAACATTCCTGATCAGTACAAAAGCATGAAGAACTGTCAAGAAATTATGTGTGATTCCTATCAGAACTGCTATCTTAAATCTTTAGCTATCTTAAACCTTTCATCAAATGTGCAAATGTTTTTAATCAGTTGATGAGAGATTTCCATGGGAGGCTTTTTTTTTGTTTTAACCAGAATTTTTTAGGAACCTTCAGACATGTAAGATTCACATAAGAAGAGAAAAAAAAAAAGGTTTTCTTTTATTTATTTTTCTTTTAAACCTGTCTTGTCCACCAACCCAACAGCATAATTTTCATCTGGCTGCCTTTTGGTACTGAGCAAATTTGTTTTGCCAAGTGAAGCTTCATAATGTATATGAGGCTCCCTTTGATATTCAACTGACTTTATTAGGAGTTTTGCTGAACCACATTTCGCTGCTGGAGCTGACATAGGCCTTAGCAACCATGGTAGCAACAACAATAACAACAACCAGAATTAGAACTAAGCAAACTGGGAAAAAAAAAAACCCCCAGCACAACAAACCCCGCCCCCTTGCACACATTTTACCTGATTTGCCCTATCTCTTATCATTGTGAAAACATATTTTTGGTGACTGTGGTCTTTTACTTACATTCACCAACATTTAATAGGATCTATTCTGGACCACCTTGCACCTTTCCTGAAAATTTCAAGGAAATTGGTCCAGTAGTTTTTGACAGACAAACAAACCGGATCAAGAACAATACCCCTCTCCCCTTCTTTGTATAGAAAGGCAACACGGTGGTGCAGTGGTTAGCACAGTCACCAAGGAGCAAGGAGAGTCCAATACCAGCCAATGTGTGTGTTTGTCATTTAGTAATTCCAGCTGTCAATCATATACGTACTATAATACAATACAATGTACACTTTTCTGACAACAGAGAGGTGCCATGTCCACTCAGACCACTTAAATAATAATATTCTGAAAAGTAATTGTGTTATGTGGCGCTAAAACGTTAATCTATTTCAACTTTTTCCTAAAAACATGGGGGGGGGGGGGGGTTCATGTCACAACTTTAAACCTCTCAGCTCAGTTCACTCCAGCAGAATAATTTTTTTTTTTTTTAATTTCAGGACAATGTCAGCAGTTCCAGGACAGCAAAATTATGGTGTAGATTAACGGACAATAATACAGTTTAACACTTACTTTCTTTCAGCCTTGTGACAGTTCCAGCAGACTAAATAACTAAGTTTATATATAGCATAGCGTAAAGGGAGCATTGGGACAATGTTGGGGGGCATTTGGGAGGAGAAAGCTGAGAGTGGGGGGCGGGCACCGAGGCACAAATTAGGGGCATTAATCAGTGTTATTTGTCACAATGTATAAGTATCAATACCAGAAGGAAGTTATAGAAGCTGCTTGTGCTGCTGCTTTCCAACTCCCAGAATGTTATCTCCATAGCAAACACATGTCTCCTGCACCATCAAACTCACTTCATTGAGGAGGGGGGGGATAGATGTCGGGGTGCAACAAGGAGGATAATGATGAGGCGAGGCCTACACAGTGCTATAACAACCCCCCCCCCATAAAGTCCTTTCTAATTGCGTTCGCTATCATATTATTAATCCTATGATCTTTATTTCCTCATTTATGTCATCATTCCTTGCCACTAGTTATTTGAACTGCCTGTTGCCATGGTAACAACATTCTTAGTTCTAAGATAGCTCAGAGCAGAAGTTCCTTTGTTTGAGTTTATTTTTGTCCAACAGTCAAACTTGCATTGGACTAATCAAAGACTAGGTCGGACACTGGTGTGACGATAGTTTAAATATCTAAGACAACTTTAGGACGCCGGCCCCCAGAATAGACCACTGATCTCTCTGGAAAAGTGAACGCTGGTCGGGCAAACCAACCCCCCCCCCACCCCCCCACCCCCCCGCAGACCCTCAGGCATCCAAGATCAGGGGCCCAGGGGTATTTTTTGCTCAGCACCTCTCCAATTCTCTAAAGATTTAAGGAGACTCACTGAACTCCAACAGCTTTACGATTACTTCTTATTAATGGTCCAAGTAATGCTCGGAAACCAACCAGATCAATTCACCGAAGCCATACTTTTGTGGTGAATCACACCTCGTACAATGAGTTGCAGGGTCTGCAGTATCTACATGAAAAGCCACAAACATCTATTGATGCTCAAAGGGAAATTGTGGAATTATTAGACTCTTGGATTTACATTCCACTATTTGATTGTCTGTTCGCTGAAAGGTTGGAGGTCATTCCAGGTCACATGGGAGGCTGGCGACCCGACAGCTGAGCAGCCACACTGTCTTGGAATGATCCACGTCTTTTGTTGAGCCTCTGTGTACAGCTATAGTGTTTCTGTTTAACTGGTTTACAGATGAGCTTACAGAGACTTCTTTTTACTTCCAGCTTGATGAGACCCAGATGGAGGGTGAAAGTAGAAGATATAATTAGCCAGGCATGATTTATTTTATTTATTTATTTTTTTACTTTTCTATCTACAGATGCTGTTTATTCCCGACTACCACCTCTTTCGCCGTGTGCAACTCTTTTTCAAGTTGCAGATTTCACAGGCTCTGTGCATGCTCCTTTGTATGCAATGTGGGAGTAAAAGTACTCAGTTCCATCCACTGCAATGAAAATCTTATACTGCATGGTAATTTCATGTAGGCACTGTACTAGTAAGGTCATGAAAACCTGGTGTTTAATAGGACAGCCGTGCTACAAATGACCATAGAGAATATGATGCATTGTTATAGATCAGAGGTGTCAAACTCATTTTAGTTCAGGGGCCACATTCAGCCCAATATGACCTCAAATGGGCCAGATCAGTTAAATAATAGCAGTGAAAAACAGAAAAATTACATTATGATGTTTTCATCGACAAAGTTTCCTTAAGAATCTGAATAACATTGAACAACTTGAAATGTCTTAAGAAAAGAAAAGATTTTGCTCCGAATACATACATAAAACATTTAGCAACAGCCAGAATATTAGTAAAATTAGACTTACTTCTCTCAACACATTTCAGATTATTCACATTTTTTGTATAAAATTTTTTTTTTTAAAGATAATTTGTGAATATAAAGATTTTCATATAATTTTTCCCTTTTTACACCAAAACAAAATCGACAGTTTTCATTATTTATATGTTATGATCATATTTTACTGGTCTGATACAATGGAGATGTAATTTTTCTGTATATGGAACCTCAATTAAAATGATTTTTATGACACTGATTGTTAATATATTCAATGTAATTCCTCCTATGGGCTAGATTAGGCTCTTTAGGTAGGCCAGATTTCAACCCGGGCCTTATGTTTGACACCTGTACTATTGATTATTTTACAGTGCGTAAATTAGCTCAATTATACACATAAATAGTGCTAATATATTCCAGTAATAGTAATACAGTATATCATCTAAACCAGTAATAAACTTGCTACATGTATAAATGATCCTCTTTCTGATACTCATTTGATACAACATATTCTCAGAGAAACCCACCCCCTCATTTGGTTAACCTGTCACCTATGAAAGCTGTATAATGAACTCAACCTCCTACAGATGCCATGTGTCCCGAAGCACATCGTTGACAGCTTTTTGTTCTCTATTTAGATTCTTACGCCTCGCCACAGCTCTACATCCTGTACGCCCCTGCACAAGTGTCTGATGTCCCATCTGAGAAGTGAAACAGAGAAAAGAATCATCTCTGGGAAATACTCCTCTCACTGTTGCATGGCCTCACTGTGCAACAACATAGTACAGCGAGTGAAAAAGAAAACAACACTTACAACAGGTGGCTGCAAGATGGAAATGAGCAGGTTTGCAGGCTTAGTGAACTTTACTTTGAAGCTGCACTAATGAATGTTTTAAAGCTAAACATGGATTAAAATTGCTGTGTAAAATGAAAGGTGTCACTATTAACCCATAAAGACCCAAACAGCCACCGTCAAACAAATCATCCACTAAAATATTTAACACCTGTTGATCCACGAATCCTATCAATACATGCAAATAACTGATGTAAATTACAGTTTGTCATTTTTTCATGGTCATCAGTTATCATCCATTTAGAGGTCTGGAGGGTCCGTAGTTACCATGGAAACACCATCATCGTCTACAACATAGATTTACCAGAAAAAAACATAAATGCCAGTGGATGGACATCCTTGGTTTATGTTCAATTATTGATGTCATTGCTGGAAAAAGTGTTTTTTTTTTTCAGTTTCCTCTGTTTTCATATAATAAGCTCTGAATTTACTCAGAGCATCTAATGAACATCTACATGATCAGTAAATTAATTTGATTTACACTGAAAAATAGACATTTTAAAGGGACATTTGACTAATTTGATACATTATGGTAACTTGTCATCATTAACAGCCTTACTGTTTAACCTCCTGAAACCCAGCAGTGCATTTTTGTCCTCTTTAGGGGAGAAAAGTTTGACAGTTAGACAAAAAAAATGATGTCTATTACGATGGATATTCCATTAAAACAGAAAATAAATAAATACATAGAAATAATTGTTAAATAAATTGTTAAAAATTATAGTACTATGCAGTTTCCAATCATGATAATTGTTTAATGAAAAAAAGCAACAAAAAAAAATAATTAAAAAGAAAAAATTAAATAATAATCACTTTCCTGGGTATCAGGAAGTTGGTGCAGGTTTTGTCAAGTTCAACATTTTTTTGCAAAACACCTGAACTTTAAAGACAGAACATCTACATTCTAGCTTTCTACCCTTCACTGGACAGAAATGGCACTATATCAACTAAACTCTTTAAGGTTCTGGTTTTGAAAATGTTGTCCATATCAAATATTCACTACAAATGAGCCATGTACTAGATTAACTGGGTTTTTTTCGAACGCCTTAATAACTTATAAAGATCCAAACACACCAAAACCATCGACTGGTCTAAACTGTTTAACAACTGTTGATTCACTAATCCTATCAATACATGTAAATAACTGGTGTAAAATACAGTTGGTCATCTTTTCATGGTCATCACATATGACCCATTTAGATGGTTCTGTAGTTACCATGGAAACACTGTCATATTCTACAATATTGATTCACCAGTAAAATCCATCATGTTGGAAACAATGACAGTCAATGGACACGCCGTTTTTATGATCAGTTGTTTTTTTTTTGTCAGGTTTCTCTGTTTCTATATAATAACCTTTGAATTTCCTCTTTTATGAACAACTACATGAGCAGTAAATTAAATACAGGAGAATATATGATTGAGTGATAACAGTGTCTCTAATGGATAATAAATTGTGATAAATTGCTTAAGAAATATTAAATAGAGAGAAGAGCTGACACAAAACTACCACTGGGTCTTTATAATAGGTTAATGTACAAGTTAATTGCTGTGGAAAAAGTTGTTCCCCAGATTGAGCTATTGTGTTGCTTTCCAGATCCACAGGTTTACTCTGTTTTCTGAAAATAAACATGAGCTCAGACTAAAACAAGCTCATTTATTCAGGTGTTGCATTTTTTGTCCTCAAGGGAACTTTTAATTGTCGACATGTTAATGCAAGAAACATGTTATATTTCTATCTACATGTAGGTCACCAAGCAAGTAACAAAATGTGAACCACATAATTGTCACACCCACACTTCAATTACACATCAGTGCTTTTGTTGCATGTTATTGTATAATCACTATTATGCTCTTCTATAGGAATTAATAGCAACATTTTCATATTTAATTTTTTCACCAATATAAACTTTGATTAAATAACTAACTAAAACCATCAACTGCTCTAAACTGTTTAATACCTGTTGATCCAATAATCCTATTAATACATGTAAATAATTGGTGTAAAATACAATTTGTCATCTTTTCATGGTCATCAGATATGACCCATTTGGATGTTTGGAGACTATAGTTGCTATGGAAACACCATTATCTTGTACACCAGTAAAACCCATGGATTTGTATCAATGACAGTAGATCGAGACATTAGGTTTATGTTTTATTATTGTTGTCTTTGCTGAAAAGGTCACTGTTTTGATATAATAATCCGTGAATTTATTTAAAAAAAATAATAACCTCAACTGCTAACAATAAAATATATTTCTTCCAGCTTTTATATACATGTGTAACCACATGGTATTTTTTTTTTCAACATTTTTAAATACCATTACATCTATTAACTGACCCACATGTCAAATACCAGCTCATAAGTTGAAATTCTATTTCAACATTTTGTCACGACCAAAGTGGAACGTCTTAATTTAGATTCTCCGGTATACACAGAGATTAGAAGTTCATCTATGTGGTATGCCTCTCTAAACGCACACATCTTAGCGGATAAAAGCATCTAAAAATAACCATCAAAAAAGCCTGAGGAGTGGGTATATGTGTAGCTAGAGTGTTGGGAACGGGTTAATACCACTACACGTTTGACTGTCATATCTGGATGAAGCAGGCGGCAACATTATGCAAGACTACACACGCTCAGCATACAGATAACTAAACAAAAAAAAAAAAAAAAAAAACAAAACAGTGAACTGCTCTGTGTTGATTGATATAACATAAATCTTTGCCCCAGGATGATCTCATGTCAAAGTGACAAATGACAAAGTTTATAGTTATTGAACTGCTCCCTTATGCTTTTGTATCTGGTGACATTTAAGAGGTTCAGTGGAACTAGATCTTATTCAGTGTGTTCAGTCACTGACACCATGCCACTATACCAGAAAGAAGCTGTATTACACCATTCTGGGAAAAAACACTGAAATAACTCTGCTGATGCAATTTCCTGCTGATCTCTACACAACATGCCCTAAATCTACAAGGGATGCTAATTCTAAAAACTGGCCAGACATGCAAATATTGAATATATAGTTTAAAATTTAAATTCATATTTGATATTTCATAATTTATATTCACATTCCAAAAATGTGAATGTTTCTCCTGCTCTTTCTATCTTGCACGATACATTTGCTGCTGTAACTGTGCAGCTTCCCCATAGTGGGATAAATAAAGTCTTATCTTATCTTGTGAAACTAAGTACATATTCTCAAAGCCAGAGCTGGAAGATGGCCAGACAGTGGATATTATCAGTGGAGCAACAGTGTCTGATTTTAATCACTCAGATAAATATACATTCCACTTTTAATTGGTGTTAACTGGCATGTTATCTGTACTAATATAACAGACTTGTATATCGGTTTGCTGGTATTTTGTTTTTTTTTCATGTATCCTTTTGCGTTAAGACAATTTGCTCTTTTTTTTCCCCCTACCGTAATTTACTGATAGGTGAAGGAAAAAGAAAGAAAAAAGAAGAAGAAAAAAAAGGGGGGGACAAAACAGGAGAAAAATGAAAGGAAAACAAGGAAAACAAAAATAGGGGGTAAAAAAAAATAAGAGAAAAGGAAGGAGGAAAAGAAAAAAATAAGACAAAAAATAAAAGGAAAAAGGGGTTAAAAAAGTTGTTAAAAAGAAGAGAAAAGAGGAAGTAAGAAAAAATAGGGAAAAAAAGACAGAACGGAAAAAAGGAAAATAACAGAAGGTGGATGTTTGGTGATATTTATTAAGTTAACTGTCACTATTTATATGTTCTAATTGTAAGTAAAGAAGATTTTCTGACATTTGTTTTCATTTGACAGAGAGAAAAAAAGTTGTACTGGTTCCAAATATCAGCTTATAAATATTGGCGATCAGTATCAGTCATCGACTAAGGCTGATGTAATAATAAATAAATAAATAAATAAATAAATAAATAAATAAATAAATAAATAAATAAATAAATAAATAAATAAATAAATCACTATCTGCCCTAATAAAAAAATCCATATTGGTGGACCACTATCCTGCACTCATTATAGACTGGATCTACTAAAGGTTTATATGTATTAACACCCCCCCCACACACACACACACACACACTTTACAGAACTCATTTCCACTCCTAATGCTTCCAATTACAAATATACATGGACATTAATCTACAGTGTGATAAAATGATGGGTGCTTGACAGTCATTAAATCAAACTGTTTTTTTTAAAATGAGTGTGTTTCATTCACTGCTGTGTTTTACACCAGGTGGCAGGGGCGTCACTGAGCTCACTTCATTGAGGAATTCTTCCTAAATGTCCTGTCCATACCCACTAAACTGAGTACCATGAACCAATAAAACACATCATCTACACACTAACTCAATTTTAAAGGCTTTATTTTTGGACATTTTTGAAAATGTTCAGATTTTTCCTGTATTATTTCATCCGTAGCAAAAACTATTAATTAAAAATTCAGTTGTACTTTTTACTTTTTACAATTGAGAAGTTGTACTTTTTTTTTACTTATACTTCAGTGAAGGAGTTGAATCAGTACTTTTTTTTTTTTTTTTTAACACAAATAGCTGTACTTCTACTTCAGTACATAATGTGAGTCGTTTAACCACCTCTGCCACAGACACTGTATGTGCCCTACATCTCACTCCTATCCATCTGGGTAAAGTAAAAGTGAAAAAAATAAAATAAAATAAATATATATATATATATAGTCCTGATTACAAACACATCTTTCAAAGGAACCCCAAGTGTATCTAAAGTAGGTTTAGTGATTTCTACTAATGACAGATGTTTCTTCACAATCGTGAGAAAAAGGTTTAATTCTTTCATCAAGTGCAAACCACCATGAAAGCACATTGTGAACACACAAATTTCAGTTCAGGTACAACAACCCCCCCCCACACACACACACACACTCCCTCCCTCATATAAGTGTGTTCGTTAATAATGGATCAGTCCTTCTTTCATTACGCTGCTTTGTATATACAGTACATGTAGGTGTGAAATGAATAACATCCTTCATCACAGGACGTAAGTGCAACTTAAATACCTTAACCCACTAAGTGGTTTCATAAGGAAACAGAGTCAACTGAGGAAGAAAAGGCCTTGTCAGGAGTTTTGGATTCATCAGGTGTTGGTTTAACCTTAGCTTTAGAAATGTTTGAAATAAATAAGTAAATGAGGGTTTTTTGACTATGAATTAATACATTAAAATGTTGGGGTTTTTTTTATGAAGTAAATCTTTTACTAAGAATGAACAAATCGATCAATAAACAAGCAAATATTGGGTTTTTATGTATACCCTTTCCTCCAAATAAATAAATAATGGGGTTTTATTAAGTATACCTTGGACTGAATGAATAAATAAATAAATAAATAGAAAATGTTTTTTTTAATTAAGTATACCTTTTACTATGAATGAATAAATCAATCAATCAATCAACAAATAAACAAATATTGGTTTTTTTAAGAATACCTTTTACTATAAATGAACAAAAGTTATTAGTACTGTAACTGTGAAGGGGTCAGATCTTCCACTTACAGTTGTAAGGTTGTTGTTTTTTTAAATAACTCATCACCTTCGAGGTTTTTTTTTTTTTTTTTTTTTTTTTACACGTCTATAAAGTTACTTCCATGAGATTCTCTTTCATATCCCAAAAACAAATCACAGTACCACTGCAACAGAATCAATTAACTGAAGCTATGTCAATTCAAGGAGGTGCTGAATTAGAATTGAACACGGTCAGATACACAGTCTTAGTTACTTTCCATAGTTAGAGGAGGTGCAAAGCCTGCTGACAGAGTCATTCAAGCTGAAGAAGATCACAGGCATACATTCATACAGCCACGCACTGACTCACTCACTGTGAAAGTGAGTGACACCACCAGATTTACACTTATCGAAAGTCGTGAGTGTTGACACGGAGCTGGAAACCTACTGACACCTTTACTGTTACTTATTCCCAAAACACACTGACTAAACATTTAGTTAGTGACACACTGAGATGTACTGCTCCTCTTTAGAACGTAGGAGGGAGGGTCCAAAAGATGGAGACTGAATAATAGTAAAAGTCCAAAACTGGATTGACCTCTTTCACTAGGAGAGTCCTGACCAGTACCAGAAAACTGGACCACATGACACTGATCCTCAAATCCTTACATTGTCTTCCTGTTTCTGCTGAACACCAAGATGTATGACAATGGGATTTTTGGACCAGAATAATACTTTGGACTTTATTTTACCATTGACAATAGTCAGTTTGAATGTGAAATATTTATTTTCATAATTTTTTGGCTATAATATGTGTATGTGAAGCATTCAACAGTTATTAATTATTTTCCAAAAAATTTCCAAATGTAGTCAGTTTGGAAGAATTTATAATTCCCCACAGTGCCCCTCTGTAAAACACATAAACAGAAAAAAAAACTGACATTTTTACAAATAAAGTTCTCAACTTCAAACTGCAAAGGGACAAGACATTGGTCTGTTGGTAAATGGTGTGTTTCAGTCCATACCCTCCAAATGCAGACAAATACACCCTGGTTTTCACCAAAACATTAAGATAAGGGGGGAAAGAATTAATGTATTTGTCTTTCTAAAACTACAGCTTTTTATCTGTTAAATAAACATAGAAAGTGAATATTTTAGTGCAAACTACAAGGGTGTTATCTTTACAAAGAGCCAATTATTTTATCTGTATTCCAAATAGTTGAAGAACAGGTGTCAATTTAGTTTTAGGAGGTATTTTTTTGGTGTTTAATCACCCTGGTAAAGAGTTAAAGGCTAACAAGGACTTGACCGGCAAATTACTTTCAAGCTCAACTACTTCGATGAACTTATAAAACTATTTGTATTACCTATTACTAAGATTCCAACAAGTTACATTTAAGGGTTTTTTAAAGACCTTTTTAAAACTACTTAAAGCAGAATTCAAAGCCCATTTCACAGCCGTTCACCTCCACTCATGTCGACCAGATCCAGAATGACCTTCACTGGTTCCCAGTTCAATACCGTATTCAATTCAAACTCCTCCTCCTTACCTTTCTGACTTCCTCCAACAACACCACCCCACCCGTCACCTTCACCCTGCTAAGTAAAACCTTCTTAGCACCTGACGTCGTGGGGACTGAGCCTTCACAGCCGCCGCCCCCCCAACTCTGGAACTCACTCCCACTACCCATCAGAAACTCAAACCCACTTCTCACTTTCAAATCACTCCTAGAAACTCATCTACTCAAACTTACTTTTGCTTACGTTTTTTTTCCTCTACATTGTTTGACTGTTTGTTATGTAAAGCATCTTTGAGTGTCCAAAAAGGTGCTATATAAATTTGAGCCATTAATACTATTATTATTATTATTATTATTATTAATAAACTTGTGATGATTGGTTCAATATAAATGGTCCGGTTGGAACAGGTGGAACTGAGTTACGTTACTGACGTTACGGTCTTTGCTGTTTGTACATTTAACAGAAGTATTTAAACACAATAGAGCAAACAGGTTTATGAGAACACAACTTAAAAAGGACTGATATTTTGTTTTGGGTTTTTTTTTTTTTATATGGAATTATGCATTTTAAAATAGAACATAAAATGAAAATGCTATACTTAGGTCTGAATTGTGAAGAGTGAACTTTCTAGCACTATGAATGAGAGTCTGCATGTACTGTAAAAAATACAATTACACTTTGATCAAGTAATTTCATATTTACAACTGAATTGACAAGAAAATGTGAATAACTATGAATGAACAGAAAGATCCACATCAAACTTATAGGGTGCACTTCAATGATGTGCAAATGTACAATAGTGAATAGTCTGGATTGAAAATGCACAATTGTCACAGACAGAAGGATCGTGGTTTGATTCCAACACCAGACCTTTCTGTGTGGAGTTTGCATGATCTCACTGTGTCTGGATGAGTTTTCTGTGCATTCTCCGGTTTTACTCCCACCATCCAAAGTCATGCACTGATAAGTCAATTGGTTGATCTATTGGTATCAGGTATTAGTTAAGTGATAAATTATCATAACCTCAATTATCTTTTTGTCATGATGTGAATGATACTGTTCAGTAAAAAAAAGAAAACTATGTTGGCAAGACGAGGAATTGAAAATAACAGAAAACTCACCTAATTAAGAATGAAAAACGTATAATTGGGATGACATGGTTTTCATATATAGTTCATCATTGGCAAAACATAAAAGTCTTAGTGCAGACTGTTGCCTACAAATTTGAAGTATTCTCAAGATTTATTTATTTTTTATAGTGTGGGGAACATGATCAACTTATTGCAAGTGCATCATGAACCACCGCAGTGAGTTGTTCACATCATCTGACCCGTGATATGGTGTAACACAGTCATCTGATAGTGAAACATGGACACGCAGAAGTCAAACCAGAGCTTTTAAAACTCACTTTCATGATTTTTATCCTTGGTTAGTTCACAACATTCACTTCCCTGTACTGGTCTTTCACTCTCATCAGGTTAGAGTTAGAGCGTACACTCTTCCAACACTGAGGTACAGCTTTGTCCACAGATGCTGGCGAGCATCCCCATGTGATATTTACTGTTCCCCAGTGCCCTGCTGCTCCACCATTTTACAAGACAAGTAAACACAACATCAGCACATAAGGTGGGACAGCAGGGCCTACAGATACGCAACAAAAGCAACATTGTGCAACACGGTTGTAGCTCCTGTAAAACAGCCAGAATTGTGGGGGCGGACCGGGTGGGGCTTTTGAAACATACCGCTTTGTTGCACACTTGCAAAACATAATGTTGCTGCATTTGTTTTTGTTATACAGATTATTAGTGCAAACACTTGAGCAGTTTTTAAGTATGTTACTCACTCTTTTTTTTTTAATGCTGTTGTTGCATCTTTGCAGGCAGCAGAGTTTTATTTCATCTTCTGACAGCCCTACTGCTGCTGATGACTGAGTTCCACTAAGAACACAGCCAGGGCTTCATGAACTCAGCAGCAATGCAGAATCTCATTAACAAAGAGGGAGTTTTTGGGATTTTTTTTTTTTTTTTTTTAAATAAAGGCTGAAGTTTCCACTTACTCTACCCACTAACCGTACCAAATCAAAGTGACACAGATAAAGAAACATAACTGATTTGCAGCTTACATTAACTTAACTGTTTCAGCTAAATCTTCAGGTGGTGAAAATGAAAGTAGCAGAACTTTTACCCACAGCAACTGTTTACCAACACTTGAAGATATGTGGCATGTTACAAACACCTGTACAGTCTTGGAATGGAACTAAGCACATTTACTCAAATACTCTGTTGAGCTGATGCATATTCTTCCACTTCATAAACTTCTCATCTCAGAAGCAATTATTGTATTGTTTATCTTATCACATTTATCTGACAGCTGTAGATACTTTGCCAATTGATATTATAAGACATACAGGTTTGTATTTAAATTATTAGATATTATTATAGTTAATTTACACAACTATAATTCAATGATACACATGATCTAATTCCAGCTGTAACAATAAAAAATAAACACAACTACAATATAGAAATACATTATTTATCATTCTGAAATGGATCATTGAGTACTTTCAATTTTGATGCCAATAGTTTACTTGTAAAGGAGTTCTTTTACTCTGCTGTTTCTGCTCATGTATATCTCATGTGTGTAATTCCTCCCCTGCACCTCCACAGCTGCTGTCATTTGCAACTATGGCACCCTCACTGTTGGAAAAAATATAAATACATGTTGCAAGTGACGCTTTTCTTGTAAATCCAAAAATACAGGAGACACAAAGCACTTCTAAAATCCCTCAAAGTGTCAATATTTTGGAGCTCTGGGCTATCCCACTGTCTGCTTCCTCCACCTAAATACAGATATGAATGTGGCAGTCAGTTGCAACTTCAATGCGTGAGTAGATTTGACTTAAGACCTGCACAGATGAACGGTTTTATAGTTTTAAAGTTTCATACCATGCTTAAAAGTCGTTTTGATCACCATGTGAGCGTCTGTCGCAAATCAAACAACCAATCACCGCTCTATTAGGTACTTTTTACATCACACCATGAATGCAACAGCAATTATAAGTTATGTCGCTGCCTTAAAAAACACTAAAGAAATAAAAGTGAACATAACCGTGCTTTACTCACCCAGACTGTTTGTAGATGAATCCATAATCCGATGTGAGTCTAGATGAAAAGTTTGTACTAAGGTGTGTTTTCCATGCTGAGAGGAGTGTCACAAGTCACACACTGAACACTGCGTCAAGTTGTCGAGTTTAACAACTATTTCTCCAGGAAGTTGCTCTTTTTTCCTGTAAATAAAAGTGTCATGAAAAACTTGAGTTTAACTTTTCTGGGTGACAGAATGGAACATTTAAAACAAACAAACAAACAAAATTATATTAAATGTAAATATGTTCTATTTGATATGACTTAATTGCATTGCTTATAACTGGGTGTATTTACTCTGACATCCTATCTGTCTTTTCCTTTTCTAAATTAATGTAATTTTGTTATAAATAATAGTAACTACAAAGATGTTGAACGTTATGTGTTTTAATAAACACAACTAAATAAGTTAAACAAACCTTATTGGCAACTTATTATTATTAAAGTGAATTCCGGAAGTCCTGTGCTCAATAATAACTAACTTTACAAGTTTCACCATGCAAACCTGCATCAGTATATTATGTCAAAGTGACTGTATTAACTCTTCAAATTACCTTAAAATTCCGGTTTCTGTACCTATGCTGTTGAAGAACACATGGAAAGACTACACCTTAAGTAGCCTCTTACTGAAAAACGATTTAAAGTACTTTGTCGCCATCTTGTGACAGTGTTGGTTATTACATAAATACTTTACTACACTGCAATTAAACATAATTTGAGATAATAAACATGCTTAGAGTATTTTATTAATCTCAGGTGGAAATTAAAGCGTAACAGCTGCTAGAAACACGAGGCTAAATTGTACAAGACTAACTTGACTAATTCCATGAACTTAATAACTTTTTTAAAAATAATAATTGTTGTAATTTGGTAATATATGAATAACATAAATGAATTAATTCGTGTTAAATTAAGTTTAAAATGCGTAAATAAATATTTTAATAAACAGCATTAAAACTATTTTAAGATTATTGTTACTGCTAATGCTAATAGCATGATGCTAGCTCACACACTTCCTATCCAGTCAACATGTCCATGTGGGCCCCAGAATGGTTTGGTTTACATGTAAAGAGTCCCAGTTAAGAGTTATCCGCTGTTTCCATGGTGACCCTGTATGTTTGCCCATATCAGAATCAGAATCTCTTTACTGTCATTGTACCAAGTGCGACGAAATTAAAGTAGAGCTCCCAGGTTCAGCGCAAGAATTTTCAGGAAAACAACACATATCACAAAAACACCCACAACATTATAGTAAAACGTACAGTTATTTGCATGAAAAATAAAACGTATGGTATTTGTAAACTATAGAATTTAAGTAGTGCAAATATGAAATATGAAAGATAAATGTTGTGGCATAAATTGTGTGGAAACCTTATAATTCTGATATAGAAAACATGTGGGGCCATCATGCTTGGCTGGGTATCTCTACAAATTTTATTAGTTTTATTCAAAAGTATTAGTAGTCGGAGTAATATGTGTTTGTTATGTTTGCATTGTGTATTATTACAGTTTAGTTGACTAGCCATTGACTTTGTTATTTAGCTACATGATTATTCCAAGGCTATTAAAAGCAACGTTAACTGCGTCAAGTTGTCGCCTGTTGGGGAAGATGAGAATTGCTTTTAAATCTATTTCATTAACTCGTTACTAACATTTAATTTAAACTTGCTGGTATTAACAGCCTTTCATTACAAGTTGAAAGAACGCCTGTTTTCTGACTTGTACCTCACTTTCACGCTGACAACAGTAACGGAAGCATTGATATTCGTTTCTTGTTGCAAGGGGAAGCTAATAGGTGTAGAACCAGGATATGCTGCCGGCTTTCAACATGGCCGCGTCCGTTGAGAGTGAGGTGAAGGAGACTAAATTCTATACACCGTTTAATCTTAAATGGTAAGTAGCAAGTAACAAATGTAAAGTTATATGCATTCAACTGATATATAGATATTTAAATGAATGTGCCTATTAGAATGTCTGTGTGTAATAATAATAATAATTTCCCTGACACTTATACCCCATTTTGTGTGCAAAATGCCAGAATCCATACATAAATATCAGTTTTAATCTTTGTAAACGAGCACCTAAAATGTTTGACTGTAGAAGTAAACGAAATGTTTGACTACAGTTACACCAGATCGTAAACACAATGTAATTAATTCTTTACAACAGCATGGTCAGTCTAACAGGGGAATATTTAGGTATTTTTTTCTTGTACTTTAGAAGATCACAACTCCACTTCTTTATTTGTTTCTAACAGCTTCGATTACTTCTACATATTTTCATGTCTTCCCTGACTCTCTATTGTTTGCCTCTCGTGCTGCATAAAATGGTCACTTTCAGGAGTAAAAATTCTGATTAAATTCCTCTAATAATGTGACCTTTCTTAAGACAGGTTAGTGTGATGAGAGTATCATGAAGCGTTTCCGTTGCCTGCTCCAGCTGCAGAGCCTCAGACTGCTGCCTCAGTTTACCAAGTGTACTGCACAGTACAGCAGCCTGCTCCAGTCAGCCTCCAGTCAGCCTGGCCTGCCACACAGCACCCAGCAGCAGGTAAGCTTTAGCAGCATTTAACACCAGTATTTTATACCTAGGACTCTAAATCATCTGATTCTGGTAATGTGAGTACTTAAAAAACCTCTGAAAAAACCTCTGAGCCCAAACAGCATAATACTGAAGAGTTGAAATCTACCTCAACATTCATTGAACAATAGTGCACAAACTCTGGTTACTGTTACTGTAAATATGTGAGCATGGACATTGTAATTTTGCTGTAATATTGTTTATAACTAGTGTAGTCTTGATTCTTTAGATGTAGTGATTTACCATAATTTATTAAAATGTTATAATTGCTATAGAACTTTTTTTAATTATAATGGATTTTACATCAACAGATGTGACATGAAACTAGAGTGAATACTGTAATGCAACAGTTTTAGTAGAATGACGATGAAAGAAAAATAGCATTGGTTTCGTATCTTCAAATGATCACTTTGAAAAAACGTCCATTCATGTCAAGTTGGTTTATTCATAAAGTATATTTACAAGCAACAAATGCTGACCTAATTATTGTATAAAGAGATCAGGAAAACTGACGTAAAGAGGAATGTGGACTGATTGAAAACAAGCAGCACTGTATTTGGAACAAGTAGAAATCAGACAAACAAAAATAATTAGTCCAGGTAAATATTATAATAATATTAAAGTTAAAGAAATGGTGGGATGTAAGAGCAGTTTTAGATCAGTAAGATCTATTTTTTGTGTCAAATTATTCCCCAATGTAGGACTTTAAACTCAACAGAGGTATCTAGAAGTGGAAATAGTGAGGTTAACTTTTTTTTTCAATTACATTTTGTCAGAAAGAGAGGTAGGTGAAAGAAAAACGCCTTGAATGTACTAACAGATGTTGCCTTAGTTTAAAACTTGAGGAGCTCTAGTTAATTTTTCTTTCCTGTGCGCAAACCCAGAAACATGAAGATTACAGCTCTGCGTAATGAAACACTTTTTTTTTTCCCCCAGGTGTTGAGGACTTTCCACAGCAGCTCAACATGTTGTAAAAATCGGCCTGTTCCTTCCGACTTTCTTAAAGACCATGAGAGGCAAAAGGACAAGTCTCTGGTTATCAAGGATGACCTGTTTGAAGAGGTGGCAAAAAACATTAAAACCAAGGCCACATTTATCAAAGTGGTGGAAGTGTTCACCAAGAGAGACGTGAGGAGGCGGGGTCACGTGGACTTTATTTATGCTGCCCTGAAGAAGATGCCTGAGTTTGGAGTGGAGAGAGACCTTGCTGTCTACAACAAGCTCCTAGATGTGTTTCCCAAAGAGATTTTCGTTCCCAGAAACTTCATCCAGCGAATGTTCAACCACTACCCGCGACAGCAGGAATGTGGAGTGCAAGTGTTGGAGCAGATGGAGACCTATGGTAGGTATGCTTACTGTGGTGGTTATGGCACTGTTTTAGCCATGATTACTTAGTTCTACTATTTTGTTTTGGTCTATATTTTTGGATGTGAAAAAAATATTTATTGAAATGTACAAAAAATATAGTCCAAATGCAGTTATGGTTTAAGTGAACCAGACAACTAAGAAATATTAAGGGTAAAATAATGTTTAGGATTTCATTTTATAACTCTTAAAGCACAGAAATAATTTTAATAGCTAACTGATTTAAGCTTTTAAGTTTGAGGTCATCTATGAAAAATGGTGATATATTTGCCATACATTCTAAGCGAATATATGTATATTCTTATTTTGAAGATTCCACATTTAAAATATTCCAGTCCTTGAGGGAAAAAGTGTTCATATTAATTTTACACTGATGCAGCTCCAAGAGAAGTGCAGAGGTTCAGAGTTAGAATACACGCAAATAAACTAACTGTTTTTTATAATGTACAGGATGATAACTATGAATCTTTTTTGTGCTCTCATGTTTATGACAGCCATATAATGCCATATATTGTCGGCAATAAAAAAAAACAAAATGAAGACCATTTCCAGTAAATATTTTCAGAGCTGTTATTCTTAAAATTGAGGACAATGACATGACAGTTGCTCTGAGTCACTAAATGGTGCTTTGCTGAGCAGATGGGATGATGCTGTGTTTTGTTTTGGGAGCAGTTGGTTAAAGTGTTAGTGCACCATTTGGAAGTGGATCAAAAACAACACAGTATCCAGGAACCTAATAACACAAAATCTGTCTATAAGACCTTATATTGGATTAAGGACTAACCTACGAATGGGTTTCAGTTTTGAAATGTGTTTTGTTTTAGGTATTATGCCCAATGTGGAAACAAAGGTTCTGCTGGTCCAGGTCTTCGGTAATAAGAGCCACCCCATGAAGAAATACCAGCGTATCATGTACTGGTTTCCCAGATTCAAGAAAACAAATCCCTTCCCAGTCCCCCAGCAGCTGACTGAAGACCCAGTGGATCTGGCTCGCTTCAGTCTAAAACGCATCGCTAATGACCTTGATGCTAAAGTCACTGTTTACCAGGTAGATCTGCAACCTATGTCATTTGTATTATTATCCCATCCCCCAAAGGGGTATTATTTTTGAGTCGGTTTGTGTGTCTGTTTGTTTGTTTGTTTGTAAACCGCTTTATGCAGAATCTACTAGACCAATTTTCATGAAATTTTCAGACAAGGTGCAAGGTAGATCCCATTAAATTTTGGCATGAAGGGTAAGAAATGAGGATGGCATGTTTCACAAAGCAGGAAATGTCAAA
Organism: Siphamia tubifer; assembly: GCA_020466265.1. Taxonomy (NCBI): domain Eukaryota; kingdom Metazoa; phylum Chordata; class Actinopteri; order Kurtiformes; family Apogonidae; genus Siphamia; species Siphamia tubifer. The sequence continues at coordinate 15,758,031 of CM035800.1, read as the reverse complement.
GGAACAGCATGATATAAAAACACAGAATATACCAAAAACACAGACTATAAAACAACACATGTGTAGAATAAATACTTAAAACTGCAAGTAAAAATATATAATAGAATAGCAGCATGTTGCAGCAACATATCACGCTGTACCCTCTCATTTTTTATTCAACAATCTGGTTGGCATTTGAATAAAAACTGTTCATAAATCTAACAGTTTTACACCTCAGGCTCCGCTACTGTTTCCCTGAGGGCAGGAGAGAAAGCAGTTTGTTAAAGGTGTGTGAGCTGTGTCTGATGATGATGCTGGCCCTGGACAGGCAGAGCTAATTTGCCAGTTCAGCTAAAGTTGGCAGTGTAGCCCCGATAATTTTTTGTGCTGCCCTCTCAACAGTTGGCAGCCCAATGAAATCAGCTCAATGACCCTTTTTGGGCTCTGACACTAAATTTGGGGACAACTGGTTTAGAGTTTTGTGGAGTAGAATCAATAAATTCCAATTTAATCTATGATAAATGAAACCCATCAAGGTCAAGGATGTTTTATTTTTTTTACTTTTGAAAAATATGAACAAATTTGTGTTAGCAACATAAAATCCTATGTGCTTGTCTTTGTATTCTAGGAGCCATTTACAGATGTGAGTGAGAGTGGAGAGGATATTACACGTCCACATATAGTAGGTATGGAAACAAGATTTGACAAATGTAACAAATTATTACATTACAAGCTCCTTGCACAGGCCCCAAAAGTCTTGAAAAGTCTGGAATTTTGTGTGAAAGTCTTTATAGAATATGGAAAAAAGCTTCTCTCATGGTCACATTTTAGAGTTTACACAAATCTTGTAAGAAGTACATGAGGAAAAGCATTTAAAAAAACTTGATATGATTTCACCAACTGGTCAATAGTAGAAAGATTCTAGTGAAATGTGTTTGTGTATAAATTATATATATATATATATCCTTGCACTTTTGTGATTTTCATATGTTTTGAAAATGTGTCTCTCAGTAAAACACATTATACATTGATGAAAATGAACATTTCTACTACACACTACAGATATACTTAAGTATAAAAGTACATAAAGTCAAGGTCTTGGGGCAGAGAGAGAGAGTAGGGGTAGGGGGTTCCCACAAAATCCACAAAGAAACACAATAAATGCAGATAAAAATATTCAAATCATGGTAAAAATCCAGTAAAATTCACAAAAAAATAAAGAACACTCACCCTTTTGCAGGTATTCAGAGTCCCAGTCAGATGGAGCTGTTGGCTCAGCATAACCCCAACAAACCCGTGTTCGTAGAGGGTCCATTCCCTCTGTGGCTAAGGAAGACTTGCGTCTATTACTACATCCTGAGGGCTGAACCCACGCCGCCTGAGGAGAAGGTATGAAGAATCTGTGAGGAGGATTGGGTGCTACTGGAGTCATGCACCAGCCAAAGTGACCAGCACTGCGGTTCTGTACAGGGCTGCTTCAATTTGGGTTGGTCGATGAGTCTGTTTTTACACAGACCACATAAATCCGAAAACTGGGAGTAGTCCGATAATTGTAATCAGATTTGACACCTTTTCATGCACTTTAGAAATGCAATAATTGAAAACCCTGGTTTAGATTCTCCTCTCTATCAGAATATATATATATATATATATATATATATATATATATATATATATATATATATATATATATATATATATATATATGTATATGCATGTAGTGATGCTAGACTTAAACTTCCTGTTACTGTCTTCTGCTCATGTTTGATTACATTACTTCTATATTCACAATTGTAATTGTTTACACATGTGCAGACTGATTACTGCTGTTATCTGATAAAACATTAGATTATCCAGTTTACATGATCAGTTGAATATTCTTAAATTACTGCAGAAATTGGATATTGATCAGAGTGTTAGTGAGCATGTAAATAGGCTCAGTGTGACGAGATATGTCCACCAGCAGACATGTAGGTATTCACTCTGCTCTATGATATGTTCAAGTCTTATGTGATACTAATACCATAATATAAAATCATATATATTTTTGATAGAATAATTGCCCCATAGTAGCTATTAAAAAAATCTAAACTCATCTCCCTATCTTGCTGAAAATGTGGGACTGAACTGCCACAACTGCTAAATACAACCTCTCTAAGGACAAATGTATGGACAGTTACATGCAAATATTGTGTATAACATTCAAAATAAAATTTAAAAAGTAACACTTCTGTCCCCTGTACCAGGATCCCCTGTACATAAGTCATGATTTTCCCCATGTATTTTTTACTATTTAAATATCTAGCCATCAAATATTGTCTTAAAAGCGTCCCACAGAAGTCTGGAATTTAAGTGGAAATTATGTAGGTACCTTGAAAGTGACACAATAGTTAGAAGTTGAATTTAAAAAAAAAATAAGGAAATGGAACATAGCATTATTGAACCAAACAGACACTAGTGTGTTCTGAGTGCACGCGTTGACATTTGATAATAAATATTGAAGTGCATTATTTTTCTAACCATTAACGGGTGTGGGACGTAAACAATGTAAATAAGTTTTTTGTCAATGCTAAAGGGTAAGAAACAACTCTATTGGTTTATAGTGAGGGTTTTTTTTTTTTTGTTTTATTTGTTTATTTATTTGGGTTATTTTTCCACAGAAAGAGGAGCCCTACGATCCAGAGCGCTCTTTCTACTACCCCCTACGGCTGGACTTGGATCTCGAGCGAGACCTCGGGGATGAAGAGGAGTTTGATGTGGACGACTGTAAGGAATATTGAAAATAACCCTAATATGGTTGATGTTGGTTTGATGTCCAGGGTAATAACACTTGGCATTGTTGTTGTTTGTGTCTAGTGGATGAGGGTCCGGTCTACGCCATGTGTATGTCCGGACAGGGAGACCAGGCTACACTCAACCAGTGGATCTCTGGTCTCCAGCAGACCAACCCCATGCTGGGTCAGGTCCCTACACTTTTCCGTCTAGACTCCGGGCCCCGGGATCTTCAGGGACAGGCTGATAAAGAATCTGGCCCAGTACACCAGACTGACACAGAAACCCCCAACCAGAGCAAAGAAGAATTACAAGATGACGAAGAACCACAGAAGAGCCAGGCGATGAGGCAGTGAGATTAGTCATAACTGGACTGAACATGGAGGATTGCAACATACTTTATTCTATATGACCACATTTTAGGAGCAGGCGCACGGTTTAAGATATTAATAAATTAAACCACAACAAAAATGTCTGATTCTAATTGTCGGTGTCTGTCAAATGTTTCATCTGCTTTGTACTGTGATTAATATGTACGATAGAGCATGGCTTAAAAAAATAAAAAAAAGTTACAATTATTATATTTAAAGGGTCAGACTGTAATTATGTTCCTCTTGATTAGAAACCTGCCACATAAACATTTAGACCATTACTACTATATTTAATTAGGGCTGTCAAATGATTAATATATTTAATCGGATTAATCACAGGGTTGTTTTGAATTAATGTTGATTAATCATGATTAAATAGGGCCGGATTATGGGGGGGGGGGGGGGGGGGGGGGGGGTCTGGGCCCTGAGGCCAGGAGTTTGGAAAGCAAACAGTATGCTCTCCCATTAGGGCTCTTCCTAGGGCCCCCACATAGGCAGAAGTCGTGACCCTTAGCAGGAGCTTTCATAATCATAGGGCCCTCTAAACGCATTCCTCCATACTTCCTTGAACCCCTAGTTTTTAAACATCAGGGCTCCTTTAGAAGTATTCACAAGAGGCACTACAGCAGGGCCGGCACAGGGGCCCTCTGATTGCTGTGCCTGTTCCCCCCGCCCATTTTATATTACCCTTCTCTCTCGGTTCTCTTCAGATATGCCCTATAACAGATATGCCCCATAACAGTGTGAGGAGTCATAAGATCCTAGACGAATAGAGACCCTCCGACGTCACAATTGGCATCGACCTCTGCTTCGCTTTGGGCCCTGGATGATAGGCTGAGCATCTAAATCAGATGTTTTCAAAGAGGCATACATCTAAAATATACATGATAGCCTTCAAGGACCAGGATTAGTGACCTCTGCTTTAGGTGATTAGATCTCATTACCTCCGACCAGGAAGGTTATGTTTTTGGTGGAGTCTGTCTGTCTGTCAACAACATTACTCAAAAAGTTATGGATAGATTTTGATCAAATTTTCAGAATCGTGGATTCTGGATCACTTTGAAATGTATTCTCCATTTACCATAATGTAACGTTTCAAAGTGATCCAGAATCCAGGATCTATTCCAGATCACCTCCAAAATGTAATCCTTTGTTCGTTGTGACACTGCCCACACATCCTGAAAATGTTATCAAAATCCATCCATAACTTTTTGAGTAATGTTGCTGACAGACAAACTTCAGCTAAAACATAACATTCTTAGGTCTTCCTTGGCGGAGGTTTGCTCTCAGAGTGCTTTTCTAGTTTTAAGTGTGATAGAATTCAGAAAAATACACTTGGTAAGATTTAAATCTGTATCCAGTGCACAGACATACACTGAACCCCCCCCCCGAAAACAAGTGATGAAAACTAATACAAGATCCATGTCCTCTCAGGCCTGAAAATTGTTAAAAACTGAGACAGTAATTAAACCAGTACAGGAGGAAAACATCCAAGCATGAGCTCAAAGGTAGAAAAGGTTTATTTCAGAAAAAGGCATTTCAACATTCCCTTTAAAGTCACTAAATTCAGAATTACATTCTTACAAGATAAATAGCTTGGTTATATCCAGCTATTCAGTCTCTGTGATGGCTGTGCAGGCTTTTTTAATTTTTTTTTTTTTTTTTTTTTTTTGCAAGCATGACTGATCTCCACAGCTTTGTGTCCAAACGGAAGAATATTTCAGCATTTTACTTCTAAGAAAAAAAATAAATAAATACAATTTGAACATTGGGAATGCATGTGAGAGTTCTTTTTGGAGCTACTCATGCAGGAAAGCCTTTGGATCCTCAATACTCACAAATGAAATACTCTTCTAACATTGAACTATCTAAAGATATGTAAAATGTATCACAATTTTCAGTTATATAAGAGGAAATTCAATAAATAGTCGCTTCCCAAAAAAAAAAAAAAAAACAGTCAGAGATTTGGCATCTTATAGCCACTATTAGTATTTACAGTGAGTGTTCTTTATGTCACATGGTCAAACTGATGAGAATTTACAAAGGTTTTTATATTTAGGGGGTGTTTTTTTTTTTTTTTACAAGTTGAGAAAGTTTCCATAAAAAAGTTGTCTGATACAAAAAGAATATTTCAGGTTCACGCTTTGAACAAAAGCACGGGCGCAGTACCAAATACAAAAACATGTGGAACAGTTTGTCCATGCAACTAACTGCTAACTAATAGTCGAGAACAGTTGGGACCTGAAGCCTGCAGGTAACTGCAGTAAAAACTTTGTACAAAACAAAGAGCGAGTGTCCACTCTTACAAATAAACTTCAGTACAAAGTCTTCTAACTACTGTGCTGTGTATGTGTCAGGTTTTAACAGGTTATTTCCTCTTATCTGGGGGTTTAAAATTGAAATTTAAGGGCAAAATTTACCAGTGTTCAGCATGTTTAGAGAATAGAAAAACAATGCTACAAATCCAGACTTTGCACATACTTTTATTTTATTTTATTCTACCTGTAATTGTTGCAGCCATTTTACTTCATCTTCTGACCTATGACCTTTATAACATTATAAACTGTTCTGGTAGAATTCCTGGATGATCATGAGAAGCAAAAGACTGTGTGAGAATCAGCTTTTATAATAAAATGTTGAGATTTTAGAACTCAGAGCGGCCGCAGACAGTCCATACCTTAAACCAATATCCTGGGTTTTTTGTTTTTTTTTTGTAATCTGATAAAATACACAATAGCTAAACATTTATTTGTCTCCATTGGCTTCAGTAAATCTTTTCTACCTTTTGTCTCCACACTGACAACAAGTCCAGTCTATGACAACTTCACTGCAGTCTTTTATTTAATCCAAAAATATAATCAGCCAGTGGATTAATTTGTGAGTTCAGTGATGTAATCTGATGAGCTAAACTGTACATAATAACATCATATCTGTTTCATGCTTGTCATGTGACCGCTACAACTTCAACACACCATGAGTTCAACAGATATAATATTAGATGCTGTGATTTGGCTCTTTATAAGATAGGACTTGTGAAGTGTGCATTGGATACATTTTAGAACAAAATTAAGAAGCATTATTTCTTAAAAATGTTTTATGTTTGTTCAGTAATTCCTAATTTATTTTACTATAATGTAATCATTGTATATTTATGAGAAAAAAAACTCAATCATTTGGGTCCTATAATTTAATATATCTGTTGTATCTGATGCTGTTATCCCTGCTGCCACATCAATGACATTTTCAGCAGCTGCAGAGGTTTATATTAGTTAAAAACACAATTTAATTTAAAAAAAAATTATCATTATTGTGTTAAACGGCACCACATTGTAATTGGGAGTGAATCATACTGCGTCGGCTGTTGTTTTCTTCTTCACATCTTTAATATTTTCATTTCCTACATTGAAATCTTCCTCAGAACGTCACTGAATTCAACATCACCTGAACAGGTAATGATGCGCCAAGGTTCAGGAAATACAAGTAAAATAGTCGCCATAAGATCTTTCCCAAAAATGTCCACTGATTCAGATTGTACAAATATATCAAACAAATTTCCCGTTAAAAAAAAACAAACAAAAAAAAAAACATTTGCATTTATCACCTGGATTATGGCAGAGCACTGACATTTAACCACCTGTTTTGAAAAATCTAGTTTTTCTCAAATTAACTAATATGTAAAATAAAATTCTGTGTGCTCTTTACCTGTAATTATCCCTTATGGCCATAGTAGTCAGGGTTTTATCATCCTGTTATGGTCAAAAGGCTGTTTAGGTGTTTTGTCATCACATTGGAATAAAAAAAAAATAAAAAAATTACAAGGAGACATGAAAGCCAATGCTTACAAAAATTCTACACATGAAGCAGCATCATGTGAAAATGAGGAGTGAATTATAATAACAAGAAGGTCAGTTTAAGTCAGGATTTACTTAAACCAGTTCAAATGTTGCACTTAAAAATCAAAACTTGGACTTAAACATGAGAATTTTTATTTTAGCATCCATACCTGTGATTTAATTTTTTAAATTTTTTACACTTTAAAGACATTTTCAAGTCCAACACTTGAAGTAGTTTCATCATTTTAATATGACAAACCCAGTGGGAGATGAGGTAAAGCTTCTTGTTTGGGTGAAAGTTCCTTTTACAGCATTTACTTAATAGAAGACTTTAAAAGAACAATAACACCATAAATAAATAAGACAAATAGTATTTTTTTTTTTTCTCCTGGCCTGTGGACTGAAGTTTTTTTTTCTCGCCGTCATCTTCTCGCTCACTGTTCAGTCCCTTTGTGCTTCTGCAAAACACAAGAGGAATTTGGTAAATATCCACAACATTATCTCAGGCTTATAAAACAAACAACGCACTGATAATAACAGTTCGATGTCCTACTTTGGGTTAGATTATTAGCCATTTTAAGAGTGTTTCCTCTCATATATATGCTGATGACCTTCAATTGTATTTCTTTCTTTTAACCCCAGGATAATGCCTATGGTGAATAAACTACATGAGGGTCTGACTCAAATAATGGGCAGAATGGCCTCGAACTTCATACAGTTAAACAACACCAAAACTATGTTTCTCATTGTCAAGGTCATTTTCAACTTAGCTATGTACATTGACGGGCGTAATAATAATAGATTAGATTTCTATAGCATTTTTCAAAAAACCCAAAGCACTTAATATTGATCCATTATTCATTTGCTCTCCACATTCTCCCCTCCGACCACTACCGAACATTCATACACCAGTGTAAGTGGCACTGGAGGCAAGGAGGGTGAAGTGTCTTGGCCAAGGTCGCAATGGATAGTCTAGGACAGGGCGGGAGTCGAAATAAAGCACTTTATTTGTCATTATACATTGTACAATGAAATTTGTCCTCTGCATTTAACCCATCCTTCATGCCCTTGGGGTACCCATGTGCGGCGCCCGGGGACCCATCTCTAGCTGTAGAGCCAGGCTCGTGGTCAGAATCACATGGCTGGAGGATTTTACCCTAACAAACATATTTTTGGGTGATGGGGGAAACCGGAGCACCCAGAAGAAACCCATTCAGACAAGGACACGTGAGAAACAAGGCCAACTCCACACAGAAAGGCCTACACGGTCTGGGAATCGAACCCGGGCCTTCTTGCTGTGATGCAAGAGCACTAACCACTCAGCCATTGTGCCACACTGCCAACAAACTGCCCTTCAGTTATTAGACAACCCACTCTACCTCCTGAACCATGACCTGGCATGTAAAGAAAATATACTCAATGATGTTTTTTTCATCTAAGGAGCTTTGCTAAACTCAGGTCTGCTGCTCATTCCCCGTATAAGGCTCAAAACCAAAGGCAACAGAACCTTTTCAGCAGTCACTTCCAGGTGGTGCAATGCCCTGCCATCCGATGAACAAGCAACACCCATGTCTTAATGGACATTTATTCTATTGTGTTCATGTGTATTCCATGATTTTATCTGGTATTTTGGAAATTCACATTTTTTTTGTTTGTCGTTATCTTATGTCCTTTAATCTCTAAATCCCTTAGTGAGTTTTCCTCTGTGATAAGTGCAATATAAATATATTTTACTTCCTTTTATTTAGATCAGACAATGAGCAGACCATAAAAATGGGCTCAAAATCTGATTATTAATGGTTTAGGAGATTAAATATACAGCTATATAAAAATAACTTATTGATTTTTGTTCACAATGTATACAAGACAATTACATTTGTGACTGAAGTGTAATAATAATGCAGTGCTTTTCTAAGTAGCTCTGAATCCATTATTTATTCATCTGATTTAGAAAACGCACAATAATCTCATAATAATAATCTAAATCTTGTGATAATAATTGAATAATATAAACAAAAACTGCAACAAATGCAGTGATTCATTGATGGTTATGCAAAAGAAAATCTGTATATGAAAGAAAATTTGGTGTAAAAATAAGAATTAATGTCTATTCTGTGAACATGAACATTCTTAATAAAATTTACTGCATTTTTTTCCCCCAGTTTTATTCTTTTTGTTCATTGAAGCTAATGGTAACATAGGAATGAGACCAGAGGTAGCAGAAGGGTTCCGATATTTTACACGATCAAGTAAAGGTATTAGGTTCAACACTTAAGTATGGAAGGAACAAAACTATCAAAAGTGTTATAAGATGGTTTGTATTCTCAGTGTTTTTCTTGTAAATTTTGTGTTTTTGGATATATTCAACTGCTGAATTTAAGTGTATTTTGACATTTTACTCCTGCTCTTTAAGGTTGACCTCATTTTCACTACTTTAATCTACAGCAATGCATCATATTTATGTTTGGAGTATTGCTGTCCTGTGAGAAATACATATCTCCAAGAACTTTTCATGAGCTCAGAAACACGACAGGCCACTTTTCAACCATGTGATGCTGTATTTTCCAGTGAAACCAAAAGCGTTTTAGTGGAAAAAAAGATGGAAGAGAGGATTTTCATAACCCATAAAAGGGACATTTAAAGTTTCAGTAGATAGAAGTCAGAACCTCCTGCAGGAATAGACTGATGATGTGGAAAAGTGAAGCCAAACATCACGCTTCTATTGTGCTCCAATATGAATATAGAGAAGTCTCATTTCCAGAGACCACTTAAGCAGAAAGGTAATTATTAAACTTTTGTTCAGTGACTGCATTAAGCACCTTTAATCCTTCACTTTATCTGAAAAATCAGTATGTGTGGAAGTATGTGTGTTTCCCTGGATGGAAAGATGATCAAAAAAATACAGCGCAAAAGCTATCATAGAAATGTAGAGAAAAATGGAAATACTCAACTAAGATTACAGAACTGTTAAGAGTTCTAACCACCATGTACTCTAATTCTGAATAAGGATGGGTCCCAAATTCAGTACTTTTATTGGTACTGACCAAATTCCATCTGTACTACCAAGTAGTCATTAAGGTAAAGTCAAACGGTACCACATTTCGGTACTTGAACACATCCTTATGATATATGTGTCGGTGAGAGAATAGAAGAGTGTGTGCCTGATGTGACAATGACAATTTCTGTAATGCTAAATGTAACACCAGCTGCAACACCTTAAACCTAAAAAAACACTTAGTCAAACACAATTCACACATGAGGACTGAGGAATGAACAATATTGGAAAACCCCACAGGACCTCATGTTATGACTCCTGCACCAAGAACTGTAACTGCACCTCACCTACAGCCAGTTTCAAAGGGGGAGGAGGAGTGCCGCCAAAAAAAAAAAAATATATATATATCAGTCTGTAGCAGGCTCGGCTCTTCCCAGAAAAAACAAATATGTTAGTGATCCTGAAAAAGAACTGCAGAAGATGTGTTTTTCATGCTAGAGGGAGTGGTTTGTTTTAGTTTGTCATACTTTAGTTGGAATCATGTTATATATGTTATATTTATTTGCCCTCCTATACAAACACTTTTCTCAAGTTTTACATTTTTATGTTATTTCAGTTGTGATGTTGAGATATACAAGGGTGGCACGGTGGTGCAATGGTTAGCATTCAGTTAGCATTCTATTCCAGCACCAGACCTTTTTGTGTGGAGTTTGCATGTTCTCCTTATGTCTGCGTGGGTTTTCTCTGGATACTCGGTTTCCTCCCACCATCCAAACACATGCACTGATGGGTTAATTGGTTAATCTAAATTGTCCATAGGTGTGAATGTGAGAGTGATTGTTTGTCTATCTATGTTCAGCCCTGAGATGAACTGGTGACTCATATAGGATGTACCCCGCCTTCACCCAATGTAGCTGGATTAGGCCCTCACAGACCCCTGTGACCCTAGTGACGATAAAGCGGGTTCAGATGACTAGACGAGGCATTGATAAATAAATATTCAGAATTCATCAGTTTTTACAGTTTTTGTACAGACATAATTACTTTAATCACATTTAATCCCCACACATACATGCAAAAAAACACCACAAACAGGTACCACTGTATATATTGGTTCTGGTTCACAGGAACCGAGTATTAGTACCATATTGATTTAAATGTGAAAGGTACCCATCTGTAGTTCAAACATTTTTACACTGTCTTGAGTAAACAAGGCAGGTCAGAACAACCCAGAGTTCAAGTGAAAATAGAGTGTGAATGTGGGCATTTTTTCATACTGCTTCAAAGCTCTAAAACATATATCCTACAGTACCCTTAATGCTCTGGAATCTGTCATTATTATATTAATCTTTTTTTTTATTCATTTTTATTCACAGTTTCAGCATTTATATCTTTTATTCTCCAAGTACTTTTCTTTTATTTTCAAAAGGCACTGATGTTTATCTTTTATTTAGACAAGCATTGAATTATCTTTGTCTATGAAATGTATGATATACACTTTTTTCTGTATTTATTATACACTCATGGCCAAAAGTTTAGCTTTTGCAAAATTTGCAGCCTTTTTTTATTTCCACATTTCCGAGGTGCATCGAAGACCATTTAAATTAAGTATTATATATATCTTTCAAACAATTTTAATAACAAATACATTTAACCAGAGACTCCATTTGTGTCATTCCTAAAACATTTGTACCATGAGTGTATTTGTATTATACTGCTGTTACTTTTATACTGGATATTGTTCTTCATCATTTTCTTTTATTACATCTTGCTTTTTGGTGCTTAAAGTTGTAAATTCCCCTGTTGTGATGGTAAGAGAGGCTTATCATATGTTATTTTACATAACCTTACCTTGGCTAAAGTAAATACAGTCACAGTCTAACAACCAATGTGTATCTAGAAAGAGCCTTGGAGGACAGTTTTGTCCATCTATTGTCATTGTTGATACCAACCTGTCAGGGTCTCACTGTGCTGCTGGAGCTGGCTGGTGAAGAAACGTTCACGCTGGGACACCTGTTCATCCCAGGCCTCCAGGATTCGCTGCCTCTCTCCAGACTCCAGGCTCAGAGTATCTGGGTGGGCATCCTCGATGTGCGCTTTCACCCCCTCCAGACTGTGTTGGTACTGTAGCTCCCCACACACCATGCACACCAGCAGCTGGTTGAGTGGATCATAGTCCATGAGGTAGTGATTCCTCCACACATCGTCCGTGATGGGACCTTCGTCACCGTTGTGACTCTCATACTCGTACAGGAGATCGGCCTCATCTGTGGGGACAGAAAAAAGCCCATTTATTCCAGTTTGAGTTTTCTCATTTGGATCATTATGTGATTGAAGGGTAAAGTTTCATTACCTTCTATTGGCGCTGCGTAAGTTGAGAATGAAAAGGCCCCCGTCTCTGCATCTGTATCTGCTGAGCTACTACTGTAAAAAAGCAACACATTCAATACTATTTTATACTGAAATGACGATATCGACTCCAAACAAGAGAATGACACTTACTTAATTAAGTTCTCGGACTCCTCAGGAGAGTTTGACCACTGATTTGTTTCCTACAGACAAAGCGAGAGAGAGAAAAAAAAAAAAGTTAAAAGACTTTTTATCCTATACTGAACCTGAATTGGGCTACATTTCTTTACCCAAATAAAATAGAAGAACAACAACAACTTTTCTTTATATGGAACCTTTAAAAACTAACTTTAAAGAGTGATTTAACAGACAAAACCGAAGGGCACAACAACAGGATACAGTTGGAAAAACAAAGCAAGACACACAACAAAACATATATGGAGAGAAAAAGCAAAAACATCTGATTAAATGTGAATGTATCAAAGTAAAGAAGACAGAGATTACAGAACATGTCAAATTAATGTAAAAATGAAGGAATAGAATAAAACCTCATACATGTCAATATAAAAAAACCAAAACAAGGTAAAAATAAATATTCAAACATTAAAAAGAGACATCACATATAAAGGCAAGTCTATAAAATTGTATTTTAAGAAGTGATTTAAAATGTAACTACTAAAAACTACTGTACTAAAAACTAAACACTTCATTTGATTCAAAATGGTGGATGTCGTCCTATGTAGTTACAACTAAAGTACAGCAAAATAGGAATGAGTCCATATGAGACTAAAGTGACATTCATAAGAGATTCACATGCAATCACTGAATATTCTCTAATTAAAAAGCACATTTGAGAATTGCAAATTACACTGAAAACACATTACACAAACAGCATTCCATGAAAAAATCTGAAAAAAATATGTCAAAGTCGGCAGCAAAACAGAAATTATTTTTTTGATCCCTTCTAAGTGACGGTTGTGAATTATGCTGCATTCCAAAGTGCTGGGAGATGAGAAATTTGTGACATCCAACTCAGTAAAACTCAGTGGAACACCCTTCAAAACTGCAGGTCCTTGTTATAAAGTGGGGCCACATTGAAGTAACCTGACCTCACCATGAACTACAACAATGGCAGCGCACAGTAGGGACGTTTACAATGAAAAAAAAACCTTCACAATTTATAATTAGCTCATCCGTCATTTTGCCTCATCCATCTTATTTGTATATATGAGAACACCGTACTGTTGATAGTCTAACAAAGCAAATAAAAGCTTAATTCTACGGTCCTCCATGTTTGTTGTTTATGTTCAATATGGATCATCTAGAATGCTTTGAGGTGGGATGTAGTTAACAACAGGTGGGATATATTCAGGGCCGTATTACGGACCGGGCCAGTGGCGCCAGCGCCCAGAGGCCTGGGGGGGATGATTGCGATGTCAGAGGGCCTCTATTCTCTAGGATCTTATGACTACTCACACACAGGGCATATCTGAAGAGAACCGAAAGAGAAGGGAAGGGTGATATGAATTGGGTGGGGGTGACAGAGCCAGCAATCAGAGGGCCCCTGGGCCATGGGTTATGGCAATCAGCACGATACATTATATATTCTGCTTCCGGGCACGTTGGAACAAACCAACACAGATGTAATTCTGCAGGTCAAGAAAACCTACTGCTAAAAATCCCATTCAGAGGGGTCTACTACCATCTATGGACCTCTCGTCATTTAGAACAAAAGTAGAGGATATCACCATGAAATGACAAGGCTTGTAATTTAAGTAAATTACCTCAGCAAACAGAGGTCATGTGAGAGTATCAGCACTGTGCTTATAAACATATAACAGTGTTTGTTTTGCCTGCATGTTGACTCTGCCTATTTCTTGGTCTACGACTATTAGCAGTGAACATAAATTAAAGTGCTTTGGGTGGAACTTCATCATGTTGTGAAATAACACATACTGGTCATGACTGCACACTGAAGAGTCCACCCTGTCTTCTAACATTACCAAACTTGCAGTCACTCTGATACTTTTTCAGTCATCGTTAAAAAAAAACAAAAAAACACACTTGCCAAGATAATAGCCTTTTGCTGTCGGTAATGTGTATCGTGTGAAACAAAAGACTAAAACATCATGAGTAATTCATGGCATATTTCCAATGGGTTTAAGTATATCATCAATTACACATGAAAACTTGACTTAAGACCAAGTGAATATACACACCATATGTTGTATAATATTTTTCCATTATGGGACTGCATCTAAAAATGATTTGTGTCCCACCATTTACTACTGTGCACAATTTTCTCCAAAACAAAGTCCCATGGAAGACACGGGACTTCCAAGAGACATAAATATGTCACAAGTGTTTTGTCAAACATAAAATTTGCAATTGAGCATACCATTCAATATTCTTCTGTTTTCCAGGAAACTCTAAGTCAAAGCTCTAAAATACTACAACAAATACCTACAACATAACTTATATGTAGTGAAAGACATATACTTTATATCTACAGTCACTGTTTAATATTCACAATACAAGTCATTCTCTGCCATCTAGTAGCATTATCAATCTCTCCATACCAAAAGCCTGTACCTCCTTCAGCTGCTCCTCTTTTCAGTTGTCAGACACTGTGGATGAGCTCATTTATTATACTTCCCTCCTTCAAAAACCATACAACCATTACAACAGGATTATTACATTTGCTTTCAGGCTTTTGCAATTTAATACAGGACCCCATTTACACTAGATCTGATTATTTCCATACTGTTCCAATAACTAAAACTGCATTATCTATGACTACAGTGCCCACTGCTAATAACAACTGCTTTTAAAAATATATCACTATAAATAATATAGTCTTTTTAGGACTATTACAGCTTGTTATGTAAATGTACAACTGTTTTTGTTTTTCTGTTTTATCCGCCTACTATGCTGCTTATATATTCGTAAAAGCTGGTAAAAATTAAGGTTGAATAAACACTTTTTTTAAAGACACATGCACATCAAATTTAAGTACATGATCTTAAATTGTGATGATTCATTCATACACGAGTTATGAGTGGATGTGTAATCAGTATTTCATTCTGTTTTCTGTACCTGTGCTGGTTCTTCATGTGAAGGCAGGATGGGCCTCCAGCTGTTGGAAGTTCTCTTTGCGGTGAGGCCCTTCACCTGAACGGCCTTCCTTGCTCTCTGCTCCTTCTTTTTTATCCTCCAGTATTCCCTCTTCCTCTTTAGAAAGTCCTCCTCGGTCTCCCCGGGGATGGGCTTTGGAGGAACCATGGTGCTGACAAGTATATGGTTGGTGGGAGACGGCAACATTTGTGTGACTTTCTGAGTTTGAACACATGGGATTTTTATGGGACTGAGGGTGGATGTTTGACAGGGAGGCTCAATGGGCTGCAGGTTAATGCTGGACAGCGGGTTTTCTGGGGGCTTCAACACAGGGAGGGAAGAGTTTAGGTCTATGTTTTGAGACATTGGCATGGCGTCTTGTTGGTCGTTTGCTAGCAGCATCTGGTCGGCCCTCCAGTTTGTTTGAATTTCAGGAGATTTGAGAACATTGTTTGGCGAAGGTCCAAAGCTGACATTGTTCTGCTCTCTGCTAGGGACGGGGAGTTTGACCTGCAGCGTGTCGGGCTGTGCGGCAGTAGAGGTGGTTGTGCTGACAACCAGGATGGAGGGGATACTGGTCACTGCAGTCACAGAAGAGCTGAAAGGTTTGGGCAGGAGGGTTGGTTTTACCGCAGGAGTCGCACCTTTAGAAGGGTTCATGACAACAAAACCTGGGGACTGAGAGACAAACACCTTTGATTAACAATGAATATCTGGTGATCAAAGTTACAGTAGTCTTAAAAATATCAGGTTTTATCATAATTTAGCCTTTTGTTCTGAAAAAAGCCCATGGTGGCCTAATATAAATAAAAATCCTTCATCTACCTTATACCAATGTGTTTCCAGCTACTATTGTGGTATATTCTGAACCATTAACAATGAAAATGAGGCAGATTTTACCTGCAATTTTACTCCATCAGTTTGTCTTTTTTTAATTAACTTCAGTGACTCTAATAAACGGTAACCCTTTTAAAACATACTGCATGTTCCTGTTGAGCTGTAAGTGGACCCCATACAGTCACACTTCCCTCTAGTTTTGCTATTCAAGTGTCAAATACCAGAAAGAGGTTCACCGTGTTATGATCCAGCTCCTGTGGGCGCTGGGTTTACCCATAAGGCCAAATCTGAACATGTATTACCAGTAGTGACTAGTACTGACTAGTGTTGACAATCAAACCAAAGTAGTAGTAGTAATAATAATAATAATAACAATGTCTGTATTTCTGTTTAACTAGAAAAACTGTGTCAGTGCAAAAGTGACAGCTGTATTTATTTAGATATTTTCATTTCAAGTTCACTTTAGGTACATATAATTTTTAAAGTGTGTTAGTTCATCAACCTAAGACTATAATGTAGCTTTCTATATATACACAAGTTTTTTTTTTGTAATATGCAGTATTTGTCAGGGGCAAAAATGTCAGAAGAAATACTGAGAAATATTAAACAACTCCAAAATAGGACTATTATTATTGGAATGTCACTACTATTAAACAGATATTTAGTCTTCAACTGGCTCTACATCATTTTTGTTTATTTTTTAACACTTAATCCCTTATTCAAAGCTTCATTTTAATTTCAGATAAATGTTTTGGGGGATTTCCCACCCTGTCTCTTCCATCATTTTTGTTATGTGATGATCATCACTTTGAGAGATCATCATGTCAAACAAATATAAAATGTGTCTTGGCGTTGCAAGTTGTGAGGTCATATTTGCATAAAAAAATCATGTGTGACATCATGTGTTTAAAAAAATCCAAGCATTCGTGAAAAAAAATTAAAATAAATCAAAGCATCTCTTTTTTAGTTGAAGATGAATCTTATGAACTATAATAACCGTGGATGAATCAAATTCAAAGTTGTTGTTGTGGTACTTCACCTGGACGTTCCCTCTGGGGTACCCCTCCAGTCGGTTCTTCTGCCGGGCCTTCAACCTGGCCCTCTGCTGCCTCTTCATCAGCTTCCAGTACTCCCTTTTCTTCTGCAGACTGTTCATCCCACTCTGTTCCATCACCACTCTGTACGGTCCTTTTGATTCACACTGATCCTGGTGTGTGTCAATGGGAAGATGATGTAGCTTCGGTGGCTCTGGAGCACAGCAACTCTGATGGTTCTGATGGCCTTGCTTTTTGGTGCGAAGCCTCTGGGTTATGTGGGGTGAAGACATGGAGGAAGGCGATTGGGGTGGGTTATCTGAGGTGGACTCTGGGGCTACTGTATCAGGGGTAGGAAGAGGAGGAGGTGTCTCTATTTTGGGCGAGTCTTTGAGATGCAAGCTTGGTGGACTTTCTTCAACCAATGTCTGTTCCTGCCAGCTTTTTATCTGCAGTGTCAAATCTGCATCGTGCTTCTCATAGCAGATCTGAGGAAAATCCAGACTCGTTTCTTGCTCATCACTTGTGTCTATCTTAATATTAGGCTGCTCAGTTTGACACCCAGTCACAGTACTGAGTGATTCCTCCAACAGCTTCTTCATAGAAGCTACAGCGAGCAGAGTTGTGGCTTGACTGTCTGCATTCAAAGCTGGGTCAGGCTCTGGCTGAGGCGCTGGAGGTGGTGTTTGGGAGATTGGGGGTTTGATATCTGGACAGATGGCTTGGTCTGGTTGAGAATTTAGGTCAACTGCTGGCATAGACTCACTCTCTTGTTTTATCTCATTTGCATGTGGGAGATCAGGCTCTCTGCTGTCAGGGAGACACTGAGTCTTTCCTGTGTGGTTAGTAGACCTCCTGCTCGGTGGTACAGCAGCTGCAGTTACAAGTCTGTGCACCTTCCTCCTCTGCAACACAGCGTTAGCTCTCGCCTGTAAGATCCCCTGCTTCAGCCGAGCAGCTCGAGCCGCCCTCTGCTCTCGCTTCTTCACCCTCCAATACTCCCTCTTCTTCGCCATCCTTTCCTCCTCTGTTAACCCTGGATCCATACAGGCCGCAGACAGCGACAGGGTGCGGCTAGAAATGGCCATTTTCATGACACAACCACCAAGGTTTGACCCTGCCGCCGGATCCCTGGAGCCAGGGTTTTGTGGTTTTTGAGGATGTGTAAGCGTGAGCTGTGAACCAAGCGTTCTAATAGACAACGGATGTGAATTATTAGCACTTTCATTTTGACCTCTTGGTTTGATTGACATAAGTTTTGAGGGTTTGTGGGTTGACTGTCTAGTAACTGGAAGAGAGACTTTCACCTGAGCTTGATGGAATGGAGGCGGTGGTGGGTTTACTCTTACGGTAACACCACCTACGTGTTTGATATCAGGCTGATTGATGAGGGTATTATTAGAAAATCCATGTACTTCCTCTTCCCTTCTATTGTGATCTAACAGAAGGTTACTAGTTAGTGTTCCATCCTCTTTAATGAACCCTCCAATTGTCTCCGACGCATGGGCGAGTGTGCTTGCTCCAGACTGCATCATCGCTCTGGCCCTCCTCATCTCTTCCAGAATTTTCTGGTAACGTTTAACTCTTCGCATCATAGAGTCCTTCTCCTTCAATCGATTCTTCATCTCTGCTGACAGCTTAGCTCGCTGCTCGCGCTTTTTGAGGCGCCAATATTCTCGCCGTTTGGCGATTATCTGCTCTGGTGTGTCATTTGGGTCAATTCTGGGGATGTTTCTGCTACTGTAGATGAAAGCAAGTGATGGAGATTTCACTCTTATGTTTCTTTGACTCATGAAATGCTTCTGGGCCTCAATGAACCTCTGTCGTGGAGTTTTACACCGTGTTATCCCTCGGTTAACACTGGAAAGGTGACTTGAAAACCTTTTCAATGGTTCAACAGGCCGTCTCTCATTTGTAACATTGGGTTTGATGGCTGTACATGCAGTCTTGAACCCATGCTGATTTTGTACTCTTATATGAATTGGTTGGTTAAGTGTAGTGAAGTTTGTTCCCCCTCTTTTAGTAAATGATGGTTGTGGAAGATGAGGTGCCATGCCTTCTGAGTGTTGTGGTCTTTGTGCTATTCGAGTGGACACCTCCGTGCTCTGTGCTCTCTCTCTGGCTTTAGCTATTCGAGCTGCAAGCTTTGCTCTCTGCTCTCGCTTTTTGATCCTCCACTGCTCCCTTCGTTTAGCTGCTCTCTCCTCCTCAGACTCCAGTGAAACACCTTTAGCCCTCTCGTTGGTGACCAAGGCACTGTTTGTTCCAATTTCAGGTTCTTCTGTTTTAACAGAAACAGGGCCACATGGAGAAGACACAAGAATCATATTAGTAGTTACATTGGTGGGTGGGAGTTTGGGCTGAATAGATACTGGAACTTGCGCCTTATGTTGGAGATTGGGGACCGAGGTGCTCTGCATAGACACATATGGTTGAGGTGTTGAAATAGCAGAGGTGCTATTGGTAAATCTGGACACTGTAACTAGAGGCACTGAGGAGCTGGTGTTAATCTGGGCTCCACTGGGTGAGGTTATGGTGCTGTTCGCCCTCATCGCTTGGCTTTTTACATCAGCTCTTGAATGGCATGATGCTAGAAACTGAGGTGAGACTTTATTGAGTTCCATTGTCTGGAGCCACTTTTCCTTTTCCGTGGCTTGAAGTGAACCATCTCCCACTTTTCTTCCAGAGACATTAACTTTTTTATCCAAATCATTCTGAAAACGAGAAGAGGAAGCACCAGGGCCAATAACATGCAGGGCCTTGGATTCTCCTCGTCTGTCCTGTATTACCTTTCCTCTCCGCTCTGTTAGTCGGGCCCTCTGCTCTCGCTTTTTATTCCTCCAGTATTCTCTTTTTTGAGCAAGTGTGTTATCGTCGTACTCCGAGGCGGGCCTGTAGCGATGGGCTGTTGAACCCCCTTTACCTTTTACACTTGGCATACTTTCTGCAGCTTGAACAACCCATCAGTTCTCATCTAAAAGTACTAGCTGACTCGTCTCCTGTCCGGTTGCTTTAATTCATCCCTTTAATCCAGAGTCCTTTCTTACATGACCAAGTGCCATTAACTCCCATGGTGTCCTCCAATATGATGACAATATGCTGGGTGTTTTTGCTCTGCAGAGCCACTGCCAAATCTCTCAGTCATTGCATCAGTATCCAGGTGCCCTAAGGACAAAGAAATGACACCTTCAGTTTTAATAAATACACAGGAAGTAATCAGATAAAATTCTAAAAAAAATGCTTGTTCTATCAAACAGCAGTCTGGGGTTTTCCCAGAACCTGTTTGGTTGCATTCTAAAACTCAAGACATTTTGATATTCATGTGAATTCCATTTGTTTCAGCTTTTATTCATATTATTGCGTTTTGTTTTTTTGCTAATTCGATATTTTAGCAAGTTAGTTAACAAAACGATATGGAAATTTTATAAAATAAAAAGCTGAATCCTTGCAGTTTTCAGAAATGTAAAGTTCATCTGTTCTAATTTTCTTTAACTACTTCAAAATACAATATTGTTTTGCCAGTGCCAATTTAGTGCAACATATGACCACTATGATATACAAATATAAGCTTATTTATGTGGTGATGTGATTTCTAGTCACAACAAACATCAGTAAATTCATTTTCATTGCAACTTTAAGATGTTTCACGTGTAGAATTATGTTACAGATACATCTGATGTGAAGGATGTGCAGCATATATTCACAATCATCAGATATTCACATGCTAAATGTGACTCCACAAGGTTAAAGATTAGTTAATCCGGTGTGAATGACATTTCAGAGATGATACGTTTACATTTCAGAACCTGGGTTTTGCCAATATTTCAGAAAAATGTGCATGAGAAAAATTATATTTACTTATAATTAGCGAGTGTTTCATTCCTCATTGGTGCTTATTTAAATGCAAATGATAAGACAATGCATTGCAGCTAAACGCCCATCTGTTCCCAACACAACCCTGTACATAGTGGGTGACTTCCACGTGAGACAGAAACACGTTTACGAACCTCTAAACACTTAAATGTGGTGTTTGGGGTAGAAATATATACATATATCTGCTACTTCTTTGCGTCTCGTGATATTACCGCAACGAGTAGCTAAACATACTCAGACACAGGAACCAGGAAGAGGTAAAGTGACACTGTCCCTTTAAAGCTGTCCCTTTCTATCACAAATTATATCTGTCGAGAGCCATTTTTATTCTTTATTCCGTGTCCTTTTGATCATAAACGTAGCGGAGAGACCTAGTTTGGAGAAAACACACGGAAATACAGTGTACAAATAGTCGTATTCGTGCGTAAATCGTTCGTAAAGCCGTTGTCTCTCGCAGCGGCACAATGGACAACATCCTCCTCCTGTTGTCCACACGGACTGGCGCCTGTCTGTGTTTGCTGCCTGCCTAAAACAAACCACCAAACACCACCATTACCGTCACTCTCGAACGCGTGGAAGAAAAACATGCATATCCGTTACCTTTTAGTTACACCTAACTTTCCGGGACAGTTTTTGTGAACGTTTGTGGACAGATATTTGTGCCAGGACACTGCAGCTACTTTCCGCCTGCCTGCCGTGCTCTGAGGCTGCCTTGACAACGATGAAAAGTACCAGGATGTGGGACCTCAACGCGTGCTCGGTTTGTGTGCGCGCGCGTGTATGTGTGCGTGTTGTAGTGTGGAGTGGACTCAAGACAGAATAGTAACACGCCCCCTCCTCATTCTATTCATCTCAGCCTATTATACATAGAAACATTATGAGCGAGCACATCCATGACTCACAATATTAGACTGACTGAAGCTAAACAGACCAAACACCAGCTGTTCCATACAAATGATTATTATCAGCTTTTGTTGGAATTACAGTGGTTGTGTGACTGTGACACCCAAATGTTTCATACTATTTCCAACTTAGAAGAGATGGTCAAAGGTCTATTGATTTAGTGGTGGATTGGTTTTTGTGTGTGTGTGTGTGTGTGTGTGTGTGTGTGTGTGTGCACGCGCGCGTTTTTCAGAGATGACCTAAATTTATGAGTCTGTCTGTTCGCCTCAGGGATACAGCTGCTGTTTAAGTTGAGTTTATTTAAATGTATTCACATTTTTATATGTCATATTCAGTGTTTTTCATTGCAGATCTGTACAAGTAAGAGATTATATCATGTTGTTATTCTTTTCTTATATTTTCAAATTTTCGAACAACACAGAGCAATTATCCGTGCTATCTCATGACTAAGGCTGCTGTTACCATAGCAACAGTCAGTATTTATTTATTTATGTATTTATTTTTAGCTAGGAGACCAGAGTACCAGTCAGTTAAATCTTTGAGTTATTTATTTTCATGTTTTTAAAGTGATTTTTCATGCTAATATGATACACATTACCATAGTAGGCTAACAGTCAGTTAAAATTTCATGAATCAAAATACCAAACCAACTATTTATTTATTTTCAAGTTCAACTTTATAGAGTGATTAACCATCAGAGCCAGTGTTTCCCAACCCTGGTCCTCGAGGCACACTATCCTGCATGTTTTAGATGTTTCCTTCTTTGAACACACCTGACAGTCATTATCAATCTTCTGCAGAGCATGACGATAGACTCATTATTTGAATCAGGTGTGGTTGGAGAGAAAAACATCTAAAACATGCAGGATAGTGTGCCTCGAGGACCAGGGTTGGGAAACACAGGCTTAGACCAGTGCAACCACGCAGACACTTTTTTTAATGTAATTGTTTTCATGGTTTTTAACATCATGGGGGCACTTATCCATGCTGGTTTAGGACTAAGACCACTATGATTTAGTCTAGTAAACTAGACAAACCCACCTAGCGGCCAAAAACATTTTTGCCTGGCATGTTGGTCTCTAGACTCACTAAGCCTAGCATCACCCATACCAGGCCGGGTAACCTGGCCGACCAATACCAACACAAAGTTGGTTATTTTTCCCCTGTTTGAGTTTTTGGGGCAGGCTTGTCAGGATGATGACATGGCCTTGCGACAGTAGAAACAGTACAACAAGGAAGATGGCTACGGCTAGAGAGCAGTGGTCATTTGACTCAGCTTTGGAATAGCTATTAGAAGAACTATAGTTTGCAACTCCTAATCATAGTTAGCCTCATGAGCCAGACTAACTATGATTAGGCTAACTATGATTAGGAATCAAAGAGGAAAGTCCCCAAAAACTAGACTTTTCCACCTTTAACTGCCATGTTCTTTTTAACATCTTTGAGGAATCCATAATACTTTAGGACTAAGATAGCTAAATAGCTGACAAATTAGTCAGAGGACATTGTTGTCATAGTATTACTGAAACTCAACTAGACTAAAAGGTAGAAAATAGGTTGTACATTGTTTATTTTATAATATTGTGGAAAAATAAGACTCAGCTACTGGCCTTTGAGAAGGTCTGTTCACTTCTAAATATTAATAGCAGCAGCAGTAGTAGTAGTAGTAGCAGTGGTAGTAGTACCCATGAGCTAATATGCTAACAGTAGTTAGCAGTATGTCAGCAGGTTAGTTATTGGACTAAGTGAAGTTAATAGACATTTAACTCCATTGTGTTATTATAGCATGTTCACACACACACACACACACACACACACACACACACACATATATATATATATATATATATATATATATATATATATATATATATATATATATATATATATGTGTGTGTGTGTGTGTGTGTAAAGTCCAATATTAAATGTTCACCCCTAGTTGTCTAAATAGTTATAAGTGTATAATTATTATTTGTAATTTATTTGATCTGGTGTACCAGTTGTCAGTGGTTAGGGATGTTCTCTGTGACAGTAATGAATATCACTCATCTTAGAATCATGGACAAAATAAGACATTTCAACAAATCACCTGAGACACATGGATGTTAGTCTGATGTGTCATTACATACACACGTAACATAAACTGAATTACTGTGACCGATTCATAATTTAATCTTTTAAATTATTAATTGATTGAAAACTTACAAATAGAAAAAAAAAATCTATTATAGAACTGGGATTCTATTGACTGTATGTATTTTAAAACAATCTATGTGTGGCTACATGTGACCTATTAGGTAATTTATCATTTCTGTGTATATTTTATTATTGTATTATAATGTATTTATTTTATTTTTGCAGTAAACGTGGTTAGAAATCATTAGTGCTGCAAAAGCTGCAGATCATATGTTTAGTGATCTTTCACAGCTCTGTGGCTGTGCTGTGGGGTGGTGTTGTTGCAGTGGGGCCTGTGGGAGACACTATCCGTCAGATAAATCGATGCGGCCCTGCGTCCTATGATACCGCGGGTTTATTGTCTGGAACTGACGCACTAAACAGCGGACTTTGGGTGCGGGGTCCCGCTCTCACATTACCATCAACTGGAACTCACGGGGCCCTGATTTGTGACGGACCCGCCTCGTGTTTTAACCGGTGCCTTACCGAAACCAAAACGGCCGCGTCGTCGCCTGGTTGTGCTCAGAGCGCGGCTTTAGTATGAACAGCTTATCGGTATTAGCGCCTGCTGCTCGGTGTGCCCCCCCGGGGTGGGTGTGCACTGTCGACGCTGCTACTGTCTCTTTAAATTTACCCAGGAGCCCCTTAAGGAGCCCCAGGGGCCCCTAGTCCGGCTCCCCACCCTGAAGACAAGCAAGAGCCTTAAAATACATTAGAGGAGGCCTGCGCTGAGGCGCTTCTCACGGGGCTGGACGGAGGAGCGGCTCGGATCGCCGGTGGATTCATGATTGTCTGATTATATGAAAAGTTAACTTGGCTCCCGTGCGGGGCGCGTGGGGGGGGACATCGTAGCGCACGGGCTCCTCTGCGATGGGCTCGTTATAGAGCTCCTGCCAGATGCGTGTCGAACCGTGCCGAGCGTTCTAACATGTTACACTGTGACATGTCCCGCTTCAACGTTACGATACAGTGAAGGAAGGAGGGACAGCAGCCACTATTAAAGCAGCAGCCAGGCAGTAATGGAAGAGAAAGACACGGGGGAAAGCCAGCCTGTGGACCTCCGGTGTACCGAGCAGGCTGAGCTGCTCTCATTAATAATAAGCGGAGAGGAGGAAGCGACGCAAGAGGAGAGTGACTTGGGAGGTAAAGAAAAAACTGTTATTATTCTTGGTGTTTCCCACCGCAGAGTGAGTCTGCGTGGCTGTCAAAGCCACGGCCATTGTCCACCAGCCAGTTAATCCGTGTCAGGGACAATGCCATGGAGCAGCATGGCCCCTCCGTCTCTGTGGCTCCTATAAACAAAGGCTCAACAGCACGCAGGCAGGCGGACCGCGACGCACGGCCGCCACCTGCTGGACACCATGTCTCACAGCAGCTGACACCAGAATAATATAGGTTATTGAAGAAATGACCCAAATCATACAGCAGTCGATTATATTCATGACACTAACGAAGGACGCAGAGAGAACAGGCGGGGGGTGGGGTCAAACATACGGCCCGTGGGCCAAAGGGTCCCATCCGACCCGTGTGGGATGAATTTGTGAAATGCAAAAATGACACTAAAGACATTAATCATCAACTGTCATTTTGGTTCAGGGGTCACATTAATCCAGTTCAACCTTAAATGGGCTGGGCCAATAAAATAATAACATAACATACAAATGATAATTCCACATTTTTGTTTTTGTGTAAAGTTGCATGAAAATGTTGACACGTACCAACTATACTTTCTCAAAAAATGGTATAACATATAAGAACTATGTACAACCTGAAATGTAAAAGAAAAATAAGTGCAGTTGTAGCAACATGCCTGTTGGTAAATGTTGTGTGCCTTTGTAGATCCACTCCAAAAAGGTTGTAATGTAATGTGTAAATGATAAACAGATAATATTGTTGAAAATATACTTTGTTTTTATAGGACTTTATTTAGATAGGTTATACATGTAAACATCTTCTTAATGCAGTTCAACTTTTTTACTCTGAAAGAAAGAGACAATTTTGGAGTTGCCATTATTTAAATTTTTTTTAGGCTATTATGTTACTGATCTGGTCCATTTGAGATGTTATTGTGCTGTATGTGTGTGACCCCTGAGCCAAAATGAGTTTGACCCCCCCCCCTTGCTTTATGTAGTGGAATACAGAAATACTGCATTTAACAACAGACTTCAGCTCCACATTAACATTGTTACATACCAAAAGTTAACAAAATAAAGATGGTAAAGATGCACCATATGTGAGACTCTGGGCTGATGTTTACAGTAATGGTTGATCAGAAATACAATGCCAATACAAATATTATTTATTCAGTTGTATTTAGAGGCTTTTCTCACACTATCTTTGAATTAGCACAAAATGAATCTAAGTACCTTTAACACATAACACCGAATATCTTCTTTCCTGACAACAAACAAGGTGATAGTGATGCATTTCCTAATAGTTCTGTTTTGTCTCCCTCAATCTATGTATTGATACATATGAGTGGCAAAATAAAAGACAAACTAACACAATATATCTTAGGTGTAGGTCCATGACATACAGCTTTGAATCTGCACGTCTGTTAACTCCATTAGAATGATGAAGCAGGATGAAACAAGGGCTGTTTATTTGAAGAAATCTGACAATATATAATGAAACAGACATGAATATATTCCAGAGTAATCATGTTTTAGAAAATATGTCAGTGATGCCCAAGCGATGCATGACTATTTGAATAATATTCCTTCATTTTGTGTTTTGATGCTAGAGATGGAAAGACTATTATTTGTCTAATGTCTTTAAATGTTAAAGTCCAAATTAAATTGATTTAAGTCCTGCACTCATACATCAATATGAATGATTAACCTTCTGAACTGTCATAGAGACACATTTTATGAGTTTATCTAACAGTTAAGAGTGTGATAAAGACTTATAAATGAGCAACTAAATGAAATTAAATAAGTTCAGTTGTTTGTTTAGATTGTTTGTGTTTTATAGACCGCTGTTTAAACTTATTTATAATAGTACTATGTCCTACCATATGATTCCTTCTGATAATGAACAAATTATTCTGAACATTTTTGTCATTTTATTGTATTTTGATCTGCAGTCTAATTGAATGATTAATAAGGATAATCTAATTACATTGTTCCCATGAACAAAGCTGAAAAGAAACCTCAGAAAAGAAAAGCATTAAAAGAAAAGTACTGTCCCAGAATTTTACAAGTGACGTATCCTTAGTCTCATCCCAAACTCAGACTTTCTTGTCATTTGATCACAGATATGACCAGAACCAAACACAGTTTCCCAGGTGTCTGAGTGCAGCATGAATGAATACGATAAATAGATAAAAAAAAAAAAATACCTAAGAACATCCAACCTATCCATAACTCATAAGGTTATTTATATTCTCTAAAGCAGGGGTCACCGATCCTGGTCCTCAAGGGCCACTCTCCTGTATGTTTTCGATCTATCCTTCTTCTAACAGACATGATTTAAATGAGAAGCTTATCATCAAGCTCTGCAGAAGACTGTAACTGCTGTCAGGTGTGCTGAAAGAGGGAACATTTAAATCATGCAGGATAGCAACCCTCAAGGACCAGGATTGGTGACCCCTGCTCTAAAGAAAGACATTTTCTAAATATTCATGACAATGTCTGTAAACTAAGTTTTGCACACTTTTCTATGGCCTGTTACTATTTCATAGACAGGGTCTGTAGTGCCTTCAGGACACTGAGTTTCAATAAACATGACCACACTTACATAAACATTGAAGTCTGTTTTCTCTTCCCATGCCAGAAGAGGATGGTCTCGCTAATGGCCACGCTGAAGAGGAATCAGAGGCTGGTTTGGTCACCCCTGTCTGCTCTCCAGGGACCAGTTACTGGAGCATCACAGAGGGTCCAGACCACCCTCTCCTCCTCTCCCCAGCCCCAGGACCCTCTGGACGGAAACCCAGGGTTCAGCGAGCCTCACGTCCAGGCCTCAGTCGAATTCCGGGCCGTGACCATCGGCGGTACTACCATGAGTACTGGCGCAGCGAGTATCTGATGGACTTCGACCCCCAGCGTCATGGAATGATTTGCATGGTATGCGGCAGTTCACTGGCTACCCTGAAGCTCAGCACCATCAAGAGGCATATTAGGCAGAAGCATCCGGACTCCCTGCTATGGAGCACGGCCGACAAAGAGGTGATCCGATCCGGGTGGGAGAGCCATCTGAGCCTGGGAGGAGGTCAAAGGTCATACAGTTCCACTGTGGCTCCTTTGACCCAGGGAGAAGATGAGCTGGTGGACTCAGGCCAACATGCAGCTGGTGGGTTGGACTCAGCCTGACTTCTCTACATTTCACACTTGGTGGCAGTATAAGTTTATGTGTTGGCAGGAGAAGTGGATGATGTAATGTTTCAGTCGATGAGTTAGAGATCAGAGAGAGAGGCTCTGTCTGGACACGACGGTTTTAATGTAGAAAAAGCATCGTTTTATATCAACCTCAATCGAAACACGTCTATATTGTATGAAACAAAAGCAGACAGCAGCATTTTCTTTCCGCACCATTTGATCTGTAAATACATGTCAACTCCTGACAGAAAGGAACATGTTTATTTTGGCATAGACCTCAGTAAAAACAAGTGGTGACCAGCACAACAAACCGCACACACATTTTACCTCATTTGCCCTATCTCCTATCATTGCGAAAACACTGGTGACTGTCACCTTTGACCTACATTCACCAAAATTTAAGTGCAAACCTGCTTACAAACAGACCAACAAACACACAAACCGACTCAAAAAGAATACCCCTCTCCCCTTTGGGGGGCGGGGTAATTATGGCATTATATATTTTATACATATGTAACTGAGAAAATAAGCATTCCCACAAAATGCATGCTTCATATCACCATCACAGTATGTGTAAATAATAGCCAGTTAAAGTTGTAATTTAGAATTCCTTACATTCACACACACACACACACAAACCAGTAGATGGGTGCTGCCTGACCCTACTGGGAGCAACTTAGGGTTCAATGTCATGCCCAAGGAAACTTCGACATGTGGACAGCCAGAGGCGGGACGCAAACTGTCAACCCTTCGATCATTTGACAACCCGCTCTACCAACTGAGCCACAGCTGGCCAATAATAATAATAATAATAATAATATATTTGTTTGTAATGCACTTTACATCTGCAATAGACAGATCTCAAAGTGCTACAAGACAATTAAAACATCAAAAACACAATTTAAAGCGAAACATTTAAGATAATCCATACTTAACATTTGGATGGTTTAATACTGGTGTTGTTTTTTTTTTTGTCATAATTTGGAACAAAAACATCATCCAGAAAAGTCCTAGTGATTCAAGAGCAAAGAAGGAAATAATTTTAAAAACACAGTTTGTAAAAGGATTTGGATGTTTGGTCCATTATTGATTTAACTAACAGGATCACTCTAGTGAACCATGGTTGAGTTACATCTACAATCCAAAGTCAGTTAAAACTTTACTGTAGCCTTTTGTTAACTGTGACCACAAGCATTAACGAACTGTCTGCGGTGGAAAAACGAGTCTTTTCTGTTTCTGTGTTTGTTTTATCATACTCTAGACTGAATTAGAATTGTACATTTTACAAGGACATGCAGAAGAGGTATAGTATAACATGTATATTTACACAATAATAAACCTCACAGGGAGTAACTTGAAATGCTGCTGCTTTCCATGTTCCCTGTTGACTTACTTCAGACACTTTGAACTGACCATGGGAATAATCGGAATTTAGTCACCACCTAGACAGTTAGTGTGCAATAAAATAACACGTATTCATATATATCATAAAGCAGCAGTGTATTGTGCAGACTACTGACGTGATATATCATATTAAAATAATTAAAAGTTCAGTTTGGAAGATTTTCTTGCACTTCGGTCAGCTTTATGAGTGTTATGTGCTTTAAGATATTAATGAAGTAATTATGATCTGTTGCAGTTGCTGAGAAATAATATATACTTACATTATAGTTACTAAATAAAATGTTGATGATCTGAATATGATCTTACCAATAAAAGTGTATTATATTTGACATTTTTGTTAGCTCATAAAGACCCAGATATGTACTGATCTAAAATGTTTAATACCTGGTGATCCACTATTTCTATCACTATATGTAAGTAACTGGTGTAAAGTGCCGTTTCATAGTCATCAGATGTGACCCGTTTGGACATTTAGAGGCTCCATAATTACTGTGGAAACACCATTGTCATCTTCTTCAACATTGATTTACCAGTAAAACCCCTAGAGTTGGATCAATGACATTGGATGGCGACACTTGGTTTATGTTCACTTAATGATATATTTTACTGGAAAATACTCTTTTTTTTTTTTTCCTGTTTTCTGTTTTTTTTTTGCATAATGACCCTCAAGTTTAATCTGAGCTTTTATGAACATATCATTGGTACATTACTAATGGAAAATAATAGATTTTCACTGTGAAAATGCAAAACACAGAGGATTATTTCATAACAATTAGTGACAAATCATTTAAGAAATATTAAATATAGAGGGAAAAAAATCATTTGAGAAGTACTATAAAAGTAGCCTTGGGTATTTATGGGTTAAATATGAATTGCCTGATGTACCATTGTTTAGTTATTCTATTCATACGACTGTTTGACTCTGATGCTAAATGTTCCTCATGTTCTTTATTCGCAGTAGAGCAGCCTGACCCAGTGATGCCTCAGGAACAGTCACAACAGTCCCTCAGTCTGTCACCACACTCTGAGGAGGGTGAAGCCCCCCAGTCCCAGGACCAGAATCAAGACCAGGACCAGGGCCAAGACGTCGCCGGTCCGTCCGCCCAGACCCTGGAGCGCTACCTGAATGACTCACTGCACGCCTGGTTCCGCCAAGAGTTCCTGATGGAGTACGAAGCCGAGGCTGGCCGACTGCTGTGCATGGTGTGTGGGGGAGAACTGCCCTCCCTCCACCTTGACCACATCAAGAGGCACGTGCTCGACACCCACCCAAACTCCCTGGTCTACAGCTCCGAGGAGAAGCACTGCATCCTGCAGGCCTGGGCTCAGACTCACGGTGAGAACACACAACCATTTGTTTATGAGAGGTCCTATATCAGGAGGGAGGGGCTGCGCTTTCAATGTTACAACTATAGTATTTAATTAAAGATAGTTTTTGTTATTTTACATACTTTTAACACTTAAATTTACATACTGTCACATTAGTTTATCCCTCAAAAACCTACACAGCCACCAGAGATGAAAAACATCTACTAATCTAAAATGTTAAGTAACTCTTTAACTACTAATCCTATCAATACTTGTAAATAATTCAGGTAAAGTAAAATTTTTCAACTTTTCAATGACATCAGACATGACCCATACGATTTATCAACAATAAACCCTATTTAGTTTGATAAACGGCAGTGGATGGAGACGCTTGTTTTTATGTTCAGTGCATTTTTGCTGAAAAAACCTATTTTTCTGAAGTTTTCTCTCTTACGATATAACAGCCTTTGAGCTTTGATGAACATCTACAACATCATCACTAAATTAAATGTAAGAAAATATCTGATTTTAACTTAACAATGGACAATACAGAAGATAATATTATGATAAACTGTCACCAAAAAATAATTCAAGGACTTTAAGAGTTAAAGAAGATTGCTATTATTTATAAAGCACTTAATGTTGCAGCTGGCCAAGGTGCTGTACATGAGTCATAAAACAGGAGAATAAATAACTAAAAACAGTAGTAGCACAGAATGTAAAGTGGGCTAAGAAAAATATACAACCATCATAAAAACAAACAAATTAAAATCAACGTACAACATCTTACTCATTGATTAAATGCCAACGATAAAAGTGCATTTTAGATGAAGGCTGTAAGGAGGCACATTAGTGATGTGTGACAACATGGAGCTCAGGCCGCACTGAATTACTGTTGTATTTTTCAAAATTTAATTCATATATAACATAACATACTGTTACAGAGTTCAGTTGTTCCATAACAGACAAGTTTTCTGGCATCATATTGTTAGTTTCATTTATTTGTGTATCTAGGACCATGTAGTCAACATGAAAACTGGCACTTAGCAAAAAATAGTTTTCTACTTTTCAGCCACTGTCCCTATCAAGACGTGATAAAAAAAAATATGCAGTTACTGAAAATATGCAGTTACTGTTTAGACACATACAACAAACTGTGTACCAGGAAATGCCCGCAGTAGAATAAACAACACAGTTAAGATCAAATGACTGCATTGATGTTAGTTTGTTGATATCCACATTTACAGTCCATGACAAGATACAGATGATTATCTAAATCCAGATCAATTAATGTGGTATTTTAGACTCTGGAACGAAACGGTTAATAAAGTTGAACTGTTTGATGAATATAAAATGAATGACTCTCAAATCCAATCAAACTTTTTTTTTTTTTTTTTTTTTTTTTAATCTGTTATTTTCAGAGCCTTTATTGAGGATGTGATGTTTCAGATTCTGTTTGACAGAAGAAAAAACTGACATGAAACACATGGCGGGTAAATAGTATTTCTGAGTCATTTAGTGAAAATTACAAGATAAGTGGAGAACAAAATCATTACTAGGAAAAAATACATTTTAAACAGTGAGGATTTACATCGTGAAATAACGAACAAATGTTTGTGGACACAAATTATTCAAATGCAAATAACCATATGTAATGTAAAGAAATGCAAGAGTTATGTCATCTGTGTAAACTTGACAATAAGTTCATTAAAATGTCTTTGTTTATGGTGCTTTATCTTTCTCTTCATCACAACAGAAGAGGCACAAAACTCAATCAAACCAGAGCCTGACACCAAAGACAGCGGGGTGGACCTTTTTGCTCAGGATGTGGAAGCCATCCAGATCAACTCAGACTTGTATCCAGAAGGTGATGGCACTTTAACTCAGGACACTTGCCTCATCGGAGAGGACGGAAGTGTCGGAGCTCCTCAACAGGGACCCCAGCCCATCCGCCAGCCCAGGAAGAGGCGTCTGCGCGGTGGTGACCCGTGGCGGTTGCGCCTCGACTACCTGGTGGCCTATGGGCCTCAGGGTCGGGGCACCTACTGCATGGTGTGTTCTCAGGTCCTGCACGATACCAAGGTCAGCAGCTTCCGCCGCCACATCCAGGAAAGTCACCCAGAGACCACCACCCTGAGCAGACAAGACAGAGAAGCCATGGCTGCTGCCTGGACCAAAGATTGCTCCAGCGAGGGCACGCAGAGTCAGGAAGGTGAGACGCAAATACAGGTCCATTAACACCAGCTGTGGTTACCAGGGCGTCTGAAGAATCTTGAATTCACATATTTACACATTAGTTTCCTGTCGCCTGAACTGTCTGGATAAGTTATTTTCCATCAACTGAACTGAAATGGGGGATCAGTGCACTATCTACCCCACTGCACTTGGCAGTGGGGTAGATAGTGTGGGGGGGAGTGTGGACAGTGGACTAACCCAATTCACTCTGCACATGCTCAGTTCAGTCCTTACTCCACACGGACAGTTGTATCCACGCATCCACATTAATGAGGGAAAACATCATTTTGTACTCAATAATATTTGTTCTGCAATTATTATTTTTGTGATTTATAGTTCGGAGTTGGACTCATGATAGATAGATAGATAGATAGATAGATAGATAGATAGATAGATAGATAGATAGATAGATAGATAGATAGATAGATAGATAGATAGATAGATAGATAGATAGATAGATAGATAGATAGATAGATAGATAGATAGATAGATAGATAGATAGATAGATAGATAGATAGATAGATAGATAGATAGATAGATAGATAGATAGATAGATAGATAGATAGATAGATAGATAGATAGATACTTTATAAGATTGTAATATGTTGGCTCAATTCCACCTGTTCCAACCCAACAATTTATGTTGAAATTAATAACCAGTTAACACTAGCTTTACAGTCCCCAGTGTGACTTGACTGGGAACAGTAGGAACCAAGCTGTTGCAGTAAACAGATTCATTTCCCTAAATTCCAGGAATCATCAGTTTTTGAGAGTATGGCTCTGAAATAGACATTAAAATCTGTTTTAAGTAGTCTGAAAAAGGTCTTAAAAGGTTTTAGATTTAACTCGTAGGAACCCTGTATTTAAAACACACACCTTTCTAGAGCTCTCAGACCTGGAAAAGTTAAAGAGTAAAAGTAAAATTATTGAAAGTTTTAGGAGAGTTATTTGCTTTATTTTTTAGTTTGTGCACTTTTCTACCTCCGTTAACTTTTCAACCCTGAATTTTATCTGTAATGAAGTTCACAAAATGAACTTCATATTTGGGACAACTGACGAAACAATATTAATAATAGACTTAAGGTGCTTTTAGAAGTTATTATTAGAATATAAACAATGTTTTTGTCCTGAATTGTGGATCTATATTATTTAATGTGTAACAGAATAACTTAAGAGATATCCCATGCATTTGAAATTAATATGAAAATAATCAACAGTTAGAGAATGAAAACGGCTGGTAGACTATTTAGTTTTCTCACAATACTCAACATTATTAACATTTATTAAGTGTCTTTATGTTCTAAAAGGGTTAGAATTTCACTTGAAATGATGTAATTAGTCACAGAAATGTCCTAGAAATCTTGACGTTCGTCTGTAAAATATGTGTACATTCCACATTCACATTGAAGTCACAGCCCTAAACTGCAGTGTTAGTGGGTAGAAGATGGGCTTTGATAAAAAAGAGGGCAGCCACGTTCTTGCATAGTTCCTGGCACAGCGAGTAGAGAAGAATGTGAAAGTAAGGCAGTATGATTTATTAGAAGTGGAGCCTCCTCCTCCCTCCCTCTGCTTTTGTTTCAACAGAAATCAACTTGGGCAAAGCTGACGTCCTGAATACCATACAGGGGCCGAACGAGGACGCCTCCCCTGATGTTCAGATGTGCAGTAAAATGATGAAGGAGGAGGAGGAGGAGAGCGGGAGCGCGGGGAAAGGGAAATCCAGCGCAGCCACGTCCTCCCGTCACGGCCACTACCCCGGTAAAGACCAGCGCAGGAACTACCAGACGCGCTGGCGGACGGAGTTCCTGATGGATTACGACTGCCGCAGGCACGGGCTCATCTGCATGGTGTGTGGAGCCACGCTGGCCACGCTGAAGGTCAGCACCATCAAGAGGCACATCCAACAGGTGCACCCGCGCTCACTGTACTACAGCGGCGAAGAGAAGCAGGAGGCCCTACTGAGCTACAACCAGACCGCCCTGCACTTTATCCACTCCGACGACTGCTTCTCCCAGGACCACGGGCACACCGAGCTGGCACCCACCCCAGCACACTTTGGCACTTAGAAAGGGCTTCATCTGTCGACCCCTGGTCAGAACAACAGCCTCAAGGGAGAGTCCACTAGTTAGGAAAGAGGGTCTTAAAAACATATGTCTGTCCTCACTACCAAACCCATCTGTCATATGGAGCTAAACAGCAAATGCTAATACATTTTGTCTGGCCACTTCATATTCATGTTAAAGAAAGAACGTTACAAGCAGCAAAAACATTGATGATCATCAATTGTTCATGCAGCACATCGCTGCTTGTGAGTTTTCATGGTTAGTTGAACTCAGTGGGAGAAAAAAAAAAAAAACAGGCCTTTGTTTAACAGAAAATACTTGCAAAGATGTGATAATTCAGAAATTTATTTATTTATTAACATTAAAACTCAGCCTCAGTTTTCCTAATTCTAACCAAAATGCTTTTATTCTTACTGATCACCTTCTACTCGTCCTTAAAAAGGTTAAAAATGACGCTTTGTCACGAGCCAAAGCACTGATTATGTTTGTAAATTATTTTATTTGAATAACATTATATTTATAACAAAATGTAATAATAGATTTGATTTATAATGTGCTTTTCATTCAAAGAATCTCAGAGTGCTATAGCAGAAAAGGACAGATTATTAAAAATGTCAAAACATCAATTATAGGCTTCCTTAAATAGATCCGTTTTCAAGTCATTTAAAAATGTACTTGGATTTGCAGTTTAGTTTCGCTCCAATGTCATTTCTGTGAGTTTGGGTTGTCCCTGCTAGTTATGGATGAATGTATTATCCATAAAAAATAGAATGAAGTAGAATTTTGCTCATAGTACGTTGACCTGTCAGTTCCATTCCACCGCCTAGAACAGAGTTTTGGCTTAAGACTTTTAAGACCTCTTTTGACAGTTTTTGGGTTTCCCTTTAACTCTGGATCTGAGAGCATCGCTGAGGCTGAAACACAGGTAACATCCCCACAGTGGAAATATCACAAGTTCAAAACGCCATTGGAGCAGAGGAAAATTTACCCATTACACTTTCAGCAATTGAATCTTCTAAAGCTCTTTTTTTTTTTTAAATGTATTTATTGTTATCACCCATCTTTTCACCAGTCTTTTATTTTGGTACGGTGTGTGTGTGCTGCTTGACCTCTTGGCCAGGTTGCCCTTGTAAAACAGATCTTAATAGGATTTTATCTGGTTAAATTTAAAAACAAAAAACAACCAAAGTGAGCTGTACTGAGATACAGATTCACACAGGACAGTAAAATGTTATATTATAGAAAATAACAAATGGATTAAAAAGGAAATGGCAATTATTATTACTGTTGTGCAGAGATGAATTTAGTCATTTCTGTGTCAACACAACCAGATCAGGATCTGTTTATCATTTGTGTTAATTTGTCGTCTTATGATGTAGCTCAAATTGTTCTGAGCTAATGTGAAATAATGTTCTGAAACGTGGCTAATAGTTACAAATACTGTCTAAGGCTGTGTTCAGGCAGCACGTGTTAATGCGCAAGTCAAGAGGTTTTTTGTTTTTTTGGTTTTTTTTTGGGGGGGGGGGGGGGGGTGAAATCCAATATTTTCGTGTGTTCATTCACATTGCACATTAAATGGGACTTCTATCAGTTTTGAGAATGAACCTGTAGTGACCTGCATGTGCAAAAGGTCCGACTGTAATATGTGACCACGCAGGCACGCACTGTGTTTACAGAAGTCAATGTGTTTTTCCTGGGATGTTGTAGTTTAATGATGTAAAGGTTGGATAAATACAACCTGGTCGTTCAGACTGAAGCCGCGTAAAACAAAATACCAGATATGTATAAGATTTAGGAACACATATGAAAGTGGCCTGGGTCAGATTTGTGCTGTTCAAACTGTCTACAGGTCACATGTGGGAAAAACAATCAGATTTGGGTCACATTTGACTGTAATCTGAATGATGTTATTGACCCATATGGTCATTCATTCAGATCCAATGAAAAACACAATTTATGTACAGACCATGCCACCAACACTGTGATTCTGATTCACATGAAAAAACCAACTCAAATCCAGCTCAATGTACTCAATTAAAACCTCAACAACTGCAAAAATTACAATCTTACCAAATGTATTTATCTTATTTCTAGTCAAGGTATCCCATCACACTTAAAATAAGACATGATCACTTTTCAGTGAGATATAAGAACTGTTTTTTTGATAATAAATCTCTAAAATCTTATTTCAAGAAATCTTACCATGATAGTTTTCACTTTCTTTTTTTGTTGCTTAATTCCAAACAACATTTTCTTCTTTTTTTTTTCTTTCTTTTTTTTTTTAACTTATTTTATTGAGTTTTTTCAGCCCTAGGTTATTTGCAATATATCACCTATGCACAAGGATATAAAGGAAATAGCCTAGGTGACATTTATGTATAAAAATAAAATCTAACTAAGAGCATAACAGACAACACACAAACAAACAGTACCTCACACAATAAAATAACTGTATCCTATCTTATGTAAGTCAGTCAGTGTAGACATGGTTCATCTCATCAATTAAGGTGGTTCATTATATATGTACTTTTAGGCTTTTTGCTATTTTGATTAATTCAAGCAAAAAATAATCTGACAGTAAAAGTGGTTGAAATGATCTCAGTAAGATTTCTTAAAATAAGATTTTCCAGATCTATTGTCTAAAAATCAGTTCTTATATCTCACTGAAAAGTTATTATTTAGGTGATTATTTCTTATTTTAAGTGTGCTGAGAAATGAAGAAAAATACATTTGGTAAGATTTAGGTTTTTTTTTCCAGTGAATTCACTTCTTTATGCGCTGGAGAAAAACATCCCACAGCTATATATATATATATTTCATATCAAGTTTTTCACATCTGCATATAAACCAAGTTAAATGAATGAAATCATGCCCAGCTGATAATAAGTGTTCCAGTTGGGACGCTAATATGAACTGGCCTCTGAGGCTGTTGTGGTTCAGTTCGTTCACTGTGGTGCTCTCAGTCCAGACTGAATCCAGGGTTCTTTTCTGATCCGGGTCCAGAGTCTTGTGCTCTCAGGAAGTTAGAGGAGGAACGTTCGATGGGGCCGAGGTTGAATTAAGTCGAACGATAATTTGTCTGAAAACAACACAGCACTTTGTCCTCAAAAATGTAGTAACCCCCCCCCCCCCAGCTTTCCTTGTGTACAGCCAACTGAATGAGACTGATGTTATTATTGCTGAAGACAATGAATGCCACCGTGCAGTGAGTGACTTCACATGTGTCGAGTCTATTTAAAATCTTTGTTTACAGCAGAGGAGAAGGGCCTCCTCCTCTTTGTCACCATTTTACTGAGATATGTTATCTCTTCATTACTCTGCTCCGTTCACCGGCCTGCATTTACAACACATCACAGCTCAGAGCGACACGCAAACCATCTGTAAATATGTGCAAATTGACTATTATTATTATTATTATTATTATTATTATTATTTTTATTTTTTTTCCTTTGTATAAGCACTTTTATGCACCCTGGTTTCTACAAATTGTGTTTGTAATTACAGTATGTCCAGCTTTTCTACTTTGAACATTTCAGAAAACCTGGAGAACAGTTCATTTCCTCCAACGTCGGTACTTCTTCCATCTTTTTTTTTTTTTTTTTCATTCACTGTACAGTAAGTTTATGCAAAAAAACAAAACAAAAACAAAAACAAAAAAAAAAGCCAGAATTGCATAGAGGTGTCACAAAAGAAGAATCTGCCATAAATGTCACTTCTTCACCTGGAAAATATAACTCAGGGATTCTGTTTTCATCAAAACATTTCAGCCGTGATCTTTTAGTACCGATTTGGACGGTCAGCTATGGATGGAGGTGTCATAGTTTAAGGGTCACTGAGGAAAATGTGAGGAATAAAAGTCAAAATAAAGTGGTAACTCAGAGGAAATAGTATTTAAAGTTTTGCTCCTTAAACGTGAAATTCAATTACTTCTTTACACTAGAAAAAAAAAATGAAAATCCTAATCCTGTCACACTTAAAATAAGACATAATCACCTAAAAAGTCACTTTGTACTGAGATATAAGCACTTATTTTTTAGGTAATATCTCTTAAAAATCTTATTTGAATAAAATCTGAAAATTAAAAATATAATTGAACGAAGATAAAGTTGAAGATTTTTTTTTTTTTTCTTAATTCAAGCAAAAAAAACAAGAACAAGTGAAAATGATCTTGGTAAGATTTCTTAACATAAGATTTTCAAGATTTATTGTCTAAAAATAAGTTTGTATATCTGACTGAAAAGTTATTACTCTTTCGGTGATTATGTCTTATTTTAAGTGTGATAAGACATTTGGACATGAAATAAGAAAATTACACTTAGTAAGATTTGGATTTTTCCAGTATATTGTTGAAATATTACAATAAAATGGCAACTTTATCTTGACATATTGTGACTTTTAGCAGCCAAAGCATTTATTCCACTTAATCTGACTTTACACAATTGAAAGATAAAAGCAATTGGTTGTTGAATTAAAATAAATGGGCAGAAATACTCAAAAAGAAGAGTTAAAAAAAAAAAAAAGAAACTTATGAAGGAAATGTTCATCTTAAAACAGGCCCACAGTCTAGAAGAGTTTCAACATGGCACTTGATTATTTAAAGTGAAGTAAGTTCCAGTGAAATGAATGATTTGTTAATATAATGTGTGTGTGTGTGTGTGTATGTGTGTGATGGTTTGAGTCACAGAGATTCAGATTTTATTTTTTTTTTCTTCCGCCTTTCATCTGTATTTGGTCGACATGTGAGATACGCTCCTCGATCCTTTGAATAAATATTCACCACAGTGAGTTTACTGCTTCTGGACAGTTTTTATTTCACACACACTCAACATTACCTCAGTTTTCAGTAGTTATGTTTATTGGCAAGAATCTAGTAATATGGTAGATTATAATATATCACCATATTGTTAAGAAAGCAATATTTTTTGATTTGTGTCTTAATTTTTTATTATTTTTTTAAGATTATTTCTTGGAAATGTTTAATTAAACCACAAATACTAAACATATTTTTTATTTCAACAGAACAGGGTCTAATGCTTTATCACTAAACATTCTGTAAAAATTATAACATGTGGTATTACCAGTTCAAAAGACACACACACACACGAAAATATGTAAAACAAGTCAGTCAGAAATGGCAGACCTCCACCATGGCTTGATTTTTCAGTAATTTTTGTATTAAACTCAATATTATAAAAAGAAAAAACAGGACATTCTGCAATGCTTGGTTGCTGAGAAAACTGATAAAATATTGTTTAAATGTGATTTTCCATGTTAAATAAAAACAGGATATTTTTCATTTTAATTTTTTTCTATATGTCATTTCTGCATTCGCTTGCAATTTTATTTTATTTTCTTTAGAGGATCTCAAATTATTTAAAAAAAAAAAAATCCTGGGTTCAGTTTATGTGATATGGCCATTTCAATATTCAATTACTTATGATGTCACTGTGACATCATGTGACGTGACGTAACAACCATATTGCATATTTTTGATCTTATATTTAATATGAAACACAGTCTATTGTCGGATTTGATCAAAAGTGTCAATAACCCTGATTTAAAGTCAAGGTCAAATAGTTTGCAAATACACCATTGGCTTGACGTAATATGACGTCAAACTGTGTCGTGATGGAGCCACAGGTGTTGACCCGTCTGATGTCTGAAGGTGAGACGATGTGAATGAAAAAAAAAAGTGAGATTCTATCTTGTCGAATCCTGAGATATTACCACTAATGTGTTTTCGCTGTTTACCTTCAGTGTGACCTTGACCTTTGACCTTCATTGTTCAAAATCTAATGGGTTCTTCCATGACCCATTATTTATCATTCCTGAAAGTTTCATCAAAATCAGTACAGAACTTTTTGCTTAATCTTGCTAAAAGACAAACTCTAATTTAATACCTCTATGGCAGAAGTAATAATGTTTTATAGAGATTATAGTTGAAGATCCTTCTCTATAAACAAAACAGCTTTATTAAACAGAAAAGAAAACCCAAAAAAACAAAGATGAACCATCGCATTTGAATGAATACCTACAAATATCAAATATCAATACAGTACTTTTTAGTCTCATTCAAGTATTGTCAAATGAAATCTAACAATATATTGCGTAACCTATGTTTTCTTACAATTTTCAAAGGATTATATTTTTGTTAATTTCCATCTTGACTGATATTTTTCCACACCTTACATTTTGGCTCATCTCAGCTGGAAAAACACAGGTGATCCTAAGAACATTAAATATTCATCTGTTCCATTTAAGTGTCTCAGAATGTCACAGCACAAAATAAAAGCCTGAAGGTGATGCAACTGCATGATCCACGTCTTTACACCTGTTTATGATATCTGTAGTAAAGGAAAACTAACTTTTTTTCACATTAGGATTTCAATATGTGACATGTTGCAGTGCAGTGGAGTCCAAATAATGAGTCAGTGTGTAGTGAACAGTCTGTTCTCACTTTACTTTAATCCACAGAGAAGGTTAGTCATTCATTAACAGAAGAAAGAAAAGTTTACCTCAGGGTGCTTCTATTAAACTGGTGTTAAAAACAGGACATGGAGCTAAAAAATTCAAACCAGATATAATGATTAATGTTAGAAAACATGTTTGGGCCTGTTTTAAAAACTAAAAAGACAAATGCTTATCAGATAAAGCACATTTTATACTATTTTACATTATTTTTAATATAAATATCTGCAATTAACATGGTCAAAGGGACCAAAATTACATGCTACATTTAAAATAAAATCTTTTATTTTCTCACAGATACAGTTTGAAAATTGAACTAATTGTGTTTCACATAAATGACTGCTGTTGCAAAATCATCTGTGATTTATATGTGTTCAATTGAGCAGGTTCTGCATGTTATGCAAGTGGACACCATGGTTTACATACAAAACCTGGAATGAGACTGAGATTCATTAAAAACCCATGTATGGGATAGTAGATCAATAGTATTGATGTCTTTATTTATAGCAGTATATAAGACAATTTCAAACCATATTTTTGAGATAGAACGAACATCTCAGTAGCTTTTCCTGCCCCAATTTTACATTACAAATTGATTAATTTTAGCATGGCTCAGAGTATTTTATTTTGCATTTATGTGAGGTCATCGTTAGATTAATTTTGGGTGTAAAATGTCTAAATTTCTCATTTATTACCTTTCAATATTTCAGGCTACTTGCAAAACCAGGGACGTCAAAGTCATGTTAGTTCAGCCCAATGTGATCTGAAGTGGCCAGAGAAGTAAAATAATAATCTATAAACATAAAGTCATCTCCAAATTTAACTGTTTTAGACTGAAAAATAGTAAAATTACATGATAAATATTCTTATATGTAAAAACTATAATGTAAAAATGCGAACCAGGCAGTCAAGAGACAACAGACCTCCATTATTATTACATATAAATCATTGGTACAGTTTCTTATCTTTTCATGGTTATTAGATATAAGATATGAACATTCAGAGGGTCCATAGTTACCATGGAAATACAGATTACTCATGTTATTACCACCGCCACGGAGGTATTAAATTCAGATCTGTCTGTCTGTCTGTCTGTCTGTCTGTCTGTCTGTCTGTCTGTCTGTCTGTCTGTCTGTCTGTCTGTCAGCAGGATTACGCAAAAAGCTCTGAATGGATTTTGATGAAACTTTCAGGAATGATAGATAATGGGTCAAGGAAGAACCCAATAGATTTTAAGCAGTGAAGGTCAAAGGTCAAGGTCACACTAAAGGTCAACATCTAAATCAGTGAGTACAGTAGTAATATCTTAGGATTCAGACAAGACAGAATCTGGCAGGTTTTTTTGTTTTGTTTTTTTCACATCGTCTCACCTTCAGACATCAGATGGGTCAACACCTATGGCTCCATCAGATCACGCTTTGGCAGAGGTCTATTAATAATAATCATAATAATAATAATAAAAAGGAGTAAAAATATTTGAGGGGGAAAAAAGTCTTGATTAAAGTACTCATAACTCATACATAGCAGGGTTAATTTTGCTATTATGTAACGGTATGACATGCATGTTGAATATTTAATCCCCTACAGTCAATGACACATAAAGTGTGTTGATCGCTGGTACAGAAGCTGATGTTTCATTCAATATTTACATATGTATGTGTTCCTT
This sequence comes from Siphamia tubifer, assembly GCA_020466265.1. NCBI lineage: Eukaryota > Metazoa > Chordata > Actinopteri > Kurtiformes > Apogonidae > Siphamia > Siphamia tubifer. The sequence continues at coordinate 15,714,336 of CM035800.1, read as the reverse complement.
ATTGTATTATATAAGTCACACTGGCTTCAAATGGGCGGAAAAGTCCTCATGTGACTATTAACCCTCACTGGTTTTAGATACTAGTGTGGTCTAAAAGTAGAAAGCATTAATCCTCTCTCCACCCAAAACGGACAAATCTTCTTATTTTAGACATGTTATTTTGATGTTTTTTTCCCCCCCTTTTAATCTGCTGTCTTCCCACACTGTGGCATGATGGGAAAATATTTATTGTGCCATTTGTGCGGCGTGAACAGATCCACCCAAACACTGTCCATTGATGTGTTTTTATTAATTTCACTTTGACATCAGTACAGAGACCACATACTTTTTTTTTTATTATTATTATTTTCTGTTGGTTTTTTTTTTTATTATTATTATTTATTTCCTGCAACATCTTTTCCCAAAGCTTTAAAAGTTGAACCAAAGTCATAGCTAATACAAAACAGAGCCGATGTTAGTGAACAACATCTAGATACCAGTAAGAGTAAAAAAAAAAAAAAAAAAAAAGCAAAATAAGACTCATTGGACAAAATAAAAAGGAAAAAAAAAAAAGGAATAAAACAAAAAGTCTCCTTTCACACACTCCCATGCCTGATGAAAACACACAGGGACAAACAGGAAGAGAAAAGCAACATGCTGTGAGGGGACAGCGCCAGACGGGAGTTTATTCAGATTATATATTACAATATTGTAAAGAAATAAAAATACTACAAGTCCCAGACAGTAGTCATTGTGGTAAGAAACGGTAACGTGGCCCCTGCTGTGCATGCTCGACAGGGGCCACACACACACAACAGGCTCAACATTAAACGGGTCACTTCATCCAAAATTCAACCTCCCGAAAAATTACATTTACACCAAATTTTTGTGGAACCATACAAGTAATCGATTCCTCTTTTGATCCAGAGCTACTGTCAACTTTTATTTGACCAATTTTCCCTTCGAATTTGACATTTTCTTTCAAAACCTCAATCCATAAATGTCTTGCTACTGATCTTTTTTTTTTTTTTTTTTTCAGCAGGATTGTGCAAAAAACTATTTCTTAATCGTGTTTTTATTCCAACACTGCAAAACAAGAGGTTTGATGTATCACTAGGATGCAGATTCATTTCATTTGACTTTAATTATGTGGAAATTGATGGGTAAGAAGAAAAAAAACACACCAGGGAGATTAAAGAGACAAAATGTCTTGTGATGTGTTTAATTAAAAGTAGTTTTTGTGTGTGTGAAACAGTAAAATAACAGGTTGAAATCTGGATCAGTGGCCCTTTCAATGACCTTAAATTACTGTGTGTAAACTTATTACATTTTCCAATATTTTGCATGGATTTTGAGGCTTTTATTGATCTGAAAACGTTGCCTTTTTAAAGCTAAAATATGCAACTTTTTCCACATTAAAAATAAATAAATAAAAACAGGATGCATAACAGAGTGGGTGGAGAGATTGTTGTGGATGCATTCCAACCAACTTAAGCAGTTTGGACACCAACGATCAGAACCTCCAATTAGAAACGTTGCATATTTTGACTTTAAATTCAGAGTGAAGGGCATGCATATGGAGGAATGTTCCACCAGAGAAAACATTCAACGATCCATCAGATGTTGGAGAAACAGATACTGCATCAAGAAAGCCATGAAAAGGAGGGTCTTCCACTGATAGTCCCTCAGTTTTTAGGGGGACATCTATGTACTTTAGGGGATGATGAAATGGACAGCAACACTAACATATCGGCCATTTTTTTTTTTTTTTTATTCCATTCTATATAAGTCATCCCTTATTAAAAATAAAAACAATATGGAGATGTAGCAGTAGTGCTAACATGACTATGGTTTTTTTATACTCAAAAAACACCACCGAAACGATCACAAGTAATCATATTAAAACAAAAAGTCAGGGTCAACAGTATGATACACAGCCTATAGAAAGGGTGAGAATCTGCTTCCAGCCTAAACTATGACATGCGTCTTAATGGCAGTCAAAGAAAACAAAAAAAAATAAAGAATTAAAAAAAAAAAAAAGTGACAAACAGACCTCTATAGTAAACCACCCCGAAAAATTGTTCCCCAGCTACGCTCTTTATTCACAGCTTACTCCCCAATGTTGTTACAGTGACCCCTAAATGCACACAACAGGTGTTCGATGGAAGGAAATGAATGGATTTGTATGTTTTAAACTGGAATCACAAACAAGATTCATTCACTGGTAGGGTGTTAGTCTGTCATAATTCTGATCATGCATGATAAGACAACCTGAACTGAGATCAATAAACCAATCGTACACCTTTATCAATATTCTACATATTCAGATCTTCGGCTTAAATGATGCAAAAACTCATGTTACTTTATCAGAGATGGGCGATATGTAAATTAACTGTACTGAAAATGTGCATTTGTTTTGTCATTTGCTGGACACGAAGGAAGATTATTTGTATTAAATGTAACTTAATGACATTTTCTTCTTAAATATTATATTTTACTACCTGGTTACTGTGCAAAACTCCTCCTTTAAGTTTAATTTTTGTTTTAATGAACCTACTTCTGTTGCCGAAATATATTTAATAAACTAAATATATTTTTCTCTACTGGGATCTGAACATATTTAATTCCTGTTTTGTACCATTTACTTGTATAGAATGATAGTAGTTCCCTTGAATCCTTCATATGTGTATATTTTTTTAGAGTTAATTTATCAAAATACTTTTCATGTATTTGTGGCCCATCTCTGGTTATAGTGCAGTACAAACTGAGCTAATCATACACAAACATAATTAAAACATGTCCGTACAACTTTTGGAGGAATTTTCTCAAGAAAACAAAGTTATTTGTGATTCCAATTTAAAAATTCAACTTATTTAAAGGCAGAAAATACATAAAATGAGGCTCAAGTCTGATAGTTATTTAGTGATTTATTAAAATCAGACATTAGAGCTGTTTCTAGATGATCTCCAGATAATCAGATATGGAGGTTTTTAATTTAGGGCTGTGAAAACACATCAGGGAGTGTATCTCTTAACTTATCACAAACAAACAGGACTTCAATTCCCAAGAGGAGCATAAAAAAAAAAAACCCTCCAGATTTACGTTATGAAGCTCAGTGACGCTAATGATGCCAAGCTAATAGGGAGTCAAAGCAGCCGTCCTATAATTAATATTAATAATAGTAATAAGTAGTGACAAGTAGAATCAAAATGTACAGGTGAATGTGAGACGTCAACACTGTGTGGCTTGAACAGGTGCGACAGAAGGAGTCAGGACTGCTGTACGGGAGGGAATTGTCCTTCCATAGAAAAAGCGAGACTAATGTGTTCCACACAGCAGAGAGCCTGATAGAAGGTGTATTTACATACAGAAAACTGGTCAAAAAATGCATCTGATCAAAACAGGGTGAACTAGACCAAATTATCACAGCTGGCTCAGAGTTCCAATCCTTTTATTTCAACCTGCTCATGGGTTTAAAAAAAAAAAAAAAAAAAAAAAAAAAAAAAAAAAAGTTCAGTGCATTGCAGAAACTTACATACACAGGTGCCTGTAAAGGTGAATGAAAACAAAATCAACAAACAGGCCAATCAGTAACAGCCCATTCCCGGCTTCCGACATTAACCTAGATTTAATCAACAGCTGTAGAGCAAGAGAGAGTAGGATAAGCTTAGCCACAAAACACCCAAAAGGTTGGTTTATGCTTTTCTTTTTTTTTTTTTTTCTTTTTAAACATTTTTCCTTTTGTTTCCAGCTTAAGTCATCTGTCTACCTTCAAGAAACGTGTGTTTTTAAGTACAGACATTTGCTTTTGTGTGACAAAACAAGCCATCATCCACCCCCTGCTCGCAGATGAAACCAGGTCATAGATTCAGTCTAGTTCACTCGACCCTGCCTCCACTCCCCTGTGGGGCGCCAAACAGACAGGCGGGGTCAGCCGCGGCGTTACATCACTTCCTCGCTAGCGACGCACTTCCTGTCTGCACAGGCACAGTTCTTTTCTAATGCTTGCAAGTTAAGCTGCGCAGTAGTTTTGAATAGAGTAGCTCAGATTTTCTACCTAGCAAGGTTCAGTGTAATAGGGTGATGTTTGTTGGATGATGGAGTAGGGGAGGGGAGGGGGGTTAAACTGGGGGCGGGGTTTAATAGAGAGGAGGGAGGTAAAGGGGCTTAAGATGGTGATGTAAATGAGGATGATGGTGATGAGGAGGTTTCTAATGCGAGGCGGTTGATCATTCAGCTTTGCTGCGCTTCACAGCTCCGGGAAGTTTCTCTTGCAATCTGAAAGAAACAAATAATAATAATACCGTAATAATTAAAAAAAAAAAAAGTTGCATCAATACAAAAGTTTGTAAATGCACCACAAAGAGTTTCTGCAGTTTAAGATTTAGGATTATGATAAATATATATTTTTAGAGCTTCGCATGCTCATTAGCAATTAATATCAAATTGATTATCCAATCAATTTCAAGATATAGCAAAAAAACTAACTTAAGATATTTATGGTACACGGTATTACAATAAGGCACAATTCAGACACTGGATTTTAATTAGAAATGCATCAACTCACTTTGCAATTGTGGTGTTGACTTGAGTACGCACAAGATCAATGTACTGATCAATCTGGGTCTGTAGAGGAAAAAAAAAAGAAAGAAAAGGAAGCCCATATCAGTTAGAAAACATTCAGACTGAAGGTCTATTTTAGCATGTACTATTTATTTATTTTATATTAACTGAAACCTACAAGATACTTTTAATCAGTGTGAAGTGCGACCATCTTTGTTTTTGCTTTTGATACCAGTTCAGACACTGCCCTTATCATTCTGATGTGCTTTGGTTTTACCATTAAAACTGAGGACAACTATGATGTGACACACAGAACTATGTAAAGAATGATCAAACATGTTTACATCATACTGTCGGTACAACCCTGGTAAATTTCCCAAACATTATCATTTGCTTTGATTTTCAACTTTAAAGCAGGGTTTTCAGGTCGGAGACTTTTCCAGAGGAGCTCCAGTGGAGAACATTCCCTTCAGATTCTCACATTATTTTGAAATATAAAACATCACAGAAGGTCGTTCTTGAAATCCCCTCGGAAACATTCCTTTCAATTCAACACAAGTTTGTTCTTTTCACTGTTGCAAAATGTTTGAGGGTGAATCATGATAAAATAATCATAAAAGATGCGTAATTCTAACAAATTCCAGGTGGTTGTTCTGCATCTGTGATGGTAAACTGACTGAATTGATCAACTTCATCGTTACAACTTCCCAGGATAAGGACTGAAAATGATGAGATTAAAAAAAAACAACCTAAAAACACACACAGTTCTTTAAGTCATTTCCTCTTCTGCATCAACTCAGTCTTGCTTCTAGGGTCTGAATCACTTAAGATGTAAGCATTACAACCAAACAATCTTACATCCCTGAGATTCGATCATATTATCGGTGTTTAGTATTAATGTTTTACAATCATACGACCTCTCCTCCCACGTGCACTGATAAACCACATGTATGATGAATCTGGTTCTAGTTTTTCTCCCCTCGTCATTTTATTTTTTTTTTACATTTGTCTCGTCACTCTACACCTACTAGCCCTGAGCACACGACTCAGAAACATGTGGCCCTTTTCTCATTCTGCATTAATGTGACACCGGCGGCCATCTTTGTCTTGATGACTTCATGCTCTCAGCAGCTGGGAAACAGAAAGCCTTCAGTGTGTGATGAAGACTGCGGTCATCGCTGAGCTCACTGCTGATGGGTAATGAAGTCATTGCTGCTCTGAGGCCCGGGCCGGGTCTGTTGTTTGACAGGTTCGTTATGGGCTCAACTCACCTTGTTCTTCTCGTAGATGGGAGGCACAGCGAAGAGGAGGATGTCAGCTGGAGATGGAGAGGAAGAGGTTAAATGTGGTACAGATCATGAACGTTACAGATTATAAATCGATGATCCAGAACCCACGGTTTATGTAACAATCAAAGGTTAGAAAAGATACCAATGTCTCATTTTTTATTTTTTTTTATCCCTGGGTTTTGCCTCTCAGGCTGCACAGACGCTGGCTTTAGTTCTAAAGGGTGCAGTTTTGTTGGAACTAACAGCAGCCCCACAGTTAAACATGTAATAAATTACTCATTCTGTCTGATTATATTATGACTTATTTACACATGTCATTTTCATTTATGTGGCTTCTGTAAATTAGGATCTCAGTCACAGAAGCTTTCACTACTAGGAGAGACCAACTTCTGAAACAAAGGCAGAATAGTCACCATCATGATGCAGTTCCTTCTTCCATGACACGGTTTATTTACTTGGTAAATTTAGGGGAAGTGTATTAAATTAATCTGCATTCATTAACTTCCTTAGTATTTCTTTCTCTGTTATCTGTTCACCTTCCAACAAAAAAACTTAAGTGAACCAAACCATGGAACTGTGGATTTGTACATACAGTACTTCCACTACTATTTAACATATTTAGATTTCACATCAAGACATTGCACTGGAACCTAACGTGGAGCATCTCAACTACGTGATAGTGGTTTTAGACCCACTAAGCCTTTCAGTAGATTCACATGTTATCCACGGAGCAGAGCGGCAGACCGTGGCACAGTGCAGACTTAATGAGGGGCTGTGAAGACTGCTTAACTGCTCCCTGCTCCTTACACAATCTTACAGTCTATGAGCCATCTTGTCGGCCCAGTGCACATCAGTGGGACCACGACACTAAATGTGCATGGTGGCCTCATTCCACAGCCGAGGGCCACCGTGGTCTTATGGAGAACGCGACTTTAATGCATACTGGTCTTTAAGAGCAGGCTGTGAGTCATCGGTCTGCCCTTGTGCAGCGGGTTTCATATTTATAGTTCACTGTAAAGTCATATGGTGCAGTCATACGTGTCCCCGGTGACATTCAGATGCTTTGTGCTTACCGAGAATGAGGATGGTGATACCATTGAAGACGGCTCCTACGTAGGTCAGAAGCCACATGACCACAGCCAGCTGCAGAGAACAGAGAGGCCCAGAGGCCCAGAGGTGAGGCCATTATAGAACAGTTTAGACTGTTTGACCCCCACGTCTAAAAACCAACGCACTGCAAACGCTATTAAAAACTGACATGCATTCTCAGTTACACACCAGGTGAAGAAAATGGATGTAGATTATAGTAAACAACCTGTCTATATTTTCTTGTGTATCAAACTCTATCCCCTTTCATTTCTCTATCATTCATTCAGTAAAACATATAATTTAACCAGTTTACCAACTTACTCATTCTTCAATGGGGCAGTAATGCATTTACATATAAAGCACTTATTTCATAAATATTTATGCAAAGCACGAAGTAAGCTTCACCCTCCTCATACAGACCAAGTAAATAGTTTTTTATATATTGTTTTTATATAGTACCTATTTAGAACAAGAGCTACAGAATGAGTAAAAGGCTCTTAAGTGTGGAAATATATATATATACACACACACACACACACATTTTAATCAACCTGAAATGTTTACATTTACTTGTTTTTTTAATTTTTATTTTAACATTCAAGCTGAACATTTAAAGGAGTGATATTTTGCATTTTCGTTTCTTTTTTATTAATATTTAGTCACGCACTTTAAAATGGTCTGCATAAATGGTCTGCATAAACTGTAAATGCTATGCTTGGATCTGATTTCTTTATTAATTCAATGTTCATTGGAAGTCTTGAGTTTATTTGTGCAAATGTCGTGATATAATTAGTGACAGATGCAACAAATTAAGCAAGAATTAAAACTAGTTGTAGAAATCCACAATTTTTTGCCAAAATTAATATGAAGCTGGCTTTGCACCGTGTGGAAGGTTGAAATTCAAACTTTATGAACTATTTGGGTTCAAACACACAAACAAATGAACGACGACAAATAAAAGTAGGATTAACTAAATATGACCCCTTTAAAAAACTTTAGTAGTAATTTGACACGTGTGTGATTGTGTGTATGTCCATTTCCCCTCTCCATGCCAGAAGACATGGTTACATCATTTCTATAACTTTACTTCATGCAGTAGTGTTGACAGTGCAGGTCTGTGGAGCTGTGGAGTGATAACAAAAATATCACAAGTACAAAATAAGGCCAAATTGCTTCCTTTGGCACTGGAACAGGTCCTATCAGATGGTTTATGTAAACTGCCACACCTTTCCTTTACAACAATGTTCACAGATCCCCTGTACTTCTAAACATACATATTTGTGCTTTTATGACCCTATTCTCTGCCTCTACACGTATGTAGTGCATCCATTTCTGTCATAGTTTAACACTTTAACTACTTGTGCCTTTTGCGTTTCCTGTTGAAGGCAGCTTTTGTCATGTCAGATAATTATGTGAACCATTTTAATGTCTTCACTTGAAAACCACATACCCATGACACACATACACACACACACACACACACACACACACACACACACTGTCACTCCCCGATCAGAGCTCTCTCCTCAGGGTGTGTTCAGACACCTCCCTAACTCACCTGTTCCTATTGCTTCACCTGTTTAGGGTGGGTCAGCGTACAGATTAACAGATGTTTGATAAGACGTACGTCTGCAGAACAGCTTCAAAATGAGCTGAATCATCAACAATGTGTAGGTTTAACAAGAGGAACTACTCTGTGGGTGAAGTCAGAACTGTTCATGAAATTGACCAAAAATAATAATGAAAACGAGGCTTAGAAAGACAGCTCTGGTAATTTGTTGCCTAACGTTTCTTAGAATATTCTGATAAATAGTGTCATTGGGGGAAAACTCCATAACAGGAAATGAGTCTTTCACATATCTGTAGAGAATGTATCCAATGACTGACGATCAAAAGGAGCATTAGAGCAAAAGTCTGTCTATATTCAGTCCTAATTTAAATGGCTCACATTTTGCTAAACTCATATTTAGTATTCTTTGGTTCAAGTATTTGTGTATTTGGACCCTAATAGTTCAAAACGTTTTAATTTAAACCCTCCAGGTGCTGCTAAGCTATTTTTATATTAATTTTGGTATAAATTGAGTGGATTTCTAATTCCTACTTAATTTGTTACATCCATAACTAGTTACATCAAACCATTTGCAGAAATAAACATAAACATTGATAAACATGATAAACATTTCTCCAAGTATGACATAATTTTACTGCAGTGGCTGTAGTAAATTTTGAGCCAGTTACCTACACTGTTCAGTTGTTGTTTGAACGGGACAGAGCAGCACAGGCAACAACCTGAAGGAGTGGGAAGTGAAGTGGTTGCGGTGAAGTGCATCAAAACCACCTTTCTGGTGTGCACTACACACAAATATTGTAGAATATGGACGTGTGGAGTTGAACTAATGAAAAATTCAGACCCAAACACAACATTTACGGTTCATGTCGAGCATAGGAGAATGTTTTAAAATGGATAATTCCATAAAAATAATTATCTATACATATATCACACCTTTATGTGTTCTGTTAACTTACTTTAACCAGCAGAACTTTACATTTAGTTTTGCAGCTGCTGTAAAAGCCATGATATTGGCTTAACATGAGCTCGGATTATATTTGGTCAAATATTCAATCTACATCCAGAAAGGCCGTGTCAAAATCATTTCAGTTCATCAATCAATAAGTCATGGGCAGAAGTAAATGTATTTTACACATTCTTACATGTTAAATTGGGTTCAGTTTTCACCAGTTTGTCATACTATGAGCCATTTACCCTTATGCTAGATTAGTGAAGCCATAATGCTGCTGTGCTGGAGATGAGCCCAGAAATAGAAACTAAAAGCTGTATCAAGAGAGATACAAGTCAGTTCATCACTTATATTTAGACTAAATCGCACACACTGTAATATATTTGGTTTTTTATGTCTTGCTGCTGAATACTGGCAAAACTCAGTGTATAAATAGCATTTGGGCCAGCCTTATCAAATTCTGTCATGTCCCCTATGACTTGATGGTGACCTCAATTAGCAAAACAAATGTACCATGTTTACATGGATTTTTGATGACTGGACCATGGGGATAATTAGAAGTAAACTTTCATCTCCACATCATTTTGATTCTTATTGTTCATTTTTGAGGTCCATTCATATTTTTATGTTGTATTTCAACATAATTGATATTTACATCTTATGCTTATGTGTCTTTTAATGCTAAAAGCAGAACTGGTTTTCAACAGTGATGAGATAAACTAATAAAGTAATCATGTTGTCAATGGAGCTCTTCATAACATATAAAAAAGATTAAAAAAAAAAAAAAAAAAAAAACCCACCGGGGTTTAATTTAGAGGATGGACTTATTAATGGACCGATCAGAGCTTTAATCGGTTCCTCTCCTGAGACAAGAGTTAATAGAGCAGAGGGCAGTGGTTTCCCATTAAAAGCTAAATGATTTGAATGCATCACGGTAGTGGGCGACGGAAAAGACCTGCTCACCTTTAGGGAGTCCACGAGGTCCTCGACCAGGAAGAGGCGGCTCATCTGCTTCAGTGCTCGGTTGATGTAGGTCAGACTGGCGTCCACGTGCTTGCGGAAAGTCTCTGGTGGGATGCTGACATCTTTATCTATCAGCGCTCTGCAGAGGAAGAAGAGGAGCAGGATGGGAAGGGGGCTAAATACCGCAGGAAGCATTCACAAAAGGACCGTACTGCAGAAAGTCGGACAAAACACCAGTGTTTTAGTTTGTGACTGCGTGTTTATTTGACTCCTGGTCGAGGATCTATTATTCAATGTGATATTTGATTAAAAACACCGTTATAGAAAGGTTTGGTAGAGTAGTTGTTGGTCCTTTTTAGCGATGGCAAAACTCATAAAAAAATCTTGACTGACCACTGAGCCTCATTAACCGGTTGAAGTCGGTCACCGAGAAAAGAAAACACTTGCTTTGCCGGCTCGCACACGCACAGCCGTTACACTCCGCAGCACGTTACAGTCACTTCGCTTTTTAAACACGAGCCACAGTGCGAGGTCGAGCAATGTTATGGTAAAAGCTCATTTTAAACAGTCACACAGAGAGAAAACATTCAATGTTACATTAAATTATGTTGCTAAATATTGTGGAAAAATAAACCTTACCGATTGTCAGCAGCCTGTGTCAGTTATACGCAAACTCCTTTTGCCGTAGCCCGCCCTTCATGTCATTTTAAGTACGTCTGTCTGATGGACAACACAACTCATCCACCGTACTTTTGGGTTCCCAGTCTCTAGCTGCCGAGTCTAGAAGTTCTACTACCTCACGTCAGCTTTGTGTTTTGCTTACGTTTTGAGCAAACTTTCTAAACTGGCACAAAATGGGTGTACCACATATACTAATTGCGCTCTGTGCCAACTCTTCGTTTGCTATTCATGACTTCCATCTTGTATTGCTAATGTTCAAAAAGCTTCCTCTTTAGAACCTAAGTTAATAAATAAAAATGAAATTAAGTAAAAACGTGCTTAACTAACATTGGCATTTTCAGTCACAATATTGCACCTACAGTACTTCCATCTTTTTTAGAGGCTCAGGGTATTAGCAGCCCTGAAAATCTGTATGTGTGCACATTTTGTGCTATTAATTTTGATTTAACTTTTGTAGGGGTGTGATATGCTTTGCTGTCATTATCGATGTGTTCACTGACACAGAGCTGACAAAGGAACAGGCTTTTCAGTCTGAGGGAGGAAACATGTACAAATTAAATCTGAATTAAAGCAGTAAGTCCAAAAGTCTGGACCTAAGAATGGTAGGCGGGAGAGTGCGCTCAGATGAGCTTTGAGGGGACTTTAAGTGGGGATTTTATTTTGAGTTCCTGCTGGCTCTGGTTTCAACATAAAATGTGTTCTAAATATAAAAGCAGAGGCGGCAGGGGTCACACCAGGTGATACCATGCCTGACCTCTAACCATCTGAAACAAACTCATCTCTTCAGCTGCCGGAACTTTAATGTCGGATATAAAATGGTAGTTTAAAACTTGTGGCACTGCGGGAAAATAACCGCCAAAGTATTTGTGCCTCTTGCGTCACTCCAAACATAATACATTCAATATTTCTTCATGAGCGAATGTGTTGTTCTGCAGACTCTGCAGTACAAAGTATGCGAATGTGCACATGTGGCATTTAGCAACACAGCTGGCTTTACAAGTTTGACAGTAACTGTTCTGTACATGTCAAGTCTAGATTTACGATTATTTAGGAGAGAATCTCCTACTCATCCGATTAGTTGTTTCATCAATATCTCAAGTGAAAACAGTAAACCGATTTCAAATTGCTGGTTGCAGCTTTCCAACTATGATGACCTTTGGATTTTTTAATCCTAGTTAAATGACATCAATTTAAATACATTACATTTAGGGGAACATGCTCAAGAAATGGGTTTGGCATTTTATTGACAAAGCAATTCAGATAGAGAAATAGTCGCGTCATAAACAAAATAAATTCTGTTTCATTACACCGTCCGTACAGCTACACGTCTTCTTACCATCTTATTATCTGGCCTCAAAGTTATCTGGAAGGCTCCAGTTTAGTTTAGTGTGCTTTAAACCCTCAAATCATTTTACAACACAATAAGCACCACAGTTTTATGTAAGCTACATCACTAGAGGGTTGTTTACCAGTGTTTCATCACTGTTTGTTTTCTTTATACTCACATAAGTGTGTATTGACTCTATTATAAATGTATCTAAGTGTATGTCCTGACTGATTCTTTAACATTTAAATGAAAGGTTGAATGAATGAACAGAAATGATGGTAGCCTGCAGCCCTACTTCATATTTATAACAAGAGCCTAAAGAGGCTGTTCTGTTCTGTGTGAGGACACACTGTGTATTCAGTTTCACACTTTTGTTTCAACTTCCCAATAACAAACTGCTCTTACTTGAAGGGGTGTCCATCGCTGGACTTCTGCACCGCCTGGACAACAGATTTGTAGATGCGGAAGGTGATGGTGACACAAAGCAGGGCCAGCAGCAGGTAGGACACCACGCTTATGACGCTGAAGGCCGCCAGCGACAGCAGCAACAGCATCGTCAGACCAAACACCACGCCCGACTTCTTGGGGTCCCGCCAGTGGATCAGGTCCTTGACTACAGAGAAATAGAGGAAGATGGTTAGGACAACCAAAGGACAAAATAAAATCTCTATATATTAACTATACAATTACAGCAGATCTAGCTGAGGCCAGAAGGTGTATCGAATCACATGATTTAGTTTTTCAGTCATGTGTTGATGATTTCAGTAATATATTCGTGGTCAGTGCAGAAAGAGGGTTTTTTTTCCCCAATATAATGATGATAACCCCCTCCCCCATGAAGGATAGAGGGGTACTGCTTTTGAATTGGTTTGTTTGTTGGTCTGTCTATTTGTATGAAGCCGCAAAAACTACTGGACCAATTCTCATGAAATGTTCAGGGAAGGTGTAAGGTGGTCCAGGATAGATCCCATTAAACTTTGGTGAATGTAGGCCAAAGGTCAAGGTCACAGTCACCAAAAATGTGTTTTTGCAATGACAAAAGACAGGGCAAATCAGGTATAATGTGTGCAAAGGGTGGCGTTTGTTGTGCAAGGCACCAGTTGTTAGAGTTGCAACTAATTGTGATTGGTTTATATGAACAACCATGTGTGGCAAATGCTCAATACCAACAAACTAGAACAGAAGCAGCACATGGAACGATATTAAAAATAAAAACCCCACTGTACACTGAAGTACACATAAGGTGAAATGTCGGTGTAATTAAACACTTTGTTGAACAACAAAATAATCAAGTTAACTGGATATATTATCCAACCTTTAGAACACTTTGAATAGAACTTATAAATGTGAAACCTTTACAAAAGTATTTAGTTTCTCTATTAATAATTTAACAGGAACCACAGGGGAAGCAACTGGGACTAATTAGTAAATGACTATAAATGCAACACTATCAGTCAAGATTTTTTTTATTATTATTTTTAGAGAAAGAAAATGGATTAGGCTGAGCCACAATGCAATAAAACTTGCATTTCCTGTGGCTCTGCAGCCAATAATAAGTTCGTGAGACACACTGCTGTCAATACTGTTGCATGTCTGTATGCATGTCCTGTGAGGAGTCGTGCATGCAGAAGTGATGGCCTCTATACAAGTGGGTTATGTAATACTAGAAATGGCTACACTCTAGAAGTGCCACTCCTTCCATGTGCATGGAGAACGAGGGTTTTTTAAAAAAGCCTTGTGTAAGTGGTGGTGGAAGCACGTGGTATGATGCCTAGGGGATAGTTCAGACCTCAGTTCTCTGCCATGTTTAATAGGAACACATGTTGTAATATAAAAGGACCTTAACACACATGCGCGCACACACACAAACGCCTCTGAAACAATCCAGTTTTTGCTTTCCTACACATAACTCTGTAATGCACAAATATTCTACATGATTCCAGTCAGATTTTCAGTAGTGACTAGTAAATTTAGAGGCAGCTAGTAGACTTGGTAAACACTGATTGATTACATCATTACTGAATACAGTGACAATTATAGCATGAAAAATACCTTAAATTATTTAGGCTCTCTAGATGGTGCTAAAACACTAGTTCATACACTCATGTTGGTTACATCATTGCTGCCTAATTATTGAGGAGTTAAAAAGCCAACCAAGTATTGTGGTGTATAAAAAAAAAAAAAAACCTGAGTATTTACATTTGGCCTGTGATCAGCCTGTAGGAACAGAATAATCTGTGTTTCTCCAAATATGAGTGAATCAGTCATTTTAATGGAATTGCCACAATCAGCTGTTTCCCTTGTAATAGAAAAGAAAACTGTGGCTCTTTTTGTTAAACTTTGGTGAACTTTGACCAGTAACAATCTGTCTTTCACAGAGCTGACCCTGAATGAACAGAACATGAGAGGAGGCTTTTGTAGCTTATTAACTGTGCTAGAGGATCCACTATTCCACTGTATGCGAACTGCAGCAGCCCATACTTGAGCAAGATTAGAGTCAGTAAAATATATGTCTGAGTACAGCTAATCCTTATTAAAGTACCTCTGTAGTTTGTAGAGGATATTTTGAAAACAAAAGACTGAATGTGTGGATGAGTAGGTGAAAAATTAATTGACAGTTGTAAAACAAACCAAGGAGAAAATTGCACAAACTAATTATTTGAGTGGATTGAGTATTGTAAATACGGTACATTTGTCAATAAAAAAAAAAAAGATTGCAAATTCTAAGGAAGGTACCACAACATTAAGTTTAAGACTTCAGAAGACTTAAGTCTTAAGATCACGAGGATTATTCTGTTTTAAGATCATTGCACTGGGACAAAGGTTTAGAAATGCTCCCGATACAAATACAAAATAATAGTCCATAATGATATGTGTTTGTTCGTCGGTTTTATCGACATTTTATATTCCTTCTTCCCATGTGACTCTTGTAGGTGTTCCAACTAAACACAACCAAATTCTACTTAAAGCATTTTCAAATTTCAGGCTTGTTTTACACAGACTTTAAGTCCTAAATATAAAGCTGTTTAAGACCTACCAAAACTGTATTTACAATTAAAAGGTCTATCGTTCATTGGACTAGACATGAGCTATTTTGTCATGGGAGTTGTCCATAGCTGACAGCAAAAGGCCCCACAGCATTGCAAATAGGGGCAGAAGTACAACAGCTGTGATGTTCCTATTGTTTTTTATTATTACAAAAAACAGTTAGAACAGCATGACTCTGAAGAATCAACTGATGAAGCTGCTTGAAGCCAGTCAATTGGTGAAAATAAAAATGAGACATTTTCATCAGAAAGCAACAACGAGGGGTTTCCTTACCCTGCACTGCAGGGCTTTGTGTGTTTCCCAGCATGCTTTGCTGCTGGTACCCACAGGGAGGCAGCCGGAGTTTGACGTCCCTTGTTCATTATTTCTCCCTTTCTCTCTGCGCTTTGTGTCTCGGCCTGGCTCTACTGTGTGGAGGTCACAGCGGTGCTGAGGCGCAGTGGCCTGCTTTCACTGGGCCGCTCTTAAAGCTACACAGTCAGGCCTGGATAGGAAGAGTTTTAAACATTGCTCTGCTCACAACTAAAGTGACAGCTCAATAGAAAGATAAATTCCATTTGCTAAGTCATGTCAATCTTCCTTTGAGGTGTATTTTTAAAGTGACTGAATCCACCCCATACAATCCCTCACCCAGGTAAAAGCCACAACACTGCTTTAGCTATCTGGTATCATCTCTGTAAATGATCTACAGTATTATGTAGAGAAGCTGGTCTACATTTTTATCCAGGGCTGGGTTTCTAACATTGATATTTTTATGGCAACAAAAATGTTTTTTGTTTGATACCAAATTTTAATGCCCAAGGAGTACACCCTTAATGGAGCAAAACCTCCCATCCATTCATTTTCTGAACCACTTAGTCATTGTGTGGAATGCATGGGTGCTAGGGGCCTAACCTGGCTAACTGGAGATGATGCCAGTTCATCATAATGCAGCACACATACACCATTTAGTACATTGTTACTGCTTTACATCACATCACCGGACACTTTCAAGTCAAGACTTATTTTTTATGTTCACCAACTGCTTTGGGTGTGACAACAAAATGACTTGAAACAATCAATTAAAGCTAAATTACACTGTGGGGATAACAGGTTTGCATTCTTTTCTTTTTGTTTAAATGAAAATCTTAGGAACTAGTATCAAAGCCAAGGTATCAGCATCACCACTCCAACTGAAAAAAAAAAAAAAAAGTTTGAATGGGTCTTTCTACATAGTCTAAAAACCGTGTCTATTCCAAGTAGACGCACCAACTTTCCTCATTTAACATGTGCCCTTATTAAGAAGGAATATAAATGACAATGTGGCTATTAGTAATTACTTTTAGACACTAAACATCTACCAGCTGACCCAAACCTAATTATCTGAAGGACACAACACAGAATACCAGCGACCACTTTCAGTTAGGAGTCATATGAGCTGTGTGAAAACTGACTGAACGAGCCAGTATATTCAAACTTTGCTCTAGTTGTACATGACTCATTCAGTTTAGTAGAAAGTTAAATGCCACGCTCACACACACACACTGACTTAGTTTGAGTCACATGACCTTTACTTTAATTACTCCCATCTTGACAAAGGATTAGCATAAAGCTGGAAAGAAAATGGACCGTTTGATTTAAGCCAAACAGAACCTCAATACCGGACAAGTCTGGTATTATAGGTAGCCCACAACGAAATGCTGTGATTTTCACTGACAGACAACAGGAGTGGTTACTACAAAGGAGAAGGGATATTTGACTTAAAGAGTGGCATGGCCAATGCAGAAAAGATCAGGTATAGCCAGCATGGCAACAGACACACCCACTGAAATGAAGTCACCTAACAAAGTGTACCCCTCCTAATAACCTACTGAGTTGTGGAGCAGCACTGCAGAGAAACACAAAAATAGCACAAGCTCATGGCTTGAGGGGGAGGAAGGAAAAACATGACTTTTCTGTAGAACAGGACACACAACAGTCCCTTCTTCAACATTATGTTATTAATGCAACAATCTCAAAAAAAGAACATTGCATACTTTAAAACAAGCTGCACTAAACAATTACTGTGGCCCCTTTATGCCCCTTCTGGACAATCTGTCTCTGGTTACTGCAGCATACACCCAGTTTGGTTGCAGGCCAGCTCCAAGTTGAAGTATGCAACACATGTAGACGAACCATTGAATGTGTCAGGATTACTGTCTGCATACCAGCCTGTGTGTGTGTGTGTGTGTGTGTGCGTAAAATGGAGATCGTGTTTGCACAGAGCATATACATGGGGTGGGTTCTGCACAACCGGCTGCTGTAACTCCTGAAATACGACACCTTTCAGTACTTCACACGCTCTGGTCAACTTTTCAGGACAATGGCATGGAAAGGTTTGCTTGGAGCCATGATGCAGGAAAACAGGCTAGTTTGTTGAAGTTTCCATATTCAAGACATAACAGAATCTGAATAATGAGGCCTTCAACTCCGATAGCATTTGTGCAATAAATCACCATTAGAATTTCTTAAATTTCTCTTTGTTCTTGTGTTGAGCATTCTTCATTTTAATTTAAGTAAGTTCTCTGTGCTATTTTGTTAATTACTACTATTTTCATTCATCAGAAATTCTTTGCATTTGTGGATGTGTATGCTAATGGGTATGTTAATACCTTAAACACTGGTATTAAAGTTAATCAAATAAATAAGTAAACAATCCACCGTCTATCTGCCCATCAATCAATCACGAGACAGTGAACATACAGGAAAATACTTATGCTTTTATAGACATTTTTTTCGGAACACTTTGGCCATACTGAGTCATGGCTTTCCTGTAGTCTGCTCTACAAAGCTGCATCAAGACAGAAACCTGACACTTTGGATTGACTGTAGCGCGTGACTTTCAAGGTTCTTGAAAGTGAATAATAGGGCGCCATATTTAAACCCCCACCCCCACCCACTGTCAAAGGAACACTGCAGAGGTCTAAAGGACAGAGGGCAGGAATGGGACAAAATCTAAAAGACAATGCTGTGATAATTTGCAGGTTTACACACTAAAGTTGTACACTCATGATCCACACAAGTATCCGTCTATACCAGAGGTCAACCCTGAGACTAGAGTTATACAAGGTTATGCCCTACGATCCCTACTTGGATACGTCATCATTCCAGAAGCATCAGACAGCTAAAAGATAAAAGTATTTGAGAATGATGTGAAGAACACACTTTAATCTTCCTTAAAGAAGTAATGAGGAAGAGGTTGTGGGGCATAGTTCATATAATGCTTTCATACACTGCTAGTGCAATCTCTTGATGTCAAATTAAAAATAGGAACTTAGCTATGCAATATGTGGTAGCTCACTAAGTATTACGGTGTATTTTTTTAAAAACTTGGGAAATGGCATGATCATTTGTCACTGAACTCACCATGTAGGGTAAATGATCTTGTTCTTTTAGCTTAAGTCTTTTAGCTTACTTCTTTTAGCTTACTTCTGTACAAGCACTTGACAATGTCAAGTGCTTGTACAGAAGATAAAGAGGACAACTTTTTCGGTCTTCATTCAAATGCCAGACATTATGCAGAAGAGCTTTTAAGAATGAAATTATTTTTTGGAATTAAATAGCCTCTACTTTCCATACTTTTCAGAGACTTTCAGAAAAGCAAACACAAGTAACTTCAAACAAGACAAAAAATGTTGAGGTGACTACATGTGATTAGTAGGCCTACTGCCTGGAAAAAAGAAGTTACCTGATAAGTGGGTTAGTATTGCTGTCAAGACATGCTCAGCAAGATGATACGCTTCTGCCACCCATTCATCGATGGCTTCTACCTCTCTGGAATATGTGTTGTCGAATGTAATGTTGCTCTGGGAACAAGGAGGGTTAGGAACTGAGGTACTGGAAGACTGCTGTAAGGATCCAGGATCAGAGCCGGATTTGTCTGCTTCCTCTTCCTCCTCTTCTTGACTGCTACCCAACTCTTTGAGTGCACTGATTGTGAGCTGTTCCTGTTCAAAATCCATCACCATGGTTGGAGGAGACTGGACAATGGTTTTTGAGAATTCACTCCTTTGGGAAATCTCATGCTCCAGATTGTCAGCATCTTCATCCTGCCGTGATTTAAGACATTCTCGCATGAACTCCACAAAGCTGTCTGTTGGTCCAGACAGGGACTCATCAATGGTTTCTTGGTTGGTTGCCGTGTCACACACAAGGTCAGATGATTTTGTGTTTTCAATCTGTAACTTAATTTCTTGTGTCAGGATGGAGTTGCTATTTTTGTCAATGTCTGTTTTCTTTGTGTCCTTGATGTTGGTTAATGGCTCACTTTGGAATGAGGAATATGGGTCTTCTGGATATATTTTTGAAACAGGTTGATCAACCGTATCCATGTTCTGTGAGGTGAATTTATCCAAATTTTCTTGTCTACTGCTTGGTTCAGTATGGATTTGATAAGGATCTGGAGGAAGTTGGTCCTTGGGGTTATATGACTCTCTTTCATCAATGTCATCCAAGGAAGAGACTCCATCATAATCATAATCAAATGATTGTCTGTCATATATATCATCTTGCATGAAGCTAGTTTTAACAGGCTCAGTACATGCTTCTTTTGCAGGTGTAGTAATCTGTTCATCCACATTGGGCAGATTATATGGATTTGGGATGACATTGGAGGGTTTAACCAAAATGTCTTGTGCCTCGTCTGACCACTCATCATCATTGTCTGGAAAGTCCACATCTTCATTGACAGAAATGGGTAAAGGTTCTTTTATTGTTGTGATAGTATTTGGAAGTTCCTCAGTTTGTGTTTTGAAAAATTCATTTGTTGAGTCATGTGAAACAGTTGGACTGGATTGAGATTCTGGTTTTGAGGCAGATTCCTGGTCTGCTTCAGGTTGAGATCTTGGCATCTTGTGTTTTGGAGAATATTCTTCATCGGATTCCATAGGTGAAGAGGGAGGCGAGTATCCTTCCATGAATTCTGTTTCTAAGGGCCGTGTCTTGGGTGGTTCAGCTTTTCCATCATCTGGTACTGGTTCTGCTGTATCTGCAGTCTTTTTAGATGGGTCCTTTACAACGTCGTAATCATCATCTTCCTCTGGCTCAAGCTCCATTTCCATCTCCTCATCACTGTAATTTGGCTCATCAGTCTCAATAACATTGATTGTTGGAACCTGCATTAACTTCCTCTCAGACTTTGCTGATGATACTTCCTTCACTTCTGTGGGGGGATTTGAGGCACAGGAGGCTGATGTGGAGGTGGGATCATTTGAAACTACTGTGTCAGAAGGTGGAGGGGGAACTGAGGCAGAAACAGTGACGCCATCTTCAATAACAGTATCATCTGACTCCCCTGAGCTGTCAGCTTCACTTGCTTCTGGAGGTTCTAGATCACCTGTCAAAATGCATTTCTGTTCATCCAAATTCTGTTTTGACTCTTTATCCACAAGTGGGGAAGTGGGAGGAGATGGAGATTCAAAGCCTGCAGGAGGAGCAGGTGAAGCAGGTACTATTTGATCAGGGTTGGTTGGACACTGACCAGATTTATCCTGCTGATCCCACACGTAGGCTGTTGGCAAAAAGCTAAGGTCAAAATCTTCCTCAGCACTTGGCTGATTTTGTGGATCAATTAACTCATCCTTGAGTTTTTGTGCTGTGGCAGGAGAGTCCATGAAAGCATCAGGGACACCGGCAAAAGCCTCAGGAGCCTCGGGGATAATAATATCAGCCTCCTTTGTTTCTTTTGAGGCAACACTTGATGAAACCGAGGATCCTTTGATTAAATGCACAGGATCAAAGTCTGGAACTGGAGGTAAATGCGTCTTCATCCACTCTTCAGTTTCTTCAAATTCATTCACTTGTCTTGAATCTCCAAGAACCTCAAAGGGAGATTCAGGGGAGTCAAGATCAATAGAGCCCCCTTTTTTCTCAGCAGTAATCTCAGGGGGAGCTTTTGGGGTCTCAAAGGGAGTTTTTTGTGTTTCGATGTGAGTTTTTTGGGTCTCAGTAGGCGCTTTCTGGATCTCAGTGAAAACCTTCTGAGTTTCATTGGAAATTCTTGGGGTCTCAATAGAAGATTTCTCATGATGTCTATCTCTATAGTGAGAAAAACTTCCATCGCTTCTAAAGTCGGGCTCCTTTTTTTTGGCTGCAAGAGCCTCCAGTGCCTTGATTCGCTCTGAAACGGGAGATGTCTTTATGGGCGAGTCTGGTTGGTCATCTGATGCTCCTGCTTGACTTCCATAATTCCCCGGTGAGAAAGAGCCAGGTTGAGAAGGAAAGCGAAGGGATGTTGCTACACCCTCACAGGGCTTGTCGGAGCCCAGAACTACCCTTTTGTCTGCATCATCGAGGCAGTGAAGAAGAAAAAGGAGGGAAGTCATATACATCACAGAAACCGTAGTCCATGCATTTTATTATTCAGCGAGGCCTTGTTTTTGCAGCCCAAGCATTCATGCACTGCGCCATGAATAAAAAATAATGAAGATTCATATGAATGAGATATTCACTGTTCACATGCTTCTCTTAATCACTAAATAAAGTTGTCATTATGCAGACAACATAGTCTAAATGGTCAAATGAAGTAGCAAAGGAAAGACGACTTTACTGAAATTAGAAAGCAACCATAAGTTGCTATGGTTACTGAATGTCAGATGTGATAAATATATATATATATATATATATATATATATATATATATATATATATATATATATATATATATAGCTATAGCAAGGTTATATGACTTGCTATACAGGTCAATGGCTAAAAAAAAAAATTCTTTTTGAGAGTGTCTATTAGATTATGCTGGCAAAATTATCTCATGGGATCAAATTAAATGAATAAATGTTTTTTTTTTAGCTCTTGGTTGTGTCACGTTGTCTATTCACTTGTATCTGATCATAAGACAAAACCATGGGTTATAAGTATTCTGAATAATACTGGAAAATTTAGAGTCATTTCTTAAAAAATGGAAAAAGGAAATTTGATGATTAGTCCTGCACTCTGGATCATCAATCAAAGTACAATAAGATACAATTTAATGTGCGATTTTAAAACAACAGTGAGGAAGAAACAATTAACTTTTTTCCCTGAGCATCACAAATATTTGTTTGTCTCAAGTTCAAGTAATCCAATTTAGACGGTACCACATCAAGTCAAATCAAAACACATGCACTGCACATACTGAGCAGAAACACACTCACCATCTGAGGGGAACCGATAAATCACTTTACTCAGTAATATGATTCAGTCCATTAAAATATTTTACTACTGTAAAGCATACAGTCATCTTCCCAAGCTGTGTCTTTAAAAAGACGGTCAGTAAAAAAAACTAACAAACCTGGAAAGTTCAAAAAAAGACAGAAGCAAGAAAAATGTAGTAATAGTAATAATAAATAATGTTATTAAAAGTCTATACAAAGTGAGCTCTAAGATAGTATTTATTGAATGGATTGAGGAAACTTTGTGGGGAAGAATTAACTAAGTAAAACTTAACTTATTAAAAAATAGGGCCAATGTCCCTGTGCTCATCCGGACCTCACAACTGTGACGTCTTTCTATCAACAAAAGGGAGTCATTCAATAGATCCTAAAAATCAATCCCACTGTGTGGCTGTGTGTTTTTATCAACAAATGCCAAAAAACATTGAATGGTTGAATGGTATAGGAATCGCCCAAAGTTCTTCTGGGATAACATCTGACTGAACAAAAGTAGGTAACTGGATAATGAAATATTACTGTGGTTAAAGCTGTTAAATGCTACACAGAAAGTTGTTGGTTCAAACTAATATTGGGCCAATTACTTTCTTTGTTCTTGATTGAAACTGAACTCAGTAAATCAATCTGAAATGCAATCTGTTGAGAACTGAGGAAAGAGTAGAGATTATAGTGAGCAAATGGAAAAATAAACAAATTGTTCACAAAGGGAAATTTTGACAAACAAAGTGATAAGTTTTGTGCCCAGTGCTTAGATCTATCTAATGAGTCAATCAGAATTTAAATCGGCTGAGAACTGAGGGAGGAGAAGCCATTTTAGTCAATTGTGGACGACGCCGACAATGGACGGACGAAGCGTGACGGCAACAGTTCATCGCAGACTTTGTCCGGAGGAGCTAATAATAATAATAATAATCATAAAAACAACAATAAAGCTAATCCAGCAGAAAGCAACTGACCTAAGTAAGCTAAAAAATACTTGTAATTAATTTTTGTGATCACTGACATATGCTGCATTACAACATATAACTTCATCAGATTACTAGACAATATCACACTTGATTATAGGGCCGCAACTAAGGACTATTTTAATAAACTAGTCACAACGATTGAAACGATTAGTCGACTAATCGGATAATTCTTAAATTTTTCTTACATTTAATATGAAGTTTTGTGGCAAATGATGACACAAGAAAGAGGTGTACAATGAAAAATACAGATTTTATTCAACACACTGCAGATTTATATATAAAAAAAATTTTTTAAACAAAAGTGTGCTCTATCAAAATCCATTTGGACACAGTTCTGGGTGTGCACGTCTGCGGAAAGGGCTCCATGGCTGACCATGAAATGGGCCTTAAATGTCAGACCTGAACTGACATGAGCCTGATAGAACTCGACCCGAGTCAGGTTCGGGCCCGATTCAAATTATAAAAATTATGCCCGAACCTGCCGGGTCCACTCAGGTTGGGTTAAATATTCCCAGCCCTAGTCCATGGTGCCTCTCTTCTTCAGACTGCATACATTTAATTTAAAATATATTTGTCACACACAGCCTGACCTAACATAACATTTAAAGATAAGGTATGTCAGGCAGTTGAACCATACGCAGTGTGACTCACCTCGGTGTGATTCAAGTAGCATTCAAGCTAATACGGTTTTGATCAAATACATTGTACATTTTAATAGTGTAATTTCACTATAAAAGAGACTTTGAGCAGGTTTTTTTATTCAGCGTATCCAGGCTAAAATGATCCCCAACTTACAAGTTTAGGTACTAGTACCTGATACCGTTATTTGTGTGTGTTACTGCTCAGAGAAACAGACACTATTGCGCATGAGTGACTCTCAGCAGAGATTATAATCAAGTGTGAGGTCTCACTCTGTGTCTGGCAATAATAGTCCACAATAGAATTCATTGTCGACTATTTCCATTATTGATTGTTTGAGTAATAGTTGCAGCCCTACCTAATTATGTAACGTAAACTCATATCTTCACCCATAGTGAATACAGGAAAGCAGGGTCATGTGGCCTCTGGTTAACCTGGAGGCCGGCAGAGTTCCAAAGAATCACATGATCCCTTTCAACCCAATGATTTCCCATATTAAGCTATCCTGACAGGACTGCTGTATTTGGAGAGGTACATCAGCTGCTCAGATTCACCCATTTCAACCTCCACTTTCTTTACATAATAGAACAGCCTTGACCTAAGATGCAAATATTCATTCAGACACGCTTGTACCATGCCCCAAAAGTGATTTTGTTGATGATCATCATATTATGGGTATTCAGGGTAGAAAAAATATAACTATTTTTTAGGTTCTGATTCTACTTTTTCTGCTCAAGTCTCTATATATTCCCTGGATCTGCAGTATAACCACCCCCCCTTTCACAGTCAGTATACAGGCAACACAGATTTGTTGCACTGCTGCCAAACAGACTGGTCCACTTTGTGTTGGACTGCACTGCCACCTCCCCTGAGCCACAATACAATGCCTTGTTCAAAACAGGCCACATGAATAGACTTTCCATTTAGCCACCAGTGTTATGGTGTTCAACTCTGCACTTGTAAACAAATTCCAAAACAGCTACTGCTCTGCAAAATATGGCTGTGGGTGTCAAGACTCAGGACTACTTTTATCTGAACAAGACTTCTACTTAACTGCCTAACGAACACTAACTACAAAAAATAAGACCTAAAAGAGTAGGGAATTTTTAAAATAAAACTTTCAACAGCTCTACTTTGTGATGTGCCACTAGTCACGTTCCATCTGCCAAATGAGCCCCATTTGCATTTCCCAGCTCATTTGTGTAATCTCTTGTCTGTAGTGACTCAAGTTATGCAATTCTGTGTATCAAAAGGACTGTTAATGAGTAGACCTCGACCACAATGGAAAAAAAAGACCTTCAAGGTCCAGTTTCTTGGTCATTTTTCCTAGGGTTTCTGGCACATTCCAATAGCTTGAGGGCCTTGTAACTGTTATTTAAGATGCATTTGATCTCCAATGACTTTCCTTGTTTGATTTAGATCCACGTTATATTTCAGACTTAAACCACCTGAACTGTCTCTTGATCAAAGAGTGCTACGGGCATTCCAATCCAAACTGCCAGTGCATATTATGTCCTAAATACTCGATTGTTTTCTTTTCAGAATCAGAGTCCATTAGGTCAATAAAACTCTTTAAAAAAAAAATAAAAAATAAAACTTCTAAACCTAGCATATACGAGAATATACATTTTGCTAACAGGCTGATGAATCATTCAGAAATTAAGAGTGCAGTAAATTATCTTATGAAAATAATGAATATAAGATTTATGACTAAATGTATACCAATAAGGTGACTAAAAAAAAAATTGTGTTCATCTATTTTAACCTCTACATGTCTTTAAAGACATTACTTCATCCATACTGATTTCAATTTTCTAAAACTACCTTAAGCATTGAATAAAATTACATTTCAAAAAGAATCTTAACAGAAAAGCAAAACTTGTCAAAGAAAACCTACTTTTTAACACTTAAGCAAAGATGTGAAACATGCACATAGCCTACAAAGCCATAAGCAAATAGTGGGGTGAAGGGCAAGTGAGCAGCCATAGGTGATGTCAGGCCCAGACCACTAGGCGGTGGATGATATCTCCAGTGCCACTCATCTTCCAGAGCCCATTGCTACTGGGATTGGGGAGGGGGAGACTTGGATACTAGGGCAAGAAGAAGGTAGAGCCACACCTTTGGGACACCATTTTTAGGTTTCTGCTCTTGTACGCATGATGTGAACTTGAACTTCTCTGCTTTCTTAAAATAAGGTGGCAATCTTGGGATTATCTTGAACCTACAAGTTGAGTGCTGCTGACCTAAATAATGCTCGCTAGCAGGCGGTAAAGACTGAAATGGATCAGGCTGCTAGCAGCTGCAGAGGCTAGGTTTTACAGCTCTAATTTATAGTGTATGTAAAGATTTTTGTGGATAAGAAAGAGCAAGCAGCAGCAGGATCTGAAATGCACAGTCTGGATTTGTGCCAGTCACTTAAAGGATTGGTGCACATTATTCTTACATGGCAAGAATACCATGTGTAGAAGTATTTGTGCAAATTTGAGGTTTATTCAGTCTGATTATGCCAAATTACCTTTTCTGCAGCTCACACTTAATGTAAAATGAGTCAATAGGTCAAAATGACTACCTAAGGCATGAGCAAGGAAGGTTTTATGTCAAGTCGAGGCCAAGGATGGGGGGGTAGCAATCAAAATTACTAATGCCATATGTCACTGAAGACAGGAGGAGCCATGTTGCACAGTAAACCTACAATTAGCGTGGTAACTGAGGGTCAGTAGCATTCGGAACAGATGGGAGAACATGAGGTTTGTAGGAGGAGGGGCGGGTTAAGAGTTGCCGAGCTGAGGAGAAGCAGGAGTTAGGACTGGAGTTCATTATGTTGTTGGTTTCTTTGCAGGTTTGTCGTACTTTACTGGACTCTAACGAGCAGGAGAGGGGCACTAGAAAGAAGGATGAAGAGCAGCAGGCCAGCAAGAGTGAGAGAGAAGGAGACAGCAGGCGAGCAGCGTAAGAGAACCATACACTTGCCTTGAGGAGACTGAATGAGAGATACAGGCGAAGAGGAAAGAAAGGAATCTGAAAAAATAAAAAAGGACAGAAGAATGATCATCCTAGAAGAAAAGAACTCCTATCCACTATACCCAATACAGCAGGAAAATAGAGAAAACGGTTATCATATGCAGCCTTAACAACTCTACATCCTATCCAAAATCACTTCAAATAAAGACCAGAAATACTGATTTTTACTCCAGACGCTTCATGCTGTCCATGTAATCCTCCATTACCTTTAACACATGCACTTATATTTGCTACACAGGCGAGACCGAGACAAATATAATTCATCTGTACGTCTATAAAGCATCAAAGAAAAACACTTCACCCATTGCTTTAGTTGTTGCTATAAGCAAATAGAAGTGTTTCCAACAAATTAAAAAGCCAAAAACACTGAGCTTTCATTTCAGCTGTGTCTAATTTTAATGTTGCTACACTCAAAACCAGCAGAACACAAGAATTTCATGTATATGTAAAAGCCAAAAGTATGCAGGCAGCCCTTTCCAACACTGCTGTGGACATACTTTTGGTTCACTTTGAGCCTCTTTCTTACAGCAAACAGAAATCTTTAACTTTAAAGCATGTAGACAACAAAAACAGCCTTTTTCCCCAAACATGACACGTGTCTCTAAAGCTAAATCAGAAAATAATCCTGTTTCTATTATATCCCTGGACTAGTGTTCACGGGTTCTTTCAGTTCTGAGGAACTAAAATCAGAACTTTGGCAGGGCAATCTGTTCCTGCTCTTGATATTTTCTGTCAGTCACAATGGGGTGCTAATAAAAATGTAGCAAACCGGGTTTCAAAAGACCTCTGTTGAACATATGAAAATAAATCTCCGTGTAGAATACCAAGTCTGACATTTGTAAACTAAGTTATGAAAGTTGAAGCTTTTTCCTCCCACTGCCATGCCCACTCTTCCTGTTAAACTATAAAAAAAAAAACCCAACAAGGCAGCGTCTGTCCCAACTTTCTTTGAGGACCTCGAGTTTTATGCAGTCAAACTTAAAAAAAAAAAAAAGGAGTCACTTTAGAAGAATACCAGCAAGCTCAAAGTTAATGCTGCACCATATTTTTACATTTTAAAGTGGTTCGAGTAGCTAACCACACTAAGGTTTGCATTTCTTAAATTTAAAACCAAGGCAACTTGTACATGTACATTTTTATGCATGACCAAGGTCTGTCTCCTATCCAATATTTCAGACCAATGAAGACCTCTACTGCATATTATTCTGGTGCCACACAGCTCAACGTTCCTTAAACACACATAGCTCATTGAAAGACAGAAATGTCCTGAGTCACAGCTTCAATTCACCCCAACTGGTTCCGATACAGGCCCAGCAGGTTGAGGTTGGTGCTGCAGCATTCTTTCTTATGGACTCATGCGGCCGTTGCCCTTAACACACCACACCTTCACGTTTTGACCACAATGGAAGCATTATAAGCAGACCGGCTGTTCTACAAAAGACAAATGGGAGGTAGAGTTAAGCCACGTGCACATAAACGAGCACCCTTCCCCCCCAAATATTAAATAAAATTAAAAAATCTATGAACTGTGTTATTGCATGTCTGGATAAAACAAAAGCAAAGAGGCCGAAATTCAAACCAAACAATGGAGTAAAGATCTGAAGAGGATGACACAAAAGTAGATGAACACAAGCAAAACAAAGAGATAAAACATTTGTCATGGGAGGATGGCAGCATTTAGTTGAAAAATACATTCAAGATGTGAGAGAGAAATTTTGCATGTGTACTAAAGAATATCTTAATTTAATGTTGCAAGGATTGCTTATTGAAGAGGTAGCAAACAAGCCAAAACCTTTCTTCAAAGCATGACCTTTGGAGTTGTCGAGGTGTGTCCTATTACACACATATCTGGCTGATGAGATCAATATTGCAAACAAACAAACATTTTATTTAAATAAGTTAAATCAGTTCACGTCAGAAAATCCAGTGAATCAGACTTCTATGAGATAAGGACCTGCTATAGATATGACTAATACCAAAATGCAATTAATATCAGCTACAAAACGACAGTAAAGCTGTCTAGCTGTCAATTTTAATAACTTTAGAGCTGAAAGAAATACCAAAAACATTATTAATTATGCATTTTTATTAGTTTCTCTGTTCAAAAAGTGATAGAGCTTCTCATAATATAAAGAGAACAAATATTAGAGGCAGTAAATTAACATGACATTGTGACATCATATCCACCAGAAGCAAAATATGGCATAACAGCACACCATTAGCCAAGGTTGATTGCACTGTGATATGTGATGCATGTTTGTGTATTTCAAAAGACAGATCACTTGTTTTGTTTTCAGAGTGTTTTATTTCAGTCTATTTTTTGCCTTAAAATCCAAACAATCTTCATCTGTATCAGTCTATCTAAACGTTCAGCTACATTCAGCATGTGGTGTCTTTTGTTTACGCACCATCTCTTATTTTCACTAAAAACAACCACCCAAATCATACCATTTTTACACTTAGAAAAGCAAAAGGACCAATCTGCAGTGTCAGCTATAACTTAGCTGCAATTGTAGTAGTAGACTATGGTGAAAAAGTACAGAAAATTAAATATGTACCTTACTTTAAAATTGGTCCACCACTACCTAAAGCAGCTATAGAGTAAATCGTTTTTCTGTAATAATGTGGTAAAAAAAAATAAAGGAATGATATTTTGCTTTTTTTAAATGGAATTATGCATTTTAAAACATTTCACGTGGTCTACATAAACTGTAAATATCTGAATTCTTCATTAATTCAACTCTACAGGTCTATCCTTCAACGCCATTTCTGACTAATGACACCATGAAGGTAATTTTGAACGCTGGCCCTTTAAATGCAAATGAGTCAATTCTTGCTCCACCCTCTCCAAGTTGCTGGCTGTGCTGCTCCGTCCTATTCAACCAACAATTGAACATTTTAGGTAATGGGCACAAAGTTTGGATGTATTTTCAGTTTTTACTACAACCGCTGCTACTGACAAACAATTGCGTCATATTCTGAGAAATGTTCATTGGTCAGTCTTATCAGTCTTGACCTTATATGCACAAATGTCATGATGTAACTAATGGATGGATGTAACAAATTAAGCAGGAATTAAAAGAGGTTGTAGAAATCCACTCTAATTTTCATGAAAATAAATATTTTTAAGTTTGCAATCACTGGAGGGTTAAAATTAAAACGTTCAGACAAATAAAAAAGTGAACCAGCGATTAATAAAAGTAGGTTCAGCAACATATGACCCCTTTAAAGCTGAATTAACCCATAAAGGGCCAAACATGCATTGGCAATTAGTCTTGATCCACTAATCCTTTGAATACTACATTTAAATAACTGCTGTAAAATGCAGTTCGTCATCCTTTCATGGGCATCAGATATGATCCATTTGGATGTTCAGAAGCTCTGTAGTTACCATGGAAACTATGTCATCTTCTGAAACATTGATTCACCAGTAACACCCATGGAGTTGAATCAATGACAGTTCCAATAAATGGTTTAGTTTACCGATAGAGTCACTTTTTCTTGAGTTTTCTCTTTTTCTGATAAAATAATCCCAAACTTTAATCTGAGTTTTTATGACCATTTACATGATCAGTATATTAAATATAGAAACAAACGACTCTGACATATAAATACAAAACACAAGGCCATAACATTAGACTGAATGGTAACAAATCACTTAAGAAATATTAAAAATAGAAAACAAAATTATTCTGGGAACTGTCACATGAGTAGCACTGGGTCTTTATAGGTTAATAAAAAAATTATGTAGTCAAATTAAATCCTACTCTTCATGTCTGTCTCTTCATAAAAAGAAAAATTTATGCCCCTAAACTCCTTTATACACTGCTGAAAAATAGGTGGAACACATGGTTTCAAGTCACAGACAAGGTTCAAGAAAGGTAGTGAAAGCAGAACTGACAAAAAAACAAAAAAAATTAAACAGGCTGAACAACTCCATGCTACTTTGCTGGGGGTTAATAACTACAAACAACAGCCATTTGACTATTAACATAAAATACTGGTGTGTGTGTGTGTGTTTTTTTTGGAGGGGGGGTCCTGTCCATAACACCATCTCCATCAGTCACAGTCTACATTCCAATTAGCACGGTTCTTTTCTGCTAAATCTGTCACTGGCAGACTCGGAGCAGGCCAGTGTTGCCTCGGGCTTCTCAGCACAATCGATGTCGGAGGTAGAACTCTGTGCCATCAAAGCCGCGGTGCTCCAGTGGTCCTCTACAGTCCGCCCCTCGGGGGTTTTGTTGCCTGTGTGACCTCAGTGATACCGTCCACTCAGGCGGGGGAGCGGAGGAAGGCCGGGCTGGATTATCATGACAAATGGAGGACGGGAAGGACTCCATGTTCTCTGAAGCCTTCACTGGTGTGTTTTACCCTGAGCTGTTGTCATGAATAAACCAGAGCCATTTTAATTAATATAGTGTTCATTAATCATCACCGTTTAGAATGAGACCAGAACAGACACGGTACCTTTGACCACACCCCAAAGCAGTTCAATGTACAGACGGTGCGTGTTGGTACGTGCAGATATACGTCACTAGGTTTGGGCTCGCATTTATTGCATAATAAACTGTATGAACTACTTCGACACCTTAATACTGAAACAGCTCTGACAGGTCCTGAAACCAAATAGGTCTTCTGATTCTATTGACATACAGATGTCACTGGTCCGGCAGTTTTGGGAAACGGGTCATAGGCTCACACTCCCCATATGTTTAATCTTTTATTTTGGGGGGGATCAAAAACAAAACAAAAAAATTCCAGCTCCAAGTATTTTTTGATTAGATTTATTTGTGTGGCTAAAGTGTTTGAGAATATTTTTTTTTTAGAAATAATAAAATAAATTAAAAAAAAGAATATTTAGTGTAACTTCATTCCTATAAAGTCAGGGTTAAACAGCTTCAGTTTCAGTTCTGGGCAGTGTCTGCACACACCTGTCTTGGAGACAGATGATGAACGCTGCCATGTGCTTTTGTGCTGACAATTGACGACAGCAGAGCAGCACACTTGTTTTCTCATCTGTGATTATGACAAGAAAGGAGTTAAGATTCAGAAACAATGCACATTGAAGGAAACCCTTTGTACTGAGCAGTGGATCACATGATTTTTCCCCCCAACAAAACAGCATTACTTCAGTGCTGGCATTGTGATGTTTTGTTATCAACTTTGCAACATTCTCATTATACACACATGTTTTTAAATACATATTACAGTTTGTACCCAGCTATTTTTAGTAAAACACACTCTTACAAGCTCCACATCACATGAAAGGACATGATTCAGTGATTTTCTTCAGTGATACAGAAAGTTGACCAAAAACAACAAAACAATTTTTAAATGAGGGAATAATTAAGGCTTGTGGATGAATCTTGAAGGTGGAGTTAGATGCCTCCAGTAATATAAAAGTTAATCTGCTCAAATTAGAACATTCCAGTGAGGAAATATGAGCAGACAGCTGTATCAACCTGCACCTTACCAACCACTTAGCACAGGATCATGGTTAAAGACCCTTGCCTGTCACTGAACGGTACAAGGCAAACAATCTGAACGGCTTCTGCTCGGGAGGTTTTAGAAATGACCGATTTCCCCCCCAAAAAAACCCCACATAATTCATTTGAGAAATGAGGTCCTCATTTTGAAGTGTGCCACTTCCTTTGTGAATAGTGTCACTCATCAGTGTGCGAGTCAAGTAAAATGGGCTCAGCTACAGACAGAAGCTGGAGAGGCAAGCCAGGCCATCTGGTAGCCGTGGCAACCACATATTGAATGATAGCCGAATATTCATAACAAAAAACAAATATACTATATTTAAAAAAAGGAGTCGTGCTATGGTTGAAAAGGGAACGTTCACCGTAGGATTATTCAGACTATAAGTCACAGTTTTTTCCCCATAGTTTGACTGGGGGTATGACTTATATGTGAAATTATCAACACATTATTATATAATTTTGCATGATATTTTCATACGGACAACTGCAAGAGGGCGCTCTAGGCCTGTGTATCTGTACCTGCTACTTCCAATCTGTACCTCTGAAAATGTATCATTTTAACATTAGCGGTAACTTATAAAAACAACCGAGAAGGACTGAACAAAAATGGCATCGAAAACAAAATCATATTCTACAGATTACAAGTTGGAAGATGAAAGAAAATGCTAATCACGGGCTAAAAGCTAGGTGGCCACAGCTAGAGGAACGAGTTGCAGAACAATGTGATGCTGGGAAAGTCTATAGTTATGCTACAGTTATCTGAATAACTTACTATGATACATTAGCATATCAGGCATATTCTCAGTTTGTTGTTTATGCATCATGTAATGTTAGGTGAATGTGTTACGTTAGCATACCATACATCTATTCAGCTTGTTCTCTATTCTATTTTTCATTTTAAATTGCCTTTTAAGATTAAATGTCTGTTCTTGGTGTTGGGTTTTATCAAATAAATTTCCCCTCAAAATTGCGAATGCATTTGTTTTTTCCTTCTTTATTATGCATTTTTTGGTTAGTGCGACTTATACTCCGTAGCAACTTATAGATTGGAAAACACTGTGTATAAAATATTTTACTGCACTCCATTGTCTTGATACTTTAATACCCATCGATAAGAAAAACAATTCTATAGAATGTTAAGTCCTTTTAATAAATCATATAATTTTTTTAAATTAGACTTCATATTAAAGTGCCTTAAAAGTATTGGTATGAATAATCAGTAATACTTACTTTAATCTAGAAAAGGGGACCTGTTATTTATTGTATTTTTTTTAAGTGAGTTAGAAGCTCACATAGCATCACTGTGTTTCCCTGAAGATGAGTGAGCGGTGTTTAAGCCCAAAGGCTGTGTTTTGAGGTGACTCAGCAGTGCCATAATGACTAAGGTCTGTGGAGGACAATGCCTGTTATCTATCAAAAGATGTCTCAAACATTATCATTTTGGGAGACTATGGCCATGTTTTCTGATTCTGCTTTAACGGTAAGAACTCAGACACAAAAACAAGCCCAGACACAATCGAGTACAGCTTTCGTCCAACTATGACATTCTCTCTGAATATGTTTTAGTAAAACAGAAGCTACAGACAATTTCCCTTCATTTAAGGGGTGTGATCCTCTCCCAAATTGTGGCTACTCATTTCTGAGAGAAAGAGAAGCCACCCTGTATTAGCCCTAATGGTTGTCATAATTTAGTCATAGGGTTTTAAATTGTACATCATGTGATTTTAAGTAGTGAGAAAATGAATGCCACAAATGCACTTTGATGCCAATGTCCATGTGCTTTACTGGGTGTCACAGTAGATTATAATTAGCCATGTTACTACATTTTTACAGCGGTCTACACAGTGATAATAAATTCAAAGTGAAAACTCAGTAAAGCATCAAACACCACACCCTGCCAGATCAAGCTCAAGCCTGTGACCACGTGCCATAATTCTTTAAAGCCTACAATCCCTGTGATTAAATGCAGATGACTTTAGTGGATCTTTAGTTTACATGTACTGTTTAAGTGAGCCATCAAGAGGAAAGCAAGTATAAAACATACATTAAACAGGGTTCGACAACAATCAGCATCTGTCTTATTTGTGCTAAATCTGATATCTGATCAAATAAACACATAGCAATAACCTACAGTACCTAACTGGTTTGAATAATACCCCACTGACTGCGTCAAGTGGTTATGTGTCACAAGTAACATTATCAACACTGAAATAAAAAAATATATATATCAGCTTATACTTCAGATCAATGATTTAAATCTTTGAAGAAGGGGTGAAAACTGACAATAAATACTGTCAAAATATTACTACATTGTCAGCTTTCATTATAAGTTTTTTTTCTTGATTACTAACAATCGAAGTTTAGACTTCACAATTCAAACAGCTTTTCATTGACATTTTATGCTAATTCTTTTTCTATTTTACTTTTACATTAAACA
The DNA here is from genome assembly GCA_020466265.1 of Siphamia tubifer. Lineage (NCBI taxonomy): Eukaryota > Metazoa > Chordata > Actinopteri > Kurtiformes > Apogonidae > Siphamia > Siphamia tubifer. The sequence goes on along the minus strand of CM035800.1, from coordinate 15,679,149 downwards.
TGAGCCAAAGACCATTCCTTCATTTTCATCTAAGATGTTAATATTAAATTAACCATCTAAAAAATAGACCTGTGTATAAATTGAGCTGTAAAGTCAGCCTGTGCAAATACGATAAAAAACAACAATACAGAAATCTGCAATTTAAAGGTACAGTGTGGTAATAGTGATATTTTGGATTTAGTAACAAGTTCTGAGTAAAAATTGCCTAATGAAAAACAGATATGTTAACACCATTGTTCTTGATAATAAAGGAAGTGCACTCCAACTGCAACATTGTCACCAAAATGACGGTTTTTTTTCTCCACAAAATTGTACAATTGCAATAATATTTTAAATGAATAACATTCAAATATGTCATGTCCATGTGAGGGAAATGGATTTATGAAACAGAACTCCTCATTTTGTTTTGGTTGGGCAGAATTACCCTGTTGTGTTATTCACTCTCCTCCATGATTGCATTGCTTTTATGCAAATTTCCTGCCTTCATTTGTGCCATGTGGAAGAACGCAAAGGAGTCTGAACGATGAAAAAAATACTGTCGTAAAGGCCAATTTGACACACAACAAAATAAATGACAGAGCATAATACAAATCACAGGCATCTATCTATCATCATGCAATATATATTGTTATATTGCACAGCCATACATGGCATCAGTCCTGAAAAACACATCAGTCCACCCCCTTGCCACTCCCTTGTACACAATAACCTGTCAATGAGGCCCTGGGAGACAGCACCTTCCCTTTGTTACATCAAGTAGGCTAAGTGGAGACTGATGTAGCCTGAAATAAAACCAACAAATTACAAAATGCAAAGTAGTAACAGACCTAAAGGGAAATGAATGACAGCAGTGAAGCTTTTGAGACACAAGCTTTGGTGAAGGATGGAGCGCTATTATCAAAACACAGACACAAAAGGAGCAATGCGCCTTTAAGAGGTCCTCCCGGTAACAATATATCTGCAGTGCAGAGCATCGCAACATTTAGCTCTAATAATGCTTTGTCATTATAGATATTGGAATAGAAACAGTGCATTTATCAACAACATATACATATATAATTAGATTATATACATTAGGTGTATATTTAAAGTCGTATAGTGACAATCAGGCCACAGCTAATGTCCAAAGCAGCAATTGGTTATTTCACTATAGAAAACAAACTAGCTGTTTTTTTGTTTTTCTTAAAGCTGCTGTGTAAACAAGTAATATCACCCTATAAATCTGTGTTTATGTACATCATGAATACACAGCTCAACTAAATGCCTTACCTCAGGCTCTGCCATACTGACTGTGCCTTCGCATGCAACATACCACATAAACTGAGCCATAATAAATATTTCACAGACGTTTAGAGTGGCGTCGTTGTCATACAAGACACGGATGTGTATTGTTTGAGGCCAAAGCTGGACAATAAGACAGTAGTGCTGCCCGCATGTACCGTATATCACCACAGGTGTTTCTCATATTAGCTCAGTTGACACATACAGGCCAAAAACACATCAAATCAAAGAATAGACGTAACAGCGGGAAGAGCTCAAATAACCTGTGAAAACAACTATTAAATGACATTTACGACAATACACAAACGGCAGGCGACTTTATGGTTAATGTGACCTTGCCAACAGTTCTTACCGGTTAGCTTTGATTCTTTGGCAGCAGAATTTTGTCCATCGGCAAACCCTTGCGACGATGATATCTGGGCGGATTGAGTCATTGGATCCATTTTACTTTAGTTTTCAAAGCAACTGCACAAAGGCGGTGAAGCGTCTGTCGTCAAAGGTTACAACAGTCTTATATGTTGTCCGGAGAAGGTGTATACGTCGACTGACTTTCCTCAAATTTCCCCAAGAGTGGGACTCGGATCCGCACCTTAACGCAACGTCCGAGCACTGAGAGAGAGAAGCGGAGATGGAGGGAAACAAGGCGGACCGTTGGAGGAGGAGGGGGAGAAAAAAACATGTCGGTAAGATGCGTTCACGGGTCACGATTGGGCTTCGATATTTCCAATCTCACATCACTAATACGACACGACCAAAGCGTATAAATTACAATACCACGACATGATTAAAATTAAACGTTCACTGTCTTCCATTAACGATATTGTAACTAACTTCATAATTACTGAAAAACAAAACGCACCTGGCACGGCTGACCATTTTACTCGCCGACTGATAAGCGCGGTGTGCATTTGTTTGACAGTACATAAAGGCAACAAAAAGAATATTCTTGAATATCGGCTAGACACCATATTACAACTGCATCGAATAAAAGTGGGGGATTATATTTCCATCGTAAGAATGTATATAGTTATACATAAATCGTCATACTTGCAGAATATGAGGATATAAGAAAATGTAATTGGCAAATCGGATTAAATGCATAAACGCATGTCTTAAGTCTAGTGAATTGAGCAATATTGATCAAACTTAAGTGTTTAAGCAATGAGAGGAACTTCACAAATATAGTGTGGAATATTCTAGAGTTTGGCTGTCGCCTCTTTTCCATTATGTAATATTTACCTTTGTTCCATTTACTCGCGTTGTCTCAAAACGCAGCATCACACTGCCCTCTGTTGGTAATGCTAATGAATAATGTCTGGTAAACTACATTACCCAAATGACTTGCAACAGTGACCAAAGACCGAAGATGTAACTCGTACTACAACTACGACTAATAATAATAATAATAATAATAATAATAATAATAATAATAATAATAATAATAATAATAATAATAATAATAATAATAATAATAATAATAATAATAATGGATTGAATTTATATAGCACTTTTCTAAGCACTCAAAGCATTTTACACTGAATCACCCAAGCCGCAGTCACACTCTTTAATGATCTAAACGTGTACCTCCACAAAATAATACATCTAATAAAAAATAAAAAAAAACACACAATAAAATCTAACAGAACAAACCTCATAAATTGTCCAAACTCTCAACATTTGCTCTCATTGCTCTGTGTCTCTTTTTGTCATTTATCTGCCTTAAATGTGTCATGATTGCGTAACCCTCAAAATGTGATTAAAATATTAAATATACCTTTGGAATAATTTTCTGTGCTTAATATAAAATTAAACATAACGTCATACAGAAGAACTAAAACCCAGAGGAGGGTGGTACTGCGACTTAAAGACAATAAAACCACAGAAGAACAACAACATGTGGCTATTGTGAGACAAGTACAATGAATTAATTTCTTCAAAAATCTAAATTGAGTTTAACAATATGTAACAAACTGGGAGATGCAGGAATTAATGAATTAACCCGGTTCCTGGAGGACACTGTTAATAGTGGATTTTATTTTTCTATTTATTATTATTATTAGTAGTAGTAGTAGTAGTAGTAGTAGTAGTAGTAGTAGTAGTACTTTTTTATCCTACTAGTTTACCTCTAGTCCAGTAGATGGCAGTAATGTACACGTTAAGTCGATTGCCGGCCGCCATTCAAAACGGGGGAAAACAAAGAAGAAGAAGTGTCTGCTGCTGTGCGCGTAATGCAGTAGATCTACATAAAGTAGGATCGGGTCCCCTTTTGAAATTCAGCGCTCAGCGGCGCCACGTAAAACTTTGAGATCTAGTCTGATACGCAAACCCTGAAACTGGTGTGGAGCTGCAAGTGACTTTCGGGCAGACTGAACTGCGCGGCAAAAGAGGGGGGAAACAAACAAAAACATGTGGCTGTGGCTGTGAGAAAACGGGTACGTAATCTCTCATACATTAGTAAAATTGGCGTCGGTTAGGGCTCAGAGTGACTCACTGGTGCGACACATTGATGTGGTGTATTTAGAGAAGGCACTAGATGGATACGCACCATCCAAAAGAGGTGAGTTTAGCTAACTAGCAGTTCGTTAGCTTGTTAGCTGCTGCTGACATCAGCCATCATTCAATCCACTCCCAAGCCTGTTGGTTACTACGTCCCCTTCACCTTTGGACTGTCGTTGTTTCACCACTTTACCTAACTTGTTAAAACAACTTTGTATTCATTCAGCGAATTAGCACCACTATGAAACCTAAGTAGATAACGGTAGCTAACGGTAACCTAAGTTAGTAAAGTTAGCTAGTATGCCGGCTTCTTAAGCAAATAAATATAGCGAACTATATTATTTTTATCTCTGTTGTAATATATCGAGCATTTGTGATATTTTGTGGAATTATAAGTGACAGAAATCCACATTTGTAGCTTTACATTGTGTGTACGTACTTAGCAGTGTGAGTGCCCCGCCCACCAAAGCGCCATATAGCTAGTATTAGCGGCATTGATGTAACAAACATTACGCAAGCTGCTCAGCTGTGGTTCTGGGTCACAGTCTGGGTTAACGCTTCAATTTGATAAAGGTGGAGCATTTCTAATTATTGATTTTATTATAACGTGATGTTTAATGGTTTTTGATGACGCCACGTGTCTCCGTAGTTTGGTCAACATAGAAAGTGTGTGTGTGTGTTTATTCCTTATCAGTAACCGTAGAGCTAAACCGTTGTACTTCATGGAAACGGAGGCGGGTTTTTCCACTGAATAGCAGTGACGATGTGTTCATAAACCCACAGAAAATACCCACACTACAATAGTCCTGTATTCAAAAACCCTCTCAAGTAGTAAAGGTTATCAGTAAAATATACAGTAACTTAAATTATAAAGAGTAGAGCAGTTATTATGCAATAAAATGGTCCCGTTAGAATAGAATAGTGAGAACTTTATTTATCCCCGAATGACAATTTTGTTTCTACATGGTATACAAGGAAAAATACATGTCATTCATACAACATACACATGCATGGGTGTGTCATAATACATAAAACATAAACCTTAAACAATACTCAAATTCCCCACTCACTCAGATCTCTGCATTTAGCAGCCGAACAGCAGAAAGGATAAATGATCTTGAATACCGGTTGGTTTTTACCAAGAGGCTGATTGTAACACAGTTAGTTTTATATGGTGTTTTTGGAGTCACTTTATTCTATAAATACGATCATGCACGCATCTTTCATTAGGTAGGTCAGGGCACACTGCTGCTTGCAGAAATGAAAGGGAAACCTAACATTCATATGCCATTTTTCTGGGTGGGGGGTGGGGGTCAAAACTCTTAATAAAATTGCCCTGCCTTGTGTTCAGCTTTGGTCTACAGCTAAGAGAAACTGAAAGAAGATGCCTTTTGTTTTAAAACTATTAAATAATGAAACCAGCTGCCCGGTATTCTGAAGTTGTCTCGTGGTCCGAATGTTTATTCACAAAATTAAAAAATAAAAAAATAAAAATACAGGTCCTCAATTCACAACTGTTCCACACATGAGATGCGCTGACAGGTAGTGTTGTATGTACACTGGTAAATCATTTTTAAAGCATATTTAGTGGCTCATGAATTAGGACAAATGTACTTTTTAAGCATGACTTTAAAGCCTGTGTTTTAGGAATGAAATATGATGGGACTTGATTTTTAGGAAACAATCTGATAATAAAATAATTTTCTTTTTAACTAGCTACGTAACTTTTATATTTTGTGTGCACTTGCCAAGGGACAGCAAGTTGAAAATAGCTTGTAGGTAACTAGTGCTGCAAAGCATCTATTCTCTTTGAGTCTAATGTATTTGATCATTGTCCCTGATAAAGTAATTAACAATAAGAGTGTAAGGTGTTTAGCAGCAGTTAGTATTTTTTTTTTTAAATAAACTTTCTTCAGCAGCAGTGATGTATTTTCAAGCAGTTCCTTGATTAGAGGAAGACTGAACAGTCACCAGTGATGTCACCATGGCATTTACTGTATATTACTGTTGTGCTCATACACATGAGTCATTCTAATGTAACCCTGTACATCAATTCTCAGGTACATAGCCTAACACATAACAAATCACAATGGCACAGTGTTGTTACAAGGGACTGTTTTTGAAAAGGGTACAGTTCAAGACTATCTTTTTATTTTTTTCTTCAGCAACTGTGTTTGTATTATGAACATGTTGTATTACTCTTCATTGGTTGTTATTTTTCAGTTGTGCAGGTGAGGACAACACGTAGACCTCTTGAGCTGTGATTGGTCTCAAACATCATGGGTTTGCACTCGTCCCAAAAGAAGCATTTTCCCCTGCGGGGGATTGATGGTGTAGTCCAGCTGTTTGATGCTGAACTCCGTAAGTCTGAACCAGACTTGGCCCTTCTCTCTCTGGTCCTGGGTTTCGTTGAGCACTTCTTGGCGGTAAACAGGGTCATCCCCATAAACGTGCCCGGAGTTCGATTTGAGCCACTGGAGCCAGACTGTCCCAACTCCTGCTTCCCAACAGTGGAGCTGGGAATGATTTCAGCATTGTACGAACGCTTTACAGCTCAGATACGGGGTGCAGTGGATCTGTCGCAGTACCGACGAACTGCTGCAGGATCCAGCAGGGAGTTGGTGAAAAAAGTATCGGATGTGATCTGGAACAGTCTAAGCCGCTCGTACTTCAAAGACCGGGCCCACATTCAGTCTCTCTTCAGTCTTATCACTGGTAGGACTTTTGCAATCATACTTTTAATTATTGTTTTAATGTGAATGTCCTCTGTGATGTAATATCTTCACAAATGGGATAAGCAACTGAATTTTATTATATTAATGTAAAATCTGTTATTTTTGAACCAGGTACCAAACTGGACAGCTCTGGGGTGGCATTTGCAGTGGTAGCAGCCTGCCAGGTGTTGGGTTTAAAGGATGTCCATCTGGCCTTGTCTGAAGACCACGCATGGGTAATCTTTGGCAAAAATGGTGAAGAGACAGCTGAGGTCACGTGGCATGGAAAGGGTAATGAGGACCGCAGGGGGCAAACGGTAACAGCTGGAGTCAATGAAAAGGTAAGACTGAGAGAACTGTGAAGCGAGGTTGGAATAAAATGGAATAACCTCAGCTGTAGGTTCAAAACTGATAGAATGATTGGTTTATGAAATTAGTGTTAATTTTATGAAGTTGAATTAACTTCAGTTTCAATTTTAAATCTGTTTTGGATAAAAACCTGTGTTGTTCTCACTAAAATGGAAAGCCATGTGACCCGTTTCAAACCATGTTTCCTGAAAGTGAAGTTAACCCTCCCCTGTGTTATTTAATCACACAGAGTTGGCTTTATCTGAAAGGCTCGTACATGAAATGTGACAGAAACATGGAGGTGGCCTTCATGGTCTGTGCCATTAACCCATCACTGGACCTGCACACTGACAGCTCAGAGCTCTTGCGGCTACAACAGGTGACTCACAACATTCAAATGCACTGAGTCAAAACTTGCGTGCTTGACACAGGAACAATTTCCTCAGCTTTTTTTTGGGTTTTTTTTATCTCTTCAATAGAAACTCCTCTGGTTACTATATGGTCGAGGTGACCTAGATAGGTGAGTGTTATTGCAGTTTTGACAATTGATTAGTTTTCATTTTTGTTTATCTTTACAGGTTGTTTGTTTGTGTCACTTTTTTTTTAAATTTTGAGTAATTGTTTAATTTTATTTACCTGTACAAGTAGTTGTAGACTAATCTATGGGTACACTATGGATCCGTGTCCACAATAATAAAACACTGTTTGTTAAATAGCTAATGTATTAATTTGCTTAGTACCTTATGCTCCACCTGTCATGCAATCTGTACCAGGTATCCCATGGCTATGGGCACTCTGGCAGACCTTGAAGACCAGGATCCAATTCCAGGGAAGGAGAACCCTCTTAAAATCCACCTCAAGGTTAGTCTACCTCAACACCTCCTAAAAGACAATCCACGCTTTGTGATGGTGATGTTAAACTAACACTAATTTTTCTTGGTGTCGGTGTGATTATCAGGCTGTGGGTTCGTCACAGAAGCACTACCGAAATGAACACATCTACCCCTACATGTACTTGGCTGGATTCCACTACAGACACAGGAATGTACAAGAGGCTTTGAGGGCCTGGGCTGAGGCTGCACAGGTCATGCAAGAGTGAGTCAACACTGCTTTAGTTCTGTTAAAAATAAATAAGTTATGGGTCACTTTGGTTTTTCTTAATTTTTTTCTGTTTTGTTGTATGCAGTGTTTAAATGTAATGACCAATACAACCTCGATGATCAATTTAATGACCTTAGTCTTTGTTAATTCACACGGTTATTCAAAAAGAATGAACCAGTTTGATGACTCGTTGCTTCAGTTTTCAAGTATCGTCATGGTATGAGTTAGTAAGCATTTGAAAAACGTGATGACCTGAAACATTAACAAAAATGATTAACTCGGTGGATGGTGATATGCTGATATGCATCTGGGAGTAGTTCTCTTATCGCATTGATGTATTCTGTGCTGCAGGTGGTGGACACATTAATCACTTGTAAGACAGAGAATAAAAGTTGATTTTGAGTAGAATACTTGTAACTTGGTTGGAGTTTTCTATTGTTTTCCACATTAAAATGTTGCAGAATTAAGTTGGTTCATTCTTGGTGAGTGACCCTGTATAAAGTAATGAGCTGTGCTTCCCCATGCTTTTTGGAGTTACCAAAAAGAGGCATTTTCCTACTCATGATGTCCTCCTACAACAAAGTTATTGATACTTATCAACAGAATGAGCCTGGGCCACTTTGTTTCTGTTGTCATTTCAAAAGACGAACAGCAGATGGCAGTGAATTCACAGCCGTCTGCTGTTATTGGTGCACCTTCTGAAGAAAAAGCTTAACTAAGACCAAAAAAAAGCTTTAATTTTTCAGTAAAAATGTAGTAAATGAAAACAAAGTTGCTGCAGAACTGGGCTCGGGTTGAAATTTCTCTCTCAAACTTCTGTCTAAATTTTTGAGTGGTCATCCCAGTTCACGTCCGAGGGTGTGGTGCCTCATTCAGGAAGTGTCCAGCTCCGTATCCTCTTGCTCCAGTCTGCCTGATCTCTCCTCCCCTTTAAACACAATGTTCATGAGCAGCAACTAAAAATACTGTGACTGACGAGCAGACCCCCCCTCCCTCCCACCATGCAGCAGCATCTACAAAGGTTTCCCTTTTATGGTGGACTGCTGCAATGTGTCTAGGTTCGCATTCCCCTAAAAAGCCATTGGGATGGCTGAATAAGCCCTTTGTCTAAACTGAAATCCATGTAATTCTGTATTATGTCTGGACAATAAGTGACATTTACAGTTAAAGTGGATTTTGGCAGTCTTGTTACCTCTGAATTTTACTAGATTGATCAAGTTTCATTTATGGAGCAACTCTCAAACTGGTCAAAGTGTATTTCAAGGACATGTACCAAAACAATAAAATATGAAGTATTTTATAGAATGAAACACCAAAGCAGTTAATTGCTTATGAAATGGATTAATAAACCAGTAACATGTTGCTAAAATGAATTTTGTGTGTGTGTACTGAATACCAGAATACTACGTAGTACTATATGTTTGACACCACGTAAATCCTCACCAGTGATTTAAATTTTTCTCGTTTTAGTTCATCTTTTTTCCCCAATGAGTAAATGAAATGATTTAAAAGATCTAATACTTGTTGGTTTAATAATCATACGCATGTCAGATATGTTTTCTTGTGAAGGACCTTGCATAGGAATAAAGGAATTAAAAATATATATATATTATAAACCAGATACAATGGCTAAATCAGCAGATGAATCATTTCATCATTGGCTTAACCAGAAGGAGGTACATTGAAATGATGTGGCCTGTTGTAAAGACACACATCAGTCTGAAAGTGAATTGAGATTCTTAGGATTGAATGGAGTCCGAATGTATTTAAGCTGTGTTTCTGTTTCTGTGTGAGCCTATGAACTGGTGACCTCCACTTCATCCTGTTTGGGTTTTTAAAAAACCAAACTGTGGTATTCAGGTCTCTTTTTTTTTTTGCTCTTCGTCCTGCAGGTATAACTATTTCCGTGAGGATGAGGAGATCTATAAAGAGTTCTTTGACATTGCAAATGATGTTATCCCCACCCTGCTGAAGGAGGCTGCTGCAGAGAGCACTGGAGAGGGAGGTGAGGGAGGAGAAGGAGCTGATAAGGTGAGGTTCACCAAACACAGCAGATTAACTATTTATACTAATACTGATATATCAGAGAAGAAACTGGGGGATTTGTACTTTAACAGTTATGTTTATATAGCCATGTTAGTCCATAAGCGTGGCCTTTTATTCCTGCTCTATCACAGCAAATTATTATTTTTAATCTTATTTCAGTTCTCCACGTCATTACTTTTTGCTGCTGTTCCTTCCTGTCTTTCAGGAGCATCCAAAGCAGGCTACAGACCTGTCGGCACTGCAGGACCCAGAATGTTTTGCCCACCTGTTGCGTTTCTATGATGGTATCTGCAAATGGGAGGAAGGCAGCCCTACTCCAGTCCTTCATGTGGGCTGGGCCACATACCTGGTTCAGTCTCTGAGCCGCTTTGATGCGCAGGTGAGGAACCCAAAATAGTTCTGTCTTTTAACCTGGGAACGATCCCACCGTGTTGGAAGGAAATGAATTAAAGTCTGTGTAATGGAAATTCAGAGATTAATAAAAGGACAAGGGAATGGTGATGTGCACTCACCTGCAGTGCATATATTTATAATGTGTGGAAAAACTGGGGAATGAGGTCGATTCCCAGTAGGTCAGTCTCCTCTGGCTGGACTCACAAGTGCAGTTAAACATTAGATGAAGCATCTTTTTCATCTTTGCTGTTTCATTGCAGTTGGCATCATTTAAGTTGCAACCCTGCCTCCTTCCAGACTAAATCATCCACTGTTGTAAGGTTTTATTACATTCTTTTAAGCAGCTCACTTCAGTTGTCTTCCCAAATTTAATTTAGTTTTGACAAAGCAACTTGTCGCATGGTAGAGGTGTTTCACACTTAAAAAAAATCTTACTTTCTAAAACCAAAAAGAAGCACAGTGTTCCTGCAGGGTCTCAAAAAGTTGTATAAGTTTTGCATTTACAAATCGGCATTTAATGCCTTTTAAAAGAAGTCCTTAAAAGGTATTAATTTGATATTCAATTCAGTTTTATTTGTAGAGCCCCACATCACAATAAGGTTGTCTCATAGGGCTCTACAGAGTTGGTTTGATATAAACAATCAGTGAAATAAATGGAAGAAAAACTCCAAAAAGGCACAGGGAAGACGGACAGACTATAGATGAATGTCCATTTACAGATGCAGGTTCTGTCTTTGAGGATACAGTAGGGTTGGAGGTAGAAGAGAGGAGGGGGGGGTCCATTTAGTCAGAGGAGACGGGTGGGTGAGGTCCATCCAGACGGGTGAGGGAGGAGGCCCGGTGTCACAGGTGAGTCACCGCAGATCCTGTTGTCATTGGGCCTCAGCAGCTACAACTGAAAAAGTTGCCTTGGTCTTGAAGTCTTTCATTTAACTTGTAGACCTGCAAGTATTTGGTCTTGCTGTTATTAAAACTTCACATAAATGTTAAAACTACAGCATCTAATATCTCTAGACTGAAATCTGAAAATAACAGTGCCTATTTTATGTTTTGTTAACACACTTTGCATTATCGAAAATGATTCCAACAACATTGAAATCTAGTTTAGTTTCTCTGACCTTGTTTCCTGTCATGCTGCTGTTACTAACATAAAAGTTAGTTGCAGATAATTGTCATTAAAATTAAATGAGAATGAATATACATCGTTAAGTGTGCTATAAATAAAAGTTTAATGCCTTACATTGTCTGTTAACATAATTTCCACACGAGTTATGATAGAGAAAACAATTTCCATTATTCTGGGCTACTTTATAACTTCCTCTCCTACTGCGGCTTATTTATTTATTTATATATTTATTTTAAATGACCCACGTTTACGGTGTTTATCCAAAGGTGCGTCAGAAGGTGTCCATCGTCACCAAAGAGCCTGAGTCTCAGGAGGATGATGATCAGTCCAGCGATGACCCCCGGGAGGGACGTCGGCGAGGCCCCAGGAGGGAATCGAAGCTGGAGGAGCAAAGTTCTCCTCCTCCTCCTGCAGCTCCTACCTCTCCGGCCCAGTCAACAACAGCAGCAGCAACAACAACAACAACAGCAGCTACAACTGCTCAACCCAAGAAGGTGGGAGAGGGCAGGCGCCGCTCCTCCCAGGGCCAGCGGACCAGTGACGTTGAAGGAAAACCCAAGTCCCCCAGTCCAGACTCTGCACCCTCGTTGTCATCCCAGCAGCAGCAGGCGCCCCCCTCGCCTTCCAGTGGCCCAGTTGTCATCTTTCAGAGCGAGAAGATGAAGGGGATGAAGGAGCTGCTGTGTGCAGCCAAGGTGAACTCCAGCGCCATTAAGCTGCAGCTCACCGCTCAGTCGCAGGTCCAGATGAAGAGGCAGAAGAGTACACCGGCAGGGGACTACTCTATGTCTTTCATGAAGCGTCAGCGAAAATCTCTGTAGACGTGTTGATTGTTGGAGGAGGAGGAGATGAAACATACTGTGAACATTAACACACTCAAAAAAACACCACTTTATTTGAAGGGGGTTGTACAAGACTGACATGAAAGAATCATGTAGTTTATGTCACAGTTTTTCTGTCAGTTATGTCATTTTTGTTATTGCAGTTTACATCAAGATTTTGACATTAGACATTATTATGAAAATGTGCCATAAACCCAGACAACACAACTTTTATACATGTGACCTAGCAGCCTTAAGTAAATAAGTATCAGATAAATATCAATGAACAACAGAGATTTACATTGAGCGATTACCTTCTATTATCATTTTTACCATTAACGGTATCAGTTTTTGTTTATTCAGTAACTTAAATATTTAGATTTTATTCATAGTTTTCAGTTTCCTGATTTTATATATATATATATATATATATATATATATATATATATATATATATAGTTATTGCAAACTGTGTTTTATTTCATTTTATATAACTTAGACATTTCATCTCAGTGTTATTTTCTATTCATTTTTGTATGTTACTAGTTTATAGTTATTGTTCCCCTCAATCACTAATAAGAGATATTGTTTCATCCTTAAAACATTATATGTAGGGTTTTTTTGTGTAAACATTACCAACATTCTCTGTTTGACTTTTTTTTTTAATATGTTCAGTTCTAAAATTATTTGACAGCAAAGTACTAATGACAATTCCAAGTCGTCATCTGTAGTTTAATCTTTTACCATTTATAGTGATTGAATGGCGGTCAGTATCAAAACCAACCGCATCAGATTGATGTTGGCAAGTTTATGAGGTTTTGTTTTCTCAGTCAAAGTCAAGTTGTCATGAGAACGACGTGCATTAGAAATGACATAACTGACACCGCTGTCATGAAGACTCAGTCACAATGTGTGACCCTCTCAAATGAAGTGTTACCAAAAACAAGCTTTGTTAAACTTCTACCAGTGTTTTCATTCAGATATCCATTTTCAGTTAATATACTTGTAGTTTCTAGCAATATCTGACTCACATGGGTGATCCTGAGTTAGTGTCACATATCAGGTTTAATGCAGTTTTTATTTAATGCTTCAATAAACTTCCTGGTTTCATTCACTCATCATTAGTTTATTTAACTGGCAGCCAATTGCACACTCATTAACTTGTCATTGATTTAAATATGTTTAAACTAAAGGGAGCCAAAGTGGTGAGAATGACCAGAAAACACCCGTCAGACATGTAAATATCAAATTGTACCAGAAGGAATCTGTTCACGACTGAAGCCTTGGAAGTGATTGAATTAGGATAGTTACTGTGTAACATTGTCCACTTCTGTTCTATTGACAGTTTCTTTCTCGCTAGCTCTATGTTGCCTTACTTTGCCTTTGTTCTTTTATAAAGTAGGTGGCCTTTAGTTTTGACTATAGCTGAGCTAGGCCTATTTCTAATGAATAGAGAAGACCTGAAAGACCATGCACTGTTGGGTGGGAGCTACTTTAGGTGGCCCTGCTATGTTGTATTTGCTTGATGACTTGTGGTTTTTGTTGTTTTTGTATCTGCAAGTAATAAAAACCTGATTAAAAATAGATTGGCCTAAGGTCTTGTGTACATTGGACAGAAAAAAAAACACTCGGGTGAAACTTTAGAGACTGTACACGAAGAAAATATCGTTACAAGTGTGATATTTAAACTAATACTAATTAGGATTTTGAGGATCCACAGTCAGGAATTTAGTCAGGGAACATTTGAAAACAGCTGTAAAGTAAAAAAGTACAACTAGACATTTAAAGTTAATAATCATGGGAAAAGAAAAAGCTGTTTCAGTGGGTGATTTCACACAGGCAGGTGTACAAACATTTCACAGATAAGGATCAAGAAGAACCAAAAACAGTGAACAAGGGGCAGTCTATGTACTGACAGGAGAACTGTCAAAGTGAACCTTCACTAGTGTTTAATGCTCTGTATCTGAGGTTTAACACTGATGTCTGTGGGACAACAGAGGCACTGAGCAACCACAGATTAAACAATGACAGAAAGACCTTCAGAGGTGGGATGTGCATTCACTAAAGTCCAGTTTTAAAACGTAATATAATGGGTTGGATTTATATAGTGCGTCACATTAGTGACCCTATATTCATTCACTCTCACATGCACCCTGCATTTCTGATGGTAAACTACATATGGCTGCCACTGACAGAAGCATGGCAGCCATTTTGTGCCTACAGCCCCTCTGACCATCACCAAACATTCATACAGTGTCTTGCCCAAGGACACAATGGACTGACAACAATCAACCCTTCAGTTACTGGACAACCCGCTCTACCAACTGAGCCATGGCTGCCCTATTGGGTCATATGGTTAGTTTAAAGACTGACTGACCAACATAGATCTAAGAAGTGCTTTGACAGCTCAAACATCACTGACCTCACTCTGAAAATTCTTGTACATAGCCAACAGTATATACATTTATTCTACATTTTTTTATGGGTTATTATGATTGACCATGACACATTCAGTTTACAGATCTAAAAGGGATTTTCATAAGTAAAAAATGTTGATGTGTGGAGGAAGATGAAGAAAAATACTATGTTTATTCCATTTTGTATACAGCCACTTGCATAGTGACAGTGTAGAGGATTCACTGATACTGAGGATAAGCATAAATTCTCAGGGTCATGTGACCTGCATGGTTGAAGAGTGCATCCTCAGCACATATTGCTGCTTAACTCCTTAAATGTACTGCTGAAAAGAACAGATCTAATTTGTGCAAAGTCTTTGATATCACTAACTGAAAAGCAAACGTACCACCTGAGAAGACAGTGGGCATACTATGAAGGTACAAAGAAAGGTAATATCTGCTGTTTATATCAGTATTAAAATATGCTGGTTCTATTTTCATAGAAAAGCTGAACTCATTTTTGTGGAGAGATACACACTGAGGAAGGTGGAGGGCATCTTGAAAAATCAAGATCATCCTCTATATCTCATGGAGCAGCTGCAGTGGACGACTAACTTTATTTAGATGCAGGACTGAGAGGTTTAGAGGATCTTTCATATTCACCGCCATCAAGGTCTACAACACCTCAGTATAATGATTCATTATGTCTTTTATTTTTGACTTGATTGTGATTAAGAAACTGATAAAACATTCATGATTAATTTTTCCAAGCTTAATGCACAGGCTACACTGTAATTAAGTATTTCCTCATGGATGCCTTTGGATACTTTAAGTTTTGATGTATATTTTTAAAGATGCCAAATGTAAAATATGTCAAATACCAATGCAAGTGTATTTGTTGCTTTAATGCGTTTGTCTTTTAAGAAATGCTGAAATCTGAGGTAAATGTCCTATTTCTGAACACTGTATTTTAAAATGGCTTCTTCACTATTTCACTTAAAGTGAAGATGGAGAAAAACAGTAAAGTAGGATTTTCATTTTGAAATTAGCAAAGCTTTGATAGAACATTCCATTAAAACAAACATGAATAAATACAATTATTTTAAAAAATGTATCTGAAAAATGTTTTTTTTTTACTATTATTATTATTATTATTAGTAGTAGTCTGTTTTTAGCCTACTGTTCAAGCACACTTGAGATCAGATTGGGCTGAATGTGGCCATTGAATTAAAGTTATTTTGACATCCTTGATTATTAATATAATCAGTGTATTTTTCATTAATCCCCTTTGGTGAACGTGTCCTTTGACAGCAAACATTATTTTCTAAATAAAAACTATTATATTCAAAGAAAAAAACTTTTCTCATTTTTAATACAATATCTAAATAGATTTCCGGTTTTATATTGCTTTAATTTTCAAGTTTGCACCTGCAGAAAACAAACATGCACCACAACCAGGAGTTGAATTTGCAGCTGTGACATTTTTTTTACAGTGTGGGAGTCTCTGCTCATGCGTGTTGTGACCCCAGCGGCTGTCCGGACTCGCGCGCACATCTAGCCTGTAGTGTGTCAGTGCAGTGGAGTGGAGTTGCGTGTTCGCTCGTGCTGTGTGTGTGGAGTACGTGCGCGTGTGCCAGTCGTCGGGTCGATAATTAATCAGCTCCAATTAGTTGCCATTATCAGTCCGTCCGTCCAGAGGTGTGTGTGTTCATCCTTCCTGCTTCTTCATCCCCCGACAACAACACAAGGATGTGTGAGTAGAACCCACAGGCTCCTCCGCAGCACCCAGAGGTGCCTCCAAACATGGACCGGATAGGGGTGTCGTTCCTGGACCCTCTGGATGACTACGAGTTAATTCACCGCATCGGGTGCGGCACCTATGGAGATGTGTTCAAGGTGAGTGGGAACGTTTATTTCTGGTGTTTTTTCCACTATCACGGCAGCGGTAGGAACCAAACCAACCACACCAGGACGTGTTAGTTCATCAACAAATATTTTCTATTTTACTTCCTGTTATTAATGCCAAACTTGTTGTTGTATTTTCTTTTTCAAACTATAACCTTCACGTTAAAGCTTCCACTTCCACACAAATGAAATGTTTAGCTGAGACACTGTGCAAGCATTGATATCACTTAAAGAATATTGGTGTGTCTGCTTAGATTAAATAACATCATTACAACAAAATGATGTTTTCAACTCAGAAAACCACTGTCCTATGTTAACACACATCAGCAGCCTGTTGCGTCAGTAAAACATGTAGAAACCTGGCACATGTCGTCTTTTCTCACTTGATGCTTTGGGTGTCAGGATGCAAACATCCTGTACTGTTCACCCGCCCTGGTGCCCTGTGCATCCTGCAGAAGCAACATAAGAATTTGCATTGTTTCTTTTTTTAAACATCCTAGATGGCATGGCTGTATTCAGCTGATTATGGGCCCTGGGGCATGCACATACCCCAGGGCCCCCGGGGCGCCACCTCCTAGTGCATATTGTTCAGTTTTTTTTTTAACAACAGATCAATACATTGGAAGACTAGGATCAACAAACCACTCTGCCTTCATAAAAATCACTGCTCTCTCTGTAAATTGGATCAGTCACTGTGGATGACTTTCACCAGTCATGGTTGTCTAACACTTGATGTGTCACCAAACTCTGTCCCTCCTAATTTCTTCCGTTTTTTTTTCCCGATAACAGTGACTACAGTTGATTACATTGTGGCTACTCTAGGTTAAAGTACAATACATGTACAGGTAGTAGGATTTCACAAGTATTTTGTTCAGAGTTTACTATTGTCTGTATTCACACTACTAACCTGATTATGAACCTTTACCTACTTTGATCATATTCAGGATATAACGTTTAATGGCCTATGAAAAAAATAAAATAATTTATGTATATATATAATTGTTTTAAGTAGTGTGTTTGTACATGTACACACCACATTCTTTTCAGGTTTTGAGAAATTTGAACGCTCCATCTCCCGATAATTTTGGGTTACTTTCCAGATTTCAAATGAAATGACAGAAACACTAGACAGACAATGGAAACATGTGAATGTGAATGTACGCATCTCACTTCTGAAGCAACCCAGTAACAATTTAGTCTTCCCGATAATAACCAGTATACTGATGTGCATGTAAACACCATCATTATCGTCAAGAAAACAATGGAAGACAATTTTCCATCTGCTGGGGATGGAATTTTGTGAGAGTTGTGCTTTCCAAAGTGTATTATAGGTTTTTACTCTTTTTTTTTTTTTTTTTCTTTTTTTAAATAGCTGTCACCTTGAGGTCCAAACATATTTTCCAGCTCTGTTGAATCAAACACCTCAAGTATATATATTATAGTACATTGCTTACAGTACGTGGCATTTGTCAGCGACTTCTTTTCAACTTCTTTTTTGTGTGTTTTAAGGAATTTGGCTTAAAGCTGCAGGAAATGAAGAGAAAAAAATGCTATAATTTTAATATAGAAACCTTTGTTTTGCAGGTAGAATCACATCTAATCAGATCAGTTTCTAATAATCATATTTACTTGTGTAAAAACCCTTGTGATCAGCTAAAATCTGCGCATTATTGATTTTCTACATTCTCCAAACACAGGCATAGAATACATTCAGAAGTCTGGTGTCCACTTGAACCACTTGAAGTACAATATGCTGAAATGTAAATATGGAATTATCAAGCTTTGCAGTTTTAACTCCGCAATTTCACTTCAATGCAACACAGCAACCCCCGACCAAAACAGCCAGCACGGTCCTGTAGTGACTGACCTGATGTAGGAGTAAAGTATGTGTTTAGTTTGGATGCCTGTCTATAATGATAGTCATGGAGGTGTGTGTATGTCACCAACATGTGACACTGGTAATTTATATCACCTTCGGAGACAGAGTGAGTAGGTGGCTGTTTCTTTCTGTTGACTGGTATTTTGTCTAGTTAGTCCAGTTTGCTGCAGCAGGTATATGGATGCATCTATGAAACTGGGTACATTTTAGTATCTGGCACTTTTCTAGCCTTTTTAGACTCAATAATAAAGGAGATATTTAGGCATATTTCTCCTCAGGATGTACCTAATAATGACCTCAGATAAATGCAATACATATAATATATACTCTTGCTCTGAACCATCCTAAAATTAATACGTTTTTTAATAAAATTTTGGAACAAATTGCAACAGGAAAAGCATTGATCCAACCCCATGGCTTTTACTGGTGAATCAATGCTGTAGAAGATGATGTTTCCATGGTAACTACAGAGCCTCTGAACATCCAAATGACATATATTGATGGGATTAGTTGATCAACAGGTAACAGTTTAGATCAGTAAATGGTTTTGATTGATGTTTGGGTCTTTATGGGTTAATTTAAATGGATCGTTTACCGGTTACAGTTTTCAGCTCTTTCTCTTTTGTTTTGCACTCTTAGAAGTATTGTGTTACATAGGAAGTGGATTGTTTTCAGTTTATTTTTGCGGTATACAACTCCTGCACTTGACTCACGACCGTGCATGTTATTTATAGTGTCAAACAATCAGTGCAACCGTCACCCTTGGCACTAGTTTTGCACACCACTTTCGTTCATACATTGACCACCATTAACTTCTAATCTAAAAATAATGTTATTGTACTATTTATTTGGCAGCATTTTTTTAGGATACACCTGATCAAACAACGAAACAATAGTGGTGAAACCTGACAATAATATGACAAAATATGGATTGTTTTAACTTGTTATTGTATATGAAAGCAGCCAGCAACATAAGAAAATATAAAAAAATATTTAATCTGTGACTAGAGGGGAAAATCAGCTGATCTAAAAAGAGATTTTCTGGTGCACATGAAGATTTAGCAATTATGTGAATGTGTAGGAAAAAAATTCCAACCTGTAATAATGCTTTTATTGTGAATTAACTATCTTTGGCTTTTAACATGTTGTAATCTCTCTTCTTTGGCACATCTGCAAACACCAAACTGATATGAACCTCTTTCTTCTGTCTTGTATGTTTTTGTTCCCATGTCTTTTTAACTTATTTCCCTATTTTTATGTACATGTACTTTCATGTACTTTGGTTTCCCCTATGGATCTTTTAAATGTGCTATACAAATAAAGTTGATTGATTGATCTAAAGGAAAATTGAGTTGAACTGGTTAAATTGTCCGAAAGATATGAAAAGGAAGCCCAGTGATCTAAGGCTACATCCGGACTAGTTCGATACGGGTTTAGTTTTGAAACGGTGTCAAAAAGATATTACTTATAAATGGAACTGTTCCAGTAAAAATCTGCGTCAGCATGGGGGCGAAACACTTGCTGAAAATGATGCAATTCACATGCCACACCACTATGCGCACTGTAAGCCAGTCCCACCAGATACAAGAGAACAATAGAAGAAGTAGTGCACATGCGCCCACATCACTTTTACTACCAGCACGAGACACACACCAGACACAAACAACAATAATAACACTCCTAACACCCTAACATTAACCCATTCACCACTGCTACTCTGTTGTTCGCTATTGTTGCTGTCTTGTCACTGTCTCGTGAGGAGAATGAATGCAATGGGTGCAAAGCTGCAGTTTTTTTCCATTCACGTTCATCAAAACTATGATATTGTTCGTGAACGATCGTTCAATGAACTCGCTCAGGTACAACACTGAGTAACAAGTAGGTAGGTATTTCTTTTTGTGGCAAAATCAGTGATGAGTGTCAATAATCTATATAGAGAGCTAAACTAGCAACAAAAGAGGAAGGTGAACAAAAGGCAAAAATAAAACGGAACACATATTGAAGGAAATAAGTCAACCAAAAAATAAAAACAAATGTCACACATTATGGCTCTTTAACAATACTTTATGTCTGAAAAGGAGTAGGAAAAAGCCAAACTCATATTGTTGTACCCAAATTTTACATGTCTTGTCTGATCACCTAATGCAGGGGTTAGCAACCCTGGTCCTAAAGAGCTGCTATCCTGCTTGTTTTAGATGTTTCCCTCTTCCAGCATACCTGACGGTCATCATCAGGCTTCTCCAGAGCTTAATGAAAGGCTGATGATTTGAGTCAGGTGCATTGGAAGAAGGACAAAAAACATAAAACAAGGATAGTGGTACTCTAGGATGTTCAGCTAATGTATCCAAAGAATAGATCAGTGATTAAATTGCAAAAAAAAGAGAACAAATAATTAATACCAGACCTTTTTGTGTGGTTTTTTTTGGTTGGTTAATCTAAATTGTCCATAGGTGTGAATTTGAGAGTGATTGTTTGTCTATATATGTTCAGCCCTGACATGAACTGGCGTCTCATACAGGGTGTACCCCGCCTTCACCTATTGTAGCTGGATTAGGCCCCCAGTGACCCCCATGACCCTAGTGAGGATAAAGTGGGTTCGGACGACGAGACGAGAACAAATGATTATGTCCCATCAATAACTATTACTCTTGGACTCCTATTTATTGTTGCATTAGCTTCAATTTTGTGATGTTTTCACACTTACATGTAGTTCCATTCTCTGCCACAATATGAAAATAACATATTTTAAAGATTTGTTCGAGTGTAATATTTCTGTTTATAGCCGTAACCATTATTTCTGTATTTGACTTCAAAGTAATTTATTTTCCTGCTTTGTATAAACATTCGTAGTGTTTTAAATTCCA
Organism: Siphamia tubifer; assembly: GCA_020466265.1. Taxonomy (NCBI): domain Eukaryota; kingdom Metazoa; phylum Chordata; class Actinopteri; order Kurtiformes; family Apogonidae; genus Siphamia; species Siphamia tubifer. Next base: position 15,657,779 of record CM035800.1, on the reverse strand, counting down.
CCAGACACAGTTGTGTTTATAAGTTTACATACCCTGACTAAATGGGAAGGTCTTGAATGTTCCAAAATGACAATGAGCCAAAACATGACACCAAATCAACCTGTCATCGGCTACAGCAGAAAAAGCTGAGTGTCCTGACCTCGCTATCATTAGCCCTGTTTACATGCGAGTTTTTATTCCTGTTTAATTCTGAATGAAAGTTGATCCCTCTTTAAGATAACCATGTATAAACACCTAATTCCAGTTGAAAATGATGATTCCAAATTAAACTTCACTGGTTTATTCCCTTCTTAATTCCGAATTCAATAATTCCTCTTCTAAACAGTTAATTCCGCCTTAACATTATTCCTGTCGTCCTTCGCATGCTCCTGGTCTCATCGCAATGACACATATATTTTCTTTTCACCAAAGCACTTCCACCTTTAAATACCATATTAACACAAAACATATGTTCACTTCTAGTCCTAGATTCTGCTCGGACCCGGCTTGGATAAACACATTAAGTACAAATATATTACCTTATTTCTTGAGCCTGTTTGCTCATGCAAAATAAAATGCAATTAATATAGATGAAACAATTATATTTATTCACGATTGATCAATATTAATCCAAACCAACCATGTGATTAATCTAATTAAGAATGTTAATCATTTGACCTACTTTTTTCCATAATAAAGTTAGCAGGGCTGGCATCACCTGAAATATACTCAACTGTATCTGAAGAACTTCTGCTATTTGCATCTAAGCAGGACTCACTTTCCTCTCCTACTGGCAACATAGAACCCTGGATCATGTTTTACATTAGAGTTTTTAATCTCACTATTTGGTTTAGACAAAGCACTTAGGCCATTTTGGGAACGGCATAAGCCCAGTTAATGCGTGGTTAAAGTAGAGATCATCAAAACTAACTAATGACAAGTGGTTGTTGCTGGTTCCCACTGGTCTTAAAGCTTTTTATATATTTTTAATCTGGTGTTTTCTAAATGACTTTGCACACATGGTAATAATATTGATCCACAACAATTTTTTTTTCTTTTTTTTGAAAATCGTAATATTTTCATGATGGGAACCCTAACCCCTCTCCACATCTGCCTGGAACTTGCACAAATATAGAAAAGACACTGTAAGAGTCCTTAATTATGTCAAAACAATTAGATACTTTTTAATCAAATTACATTAAGAGGAAAAACCCTCAAACCCAAAGACCACACAATCACAGTGCATATGTTCCCTCAAAAACCCGGGAAAACCCTGCATATAAATCTAAGGGCTGAGTGAAGAAGTACACTGTCCCTCTCACATTTTATCTGGTGATCCTGTTCATATAAAGTAGTTCAGCTCAGTTCTACCTCCAGCAGAAACAACTGAAATATGCATTGAGAACATTAATAATAATAATCTAAATACAGTTTTATCAATGGAACTAAACCAGTAATTAAATACTTGGCTCATAAAAACCTAAAACATCCACTGGTGACAAAGAGCAGCTAGTGATGTGAACTGTTGATCTAATAATGTAATCTAACATACAGTTTTTCATATTTTCATGGTCATCAGATCTGACCCATTTAGATGTTCAGAGGCTCCATAGTTACCATGGAAACAGTGTCATCTTCTACAACATTGATCCAACAGTAAAAACCCGTAGAGTTGGATCAATGACAGTGGGTAGATGCACTTAGTTTATGATCAGTTAATGATGGATTTTACTGACAATAAAAAACACTTTTTGTCAGTGTTCTGTTTTTTTTTTTTTTTTTTGTATAATATTTGTTTCTTTATTTTTTTGGTATAATAACCCTCAACTGTAGTCTGAGCTTTTATGTACATCTATATGATTAGTATATTAAATAATGGAAAATATTAGATTTTCACTGGAAAAAATACAAAACACATAGGATTATTTAATAATAATGAGTAAGAAATAATTTAAGATGTTCAGAGTATATTCCACAACACTGATTCACCAGTAAAACCTATGGAGTTGGATCAATGACAGTGGATGGTGGCCCTTGGTTTATGTTAATTTTTATTGATATATTTGCTGATAAAATCACATTTTACTAGCCTGGACAGCCATCCATCTTTCTCAATGAGAAATCCATCTGGAATTGCGGGGCTTGAATCCAAATATGAAGGTGGGAGTAACGAGTGCAGAGTAAATCAATCACAGACCTGGGGACAAACATCATCCTGTTAACTTGTTTCATGTCAGATTATATCCATATGTGTCATCAAATCACAATTTTTGTCCAGATTAAATTTTCTATTACTCATAGGTTAGTTGTGAAATCATCAAAAATATATATTTTTTTATTTAAATATGATTAATATTTTTCAGAGTACATGGAGTTGGATCATTGACAGTGGGTGGAGACACTTATTTTTCATTAACTTACTGAAATCTTTGCAGAAAAAGTAACATTTTCTTCATTTTTTTGTTTGTTATGAACATCTACATGATCATTAAATTAAATATAAGAAAATAACACATTTTCCCAGAAAAAATAAGTAAATACAGAAGATAGAGTTATGATAAATTACAATAAATCACACAAAGAAAGTTGCATAGAGATAAATATTAATTTGGAACCTGCCACAAAAATAGCAGTGAGTCTTTATACATTAAACCACATCTTGCTGCTAATGTTGATGCTGCATTCTTTACTGTATTGTATTTTTCTGATTTCTGCTACTGCTGTGAGTGAGCAAACAATAGCACATTATGGCCTCCCACTGCTTGTGAGTTTGTTGCTGTCAAGGGTGAAAGTCCTGATCATGTGACTGTGTGGGTTTTTCCGTGGTCTCCCCTTTCACAGATTCAGAAGAAACTTGCCTCAATGTGTGACCCTCTTATTAGTTTCATCTGTGGTTGTGACCAGCTGAAGCCGGTCCACACGGGTCATGTTTTGTGTCCTCGTACAGTCGCATACGTCACCCTGGTGATGTCAGGGTTAACGCCTTTCACTACAGGACTGAAAAACTAAAGATTCTGCTCAGTTTAGTTTATTATAGTGCTTAAATTTCCTTTTTTTTTGTTGTTGTTTTCTTGAATGTAACAGTTGCAGTTGGTCTGAAAACATTCCACAATCTTGAATATTAAGTGCTGTGCCCGAGGAACCTTCTGTTCTGATTTAACATCCATTTATTTATTTTTTTCTCTAAATTGTTCCTAGTTTCCTCGACTCCTCTGTATATTCATCAGTACCAGGAACAGTTTGTAGTTCTCAACCTTCGTAAAGGGAGAAGACTGATTAGGATCAGTACAACAAGTAATTTAAACTAATGAGGGAGCCTCTTTAATATTCTGCAAAGTTCCTGGAATAACTTGTGAAAAATATTGGCTTGTTTTTCATGAGTTTTTAATCCTGAATAAAGGTCAATTTTCGCTTTAAAATAACCATGCAACCATTTAATTCCAGTTGAAAATGACTATTCTGAATTAAACTTCAGAAGAAAAATCACTGTTTTATGCCACTTTTAATTCTGAATTAAGTAATTCCTCAGACATGGAAACAGTTTATTTCTCTTTAATGTTATTCATGTCATTCTGCACATTTCTTGTTTTGTCCTGTCGCACTGACTCACATATTCCATACTGTCGGGATTGTTGTCTGCCTCCTGTCTTTGGTTTTCTAACATGCTGTCCTCCTTCAGATGATCAAAATAAATTAGAATGTTATTTCGGGTGAACTGTTGCTTTATAATTAATATAAAAATAAATGCAGAAATCACATGTAGTATCTGGTCTTCCAGCTGAAACAAAAAGAAAGAGGATTATTTTCTTCCAGTAGATATCAAGACGTCACGTCAGTGTTCTGTCCAATCAGAGCCCTCTGTAACCCCTGCTCTGAAAGGAGAATCAACTAAAGCAGAATAAACATGTTTCCAATGGAAACATTTATTCAGCATTAACATTTACATGAGAACACAAAGGAAATTGCTTCAATTCTGAATTATTTACATTTTATATTATTTTAATTTTAAATCCTTCAGAATTCAATAAACATCATGAACCCCCCCCACACACACACACAAATTTTTACCTTATTTTCCTCATCTCTTATAGTAATGGAACTGCATTTTTGGTGTCTGTGACCTTGACCTTTGACCTTTATTCACCCAAATTTAATTCGATCAATTCTAGACTACTTTGCATCTTTCGGTCAATCATGGTAACTAAGTCTCTACCTCCACTCGTTTTTCCATTATAGCCCTGTTTATTTTTTTAGGTGTTTGACCCTGTGACCCCCAACCTCTTGGTTTATAATAGGTCAAAATCTATCCACACAACATGTAAAATTGAAAGATGAGCATTTTGGTGCTCATTGGAAGTCCATCAGATGAGCAGTTCAAAAGTTACATCCAGAATTTGTGACCTTTAACCTATATTCTTCAAATTCAGATCAACAGCGGGAGCAAAAAGATTGTGTTTGCAAAACTGAGTATACAGGAATGAAAAGGAAATGAATGATTTTCCCTGTCTCTAATCATCTTGACCTAAATTTAATGGGGTCTATTCCGGACCACCTTGCACCGTCCCTGAAAAGGTCATGTAAATTGGTCTAGTAGTTTTTCTGTGAAGTTGCTGACAAACAAACAGACAAAAAAAAACAACCAAACACAATATCCCTCTCTCCATTCGAGGGGCAGGCTAATGAATGGATTTGTCTAAAGTACCTGCAGGCTAAAAGTAATGCATCACTAATAGAGCAATCACTGTGATTGACAGATGAGTGTGTTTGTGTCTGTGCTTTGGGGTTTGATTGACAGGCGGCTGCTGAGTCAGACATTCCTGATGATTGAATAAAACGACAGCTCAGCAGTCGTGGTGTCAGAGGAGTTCCACTGAAAAGACCATCAGACTACTGACAGCTTGGAGTTTGGAGGTTAAAGTTTATTACAACTTTACTGTATCTGGGTTAAATTAGACACGAAAAGAATAAGCGGGAGCGTAAATTCAATGTTTAGTGTTTACAAAACAAGCAGCAGTGGATGAGTGAATGTGAGGGGTTTTAAGACAGAGCTTGTTTTTGTTTGATCAGAGCTGGTTGTTGATTGGTTCACATACAGACAATATGTGGGCATCTGTTACACAGTTCAGATTTGAGGATTTGGCACCTGTCCTTGAATGCACCACTAACTCTGAGTCTCCCAGAAGGCACTGTAGCTTATCACAGCATGTTGGAGTTAGAACATACTTTAAGTGAGGATTTTGGCACAACTTTGTTATTTGAAAGCTCCACCTCAGGAATATATATATATATATATATATATATATATATATATATATATATATATATATATATTCACTACTTTACTTGTCCACAGTGAGTTTAATCAACAACCATGTATGGGCACAGCTGGCAAAAGTACTCACATTCTGTACTTAAAGTTGTCATTCCATTGTTATTTCATCAATATTGCTGTGTTCTCTGTTTTTATTGAATGCATTGTGTGTTGGTTCTATTAAAAAAATGTCCGGATTTCTTTGTTTCAAGCAGTTTTTTCACGGTAGAAAAATGACGTGAGGTCGAGGAAAAAAAAAACAGAGTTTACTGGTACTTCCTCCTACATGTCCATGACAAGGTGTCTCTGATTGGCTCAGAATGCGTGAAGGAAAACTCTCCCCTCCCCTCTCGCTCTCTGTGTGTCTTTACCTTTACCAGAGTATCACCCAGCTAGGTTTCATGCCGTTGCTTCTTCTGAAAACTTCTACAGTACATTTTACTGACCAGAGTTCTGCACCAGGTCTGGTACCTGACAGGTAACCTGCAAAAACATGTGGCGATGAGGAAAATGAAATGTGGGTGAGCAGCATTCAAGGATTTGAAAAAATAAAAGAAGATTGGAAAAGTTATAAAAAGTGTATTTGTGCAGTACTCTAGTTCTGACCCTTTGTTCTTTCTTTCTCTCCTCCACTGATTTTCCCCGTGAAGTAGGACTGCATGATATTAGAAAAAAACTGACATTGCATTTTTTTTAACCTTGCCATATATATTGCAATGTAAAAAAATACTCAGGAGTATATAACAGCTGCCAAAACAAATGGTCAAACAGATTAGTGGTCCACACAGAACATACATTTCAGTATCATCCTTCTTTGTAGCTGAAATAATTCCACATAACTGATGTTGCTTTTCTTTCTGGCACTGAGCCTTCATTTTGGGAGGTTTTCTTTTGTTTCTTGTTAATTTTTCAGCCTTGTTACTAGTCACTCACTCCAAACTGGTTCAGAATGATTGTGATGTGCGCAGTATGTGTCACCTATGACTGAAAATTAAATGGGGGAAAAAAGGTTGAGCTCATTTGCCATTGACTATTGCACAAGCGTACATTGCAATGTCAATGCTCAAACATTATGTTGTTAAAAACTTAACACATATATTCTGAGGATGTAACGAGTATAAAGTACAGATATTTATACAAAAATGTAGGAAGTAAAAGTAATAAGTTTCCAGAAAAATAAATACAGAAGTAAAGTACAGATACCTAAAAACATTTACTTACGTACACTAACAAAGTCCCTATACTTCATTATTTTCCACCTCTGTGTATGGGTACTTTCTGCAACCAACAAAGATAAATTGTGAGAGTGTTTTTCTTATGTTCACATGATACACTTTGAACAGCTTAGGAAATTGGCTTTTTGCAAATATCTTCCTGATTTTTTTTTTTTTTTTTTTTTTTCAAAAATGTCATTTTGTTTGAAGAATGCTTTCTGGGAAACCCCTGTATCTTTGTTCCTGTATTCAATACTATAGTTATTTTAGTCTACTTTAGTCAGTGACTTTTTAACTTATTTTCCTCTCTAGTTCTTGAGTTCAGCGGTAATAATGTCTACCCCTGCTGTAATTTACCTTATCCTGTAAAAACTGATGAAATAGATGGACACATTTTAGTAAAAATTCACTAATGTTAGCATCACATTTTAGCTGAGAGCATCTTTTTGAGCTCTGTGTGCTTTTATTGTTAATGAATTGAATGCTTTATTTATAGGAGGATGCACATTTTATTTTATTTGTTCTTTAAAATGTATGATATCTTGCATTCCCAAAGAAATGAGAGTAAAACTGAACTCTGGCTGTTCCCATTATTGAGATATTTAAAGTTAGAGTAAAAATACAAATTATTTATCCATTCAAGGAGAAAGGGTTTGTCCAGTTAAAAAGAAATTACAGTTTGTCACAAGACTGTAAAGTATTTGGCTCCGAGGCTATTATGCATCTGATCAAAGAGCAGTAAAACTTCCTTTTCCTCCCCCACAAGTATACGTAACCCTGTTATTTCAGGCTCTGCTATGTAAAAACCAGCTCAGAGATGTTACTATCACTGTAGTCACAGGAAGCCCAGTGTTAGAACAGGAAAGAAAACAGGAAGTAGCAAGTAACAAGCCACAGATTGTTTTGTACAGACCTGCGTGTTTCATTGGATGATGCCTGTTTTTTTTGTGGACGTTTAGAATGAAACGTTGGCCGATCTGACGTCAGTGCAGTCGGTGAATGGGTGAGTGATGTTCCCAGGAAGAACTGGGGAACTAAAAACATAGTAGACATCCACTGTCTTCTTCTGACTGTTGTGAGAAAAGTCAGGTCACAGGTTTATCTTGACTGGGTGACCTGGATAACACCATAGCACACTTTTACTTTCAGTTGTATTTTCACCAAGGACATGAACAATAAATACAGCACAAAAAAGAACTAATAATAATAATAATACTATATAATTGAATATTATATTGCGATAATTTCCCACAGAGTTGAGCATCTGTGATTTTTTCCCAATGTAATTTTACACATGCAGTCATGGAAATAATTATTAGACCTTACATTTCTTGTTTATTTTAATGCCTGGTACAACTAAAGGTACATTTGCTTGATTAAATACTATAGTGATAACAACAAAATATAGGCTCATAAGAGTTTAACCCTTTAAACGTCCTCTCAATTTTCTTAATAAAGTCAATTGAATACTGTTCTTGAACCATTTTGATAGCATGCAATTAATGTTTGATCATATTTTAAATGAAAATATTCAGATGAAAACTGGTCCTGTTAAATGATGCAATAGATCAAACATTTGTGGATATTTATTGATGTTTTTATGTATTTTAGATTACATTTAGACTACATTTTTTGTTGAACTATGACTGCGTTTGTTGGAATATGGTTCCTCTGTGGATAATTATGAGACATAAACGTTCAGGTCAGCCGTTTGACGTTTGTATTTTGAACAAATGTGTGATTGGACCTTTTATCTGAAAATGTCATATCTTCTGATGTGTGAGAATCTCTGTTGTCAAACTACATGAGGTCATGTGACATTTGGGACAGGTTTGGGTGGTTTAACATTTTTGAGTGCCTACTTCTGGGCTATATGTGGACCCTTGGAAGTTTAAAGGGTTAATTTAATGGCTGATATCAATACATTTTCCATGTTCCAAAATCACTTCAGTTCTTGCATCACTATATCACTGTGGTTCATTTCAAGTTTTTTTTTCTGTATATTTTAGTCACATGCTACACCCAAGAGTTAGTACGTGATTGCGTAACCATTGTTTTTGGTGACTTTTTTAATGGTCTAATAACTTTTTCCTTGACTGTATATTTTGCTCTTCTCATGAAATGATTGTGACATTGGGATTATTCCTCATTGATAGTGTAAAACTACAGTGATCCTCTTTTAACAATTATCTCTTTTTTTTATACTTTGTTTTAGTTTTTTCATCAGACAATACCACACAGGAACTAGGGGTCACTATTTAGATATTTAGATATTTTCTAAATAAATAAATAAATAAATATGTTGATCTGTACATAATAAGTCAATTTTTCCATGGAGTAGATTTCCTCTATTTTAATTATCCACTGATCATCATAGAGTACATCAGTTTTTAGCCAGTTTCTTGTTCCTTCCTTCCTTTTTGGAAGCAATTTTTTTTCCTATTGCATCCCGAGGTAGCAATCTCAACAGAAAAACAGGGTATTTAGGAAACAATTACTTCTTTTAAAGAAGTCAGAGGGAGTTTTGTGTCTTAGATGGTGTAGGATCACTGCAGTTTAAAAAAAAATAAATGACTCAAATTGAAAAATCTAGTGCCTTCATTAGATTTTTTTTTCCACTTTAACCCATAAAGACCCATAAAACACCAGTGATATAAAATATTTAATAACTTCTGATCCATAGATAGATAATTGGTGTAAAATGCAGTTTGTCACCTCTTTATGGTTATCAGATATGAAACATTTGGTTGTTTAGTTACCCATCCACCCATCCATAGTTACCGTGGAAATGATAGTCATCTTCTACAACTTTGATTCACCTGTAAAACCCATGAAGTTGGATCAATGACAGTGGATGTGTTCAGTTGTTGATATCTTTTCTGAAAAAGTCACTTTTTCTTTAGGTTTCTGTTTCTGATATAATAATCCCAATGTTACTCTGAGATCTCAGTGAATCAAATACAGGAAAATACCAGATTTTTACTGAAGAATCACAAAATGCATAGGATAATATTATGATAAATGGTGATAAATAAAAAAAAAAAAAAAAGAAGTTAAATGGAGAGAAAAAAAACTGCCACAATAGTAGCTCTGGGTCTTTGTGACTTAGATGTTATCACAGCTATAATATACTGTAGAGAAGAACAAGAATCCATCATCAACTCACAGGAGTTGTAATCATTAAATAAACTCACAACATATTGTTCCAAGTAAAATAAATCATATTCTCTGGACATGTGTAGAGGCATTTTAACTCTTACATTAAGCTTATTTCTTTAATCAACTAGTAAATAATACAGTGTCTATTATCGAACAGGCAGGTCTGCCAATACACTTTATCAGTGTTTTAGAATAAATACAATGTTAAAGGCGAGGTAAGATAACAGGAAAAACTAATTACAAGACTTTCATCATCAAGATCGTCTGCTGAGCTGCTGGATACATGCCCGGTCTTTATTATCTTGATGGACTAGAGCAGTGATAGAGGTCCAGAGAGGACTGAATGTCTTCTGACACCATGTTAGGAAAAGGCAGTGGATGACAGATGAAATAGCAAAGATTCTTTTGTAAGAATATTTGTGTATTCCTAATGTCATAAATCTTTAGATACTTTATAAGACTGTGTGTTGTGCATCTATCATTTGAGTCTGGTGTTTTCTTCATTTTCGTCAGTGAGAGATGAGAAAGGTATCGCCAACATCACTGCAGGTTGTTTTTGCACAAACCCGACATGGTAATATGTGTTCCTATTTCTCCTCTGGGGCACAAAAGGAGGCTGCCTCAGGTTCCAAACCACAGCAATGTGTTTCACCTTAGGGGTATGCATATGACGCATGTCCAATGTTGAGTGATGCCTATGACAGTTTAATAAGCCTTAGTGTCTGTGGGAACACATGCAGGTAAATTACATGTTACCTAAAACACTTATTTAATTTTAATAGTTATTTATATTAAGGCACAAAAATACAGAAAACTATTAACAACTAACAAAAATGGAGCCAATAAACCAAAACTCCAAATAAACTAGAAAATACAAGTTACATTTTCAGGTTGAATTCCAGTCTAGGTTTAGACCATTACTGCTGGAGGTATATCTCTGAATGCCCCCAATGAGGCATCCCCGGGTCATGACCTTTCATTTACACTTTATTTGAAGTCAATCACACAAATATTTCCAGAGATATGAATGAAAGAGTGTTTAGTGATTTTAAACTTTTAAGCACCCCGTTGTGGGCTATATAGTAATGGTAAATCACCCCAAATCAAATCAGTTCTTCCTTTCCATGATATTCATTGATATGGAAAATATGGGTGGGACTTGTAAAGTGAATATTTTTCAAGTTATCGCATTAACATGAAGGATATATGGCAGCAGTCAGACCAAAACATAATATTCCTGAAAGTCCATTCAGGGATATAATTACCTATTTATGTGAGCTTTGCATGTAGGGTTAAGTATGTTCTTTATCCTAATCTTGTGTGCATGGATATATTATGCCATTAGCCTGATAGCATAATTACCTAGCACACACAAATAGTATGCGGACAAGTTGAATTTTTGGTGTTTATTTTCTAACAACGGGACTGGGATACTCAACAATAATCACACATTTATCCCAATATAAAACTATGTTATGACATATAATTAGCACTGGCAGCTAATAACATTGGTAGTGGGTACAAGAGCGGCAAGTGAGAGAATGATCTTCAACTACATAATAATGTTATAATAAACTAACTAACATAGAAATATTTAATTCAATAAAACACACTCAGACTTAACATATACAGCCAAAAATTAGAAAGCATGTGTGTATACTTATCAATTATTGAAACACATCTCTAGTTCTGGCACAGTAGACTGGTGTAAAACTCCAGAAGTTAAAAAAAAAAAATATGTTGGTTTCTCCTGAGCTAAAATTGTGGAGTTTTGGGTTTAGTTCTGCTCATAAATGACTGGATTCTCTAAACACATGCCTCAGAGCACAAGGGCGTCCAAAACCTCATCCATTAGAAGAGCATTTGTAGAGCACAGACCTCTGCCAAAGCCAATCGTCCTCCCTCACTCCACAATGTCATTAAACCACAAACACACCACTAATTATGACCCATGTGTTCCTTGTTTTTGTCAGTTCTGCCACTGGTGAATTTAACCAACTTTTTTCATTTTAAAGTCTGATTCATCTGAAAAACAACTCTAGTCTGTTGGGTCCTCTGTATGTTCTTCAGGTTTCATGAAAAAACTGATTTGAGATGTCAAGGTTTTGTTTTCTCAGGATGGTATTGATGGCTCGGATGATGAGTCTTCAGTGTTAAAGTTGTGATTTATTTTTATTAACACAAAGTCCAAAACCAGCAGTGATGACGAGTGCACAATATTTACAGGTGAAAAATGCCAAAAACCCAGGTAAAAGAATAACTATTTACAAGAGATCTGTCAAAAAATAAAATAAATGCATCAGTAAAACCAATTTATTCAATGCTAATGTCAAACAGAATGTGAATCTTGTGAATAGAGCAGCTAATTTTGATGAGCTAACATTAATGTTAGCTTGTTAACACTAGTTGACTAGATAACAAAAATATTAGCTTGTTAACACTAGTTGACTTGCTAACAATAATGTTAGCTTAACACTAGTTGACTAGCTAACATTAATGTTAGCTTAACACTAGTTGACTAGCTAACATTAATGTTAGCTTGTTAACACTAGTTGACTAGCTAACATAAATGTTAGCTTGTTAACATTAGTTGACTAGCTAACAATAATGGTAGCTTGTTAGCACTCCTTCACTAGCTAACATTGACTGAACATTTAGGGTTTGTAAGGCTGTATTATGTAATAATGGTGCAATATGTAATAATGTATTACATTTTCACCTACACTTCATTAAAGCATTTTGTAATAAACTTTGCTCAATTTTATAATGTTGTGCTACAGGGTTAAAACAAGGAATTGATCATGTAATCTGCCTAATTAATAAATTAATAGAATGGATCCACCAAGGCTGAGACTCAGTATTTTCAATAAATGTTCACTTTGTATATATTTTCTCATTCATTCCCATAATTTTATCAGATGCTTTTTAATGACATGCTATCTACATTGTGTTCTGATACCGACTGTCTTCATCCAGTAAATAGTATTTGTGCATTAAAGGTTGAACATTAGACAATTTGGAATTAAATATATTTGAACAGATTTTGCCAGCATCATAGTTCATGATAGTTCATGTCATGAATCTTCAATAATCTTCCTAAATATGTAAGGATGGATGTGTCGTATTGAAGTCTGAACATATAGAATCTGATGTTTATGGATTAAACTAAATTTGATGTCATCATATTTGTGGTTTCTGATACTAAACTGATTAAACAAGGACAATTAGTTCCAGTAGTATACATTTTAGAAGGCTCTGTACTATATTATTATGGAAAATAACATGAAAGTGCTTTAAGTGTTTGTATGTGTCCCTTATATTTTCGTCTGACGTGGATTATGTGTATATTTTTTTCTGTGCAGGCTCGTAACATCAGGACGTCTGAGCTGGCAGCTATCAAGATTGTTAAGCTGGACCCAGGTACATAAAAAATACACATAACCTGGTAAAAAATGCTAATTTGTAAAACATTTGTCACATTTTTACAAATAGTTTTTGTAATGAATGGCTTCTAAAGGTTCAATAGTCTTGGAAGTATGATTCCAACATGTAAACTAAAGAACATAAAACAGCCATGACTCAAGACAAATTTAAGTTTTTGAGAACAGACATTAAAGTATTCTATTCTATTCTATTCTATTCTATTCTATTCTATTCTATTCTATTCTATTCTATTCTATTCTATTCTATTCTTCTCCTGGTCTGTAATTGTCCTTCCCGTTGCATGATGTTTGTCCATCTGTGTCATTAACGCCCTGAACTTTGTCTGTCCAGGAGATGACATCACGTCCATCCAGCAGGAGATCACCATGATGAAGGAATGCAAACATAAGAACATCGTGGCCTATTTCGGCAGCTACCACAGGTGATCTGCATGGTCAACTTCATACATGTGTGGAATTCTGGGATTGTTGGTGGATTTAAATATGTGGAATGTGACTTTTAGTGTCCCCCACTCTGCTCCCGCATTCCTCTACCCACTTACATCGTCAGCAGAGCAGTCTGTGAATGACGCCGTAGTAATGACAACATAACACATTAGACTTCAATGTCTACATTAGTGTTTTTGTTTCTCTGCTGCAATTTTGTGGTTAAAAATATAATAATAATAATAATAATAATAATAATAATAATGATGTGTCTCTTTACAGGAACACAAAATTGTGGATCTGTATGGAGTACTGTGGTGGAGGGTCCCTTCAAGATATTTATCACGGTACAAATACAGTTTCTCATTATATTTACATATGTCAGGTTCAGTATTTGAGCGTATGCAGTGTTCAGTGTGTGCAATTATTACAACTCTAGTACCTTTTTAATCCAGTGCAAAAGCAAAGAAATCTTGTAGAAACTTTATTAAGGTTATTTTTAAAAGGAAGCAGATCAGAAACTATATATCGGGGTATTTATAGGATTATTAATCATCAAACCGAGATCCATTTCCAGTAATATCTGTTAGACCAGACATTGGAGAAGGAACACACAGACTGGATATAATTTAGTATCATCTGCAGAGTTTTCCAGACACTCCACACCAAAATGAATATCAAATCAAATACCTACAGTTGTTATTAATAGACAAACATGATAGAAAATCCTCAAACTCCACAATATAAAAAAATTTTTCACTCATGAGACCATAAACGGTTATATAAAGTTGACAATACCTTGACTGTGCTGTTCACTTCCAATGGTTACATGAGTTATAAATACACTATAGCAGTGACAGTGGTAACATTAGGCAATATATATATATATATATATATATATATATTTTTTTTTTTTTTTTAACCTTTTAATAGTTTTCACCAAGTGAAGGTTTTTTTCATGCTTCCACAGCCCATGGGTTTTCCTTCTGCTCTCATAATATTTACACATGCAAGATCAGTAAGAGTTTGACAGAATGTGCAAAAGTGCTTATTTGGATACAATGATTAAAGATAGTAGGACTGAAGATGAGAAACTCCAATCTGGTCACTTTCACTATTGATGAAAACATAATGGCAGCTCAGTATCTTAAGCTTCCATCATGTATATCAGTGTCAGCCAGTTATACCAGTTCTCCAAATATTTTCTTCCTGTTTAAAACTGTCAGTTTCATGGCACAGCAGAGAGATTCCTTCGCTCTGATGGGAGAGTTTTGCCTTTGGTTTTAATGAGTTAAAGAAGAAAAGACATAAGTGGTGCCAGGCACAACAAACATTTTCACATCTCCCTCTCAAAATTTGAGATTATGAGTTTGACCTTACAAGGTTACTCAAGGTCAAAGGTCATAATGCCATTTTCGAGCCTACATGTTGACTATCTGTCAACAATAGTAACAACAGTAGATTGTAAAATGATTTATCCTCTGGGGTCTAATGAAATATTCTCTACTCTGCTCTTATCACCACTCCTTTTAAAGTTATGAACATTTAAAATTATGTGACCTTGAATTTTCACTCGATGTCAAAGCTCATGATTCCATTTTGAAGCCCATGCCAGATTTCTTATCTAAATCAAATCAAATCAAACTTCATTTATATAGCAGTCCTCATACAAAAAATTTAACACAAACTGCTTTATAGCATTGAAAACATTAAAAACAAGTACCCATCCCTCCCGCCATATATTCACAGGACACACATATGCACATCAACACACCTACCCATACATGCACACACACACACACACACGCCCACACACTCAGTTTCAAATATAGGAGATGATAGTAGCTGTCTGACTCTATCTCCACTCATCTCTTCTGTTATAGTCCATTTAAATTTTTTTTTTATATTGGCCAAGTGACCCCTAAATTGACATACAACAATGTTTGTGCTCATTGGAAGTTTCTAAGATGAATAATACAAAACTCATATTGAAAATTATAAATTTGTTGTGACCTTGACCTTTGACCTAGTGCCTGCAAATTTGTCCTTAAAGGTCCTGACGTTAATGCACATCGACGGTGAGAGCAAAAACAAGCTAAATGCAAAACTAAGTATAAAGGAATGAAAAGGAAATTACTGATTTGCCCTATTTATTATTGTTGAGATAACACATTTTTAGTGACCTCGACCTTTGACTGACATTTACCAAAATTTGATGGGATCTATTTTGGATCCCTCACACCTTTCATGGAAATTGGTACATTCGACCTTTAGGTGTCAAAGATCAAAATCTAACAATTTTTTTTTTTTTTTGTATACAAGTGCTCTAACAGATTGTAAAGCAATGTTAAATGTTAGTGATTTGTTTTCATGTGCAATTAGTGAAACTGACTTTAAGTGAATTGTATTCACAATAGTGTCGTTTTACAGCTTTATAGAAATGTACAGAGATACAGTTTGTGTCATTTCTATGCATATTTTGATTGACATACCTTGCCTTGTACACATTTTTAACAAATAAATCTGCTTTAGAGCTGTTATGACAGTGCTAAAGAGTCTTTTCTTCAGGTCAAACACTGGACATATGCTAGCTCAGTTTAACAATCATATCATTTCTGTTGATAAGACACTGAGGTTGTCACCGCTGTGAACTTGGATAAACCAATTTTTTCTCCTTTACAAAAGTACCTGCAGGCTCTTCTTTTTCCTGCTTGTGTCTGTGTACTAGTGTGTAGCTATTAATCTTGTGGCTCTTTACAGTGACGGGACCATTAAAGGAGAAACAGATAGCGTTCGTGTGCAGAGAAACCCTTCAGGTAAGGCTTTTTGGGTCCAAAGCAGATGACTTGTTGTTGCTGTTCCATTGTAAGAGTTCTAAAGATATTCTGCTGATGGAGTGACTCATGTTTTTTTTCCCCGGCCACAGAAAAGCTAAATAGTATTTAACACAGCCAGACCACTAAATATACTGTAGACATAAATGCTGCTGCAGCACAACACACTGTCTGCATTTTTGATAGTCATGTTGCACTGATTTGTAGTAAATAAACAAATCTGCATCGATTGACAAGGATGAAATTGCAGAGTTTCTGAGTAAGGGAAAAAGATGTATTTCTCTTTATTGTACTATTTGTACTTTATTATTTAATTTATATCTTGGTTACATTTGTACCTCGTCTAAATATAGATGATGGATGATACTAACTGAGCTAAATGACTCACTAGGTCACTCATCTTAAAGTGATGCTCTGTAGTTTAACTTTATAAACCGGCAGTGTTGGGTACATTTAGTAAAAAACTTTTTGGTATTTTCAAACTTGTTTGTCATAGAAATGTGGGTCTTGGCATAATCACCCTACTGGGTTTTTGTCTTCAAATCACCATCATTTTTTAACATAATTTTTTTTGTGCCATATTGGGTTTTATAGCTCATTGGAAATGGAGGGGTAGTTAAAAAAAAAAATAAAAATTGGAAGAAATTCTGTCCTTAACTCGGTGAGTACTTATAAGATTTAACCTTCCTGGGAAAACGTTTTACACTACTATTATGTGGCCCGTGCCAATCTTTTTGTTATGTTCACAAAGAAGAAAATGAAAGTGCAGACAGTAGAACAAAGGGAGAAATGAACCGTCTGGGTCACAATCAAAGCCTTAATGTTACCGTTAAATGATATGCCGTGTACTGACTTTATCAAAATCTAGTTAAGTGAATTTAATATTAAAATTGTATTTAGTTAATTTTGTAAAACGGATTACAACTGTATTTGTCAGGGTGCCAGTCTGTATCATGTTATATTGAACCACAGGCACCCACAGTAAGTATTAAAACAATCTGTACCAGGGCTGAACAATCTATTATTTTGGACTGAAAATCGCCATTTTAGGATAATGAAAAAAAGTTTGTGTGTGTGTATATATGTATATATATGTGTGTATATACATACATATATATATATATATATATATATATATATATATATATATATATATATATATATATTTTATTTTATTTTTTATTTTTTATTTTTTTTTCAGTTGTCCTAACTTTGTTTCATCGACTATTTTTTGTAGTGATCAACTGATATAGATATTTTGGGGCTGATTTCTTTTACATCAGCTTTAGCTGTTGTCCCATACAGGCCTGTCAAAAGAAAACAAACATCAAAAAACTTCTTTAATTACAAAATAAAAATAGTGACAGTTAAACTAATAAGTACAGTATGACCAAACATCCACCTTCTCTTTTTTCCTTGTTTTTTTCCCTCTTTTTCTTCTTTTTTTCTGTCCTTTCTTTTTCCCTGTTATTTTTGTCTTTTTTTTCTCACCGTTTTTCTTTTCTTTTCCCTCTTTTTTGTTACTTTCTTCCTCTTCCTCTTCTTAAATATAAACAAACCAGCATGGTGGAACATGCTTATGTTAATTTTTAGTCATTTCTATCACCAGAGGTGTTTGCGTTTTGTTTATTTGAGGGAAACAGAAGGGAAAAAAAGACACATAAGGCAAAAGGGGTCAGTGGGGGCCTAATCCAGCTACAATGGGTGAAGGCGGGGTACACCCTGTATGAGTCTGCAGTTCATCTCAGGGCTGAACATATATAGACAAACAATCACTCTCACATTCACACCTATGAGCAATTTAGATTAACCAATTAACTTATCAATACATGTGTTTGGATGGTACCGTGAGAAAACCCATGCGGACACAGGGTGAACATGCAAACTCCACACAGAAAGGTCTGGTCCTGGAGTCGAACCATGGTCCTTCTTCCTGTGAGGCACAAGTGCTCACCACTGTGCCACCCAAGCAAAAATTGTGCTACTTAAATTTGACTCAAATTAAGTTAATACATAAATTATGTGGAAATAAAGTTCTGCTCTGTTCTGTTTCATCCAGCTGTTTTTCTACAGGCGAATGGAAACTATTGTCATGGTGACGCAAAATCCCTGCTGTCAACTCCATTAACTGTGAAATGTAGCTATAACTGGTCTAATTACAGTAGTTTATAAATATCTTTGCTAAACACAGTTAGAGTTAATGTTTGATGACTTTCGACATTTTAATTTAATGTAATTAAAAATGTAATTTTTTTTTTTCCTAGGGTTTGTATCACCTGCATGAAACTGGCAAAATGCACCGAGACATAAAGGTAAATAATCTAGTTGCTTTAAAAGTACATGGTTTGAGGGTGTTTTATCGTGTGTGTGTGTGAACATCGGTGTGTGTTCTCTCCATAGGGAGCCAACATCCTTTTAACCGAACGAGGAGATGTGAAACTGGGTCAGTGCACATCTGCAATATTCTTTAGCCAATTAAACTCATCAAGTGTGTTTAAATAGGTCATCTATGTTGGATTTCACACCGTGTCTCTTCTGTTTTAGCTGATTTTGGCGTGGCTGCAGAGATCAGTGCATCCGTCGCTAAAAGGAAGTCATTTATTGGAACTCCATACTGGTGAGAATAGAACAGAGCTGCATGTAGGACTGTCACAGTCTGTTTACAGTGTCATGTTATGAAGCTGGGATGTGTTTTTAAAGCTAAAATGTAGAGAGGGACTTTGTGGATCTTCTGAGACCAATGTAAGTATATTACTGATGTGGCTGCTTGTTATTACTACACACTGATAGTGCTGGCAAGGATGGGTTATTTCTTGCAATTTAAATGGCACCATAGCCTAGTTTTTTTTTTTCAATTTACAGTTTTATTTTCTCAAAACAATATAAAATACATCATGTCTACAAAGAAACAAAGTGGTTTTGTGAACATACTCTTCTCGTAAAAACCAGACCTACAGTTGATTTAATGATTAACACAAAAATCTTCTCAATTAAACCACTTTGCATTGTATTTTCACTTCCAGTTTTCTTATGTAGTAATTTTCACAACTGTTTCCTCTTGAACCTACAGTAATTTTTTACAGTGTGTTGTCCTTCACTAATCTCACTTCCTCTGTGTCTGCTCAGGATGGCTCCAGAGGTAGCGGCAGTGGAGAAGAAGGGTGGGTACAACCACCTGTGTGATATCTGGGCTGTTGGAATCACTGCCATCGAGCTGGCGGAGCTACAACCGCCCATGTTTGACCTCCACCCGATGAGGTGAGTCAGCGCAGACAGAGTTAATGAAGGCCAAACGGTGCAGAATGGAAGCACAAACACCACACTCTTGTCTTATGTAATGTTTTAGCTGTTCAATTTCATTTTATTCATGTGCGGCCACTGCATGTAAACTGCTGAGACATTCTCCAGACCGGTGACATTTTAAAACAATGTTTCAGAGCGCTGATGTTGATGTCCAAGAGCAGCTTCCAGCCTCCGAGACTAAAGGATAAAACCAAGTGGTGAGAACATCACCTTTTTGTTTCTTTGAAATGATACTGTTGATTTTTATGAGTCCATTTCTTTTCCATTTCAAACTTCACTTCCATAGTATGAATATCCTTGTTACCTTTTTTTTAATGCAGGTCAACAGGTTTTCAAAGTTTCGTGAAGATGGCGCTCATAAAGAATCCTCGTAAAAGGCCGTCAGCTGAGACACTGCTGCAGGTTGGCTTCATCTCTGTAGCGTTTTATTAATGGAATCCAGTTATCGGGACATTGATCTGTAATCATTCATCTTAAACACTGACAAGACAACATGCACCATTGATGAATACAATAAGAGTCCATTTTTAGACACTTGGCCCAATGCCAGATCCTTTTTCTAAAGGGCATGGAAATGAAAGCCTGACATTCTTACATTGTACTTCATTCAGACTGAGCTGTCGTCTGCCTTTTCTCAGAGTGGAGAAATGAGAGCTGCAAAATTTAGATGGAATGGAAAATAGAACTGGTAACAGGTGGTTGGATTAATGTTAGAAAATTATACAGAGTTCACCTCAAACAGTTGACAAGTTTATCTGGAATTATACACTATACAATATGTAATGCCACACTTTAATTTCTTAATTGCTGTTTCAAAACATGTATTTTGTAGTTTAGTTTTACCCATTTGGGATTTTAAGTATTTTATGTGATATCTGTGAAGAAACAAACAGTTCAAGTCCATAGAAATTCTTATGCAGGAATCTTTTGGAGTCAAGTAAAAAAAAAAAAAGTTTAAAAACCAAAGAAAAAAAACCTAGCATTAAACACTTAAATTAGTTAAAAATGCTGTACAAGAATAAAAACAATAATGTAGAAAATCTAAGTAATATTTTATGAAGGCTGCAACTGAGATGTGAAAACTATAGCAAGGAACTAGTAAAAAAAAATTGCAAAAAACAATTGTGGCATTAATAAAAAAAAAATTACGAACATTTATGTGGGATAGTTGACTTACAAAATATATATGTATGTATATATATATATATATATATATATATATATATATATATATATATATATATATATATATATATATATATATATATATGAGTGGAGTGGGGTAGCGACTCAAACATCCACCACTGACCAAAACCATCGACTGATGTAAAATGTTTCATACCTGTTGACCCTCTAATCCTATTAATACATGTAAATAATTGGTAGAAAATGCAGTTTTTCATCTTTTCATGGTCATGAGATATGGCCATTTGGATGTTCAGAGGCTCCGCAGTTACCATAGAAACACCATCTTCTACAACATTGATTCACCAGTAAAATGCATGCAGTTGGATCAATAACAGTGGATGGACACTAGGTTTATGTTCAGTTAATGTTATATTTGTTAAAAAAAAAAGCCACTTTTCCTTCAGTTTTCTCTGTTTTTGATGTAATAACCCTCAATTTTACTATAAGTGGTTATAAACACCTCTTAAATATAAGAAAATACCTTGTTGTCACTGACAACATAGCCACAAAAGTACAGAAGATAATATTACAGTAAATCTTCATAATTTACTTAAAGAAAGTTAATTATAGCGAAAAATGAATTTGAGAACTGACACAAAAGTAACACTGGGTCGTTATGGATTAAACATACTGTTGACATTTTGCTTTTTCCATCAGTTTTACTGTGGCAAGGAAAAAAGTGACTGTACTTGGACAATAAAGGGCAGAAGTCAGGGAACCTAAGGGGTTTGAGATAATTGTGTGACTATAAAATTCCAACTTTGATGAAGAAATTCATAACAATATCATATTATAATAGAACCACAAGATGTCTGTCAGGAAATGAATGGAAACTCCCAAAGCTGACTCAGCAAATGAGTAACCTGGTTAACAATGGAAACATTTAGAGACACACTCTGATAAAACACATGAATCATGAGGAAAAATACTGACTGATGCAAATAGATGGGAATTAGAAATTGATTTACACTACAATATGTTACTGCAGAACAGGTTTTATCAAGAACCGCAAAGTTAGAATAATGGTATGAATTGCATTGTTTAGGATAGTTCAGAAGTGTCCAGTTTCTTAGCTGATATACAACCAAAACAACAAAACCCATGAATATTCTAGAAAAGAACTTGGAGATTGCAGCTCAGTTTCCCCTTATACACATTTATTTTTTATCTACCGTACATTATTAAATTAGATTGACCATGAAAACATACCATGAGCAAGTGAAATCACGTTGGCATCATTATTAATTAGGTAGTTATTCATGAAAAACACTTTTTGAGTAATTGCAGTTTTATTCTGGTTATAGCACCATACTTATTAAAAGTAGAGCAAATCCACTGCAAAACTCCCGATCCGGAATTGACTCAGATATATAGTGGCAATTGCTAGAAATTTCTACTTTAAATATTAAGTATACAATGCGCCCCATTTTTTTAAAAATAAAAATCACTATAAAATCTGCAATCTAGATCTGAGCCAGATGAAACTTGGTGGTTTGATAAAGAACATCACACATTTAAATCAAATTTCATAAACTTTGGTCAGTAGTTATCCGAGATATTGAGAAGCAAATTTTGAAGCCCCATTTACTGCAATGTTAAAGAAAAATTCAGAATGATCTAGAATCTAGGATGTCATCTGGATCATTAACTAACATGTATTAATCTGTTCCTGGTTTGATTCCCAACATGTCTTGAAAATTTCATCAAGATTCATCCATACATTTTTGAGCTATGCTGCTTCAGAGACAAACAGATAAACACAAGCAAAAACATAACGTCCTTGGTGGAGGTGAAAAGAAAACAGCTGTAGAGTAACTGTCCACTGTAGTGACCAGTTTGAACAAAAGGGTTAAGCAAATCACATTATTCCTTCATAACTTTTACATTTATTTTCATTTCTTTTTTCAGCATCCCTTTGTGACGCAGCTGCTGACCCGTAACCTGGTCATTGAGCTGCTGGATATGGCCAGTAACCCTGACCTGCACAACAGCCACTCACACAGCATGGACGATAACGAACTGGAGGTCAGAACCAAGAGCAGAAACGCAAAAGTAGCGTCCAGAAAAATCCTGTTTTCCACAGCGAGTCATTTAACTGTGTTTGTCGACAGGTCGGGGAAATGGCTCCTGACAAGATTCAGTCGGTGGGGAAACACCTGCCTGTGGAAAGGACGTTATCTGAAGAACAATGTGAGAACACACCCTCATACGCAGACACACTCAGACACACAGTTGAAGGTTTTTTAGGAAATGTTGTCCAGAGTCAGACTAGAACATCAATATCTGTCTGCACTGCTGCGGAATTAGGTCAGGGTGTGGGTTAAGTTTAGTGGCAGCAAAAAGACTGGAAATGAAGGTTTTTACAGGCAGAGTCATGGCGTCAAAAGCCCAGAAGTGGAAAGAGAGCAGACACGCAAATAAAAAAATATACTTTTCAAGGAACGGTAAAAATAAAATGTTTGTTAAAATGCTACGATTAAAAAAAAAAGTTTAAAAAATGGTACTTTGTTTAAAATTCACTAAAGACGCACTAATTCTGACATTTATTTATTGATTTCATACTAAACCTGTAATTTATATGAAGTCATTTAAAATGAGATTAGATTAGATTACAGTTCAATAGAGTAGATTGCATTATATTACATTAGAGTATAGTACTGTAGATTACACATTAGATTTGTGGGATACATTAGATTACATTACAGTAGTGTAGATTATAGATTAGATTTGAGGATTACATTACATTACATTTGATTAGAGTACAATAGTGTAGATTAGATTACAGTAGATTAGTGCACAATAGTGTAGATTATGATAGATTAAATTAGATTAGAGTACAATAGTACAGATTAGATTACATTTGATTAGAGTACAGTAGTTTTAACTTGCAGAATCTCTAATAGGTCTGAGTTTAAATTAATGCAGTATTTCCTATTAGACCAGATCCTTAAAGACCAGGATGAAAACATGTAATATATGTTGGGTCTTCAATGAAACAAAATAGAGGATGAAGAATCAGGAGTGCTCAGTAATCTGAACTCCTGACACAAGACCTAAACTAAAACAAGGACTGTTTTGTGAGTTAAATGTGTCCGTACAGGTAGCCAAGCCAGGAGAGCAATAAACATAAATACTATGATTTTACTTACAAGTACAGAACTCAGTAAACATGTCGGGAATCTCCTCTGTCTTTTCATCTTGGCTAAAGAAAGCCTGCTCTGTTGTACAAAAATGGTCATAAACATTAGGAGAATGTTGGGTTATGTCAGACTGAACACACGCTGTACACCATAATCTCTCTCTTTTTCTTTTTTAATTTATTTTCGAACATTTTCAACACAGAAAGACAAGAAGAAAAAATACAATCATAGAACAATTGAAAAATAGACGCATTTACATTTATTTGGATGTATCATTAGCATCCCTTAACCTCTATGCATTTTTACTGTGTTGCAGCTTTTGGCATGACATTTAACAAAAATGTTTCTTTTTAGTTCAATTTTTGAAATCAAGCATCTTTTAGATGTGTCTTGTTTTCCCATGATGCATTTTCCACCCTCTCATCACCATCATGGATGGATGGATGGATGGATAGATAGATAATTAGCTAGTATAGGCTCCATTAACCTCTAGTGAGGACAAGTGTGGTCAGAAAATGAATGAATGAATATAACAAGTGGTGCCCGGCACAACAGACCCCACCCCTAGTATGTATTGTACCTTATTTTGGCATTGATCCAGCTGATTTCTTCATGCTTGTGCTGATGTCAGCATATCAATTGTCTATATATGTGGCAAGGTTGAAGTAAATTGGAATAAAATTGGTGTTTTTTTGTAATCATGCAAAATTTAGCTCAATATAAGTCAATGGGGAATAAATATATTTAAAAATTTAACCCTTTGATGCATACTGGTCGCTCCAGTGGACAGTTTTTCGACAGTTGTTCTCTTGTATATTAATAGGTTTAGTTGTTTTGGTTCCATATCAGTCAGTTGATATCATGACTGTAACTGCTCTGTTGTTAATACCTTTTTGTAACTACATAAATAAAATAGGTTCATGAAAAAGATTTCAGTCATATTGTTTTGTTCAGACCTAAAGAGGAATAAAAACACTTAGGAAAAAAATCGTGACTAAGGTTTTCATAATTTATGCATCAAAGGGTTAATAAAAAATGCTTTTAAGCATATACGTACCCAAAATGTAATCAGATCTATTCTGTTTTGCTGCTAGAGTGTTAACACTAAACAAACCCCAACCAAAAATAATCCCCCTTGCCTCCACTTTGGGGGTGGCGGGGAAATAACAACTTGTTCGTGATTCATGTTCATGATATCAGCTATTTTACCCTGTTTTAAAATTGTATTTTAATTTTTAATCATTGTGAAGCACTTTGGGCTACAGTGTTTGTATGAAAGGTGCTATACAAATAAAGTGTATTATTATTATTATTATTATTATTATTATTATTATTATTATTATTATTATTATTATTATTATTATCATCATCACACAAGCAGTAATTGTGTGGTTATATATCAACAGAGGGAGACATGTTATGCTAAAGCTTTTATTGATCATTTTTGGTCTTTGATTAATCAGCAATATTTTGAAATCTCTAAATACTGAACCCACGTCCAGTTGCAGTATTAGTTTTAGCAGCACTTTCCTCAGCAGGAGTAAAAGTAGTTGGTCAGACTTCATGTGCAGGTGTTAAATGTGTTTGTGGCTTGTGTGTGTGTGTGTGAGTAGAATATAGTATCTAAAGGAAACTGAGGTCAACGCCAGATTGGTGTGTGACCTGCTGCTGGGTAGAGTGTGAATCCACATGATAGCACCAGAAACACTACAGATATAAGTGTTGCACCACAAAAAGCCATTTGGCAGCTCAGTGATGTGAAGTCACTCAGGCCAGCGCATAGAAGTACCACTGTCTATTACACACCACTGGCATGTTCAGTGCCATCCTGTGACGCAGCCTCCATCCTACATGTATGGATGAGCTTGACAACAAGAGCAGACTCACTGAGGGGCTTTTGTCCTTGCTCATATTATGGAGATGAAGCACTGAATACAGGGGGAGGTGGGAGATCATGTAGACAATGAGGCCACTCATATTAAGATATGTGAGTGTACAGTCAGAGGACGACCAGAGAACACTTTTAGTTTCACATGTCAGAAATAAACTGCATTATTGTTAAAAGTGGAATATAATAAGAGCATGTCAAGTGGTTTTGAGTGAATTAAAGGAATAGGTCAACTTTTAAAAAAAATGCATTTGTTTTTCTTACTAAATGTCAAATATCTGACAGTTTATGCAAAGTAGTGATTAAACCATATCAAGGGAAGCTTACTATTATCACTTTGTGTTGTCAGGAAAATAATAACACTAATAATGGGTTCGATTTCTTTTTTTTTTTTTTTTTCAAATTACCCGCGTTACATTCATATTCAGGTTACTTTATTAAACAATTAGGGAACAAATAGACAAATGCAGACATTCATAGCAGCATATCCAAACATACAGATTTACCTGTCAGTACCCATGGAACAGCAACAGGGAAATAAATTGCATTATATTATTGATGCAGTGTAAATAATGTAAACGATGTAAATATGCAAATACCATTTTAAAATTTGAATTATTTTATATTTAACATTCTAAGACTGTTTAATTCTATCTCTTTATATTACTAATTATATAAAGACAAGTTTTCTTTATTTCTCCTTTATATTTTTTCCTCTTGTGTTTGATTTTCTTCTCTTTCTACCTGTAACTGGTGTACCATATATTTCCTGCTGTAAGTGGGATTTCCCCCTAGTTAGATGAGTAAAGTATTATCTTATTAATTCACTGTCATGTTCACACGCTGGTGGTGGTAAACTTCATGTGAAGCATTGCTGCCATTCTGCACCAAACAGCCCCTCTGACCACCACTGAGTGTTGATACAAGGACACAAGAGCAAATGACTAGGATAGAGCAGGATTCAAACCACCAACCCTTCGTTTGTTGGACAGCCCATTGTACCTCCTGAGCCACAGTCACCCCAAAAAACAACTGGTGGAACATTTACTAAACATATATACATAAATAAGAACCTATAGAAAAGGAGTCCACATCAACAGGGTATGTTTCTATCAAACACTCATAGAGATCCACTTTATTGATTATCTAATTAAATATCTAATCAAAAATGATTTGGGTATGAAGACCAAGAAGTAGTAGAATAAAAGGGAGGACCCCAAGACGAACAGCTCATGTCCTGCATCAGTTAATAGGAATCGTAATTAAATAACTAAATAAGAAAAATATGGGTTTTTTTCTGAATCCTCAAACCTTTATTAATTTTTTAACCAAAAATAATTAAAGTAAAATGCAGTTCATGGTCATCAGATATGAGCCATTTGGACATTCAGAGACTCTGTTGTCATCTCCTGTAACATTCATTCATCAGTAAAACCCATGGAGTTTGATATATGACAGTGGTTGAATTGGTTGCGATTATATTCAGTTAATGGTATAATTTGGTGAAAACCTTACCTTTAAGTTTGAATATGATAACCTTTGACATTACTGTGAGCTTTTATGAACTTAAATTAAATCTAAGAAAATACCTGATTTCTTCTAAAAATGCAAAAATAATAAGTGGTTACAAATCACTTTGGAAAGGTTAAATCTAGAGAAAAAAAAATATTCAATCACTTTGTGTCTTTAAGGGTTAATAGTAAAGGAGTGAATATAATTCATGCCCATATCTTTAATTAATTAAATTAGTGACGACTCCTTCTCAGTCATACATTAATAATAACCTAATTTAAGATGATTTATGGTGATGAGAATACAGAAAAAAATTGAAGTGCATGATAAAAATAGCATATTTTCAATATTTCAGAGATTCCCAAGGAACTCATTTGTCCAGCTGTTCATTTAACTGTTACGTACGATGCACAGTGAATCTTAAAATCACCGACAAACCATGTTTAAAAACATCAGTGCAAGGTGAATTGGGCTGAAATAACTGTTAGATTAAGTCATCAGATGCTGTACCCAGATAAAAGTGAAATGCTACTGATATTTTTCATATTATCTTTGTCCAACTCAAACTACATTTTGATTTGGTAAATAAAATAACAAAAAAGTGCAAGAGTTGAAAGGCTAAGCAAAGGTTCACTAGGTTTTTATATTTACTTAATGGAATATTATGAGGCTATAATATTTAAGAAATCCTCATACTATAGACAATGCAGATGTATGATATATGTACATATGATGTGTCGGATGTGAATGACTAATATTGAATGCCAAAAAAAAAATATAAAATACCACATGTATCTTTAACATGCATCTTCCAGCAGACTACATGCTAGAGATCATTAACCCTTTTTTTGCATAAAACATTTTTTCGTTTTGTTTTTACTGATCCTAAATTCAAGTAAAGTATGAAAACTCAAACATTATTACTTATACACCAATCTTACCAACATAATTTGTGGTTTTGGTTCAAATTAGATGTATTCATTAGCATTAGCGATTAGCATTAGCATTTCATGATCCTTTACTATCATCTCTACCGTTTGGTTCAGCATGTTTTAGAAAGAAATTATTACATGAATACCAAAGTATTTCTGAAACATGATAAGGATTATTTCTGTAAAATAGACTAACTAAAAGTTAATAAAATGAAAAAAAAAAATCGAACTTGCCTGCAAAGATCATAGCAGAGGTGTTGTCACATTTATGATCTTCTTCTTTGGTGGTATATATACTAGCATGATCTGAATATATCAGTGACTGCCCAAGAAGTTTGGTGTCAAAGGACTTATATTTAGATTAGATATCAGGGTTCAAAGTTACCTCTACCAAACGGTTGAGCTGACCAACAAAGGTTAATAACTGCATCAAAAAGACACTTCACTATATTCAGGTTTTTCCATTTGCATAAAAATTGCATGTTTCTTTTAGATTTAACACCATCTAATGTGAATGCTGCCTCATGTCACTTTTCCCTCCTCCTGCTAGACTACAATCTGTGTGGCATAGTTTACAAAAAGCATGACATTGACCGACGCTGTTCATCATTAATTACCGGTAAGATTTCTCCCATTCAATGAGACGCTTGTGTAAAGTCGTTGACGCCTGCTGCATCCCGCTCGCATCCATTCTTGAGTCTAAGCGCTTCTCCTCTTTTCCTTCTTTTACTGGCTGGTGCAGTTGGATTGAATGGTGTTCTGCTCGTGCTAATGTTCTAAACTGCTGCGTTTGCTTCAGGAGAATGGAACAAACAAGTCTAATATTGGCACTGGTTATGTCCTCTGCTGGAGAGACAACATATGAGTGATAAATGGAAGTATTTGGAGGAAGTAAGGACACTGGAAAGAAAGAGGATTATTGGCAAAAATAAGAAAAGAAAAACATTTTTAGCATTTTTTTTCATTGAAATATGGGTCAGGCTATGTCAGAACACTCTAAACCTCACCCCCTTCAATTTTTGGGAAATGTGGTATTTTGGTAATTCATAACTCAAAAAGCCACATTTTCACATTTTAATTTTGTCAGATCAATGTGTTTTTGAGATATACCAGAGCTGGACAAGGTAGATGCACTCTTAATACAAATAATTTACTAGGAATCTTGAAGTAGCCCTATATTTTATCCCAATTTGTTCATGTATAAAAAAACAAAAACCCATGTCATTATTTAACATGTTGTAGTTTATACATATAGGGCTTTGTTTTTCATAGTTCTGTCAAAGAGGTCTGTATGTCCCACAGTGCCAATTTCAAGGTCAAAATATAAATCAAAAAGTCATCCACCTCAAACATGTTCAGATATTAAAATAAATTATACCTTTAGAGTTCGTATGATCTTAACTTTACTTTTTAAAATCAGCCTAGTGGTTTCAGAATTACAGCAGTGTGAATTTAGGCTCCACAGCCTTTTTCCACTATGAAGTGATTTTTGTTTTATTGTCATTGGTCAGAAAATATTAAAATATGAAATTTCATTTTGTCTGACTTAGAAGTTCCATACACCAAATTTTATTAAATAAAAATTGGAGGACATGGGGTGGACTGTGATGAACTGACCCCATGTCTAAAAATGACTGTTATGTAGTTTATTAAGTAGTGAACATTTCCAATGGTGTTCAGATTTTAATTTAATGGCCTGTCAATTGTATAATATATCATTCCCTTAAGATGAATGTTTTACATCACATGCAGGATTTATACAAGAATGAAATGACATAATGTGATAATATTTGACAAAGTATAATGTGAATGAAACTCAAATCTACTTGTGAAATATAGGTTGAAGGTCATTCACATGGTCTATTTTTAGAGCTTTTGTTATGAAAGATAATAACAGAAGTGTACTCTACACTCTACACAAAAGTTACTCTCTTTTACTATTGTTTCGTTAGAGACACAGAGGACAGGGTAGTATAATCAAATTAATCTACTTAATTAAGTTTGGAAATTATGAAAAAGGCATATATCAGAAAAATCTAGATAATTTATTGCTCAAGGAAAAGTCCAAATTGAATCTGTAAATGGTTTAAAGTTTCCTAAAGAAAATCATGTTGTCTTTTTGTGTCTTCATATATTAAATGTTAGCATGTAAAAAGAAAAAAGATATTAAAATTTAAAAAAAAAAAAAAAAAAAGAAAGTATTTTTAGAGCCATATGACCCAGCCTTAGGGATTTATTTAATTATTTATATATTTAATCTCACACAAATAATTAGTTATTTTATGGACTCCAATGTTTGGACTATTTTTTACCTTCTGTTAGTGTATTTTAATATTGATTATTATGTTTCTGTATTTATTAGGGTTGGTATATCTTATTGCACATGTATATATCTTTACTAGTTTTATCAAATGTTCTATTTTTACATCTGTCCTTGAACAGTGCTTTGGGTATTTATTGTTGTTGTAAATGTGCTATATAAATAAACTTAACCTTGCCCTTTAAAAAAAAAACTTGGGATTTTAATGAAGCTGTAGCTATCAGCTTTACTACACTTTAATAGAGCAGAGCTTTTCCATTTCACCACCGTATAATTTAATACTAAACAGCAGTGGGTCATAAACTGTGATGTGATGCAAGGTGGTGGAATTTATGGCAAACAGGTTTCAAGTCCCTGCAGGTTGATTTTCGTACTATACATGGTTTTGAAATATTTGTTTTCCAGAGCCCTCAGGATCTGTAGTGTCTTTTTTTTTTTTCTCTAGTATTTTTTTTTTTATTACCTGACATAACAGTACAATAAGGCATCACAGTAACAAAACCAATCTTTCTTTTCTAAAGCCTCTGGGCTCCCTCATGCCTATTAAAAACAAACTGCGGTGACTTCTCATGTTTAAGTGTAGATTTCAAAACTAATTGTGCATTCTGCAACACTGTGAGAGCACACAGCAGAGATGAGACAGCAGCTTCCGTTTTCTGGTTCACTAGTTCTGCTTCAAAGTTACACTGTCAACCCATAACTCAAGTTCTCTGTGGGGTTTTTTTTAGATGAGGATCTGTTTCTGCATCTGAAACAAGTCATCAGAAAAAAACAAAGCAGAACACAAATGTACTTCAAAGCTTCACAACTCTTACACTGTACAAAAAAATAAAGAGATTTTAACCTGTAAAGACCCAGTGTGACCTTTGTGGCAGCCCCCCCCCCTTTTTTTTAAGTGATTTAAGACAATTTATTGTAATATATTTTGCTGATTTTCTGTGAAAATCAAGTATTTTCTTTTTCTTATTCACTAATCATGCAAATGTTACTAAAAGCTCAGAATTAAGCTGATGCCATTATATTAGAAATGGAGTAAACTGCAGGAAATTTTAGGTTTTCAGCAAATATTTTAATAATTGAACATAAGCCCAGTGTGTCCATCCACTTCATGGACTTTTCCGGTGAATCAAGTGTTGTAGAAAATGATGGAGTTTCCATGGTAACTACAAAGCCTCTGAATATCAAAATCAATCCTATCTAATCACCACGAAAAGATGATAGGCTGCATTTTACACCAATTATTTACATGTATTGATAGGATTAATGGATCAGCAGGTATTAAACATTTTAGATCAGTAGATGGTCTTGGTCACCAGTGGATGTTTGGGTCTTTATGGGTTAATTTTCTATAATTTTTGAAAAAATCAACATGGAAAACTTGTTCAAAATGTCCTTTATTCTACTAAAATACTTGAGACAACAATATAAATGCAGTTTCACGTGGTCTATATGTCTTAAAGCTGATTCCAAAGCTTAGAATTATATTTCAGAAATGCTGTTCTTCATTTTCCTTCTGTTACATTTTTTACTGTGCATAGATTGACTTTTACATTCATTCATTTCCCTGTGGTCATGTTACATCTCAGTTTAAAGTATGAAGCAGCATGATTTACATATGCACTTTACATAGTTGTGATGGTGGAACGTCGAGTCTGTGATGTTCATACACTGAGAATTGACTTGGAATAGAAATAGAAGATGTTAAACCTTTACAAATTAAGATGTTTATCAATGTTATTTAAAATCTAAGTTTTATGATACATAATAATGGTCTGTAATAGACTTAGGCTATGCGCATCTTACTGCACAATTCAGAATTTTTGGTGAAATCTGATTTTTTTTGTGTGTGTTTATTCATATTACACATTAAATTTGACTTGTATCAGTTTTGAGTATGAACTGAATGCAACACTGAAGTGACGGTTGTTGGATTTCAATGACCTAAAGGTCAGATTAATGCAACCCGGCAGTTCAGACTGAAGTCACATTATAAACTAGAAAAAAAAAACGGACCTACATGAGTGATACGTTTCACTTTCACTGCCAGAAGTGTGAGCCTTCCCTCACCTAAATCTCCACTGATCACTACCAGAAAAAAACCCATGTGTCCCTTGTGCCAGTACTAACATATCTCCAAAATTTCATCTAAATCCATCCTTACCTTTTAGAGTTATTGGACTAACAGACAAATGGACAGACAGAAAAAACCTTGGGACATCATAACCTCCACCGTTCCTTGGTGGAGTAAAATATTAGATATGTATTGGATTTCCCAAGCAATTTCCCAATTGTGGGATCAATAAAGTACTCTTATTCTATTCTATTTAGGACCACATATGAATGTGACTTGGGTCAATTTGAAAAAATCAGTTTTGTGTTGTTCAGACAGTCTTTAACAGATCAAATACAGGTCATATATGGGCAAAAAAAATGGATTTGGACCAAATTTTGTGCAGTCTGAATGTAGCCTTAGAATGAAACTCAACACTAAAAAACAAAAACTAATAGTTTTAATAATACTCATTTTAATTCTCCTGGTTCTCCCAGTGCTCACAGTTACTGTCTACTTCAATTTCCAATGGTTTCTTTCCAGAAGAACATGGATGTGTTTAAGGATCGTATCCCTTTTCTATCCTACTTTATCATCGTGTTTTTTTTTTCTTACCATCATTAAAAGTAATTTCTCTACATTGAACAAAAGTCATATAAGTAGTTCCAACAGTAGATTTGCTGCCACCTGTTGCTTTATTATTGTTCACATGTACTACCTTTAGGATATCTGAAGTATATGATATTAACACAGGAAATAAAGGTTGAAGAATCTGTTCTTAATTGCTTGCCTGGTTTAAATAAAGGTTAAATAAATAAAACGAGTAAAGGCTGTAAATATTTGGTTGGCGTATTTTTTTTTTTCTACATCTAAAATGAGTATTTGGTAAAAACATAAATATTGTAGAGTGTTTAATCATATTGTAATCTATATTTAGTACATATTGTCATTCTTCAAAGTAGATAATGTTTAGGATAAATACTATTGCTGTCACAAATATATTTTTTTGTGACTTGAATAACTTTTGACTCCATCCAAGTTATTGTGCAGAAACACAGAAATGATCATTGAAATGTGACAAAGGTCAAGGTAATGACCAAAGCAGAGTAACCATGGCAACTTGATCTGATTGTGTTCGAACATGGTTGTAATTACACTGATGACAGGTTGCCCAGAGCGATACCTGAACATATCATCAAACATTATTAGCTTTATAATGGAAATGCATTAAATGCTATTTGGTCAAATGTGTCAGTCATCCACATTTTTAGTCTTTTGTATGTACTAGTACTTATTTTATGTGGGATTTTTTTTAAATATAAAATTAGAATGTACATAATGCTGTTTCATTTTCCACAAGGAAGTGACCACTCAATCTCATTTTATCGTACGTTACAATGACTATAAAGGTTATTCTGATTCTGATAATTCAACTATATGTATGTATGAGAACATGCATGGAGGGAACTCCAGGTTAGCTAGTTGGTACATGATATAAAAATCTCAATTTTCCACACTTTTGTCATCATATGTAAACCTATCATGGGAAACTTTCCAACTTTGCCTTCTCCTGTTGTTTCTCCTTTGCTGTGTGAAGCCTCTCTGCCACAGAGTCACTGTCACTGATGCAATTGATGACGTTTTGGCTGCAGACTGCATCCTGTGGCTACAGCTAATGCTAACTGATGCCTTCTAAAGTGGATGTGGATCGATATTTTCTGTGAACGTTCCCTGCTCTGTTCTAACACTGTGTCCTGTATAAATGTGATGCTTCACTGAACCTTTGTGGTTTCTTCACAGTTGATCAGGTGAAGTTTGGGCCACCGTTGAGGAAAGTGACAGAGCCTTATCCTGATATGGTAGTGATCTTTAAGTCATTCGGATGCTGTGATAACACTACTGTATCATCACTATACATGAATATAACCACATGTTGGGTTTGTTTCCAGCAGGGTTCATACGATGATGACTGGAGTCTGTCTGGGGATGAAGACAATTCGCCGTAAGTATTCTTCATCTTCATTCCTCTCTCTGTTGTCAATATGATGGTTATGACTATAGGGGGCCTTATTATATTTATCTGAGGATAATAATGGAAACTCTAAACCTAAACAGTTAATTAGCAGTAGTGACAATATTATCATTGTAAGTACATTTTCAGTTCGCCCAAACAACAAAT
Organism: Siphamia tubifer; assembly: GCA_020466265.1. NCBI lineage: Eukaryota > Metazoa > Chordata > Actinopteri > Kurtiformes > Apogonidae > Siphamia > Siphamia tubifer. Next base: position 15,622,901 of record CM035800.1, on the reverse strand, counting down.
CTTTCTTACCTTACTTACTTCTATTTGCACACATTTATTCTTTTATTACTCTGAACTTTGAAATTTCTATGTTAACCCTTTAACTCCTGAGGCTTAAGCAATTCCACAGTAAAAAAATAAATAAAATAAGCAACAAAATGTACAAAAACTGCCAAAGTGATCAGTAAAATGAACAAAAATGAATAATAAATGATATGTAACATGACACTAACAGAATACATCTGAAGAAAAATAATAAAATAATTAAACAAAGGCATAGAAAGAAATAAGCAACGACATCAACAGAAACTAATAAATATTCAGAAAATAACAAATGACATGAAAAAATGCAAAGTTAAAAAAAGGAATAAATGACTAGTGTTGTAATTTGGGCTCCACTAGTTTTAGTTTGGACTTTTTCTTTTTCTAAATCACTTGCTTTTCGACACCTGTACATCAGTTTCATGAACACAATTCTTGAATTTTGGGGATTTTTTTAAACTAAACCATCCATTCAGAACGTGTCAGCGCTGACGCATTAGGGTTTAAAGGGTTACTGTGATACTGTTGATCATACCAAAGATGCTGCTATTGAAATAGTGTCTATCACAATCATGTACTTTGTCAGGATACATGTGCACATCGATGTCGTGAAAAAATTTGCTTGGACACTGAATGAAGAGGAAACAGGTGTGGCTTATTTCAGCCCCCATGTTTGAAACATCTTTGCACTTCTTATGATGACTTTTTAAGAAATATGTATGAAAAAGAACCATGCAAAAAGGAGCATTACAGGCTAAAAAGGTTCATGAAGTGTCATACAAATAATTCCAATTTAAATGTGTTAATTATTATGTTGGTAATGTAAAATAAGCCTAACAATATATTATCAAAACACATACAGTACACTTCATAAAAGACTAAAAAATAGCAAAGGGGAAGAAGTTTTTTAATTATAAGCGTTAATAGAGCCAAAATGTTTCCTTTCATTCTGAAATTCTCTATAATGGAGGATCAGTCTGACACGACATCAACACAATTGTCATCCAACTTCTCTGTGCTCTGTAAATAGCTTTGATCATAAAGTACTGATGATAATCACAGGTACCAATAGATGTGATAATGAAGAATGTTGTGGGGGAAAAAAAAGACACAAAAGAGACATGAAATAACATCTTTGTTAGTTTAATCCATCAGTTTACAAAACTCTGAAGACACTAAATACTAAATGTCTCCCAGTTTAGACCTGGTGGTTTTAGAAAATTATGTGAGCACCTGCAGGTCTGTGTAAGGGACATTTATAGTTTACATTCAATGTTAACTTGAATTTCAATCATGTATTTACATTTTTAAATATACATATTTAAAATGTTAAATCTACACGTTTAAAATGTTAAATATGCATGTGTAAAATGTTGAACATATATGTTTAAAATGTTAAATCTACATGTTACTCTGTAAATATGTATGATGTATTTTTTACAGCATTGTTCTGGCAACCACAGCTGCCAGATTTTTCTTTTTTTTTTTTTTTAACATAAAAACAGCAGGATTCTTTTTACAGTGTAATTATTGTGACCGTCCTAACATCTCAAATATCAACAGCTTTTTTCTCCTAACAATGGATGCATTTAAAAAAAAAAAAAAAAAAAATAGCAGGAAGTGAGAAACTGTATTTGTCATTTGGGTGGACTCCACAGCCCTTGCAGTAGATATATCCTTAATCCGAATATAAGAAGATTTCAGAAACTTTTACTCACGGCCCCCGGTTCCTTCCCTCCCATTGTTGCGGGGCAGCCGGGGGCCCATAGTCAGATAAACACCAGGTCTTCCTGTTGCAGGAGCCTGTTGGAATGTGTGGAACAAGCTCTGCAGCTGAGGTACGTCCATCAACTCCAGCCTCTCCTAACAGCAGTGTGCCCCATCCCACATGTTCCACCTGAAAGAAACGCTTCTGATGGTTCATTTATATTATTAGCTTATGCCAAACATCTTTGAAATAATCAGTGGGTTTGTGTTCCTCCCTCTGCTAATCTCATCCCCAACTAAAGCTCTGCTGGATTTTCTCTGGTTCAGCACAAACCCACTGGTTCTGAGCTTGTTGTGCTTTTTTTTTTTTTTTTTTTTGTGTCTGCTTTTAGTGTGTGGTGTTTTTGGATTTCGTTGCTCCTCCCCTCTCGGCATCTGCAGCATCTGCCTGTGTTGTCCATCTTTTCTTCGTTATTTATTCAGATTAAACGGCAGCTTCGAGTCTGAGCCTGATCGTTGTTTCCTTGTCTTTCAGGAGTTTAACCATTAAGAGGGTGCCATCTACTGATGTGAGTGGAAATATGTAACCGACTGCTGCAGCTGTGCTCCACTTAAATGTTTCAGCTGAGATTTGAGTGTGTATAATATGAACAGGCAGAAAGATATTTTTGAATTAAAAAAAATCTCAACAGATGAATTAAACAGAGGAGATTAAATATGACTGATAGTTATTATACCACAACAACCACTGTGTAGAATTATGGAAGTCAGCCTTTAAAATGACTATTAATTCAGTAATTTAAAATCAAATTACCCCATAAATACCCAGTAGTACCTTTGTGTCAGTTCCCAAATGAATTTTTTTCTCTATGTGTTAAACATAGAGGAAAAATTATTAAGTGATTTTTGAAGGTTTCTTTGTTTGTTAGTTAGCAATATAACTCACAAAGTTATGGACAGATTTGTCTGAAATATTCAGGAAATGTTGATACTGACACAAGGAACAAGTGATAAAAGTTGGTGGTGATCAGTGGGGTGTGATCTGATCTGCCTTGGTGGAGTCTGTGTTCTCTGACTACTTTTCTCGTACATGTATCTTATTTATTTCAAGTTTTCTGTCCACATTGTCTTGTTAACTATCACTAATTTAAGGGGAAAAAAAGATGTAAATGAAGGCTGATGATGATTGGAAGATATTTGGAACTCACTTCTTTCTGTTTTTATTATTTGAAGTGTTGTATTTCGTTAAATAAGACACTAATTGTCCACTATGTTTCATCAGGGAGGAAGGAAGAGCGGCCTGTTCAGTCCGTCCACTGCATCACTGCCAGCCTTCAGCTCTTTAACGCCCAACTGCGAGGACAAAGACCTGACGCTCAGACCCAGCTGCACTCTGGGCCCTGACGCAGCCATCGCTGCCGACTCCACCTCCACTACAGGTACAACACATCACACCCTCTGCAGTTGGAGACGTCACTTAATCTTTAATTTCTCAATAAAAGCTAATTGGTCATAAGTAGGAATATTTTAGTTGATAAATTGTCCATGAAAAAATAACCGTTAAATTAAATAATATACTTGTATATATGAAAAGTAGGTCAAACAAACTGAACTCTACTGCAGGTAAAGTTGGCTTCATGATCCTCATTTTGTCCCAAAAACTTGTAACTTTAATTATTATAGAGAATATGGACCTCATCGATCAACTATATAATGAGAAGTTATGGGTAAAAAGGCAGACTGATCTGCCTTGGCAGGGGTCTATGCTCGGAGTGCTTTTCTAGTTTACAATTTTATTTTTTTTTAACTCTTTATTTATTGCATTTTTTACAGTGTATTTGTCAGAGTTCCCTAAAGAGAGACAAACATGATTGGACAGAAGAACAAAAAAACAAAAACAAACAAACAAAAAAAACAAAATTTGGTGAGTTTTCGTGCATGTTTAGGGGGTCAAAATCCAGCGCAAAGTGGTGGAGGCGTAATAATAATAATAAAAAATGAACGAAATACAACAGGGACTCGACCCTACAGGCTCAGTTCCTAACTACAGAAGAGTCAAGCTTCTGCTATCTGCTCCTGTATTTTAGTTCGATGATCTTTGGTCCGTCGTTGACAGAAATAGACGCCATTTTACCCATTTTTCTTGACATTATTTTTCTTGAGTCTTTATCTTGAATCTAGAATTTACAATAATATCAGATATAAAAATGTTAATGCATAAATGTCCTTTTTGGAGTTTAAAGGTGACTCTGTAAAAGTGGTCACACTGAAGCTATTTACAGAGGTGACATTGCGGGGTAAGGGACAACCCCCACCCCAATAGAAGCTTTCAGAAGAACACCCAACTCTTCAGGAGCTGACCAAAGGACAGATAACATCTTGAAGAAGGAGGGGTCAACGGGAAGATGTTATAAACTGTGTGTCTGAGCTTCTCCCTTTAGTGTCATTGAGGCCGTTCAGGCTATGGACACTCAACGACCAGACTTAGACCAGACTTTTAGGGTTCCTGACTATGTAACTTTATATTGTAATACTGTCACTGATTGTAAACTATGATTGTGATATTAAAATAATGAAAATACAATGAGAAGACTCAAAGAGGTATATCTTAACCAACTGCTATTATATATAATTGAGTTAAATATGCTTACGTAATTATATAAAAAGTATTACTTAATAATTTTTTTTCCAATACAATCTGACGTATCAGTAGTTCCATAGCATACATTTCCTTCACAATTTTCAACCAGTCATCCAATGTTGAGGGGGTCTTGTTTACACCATCCTCTGGTTATTGACTTCTTACAGGCTAGTAACAAGATTTTCAATAAATATCTGTCTTCTTTTGATACATTTACCGTCATATTTCCAAGAAACAGTAACATACAGGTCGTAGGTATATTATAACTCAGAATATCAATAATAGTAGGATGAACCTCATCTCAGAACTTTAACCAAAATACATGAGAGTGATTCACATTTTCTCCAACACTGCTGAAGTACAGAGGAATATTCACTTTTAATTTTGGGTGTGATTAAAAAAAATCTCATTAAATTCTTCCATATTCAATACATATAATCTCCATACACATGATGACGTAGTTGATTGCTGTGTTCTCCAAACATGCAACCATTCATCCTCTGAAATGTTCTCACCCAGCTCTCATACCCATCTCAATGAGTTTGTATTCACCTTTTCCTCTATCAGATGGCCATAGATTGTAAATAATTGCTCTGTACTTTTTAGATTTATTTGTTTATTATTTGTATTTGCTTATTCCTTTTTCCTTTTTTATTTATTTTTGTTTTTATTGGAAAAGTTAGCAAACTATCTTAACAATTTTTCTTATTTTACACATATGAAAGTGCCAAAAAAGAACTTATTTATTCTCATTTTAGTCCTTACTTTTAATATGACTATCCATGTGGTACTTTAACACTGTAAATGTGGCTTTTTTGTCACTAATAATAAGTTACACACACACACACAAGCCATGGGATATTGTTTTTGGTTCAGTTAGCTTCATTGTTTGTTTCTTAGTTTTTCCACCAGCAAAAATATTGGTTGAATTTATGTCCCATTGTCTGTGACCCAGAGTAGAAGTGGTTACATTTTGAGAAAAGTAGGTCAAAGTTCAAATTTTTATGGAATTTTTCTTGCATCTATTTTTTTCTCCCATTTACTTATAATGGGAAAGACTTTACATCTATAAAAACATTAATTTTGTTTCAATTTACTTCAAACTCAGCACATGTATAGAGGTAATTAATATGCAGATCATCAGCTGGATTAATGCCAAAAAAGATTTCCTTTTGATTCACATCCAGGTAATAATGACTTCAATATTCTAACTTTGTTCATCTTCTATACAATACAGATTTCCTCATAATACCTCAAAAATGAAAATATATATTAAATCTAAATTAAAAAAAACAACAACAAAAGAACTTATTCTGCAACTAAAACTATACTCATGACTATAACTCATGACTAATGAACATTTCTATTCTGGTTTTTTTTTCCTGCCTTCCTTAGCCTTGGCCCGGTGTTCGGCCACACAGGACATCACACAGCGTTGCAGTGACCCGTGTCTGCCTCGGGGGGACGCTGTCACTACAGACAAAAGAAGACCCCCCACTGTTGCCTCTTCAAAAAAGGAGACACCTCTATCACCTGAATGGAGCACGCTGAGGAAAAAGACCGAGGACTCTGTGAGTTCACTCCCAACATCCACAAACCAGTGTGATTTTTCTAACCGAATAACTTTCTAATGAATCTGTCTGTGTGTGAGATACAGACAGACAACTCATGTACGGTTTTTATCATCCCCCTTGTTTTGTTATTTGTAACCTTTCACATTTCTAGAGGGCTGATTGTCATGGACTTCCTCCTACCCCTCAAGTCCATGTAAGTGTGACATCTAACAGCATGTGACCCATATTTAATGCTAACCTGTTAAGACTCATTACTTATTGATTAATTAATTTATTATTACTTATTAGTAATAAGTGAGCATATTTTGCCACATGAAGAATATTCATTATTCATTTAACCTGCAGCAGTCTGATAAAAGTTGAAAAGTTTTTTGACACCCATTCATTTGTGATGTATGCGTAATGTTGTGAGTACAAGGGTATGGATCCAAATGCAGGACACAATATGCTGTGTTTATAGATTTTATTGATTATAATAAAATGATATGGAGCAGACGATTCCTCAGTAAGGCTCCATGAGTGATCAGGGAGACGGAGAACCTCCTTAACTGAGGACGGAGGCAGGGGTCAAAAACAGGCAAAACACAAGTGTCCAGGAAAATCCCAAAATCCTACCGGGGTCCAGAAGAAAGTTCAGGTCCAGGGTTTGAGAGACAATGAGGCACCAGCAGGGGAAAAGGCTAGAGATCACACACAGGGACAAAGACAGAAACTGAAATAACCAGAATACCAGAACCAAAGATTAGAATACTGCTCATAAGTCGCTACCAAGGCTAACTAAAAAAAAAAAAAAAAAACATCAATAAACAAACTCTTTCTGGTCATAATTGGTGGTGGTCGGTCATAAAAAAACTGCCTCTCCCATCTCAGCGTCTCCTAATAAGAAACTGCTCATGTCCTGTGACTACATTGCACACTTATATTAGACTCCACCTAGTGGTCTACTGAAGAAATGCACTTTACAATATCTAATTAATACTTTCACCAACATAGAATAGATACTTTATTTATCCCTGGACCGTGTTAATGTAGGGTTTTACAACACGATATGAAACTAATAGATCATTTTATTCACCATTACATTATAAATATACATTTCTGACAGTTCTCAGTGTTATTCTCTCTCTCTCTCTCTCTTTCTCTCCTGTCATTTATCCTCCATATTTTCCCTATAGTAGGGTTGGATGTGCAATGGCGTGCTACCACCCATGCCTGTCCTCAGCCATCTCCTCATTTAGACCCAGTTGAACCATATCCTCCTCCACCTCCATTTCAAGTGCATGTCTTATTAACCCACCTCTGGATCTTTTCACGTACCCAAGTCGTCCAAACCTGTTCTCTCTAACATTGCTGTCCTGCCAGTGAACTCTCGCTATGTACTACCTCTGCGTTCTCATGTCCGTACTTCTTAAAATACTCTGAATTTTATCAGTCACAGACCAGGTCTTCCCTCCATAAATCACAACTGGTCTGATGCAAGCGACGTAGACCCGTGCTCTATGGTGTAGCCTTATCCCTTTGTTAGCCAACACTCACAATATTGTTCCAGGCTGCCGACACACTTGGACGTACTGTTCTTTCCAACTCTGCTTCACTATCAACCATGTTGTTCCTCTGTCCTCCTCTACTCCCTTCTTATTCTGTTTACCAAAACATAAGAGATAAAGGTAGAAAATCTTAGTCAGTCGGGCAACTTTCTGTCTTGATAATAATGTTATATCTCCTCTTGACATTTCTTGTGATATTCTGTGACTTTTGACTTACTTTTAACGACTAGATAGTAAATGAATACATTAAGATGCATATATAAAGTTATAGAACTGATAGTTGACCACACCATTATCCGATGACATTATCTACAGGAATTTATTTGGTTACGACAGCAGAAAAGTTATAAACAAATTATGCCTCAAACCAAAATACATTTGTGAACATGGCTCTTGTCACAGCTGTAGAATCAGGGAAAGTTACATCTGAGAGAATCGTCATAAATACATCAGTGAATTACATATTTATTAATCCTTCTGTCTGTCTGAAAATGCATGTTATTCAAGAGATCTGCATTTTATTACTGATTTTTCTACTTTCTGAAATACAGGCAGAGTGAATGCAGGAAGTCCTCACAGATCACTTGAATTACAATATGCTATTTTGTTTTTGCTGTGTTGTTAAAAATGATCAAGTAATGCAATTTTATGCTGAACTAAATGTTGTCATTTTTAAATCAGACTAATACTACGGTACATTGATCTCATCCCAAATTTCCACATTAAACAATAGAAAGAGTAGGTTTTATTTATTGTATTTTTCCAATCACAGCTGAACTTAAAAGTCTAGTAGATAAAATACAGGAGGGCTTATGAGGATTTAATTGCTGAAATGGCTGAATAAATAGACAGTTAAGTAGTTGTTAGTGTATATTACACTTAGATGAGAATGGTTATGTTTTGCTTTTTTTTTTAACTTTTCAATGGACTGTTTTATGTTTCAACAGACCCTCAGAATGAGACAAAATATATATTTTTTTGTTTTATAGCAGGTTGAATCTAGTGTTAAATTGTATTACTGTTGTCTGCTCTGTCTAATTATTAGACCAGGGGTGTCCAAGTCCAGTCCTCGTACATATTTCCCTCTTCCACATGATTCAGTTTAACCCTTTAACTCCTGAAACTTTAGCAGTTCTACAGTAAAAAAAATTATTAAAATAAGCAACAAAATGACCAAAAATGGCCAAAGTCATCAATAAAATAAACGGAAATTAATATTAAGCTGACAAAATAAGTAGTAACATGAAGAAAGTAAGACACAAATGGAGCAAAATTAAAGAAAAAATAAAAAGTAAAATGTAGAAAAATAAACAATGAGTAACAAGATAAACAAAAACTTTGTGTCTTACTTTGTTCATGTTACTAATAAACCATCCTTTCAGAAAGTGCTATCTCTGACTCAGGGGTTAAAGGGTCAAAATAAAACAATCTGGGAAACTTAGTTATTATGTTGAGGCTGTCTACTACTAAAATAACCTTACTATGATTTGGAAAATGTATCATGTTTTATTGAGTTCTTACATAATTTTTTAGCATTTTTACACAGTTCTGTTCATTCATGATGTGGTTTTATTATGAAGGCGTCCAGTAGTGACTCTGTTTCTGTAACGGCTTCTGTAGATGGGCGCCTGTTTCTCCAAAGTCTTCAACGGTTGTCCTCTTACTATCCACTGTGCTGTCACCTGGATTTTCCCCAAAACCAGAGGTAAAGAATGTTCTGGAACATCCTCAAACTGCAGCGAATCTATACTAATGATATATCCATATATTGGACCAATATTACAGGGGTTTTTCTATATTGTATCAGTATCGGCCTGTTGCATTGACAGATATGCTCTTTTTTTCCATGACATGATTTACTAACAGTTGAAGGAAAACAAGGAAAGAAAGAAGGAAAAAAGAAAACAACACAAAAGGAAAAAAGGAGAGAAATTTAAAAAGGGAAAAAAAGAAAAGATAAAAGGAAGTTAAAAAAAAAACAGAAGGAAAAGGGAGGGGGAAAATAAAGAGAAAGGGTGTAGAAAAATTTGATAAAATGAAAGGGAAAAGGAAAAAAAGGAGAGAAAAGGGAAGTAGGAAAAAAGAACAGGAAAAAGACAGGGAAAAAATGGAGAAAAAAGAAAAAGGAGAGAAAATGAGAAAAAAAGAGGAAAAAATAGAAAAGGGGGAAGAAAAAAAAAGAACAAAAAAGGAGAGAATAAAGAAAAGGGAAAAAAAGAAGAAAAATGGAAAACTAGAAAAGCGAGCGAAAACCTCTGCCAAGACAGAACCCCCCCCCCGAATGAAGGAAGGTCTGCTGAGGTTATGGATTTTGATTTAAAAAATTTCAGGATGTGTTGGGAGTGTCACATGGAACAAATTATAAAATTTTGGTGATGATCCAGAAGTGATCCTGGATTCTGGATTTTACATTGCGGTAAATGGAGAATAAATTTCAAAGTGAATCCAGAATCCAGGATCTCTTCCAGATCACCACCAACATTTTATAATTTGTTCCATGTAAGACTTCCAATGCATCCTGAAAATATGATTAAAATCCATCCATAACTTTTTGAGTAATGTTACAGACAGACAGACAGACAGACAGAGACAGACAGACGGAGTCCAGCGAAAATCACAATAATAACAATAATAATAAAAAAGAACAAAAATAGAAAAGGCAGAAGAAGAAAACTAAAAAGGAGACAAAGAAAAGGAAAAACACAGGTGTATGTTTGGTCATATTTATTACTTTAACTGTCACAATTTATATTTTATAATTATATTCTTTTTCATTTCATAAAGGAAAAAAAAAGTCTGCATCGGCTCCAAATATCTGCTTAAAAATATCGGCAGCCTGATTCAGTCATTGACTAAGGCTGATGTTAAAAAAAAAAAATAATAATAATAATAATAATCTATATTAAAAAATCCATATTGGTTGATCAGTGATCTGTACATATGATAGTGTTGTGTGTTTTGTCCTCTGTAGATCAGTACCTTATCCTTGGGGCAGAAGAGGGCATCTACACTCTCAACCTGAATGAACTTCATGAAGATACACTAGAAAAGGTAAGTGCATAATGAAATCTGATATGAAGTATGAGAATATAATACATGAATATAATTCAGCCCTGTCTTTTTTTTACTTTAATAATCTTAGTACAGGAATTCTTTAGAAGTTATAAAACTCAAATCAAGTGGAACAGCCAGTTTTTATCTGTTTCTCTCTATGATATTTTAACCCTTTGATGAATGAATCACAACAATTAGTTAAGATTTTTGTTTTTTTATTCACAAGTGTTTTTATTCCTCGTTGGGTATGAAAAAATCAATGTGATTGAAATCTTTTAAATGAATGTATTTTTTATGGAGTTATAAAACTGTCCACTCTGCTGAACAACATGTGTTTAAGCTTTGAACCAAAGACATAATATCAGAACATTATGAATTTAAATGTTTTTTTATGCCGTTTTTTTTTTTTTACACGTAAATATATTAGTGCAGAACAGGTATTAAGAACATACAAGTTACAGTAATGATATGAACTGACAATAAAACAACAATAAAACCCATGAATATACAAGAAAACAACTGTAGAAGAACTGTCCACTGGAGTGACCAGAGGTGGAAGTACTTCCTTTACTATACTTAAGTACAGTTTTAAGGTATATGTATTTTATTTGAGTATTTTGTTTTTCTGGAAACTTTTTACTTTTACTCCCTACATTTTTGTATAAATATCTGTACTTTATACTCTTTACTCTTTTCTCAGAATCGACTCATTACTTTTTCAGAATAGACAAAAGTCATAGTATGAAAAATAAGTCGTAAATCAGAAACTTTACTCTATCATAATTCTGACTTTTTATCTCTTAATTTTGACTTTTTTTTAAATCTCATAATTATGCTTTTTTTTTTATCTCCTATTTATGACTTTTGAATTTTTCCTAAATGTCCTGTCCATACTCACTAACACTGAGTATCATGACCCAATAAAACACATCATCTACAGAGTCACTCCCTTTTAAAAGGCTTTATTTTGGGTTATTTTTTTTGCCATTTTTCTGGTTTGTCCTGCTTAAATAAATATTATTTCATCCATAGCAAAAAAAAAAAAAGCAGTTTTACATTTTACTTTATTACAATTGAGAAGTTGTACTTTTTTACTTTTACTTCAGTAAATCAGTTCAATCAGTACTTCTACTTTTACCAGAGTATTTTTTCCACACACGTAGCTGTACTTCTACTTAAGAAAGCAGCCATCACTGAAGTGACGAGTGCAAATGAATGCATTTTGCTGTGGCTGTTGGCCGTAGTTTTATGGTTGGGACATCTTTTGGAAAGGAAAACAGTGGATATTTTCCTTTACAGTTGAAAAAAACACCTTATTTTGGGAGACATCTTCTCTCTTCTTCCACTTGGAAACGTAACTCTCGAGAAAGTTTGAATTATATACAGAGTGGGTGTGTTTTGGGGCCTACAACTTGACGTCAGGTTGTGCACACATCTTGTGAAGATCTCCCAATGAACCGTTTAGAATGACAGGAAATCACGTTGGCATAAATACTACAGTTCATGTTTTGTAACTTTGATGATGTTTCCAGTCGACATCCGACATTATAACATTGTATGTATGTAGAAAAACACGGATCAGCATAATAGGTCTCCGTTAAGTCCAGAATGTGAGTACTTTGACCCCCTCTGGTAGTGACCAGTATGCATCAAAGGCTTAAACTGGAGCACTATGTGTAAATCCACCTGAAATAATAGTGTATTCTCATGTACAGGATCCTGATGACATGTATGGTTTGCTTTCCTCTCACAGCTGCTCCCTCAGCGCTGCACATGGTTGTATGTTATGAACAATGTGCTCATGTCTGTATCAGGTAACAGCTGCTGCTACTGATAAACGACAGTATAAACACATTGTCTTTTAACCACAACCTAAAAAGCTCCGTCTCCAACCATATCCATCCTCTAGGGAAGTCATCGCAGCTTTATTCCCACAGTCTGACGGCTCTGTTTGAACAGAAAGGACACGAGCCTCTGCAGAAGAAACCCAGCACTCTGTCGCTTAGCACGAACCGTTTCACCGAGAGGATCAGCACCAGGTACACGCTGGACCAGAGGCCGGTACCGTCGACCTTCATTAAAGTTGGTCTGTTAGATTCAACTGTGTTCTGTCTGCATCCACAGAAAGTTTGCCATATCTGTGAAGATCCCTGACACTAAAGGCTGCAGGAGGTGTAGTGTAGGTAAGAGAGACTGAATGAACCCAATACATGGACTGCACATGTTCTCACTCAGCCTGGTTCTACAGATTTTTATGCTCATGTCATTGTATTAGTCAGATGTTAAGCATTTACATACACTTCAGAAATCGGATAAACAAAAAAAACCCCATTTCCTTTTAGAATACATGCTTGAAAAACATAGACCTTATAATCGATGTTTCTTTTCTCAACAAGTAATGCCTGTGGATGATGTATTTTTGACAGTTATGTCATTTGTGGAAAGTCGTAGGCAAGCTGTAAGTTTGAAGTCGTACTTGTAATTTTTGACAAATACGCACAGGTATCCAATCTGTGGATACGAATCTATTGATGCCTATTATATACCATACAAATAAAGCAGATTAACCTGTACACATGCAGGAAAACATCAGCATATTTAGGATAAATCCAGGTGTGTTCATCTGATTTTTCACAAAAATTATCTAATAAAACATGCGATTATGTTATTTACATGATAATACTTGAATAATCTCATAATGATCACAGATTTAGTGTGCATGCAAACTGACCTCACTGACTCCTAACTTGTGTTTTATTTTTGTTTTTTTTTTCTCTCAGCAAGAAACCCGTACACAGACAGTACTTTCCTGTGTGCAGCGGTTCCTTCAGGTCTGGTCTTACTGCTGTGGTATGAACCTCTGCAGAAGTTCATGCATCTAAAGGTTTGTACATATATACCAGTTTGAAAGTTTACAAGTCTTTGCATGTGAAGCAGTAAGACTGGTAATGTTATTAAAATTAGCATTGAATTATTATTATTATCATTAGTAGTAGTAGTATTAGTATTAGTATTAGTTCTATTAAAAATAGGACTATACAGACAGGATTATTAAATGGAGTTTCAGGGATACAATACCCTAAACGCCACCACCAGATTAATAGATAAATGGGTGGATGGATAGATTGATTATTAATCATCATGCGGAAATTCAAAGTATAGTCATCACTCCACACAAAACACAATCATACTCAGAGGTGTTAAAAGTACTCACATTATATACTTAAGTAGAAGTACAGTTACTTATGTCGAAAAAATGCTCTGGTAAAACTACAAAAAGTACAATTTCTCTATTGTAATAAAGTATAAAAGTAAAAAGTATAACTGCATTTTCTTTGTCACGAATGCAATAATACTTATTTAACCAGAAAAAATCTGAAAAGTTTCCAAAGTATCAAAATTAAACCCTTTAAAAGTGAGTTACTGTGTTGAAATTTTGTTTGATCAGGTCACACTTATTCAGTTTTGTGGGAATGGGCAGGAAATTTAGGAAAAATGGGGGAAAAAAGTCACAATTGAGATAAAAAGTCATCATGACATTTTTAAAAAGGTTCTAAATATGAGATAAAAGAGGCATAATTTTGACATAAAATGTTAAAATTGTGAAATTAAAAGTCCAAATTATGAGATAAAAAGTCAAAAATGTGAGATAATAGTCATATAACTATAATATATGTATATATATATATATATATATATATATATATAGTAACCACATCTATTCTGAGAATATAAGGAGTATAATGTACAGATATTTATGTAAAAATGTAGGGAGTAAAAGTAAAAAGTTGCCAGAAAATTAAATACTCCAGTAAAGTACAGATACCTAAAAAAAAAATCTACTTTAGTACTTTTACTTAGTTCCTTTCCATCTCTGATCATACTACATCAGCACCATTGTTACCTTGTATTTTTCTGCAGCACATCGCAGTAAAGCTACCAGACGCTCTGCCAATATTTGAGCTGCTGGTGTTGGTGTCAGATGAGTTTCCTCAGCTGTGTGTGGGAGTGAGACACTGTAGTAACGGGAAACCCAAAACTGAGCAGCAGCTCAAGTTTGATATTATAGAGCTGAATGGAACACCAGTCTCAGTACCAGGTAGGAATATGATGCGCTGTTGTTTAAGTTTATTTAAGCTACATTTAAAATCCAAATCCAACACCCATGTGACTCTTTTCTGCAGACAGCGGAGGACTCAACGCGGGTCAGGTGACACAACTGGACAGAGACACGGTTCTCATTGCATTAGAAAGTAAGTTAACTCTATCGCAACAAATGTTTAAATTAGTTTTCTGTACGATTCACCGATTAAAGCAGGGGTGTCAAACTCGTTTTTTCTTCAGGGGCCACATTAAATCAAATTTGATCTGAATTGGGCCATACCATAAAAATAATAGCATAATATATAAATAATGTCAACTCCAAATTTTCCTCTATGTTTTAGAGCAAAAAACAAAAGTCAAATTATGTGATGAAAATGTTCACATCTACCAACTATCCTTTAAAACAATGTGAATAATATGAATAAACCGACACTTCTTCAGAAAACTAAATGCACTTTTAACCAGATTATGTCTCAGTTTATTATTTACACGTCAATTACAATGTACAGATTATTTATTAGTGGGTCTACAAATACACAAATCATTTAATAACAAGCAGAACATTGTTAAACTTATACTTCAGACATTTCAAAATGTTCATATTTGTTCAGGTTATTTATGTTTTTTGTGAAATAAGTTTTTTTTTTTGTAAATATAGTAAAATGACATGAAAATGTTTAATTTAAGAGTAAAATGTGGAGTTGTGATTATTTATAGGTTATTATTATGATAGTATTTTACTGATCTGACCCATTTTGATCTGTATGTGGAACCTGAAATTAATTTATCAGTATATTCACTATCATTTTTGTATTTCACAAAGTTATCCCAGGGGCCGGACTGGACCCTTTCAGGGGCTGTATTTGGCCCCCGGGCCCCATATTTGACACCCTTTGATTAAAGTATGAATCTCATCATTTACAAGCTGGTACTGGTACAGTTGTGGAAACTTTTTTTTACACACCCTTAAAATTTTACACAGTTTACAATATTATCATGAAATATTTGCAGAAAAATATTTTTTGTTTTTGAAAAGATGTGGCTGCATCAGACAAACAGATGCAATTTTTTTGTTGATGTTTTTTGGTTATAAGACCAAAAAAATTATTGACAAAAGTTCATAGAAAGAAATGCTTCTAGAACCAAAAAATTTTTGGATTGCTCTTTGGAAAAAGGGATATGTAATGCTGAAAAACAGACTGTAAAAAAGCACTCTGTAAACATTTAACCACTGATGCGTCAACAATGACATGTTCTAAAATGATGGTTTAGCTTCAATATTCAGAAAAAAATGTGTTTTTTTACTATGAGTTTCGTTTATGGATATGATATATGGAAATAAACAGGTGTAAAAGAAAATTAGTTTGAGACCCCTGTTCCATGGTGTTAGGTTTAGATATTGACAGTGACTCACTACTCCCTCTAGTGGTCGCATCCATCACATACAATAAATTATATTCAGTTGTTATTTCTACAGTCCAATGCACTGGCTTTTTTTTTCTTTTCTTTTCTTTTTTTTTTTTATAAAACTTCAGAGCTCTTTATTTTAAAAGTGAATAGTACTTTTGGGTCATATTTCAGTCATGACTTTTTAATTTAACCAATTATTTGTGTACTGTTATGCAGCATATTACTGGTTAGATCTGTCTTATTAGCTGGGATAGGCTAATAAGATTAAAAAAAATAACAGTTAAATTTATAGATACTGTTCTATAGATTCTAGAAATTCTTAATTTACAGGAGTAGAAATTGGTCAGATGGCAGAAATAACTGGTGATTAAAAGGTACCATATCAATCCAAAACATATTTTCATCCTTTATAAGCCAGAATAAAATGGATTTGACCTAGAATTCCGATTAATGTTAGTTGTTGTTGCTTTATTTAGATGTTATGTGTCTGAAAGTATGTTTTATTTCACTTTTTGCTGCTCGTGGTTTAATTTCGTATTTACAGCGTTACCATTCTGTTGTTCGTTCAACAGAAACCGTTAAGATTGTGAACCTGCAGGGGCGTCCGTCCAAAGAGCTGACAGCTGAGATGTTATTTGACTTCCCCGTTGAGACATTAGGTATGAATTTTCATCTCCAGAAAACACGTCAAAGCAGATTTAAGGAGTTAAGACTGAATATTCCAGCTGCAGACTGACTTCACCCTTCACCTCTTCTTCCAGTTTGTTTACAGGACAGCGTTCTGGCTTTCTGGAAACACGGCCTTAAAGGGAAGAGTTTCCATTCAGACGAGGTGATTAAAATGTTCTGTTGTCATGTGTTTGTATCATTGCTCTAAACCAGTGCTTCTCAAATCCAGTCCCAGTGTCCTGCATGTTTTACCTGTTTCCAAACCACACAGAGTTCAGTTATTGATCAGCTCTTTAGAAGCCTGATAATGATGGCTTCCAGGTGTGATGGAAAAGGGAGATATTTTATTGTTATTTATTTAAATTTATCTTTTAATTTAATATTTTTTTTTCTATTTGGACATTTAAATTGCTTTATTTTTTGTTAAGGTTTTTTATTATTATTATTATTATTATTATTATTATTATTATTATTATTATTATTATTATTATTTGATTTTAATTAATTTTTTAATTAGTTTTATTTGTAATTTGAAAAATATTCTTTATTTTTTATGTTATGTTTTTGTATTTAATTAAATGTATTTATTTTATTTGTAAATTGTTTGTTTTATTTTTTAATGATTTTTATTTAATTTTTGTATTTATTTATTTTAATGTAATCAATTAATTACATTTTTATTTGAACATTTTTTAAATTGCTTTATTCTTTATTTTTTGTTAAGGTTTTTTATTATTATTATTTGAATTTATTTAATTTTTAAATTAATTTTATTTGTAATTCAAAAATATATATATTCTTTATTCTTTTTTTTTTTTTTATTAAATGTATCTGTTTTATTTGTAAATTGTTTGTTTTATTTTTTTGTTATTTTTATTAGATTTTTTTTTTTTTAATTGTTCTTAATTTCTACAAAAATGTATTTCATGTTATTTTTTTATTTTTTTTAAAAGAAGAAGAAAAGGGCGATATCTAAAACATGCAGGACACTGGGCCTCGAGGACTGGATTTGACAACCACTGGCCTAAACCTAAAAATAAAAAGCTGAGTTATGTTTGTGTGCAGGTAACACAAGAGATCACAGATGAGAGTCGAGCATTCAGAGTTCTGGGAACAAACAGGTATGACAACTCTGAAGCAGAGGTGGAAAATAACTCAGTAAAAGTACTTTGTTACTTTACTTAAATAGATTTTTTTAGGTATCTGTACTTTACTTGATTATTTATTTTTCTGGCAACTTTTCACTTTTACTCCCTACATTTTTTTTTACTTTATACTCCTTACATTCTCAAAATATTCTCTTTACTTTTTCAAACTAGACAGAAATACTAAAATCAGAGAGAAATTGTAGCTTTCTAAATCATAATTATGACTTCTTATAGAAATTTTGCCATTTTATCTCATAATTTCAGCTCTTTTTCCTCATAATTATGCATTTCTTATCATATATTTATGACTATCTCATCATTTAGGTTTTTGTTTATCTCACAATTTGGACTTTTTAATCATACTTATGCATTTTTTATGTTGTATTTCTGACTTTTTCAATCTCATAGTGATGTCAATTGTGACTTTTTTCCCCACATTTTTCCTAAATTTCCTGTCCATACCCACAAAACTGAGTACTGTGACCTGATCAAACACATTCTCACTTTTAAGGGCTTTGTTTTTGGATACTTTTGAAACTTTTCTGATCTTTCCTGGTTAAATAAGTATTTCATCCATGGTAAAAATAAATAAATAACTAAATAAATAAAAATACAGCTTTACTTTTTAATTGATTACAATTCTTGTCATTAAGTAGTACTTTTTTTTTTTTACTTTTACTTCAGTAAAGGAGTTGAATCAGTACTTCTACTTTTACCAGAGTATTTTTTCACATTCTTTTTGTCAAAAATATGGAATAACTTTTGAACAGTGCTGTCAAATGATTATTTTTTATCAGATTAATCGCAGGGTTGCTGTGGATTATTTGTGATTAATCATAATTAAATATTCATTTTTAATCTATATTAATTGCATTTCCTTTGGCATGAGCAAACAGACTCAAGAAAGAAGGGAATATAACTTAACAGGTTTGTCATAAACTGGGTAATGTATTAGCTGAAGTACAGCTAAACCCAGACTATAATAAGTTTCATGTTAATGTAGTATTTTAAGATGGAGTGCTTTGGTGAAAAAAGCACCACATTGTTTTTCATTTTAATTTTATTTTCTCAACAAATGAACAAAAACAGCCAAAGTGATCAATAAAAATTTACAAAATAATGAATACACCAACAAAATAATACATAACATGAACAACGTAAGACACAAAATTGAAGAAAATGACTCAAATAAAAATGTCTCATTTGGTAGAGTGAGTCGTCCATTAACTGAAGGGTTGGCAGTTCAATTCCCGCTCTATCTTAGTCAGAAATGGCAGCCAGGCTTCTGTCAGTCTGCCCCAGGGTAACTGTGGCTACATATGTAGTTTACCACCACCAGAGAGAGCATGTGAGAGTGAATGAATAATGGATCACTAATGTGAAGCACTTTGAGTGCCTAGAAAACTGCTATAGAAATCTATCCCATTATTATTATTATTATTATTATTATTATTATTATTATTATTATTATTATTATTATTATTATTATTATTATAACATTTTTGTTGAAATCTGTATTTCTTTGCTTCACTCTGTATCATTTCTTGACCTTCAAACAGGGACATCATCCTTCAAAGCACACCGACAGATGAACCATCTGCGCTGAGTAACCTTTACATCCTGACCGGACACGAAAGCAGCTACTGAGCTTCGTTCTCGAATCCCGATGTAGAAATGATGCTTTGACAGACACCGGCACCAATTGTCTAGCTGTGAAAAACTCAAACTGTGTTTTTCGTCGAACCAGTGGAATGAGACGAAGTAAAACTAAAGCTGCATAGGCTAAGACCATCTAAGAACATTTAATATTTTCCTAAAGCACCCAAGATGGACGTTTGCTCTCCTGCTCTCCTAAGATGCATTAGGCCACAGGTGTCAAACATAAGGCCCGGGGGCCAAATTCGGGTCCATTGTGGCCCTTGAGATGAATTGGTGAAATGTGAAAATAGACGATAGACTTTTACTTGAGGTTCCACATTCAAACCAATTCAATCTAAAGTGGGTCAGACCAATAAAATACAATCGTAATAATCTATAAATACTCACAACTCAAATTTTTTTTTTGTCTTGTGTAAATATTTTCACATATTTACACTAAAATAAAATAGAATTTCACAAAAATATTTAAATAATCCTGAACAAATATGAAGAACCTGAAGTGTTTCAAGAGAAGTCAGTGCAATTTTAAGAATAATCTGCCTGATATTAAATATTTTGTCTATTTGTATTTGATCGATTATTATAATGAACATATGGAAGTGATAAATGAAAGCATAATATTGTTAAAATTAGGCTTTTTATTTAATTGTTTCATGTTATTTGCATTATTTGAACAGATAGTTTATCAACATAAACATTTTTATTATTTGATTTTACTATTTTTCACTCTAAAATATAGACAAATATTTGGAGTTGACATTATTTCTGTATTATTATGTTACTATTTCACTGGTTCGGCCAGATTCAGATCAAATTTAGGTGAATGTGGCCCCTGAACTAAAATGAGTTTGACACCCCTGCATTAGACAAACCCCCTGTGGGATTACCAACAGGTTTTAAATGGACGCATTAAAACCCTCTTTGTCAGAAAGTGGAACCAGGACTAATGCGGGATGAGTTCAACAGGTGCTGGTATTTAACAGCATGAATGGACCTCATTATCCTCAGAAAGGAAAAAGGATTGTCATAATTACAAACAAGAAACACAAGTAAGGACATAATAAATATGTTTTTCAAATCATTTCAGTGGAGCCTGTACCATTTGGAGCTCACATCTACTTTGTTAGCTTGGTAATTATTATCTGTTACAAATGCCAACTAAATAACTAAATAATTCATTCTTTTTTTCTCCACTTAAACTCTTTTAGTTTTATACAAAATGAAAGAGTTCAGTTAAAACTCACATCACATACTGGGAGAAAAAAAAAAATCTAAATCTTACAAAGTGTATTTATCTCATTTCTAGTTCAAGTATGTTATCACACTTACAACGAGAAAAGCCTACCCCCCCCCAAAAAAAAAAAAAAAAAAAAAAAAAAAAATTAATGAAAGGAGGTTCTGTTTTTGCCAGTGTTTGAAAAAAGTTATGGACGAATTTTTATGAAACTTTCAAGGACAGTTTGGATAATGACACAAGGACCAGCTGATTAGATTTTGATGAAGATCCGGAAGAGATTCTGGATCACTTTGAAATTTTACATTGCAGTAAATGGAGAAAAAAAATGTCAAAGTGATGCAGAATCCAGGATCTCTTCTAGTGTTTAAATTACAATAACATTCTCTTTTGTTTTGTTTTCAAGGTGTTGCATTTTTGTCTCTAATATTTAATTGTTTGTGAGATATTGGATTTAAAGATTGACTGAAATGAAACCATATGAGACATTTAAAAGGAAAATATTGTTTTTGGAAGCTGTCTCAAATGATGTGCTGTAGTTTATCAAATATTAAGGATTGTATTAAATATTATCTTTACAGTAACTAAAGCTGTCATATAATTATATTTAAGTAAAAAGACCAAAAATTGATTTTGCGATGTGGAGTAGAATTTGCATGAATAAGAAACACTATAAAATTCTAGATCATAATTATAGTCAAACGTTCTCATTCTAGATTTACATCAAAAATTACATTTTGATGCAATTGGCTTAGGAGGCAGCAGCAATAAATAAACAGGCACTATATATACAAGATAGAATAAATATGCATATAAAAACTATGTGTGAAATGTAAAAACTGTCATTCTCTCATTTAAAAAAATCTATTTTCAATAGAGTAAATAGAGAGTAAATACAAATATTTTTGTCATTTCCTTCCAACAGTGATGGAGAGTATTGGTATCATACATCTTAATTTCCATTTAAATATACATATACCCTCTAAATGCTGTACAAAAAAATCCTTAAATCTAGAGTATGTTGGTGTATTTGTGTAAATGTTAACATCTTGTTGTATGTAAATAAGCACAGCCTTCTGTGTATATTTTTAAGACGTCTTCTTACAGACCCGCTTTTACCGTCTGTTATAGAAGCACATACTGTTTTATCTAGTTTAAGGATAGAGCTTTGTGTGGACAGAACAAAATGTCTGGGAGGGAAACGGTATCTGGTCGACGCTTGCTTGAAAAGATTCATACACTGGGGAAAAATTGCATCTTCTTAAGTCTATTTTTCTCATTTCTAGTCTAAATATCTCATTACATTTAAAATAATCACCTAAAGAGTAACTTTTGAGTGAGATGTAACAACTTATTTTTAGACAATGCATCTGGAAAATGTTATTTCAGGAAATCTTAGCAAGATATTTTTCACTTGTCCCATTGTTTTTTTGTTATTTTTTTTATGCTTGAATCAAGCAAAAATAAATAATAACTTTGAGTTAAGCCAAAAAAAAAATTTAAAATCTGCCAATGGAAAAAGTGAAAATTATATTGGTAATATTTCTTTAAATAACATCATCAAGATCTATTGTCTATATATAACTTCTTGTATCTCACTAAAAAGTTACTCTTATATTTCTTTTTATTTTAAGTATGATGAGATATTAAGACTAAAAATAAGAAACATACACTTGGTAGGATTTATATTTTTATAGTGTAGGCTTCACAGTTACTAAAATGTTTGTAATATTTACATTTAACTCCCAAATCATGCCGTGACTTAACATTTAAATATTTAAATGTGTTTCTAATGATTATGACTGTTCTAGCGTAAAGCATTGACATTGTGCTCCACCTTTTGACAGAAGATAAAAGGGTCATTCCACTGTAATTTAATCCCATCTGTCACTTCCTGTTAATATGAAAATATTGGTCTCTATACATTATGTACAGTTCTTTTGTTAATAATTCAACCTAAACATTAGCTATGTGCATTATATCCTACAAACTGAATGCAAACAAATACTGGGACTAAAATGTAAATTCCACTACATTATAGATTTATATGTATTACTATTTATGTAATTTATGGAAAGGGAACCATACGAATGAACACTCTCCTTTCCCTGATGGACACTTGAAAGATATAATATACATACAACGTATTTGTTTTTAAGCTGTTTTTGTTACTGTTTTTACTTTTGGTGTGTATAACAATTAAGTGTGTATCTGAAACGGACCAGAGTTTGTAATATTCTTTGAAGCAGATACAGGTTTGTCTCATGATCATGACTGTACAGGTTTTGTTCTTGCCTTAACAGAGGCTTGTAGGGAAATGTGAGTTTGTAACTTTCAGAACCTGTTTATGGTTGTGTTCGCTGACTGATGCTGACAGTCCAGTATTGTACATGTGGTTTCAAATAATAAACTTAAGTTTCCATTTCTGAATTGAAAAATATCAGATGATGATGATTTTTAGGTTCTTGTTCTGCTAAGGCATTAAAACTGCACACATTTTTCTTCAGAAATTTTACATTCATGTTCTTTTTTTCTATTTTTACATTTTGTGTAAGAATTCAAGACACAATTTCCTAAACACAACACAAGATGGAAGATTTCATAGACATTAAACAAAACAAAGATGCATGTGAGCATGTACTTTTAATGCCCCAACAGATTTTACATCAGTTGAGCCTTCATAACTGCAAAAGCTAAGATTGAACTGAATGGTTTCTTTTTTTTTATTACTGATAATATCATATGAGTTCATGGGAGTCAAACTTAAAATGTTCAATTTGACAATTGAAAGCAGGAAAAAAAAAATCATATTGCATTCCTTGCACTGTACCCTTTTATTGTGTTTTCTACAGAGAAGCAAAATGTACAACATTTAAAATATTGTATATTCTAGGACATGTTTTTCTTCAGTATTTATTATTCTAAATAAATACACAAATGAATGAATAATTAATAATTTTATAAATTTTCTAGTTTTAACTCATAAATTTCACGCTTTCATTCAATAGAGTCGATAAGCATCTCCCTGAAATTAATTTTTGGAACTGATTTTTAACAACATGGCGTGGGGGGGGGGGGGGGGGGGGCAACTTGATTTCATTAGGGTTCTTTTCATGCCTAAGTAGGGATAAAAATACATGAACTAAGGTTCTCATAATTTGTGCATGGAAGGGTTAAGTTGTGGATTTTTCTCAGAAATTCTATAAGGTGAAAGAAAAGAGAAAAACAGATTAATCAGATAAATTAATTACAGATGGGAATTAATTAGTCTCTAAATGTCTTTAATCTCTTAACAGCACTTGTCAGAAGAAAAAATAGACAACTCATACTTTCACTGCCCATCCAAAAATATATTCACACTTGCAGTATTTGACTGCACCACGTTTGGTTTTGATTACAGGAGACATTTACTTTTTTTTAACACACAATATGTATGTAGTGTCACAAAAATAGTTCGAGGTATTTTTTTTTTTCATTCATAGTTGCATTAATTTTGGATTATTGATGATGGTGGTGAATCAGACCGCTGCATCAACACTTCATCATCTCAAATTACATTCTGGAATTTTTTAGAGGTAAATTTTTTGTATGAAAATAATGTCTCATGGTCTCTGAAGTACTCTCACACTCTCTGTTAAACATTACAGACATGAGAGGACACTTAGTGCATCAGTTCGATTAATTTACTTGTTCCAACTGAAACACTATAAACCACTAAATTGGCTTAATTAAAATGAGTGTCATTCTCCTGTAATCAAACCAAAGGCGATGCGTGTGTGACTTTTTGGCTAAGCAGTGTATAAAAAATATTGTTAGGGATGAAAAAACACAAGGAGTTTGGTACTGCACTATTTACTATCCATCCGCTTGGGGGCAGTGATGAGTCTTCGGAGGCAGAACAACACGCAGCAGTAGAAGAAGAAGGCGCAACATCAACAAGGTGCAACAGCGCCATTTTACTTTTCATTCATTGGATTTGAGGCCTGTGTCATTATCGGTGAGTTTAACATTTCACAGGCAAAATATGACCATACAGGTACATGTTTTGAGAAACTGTGATGCATAATAGTCCGTATTTTGTGTCTACAAAGGTATAATACGTGACGCACCTAACACGACGTTCGACAAGCTAACGTTTTAGCTTCCTCGATTCAAACCGTCAGACCGCCATTACATAGCAATGTTACCAAGCACAAAAACAACTTTACACTGGAAAAGATCGTACGCAGTGTCTTCATGGTAGCTTTAGTGTCATCATTCTGTAGGTAAAATCACGTAGCTAACAAGCAGAGTTAAATTAGTTTGTTCTTATATTTAGTTAGAATTTGTGTCACATTGTTTACTGTCAGATAAAACGTCAGACAGCTAAAGTGAAACTAACACCAAGCAGAATTCACATTCATGCCATATCTAACGTGTGTAATTACATATCCAGTCAACAGCTGCAGGGGATCTGACTGTAGCTACTTTTGGTATAACACATTAGATATTATACCCACGTGCAAAAGGCATGCGTCTTCATCACAGTCTGACTGTTGATGGTACATAAACATCCAGTATTAAATGTACGAAATGCTCAGTTAGAGACACATACGCTGAAGTCTGTCAGGTTAGTGTGCTCGGTGTTTATGAGTCAAACACAGTAATGTCCCGTCAGAGACAGAACTTTTATTTGATTGCCATTCTGATATTTATTTCAATATCATGTATCTCCTTGTTTTGGATAATCCCTTATGATCCAACTAAAGCAAAAAAAATGACTTAAAAAAATCTGGGTCACTTAGAATCACTAATCTGTCAAATTGTCTCTGTCTCTGACGGGACATTACTGTGTTTTGACCCATATGCTTTTATTGTTTAGTAATGCGTACTTCCCCTAACGATATAGGCTATAGTGACACTTTTGTTGTTGTCAAAAGTTCGATCAAACGGTAAAGAATAAAATATTCTAAACGACATGTTGGTGTCAGTTCCAATTTACAAAATAAGAAATGTAATTAATTTGATCATTTATTTTGACTTTGTGAAAGAGGGATGAAACGCTATGAATGAGTTTTAGATTTCATTTTCAAGGAAGACCTTCCCTGACTGTCATTTTGTTTGAAAGTATTTTAAGAGAACATTTTAGTTTTGTTACATGACATTTAAGGTGCTGTTGTAAGTTTACATTATGTATAATAATAATAATAATAATAATAATAATAATGATAACTTTATTTATATAGCACCTTTTACAAAGTGCTTCTACAGCTGAGCAGAAGAATAAAAAACAACTCATGTGAACAACTGGCATATTATTTTAAAGTATTTTAGAAATAATGAATGTGGATGTAATTTCTGACATATTTTTTTTCTAAATCTTCTAGGATATACAAATCTCATCATGGTTAAAATCTTCATTGGAAACCTTGCCTGCGATACCACAGCCAGGGAGCTGCGAGAACTCTTTGAGAAGTATGGCAAAGTCACAGAATGTGATGTTGTTAAAAATTATGGTTTCGTGCACATGAGTAGTGTGTCTGAAGCAGAAGAGGCCATCCGAAACCTAAATCAGCAACAGTTAAATGGCTGGCGAATGAATGTGGAGATGAGCAAAGGCCGTCCCAAGTCCACCACCAAGCTTCATATCGGCAACCTCGGAGAGGGCGTCACCAATGATGCCCTACGGGCAAAGTTTGAAGCATTTGGAACAGTGGTTGAGTGTGACGTTGTAAAAGACTACGCATTTGTTCATATGGAGCGAGTTGACGATGCAATGGATGCCATCGTCAAGCTGGACAACACAGCCTTCAAAGGTGAACTCTTGCGTGGGGAAGACCTAGTTGTTGTTGTCCATACATACATATGTGGATTCTGTTCTGTTGGCATAGGGGTCTTATGACAAGTAAAATCTACTTGTTGGTGCTGTTCTACAGAAAGAAAAAAGGATCATCTTTTCCCTTAATTGACCAGGTGGACTGATTGTAATCACTTGTAAAGCTTTGTTTGTAACCTGTGGCAATGTGAATATGGAAGGGCAAAAAGTTACCTGCAACTGGTGATGCAGGTTATTTTGCTTTGCTTGGTGATTGAAATTGTCTTTTCAGTCGGAAAAAGCCTTTCATTTCATAGACCATCTCATGTATGTCTTCTTTTTCCTCACAAGGCAAGCTGATGAGCGTACAGCTCTCCACCAGTCGTCTTCGCACTGCCCCTGGAATGGGAGATCATACCGGCTGCTATGTCTGCGGGAAACATGGTCACTGGTCAAAAGACTGCCCAAACAATCGCAATGGTAGCCTGAGTGATGGACCAAGAGGAGGTCGCAGCAGCCATGGCCCCCCACGTGGTCCCCCAGGGTATGGTAGGAGCAGCTATGGGATGGCTGCATCTTCTGCAGATTACATGGGTGAACCAACGTATGGTAGGGCAAGTTATGCAGCTAGGCCACCGCCACCACCACCTCCTCTTCCCCCCCGTAGGATCAGTGGCTACAGTTCTGAATATACCAGCAGAAGCTCCTACCTTGATAGACCATCAGCACCTTATAGTAGTGCTGACTACTATGCGAAGTACAGAGGTTCCTCTTATGGCTCAAGTTATTTCGAAGATCGCCATATGTCCTACATTCCCCCTCCACCTCCACCCTCCTCTTCCTCCCTCTCAAAGCACTCCACCTTAGATCCATATAGCCATCGGCCACTGCCTCTACCTGCAACGTCGTACTATGCACAAGCTGGAAGCCCAATCAGGCGTGTTCCAGCCTCAACAGGGTATGCCTATGAGAAAACACGGCTGTCACCAGTGTCATCCTCCAGAAGCTCCTACTCCATTTCACGAACTAAGGACCATTATGCAGCACGCTATGCGCCTTACTAACACCGTGGTGCCAAGGTAAGAAAATAGAGTACATGGCCTAATTGGGACGTTTGAAGGATTAGTTTGGATATTTTTAAAGTGGGGTCATTTCAGGTACTTATTCATATCCAGCCTTTTACCTTCTGTAGGTGCCATATGGTATAGCCCAGGTTTGGTGAAGCAGAGTAGTGCTCTGGATGGAGGTAGCACCGAAATGTATTTCAACCACCTAAGTGTAACCAATATGAGTTTAGATTACAGTACATACATGAAATATGTTCACCAATGTACCATGGTATCAAAATGACTTTGACCACCATAACAATCATATGAGAAACATGAATATTACTGGGCAAAAGGTTTAAATATTTGAGTTCCTATCAGTGAAAATGGCTGTATAGCAGTTAAGTACAGTTGTAAAATAATTTCTGAGCACGTCATACAGTGAAATGAATATCGAGGGATTTTTAGGTAGCCAAAACATGTTTTTTTGCCATTATGTCTTTACGGCAGTGATACACTATAGTGAATGATAAGCCACCATCTATTATTAAAGGCATACACCCACAATGAATAAGTACCTCATATAACATGGTTTTAAAAATTCCAGACCAATCATTTAAATTGCCAACCTGTGGGTACTGGCATCTCCAAAGCTGTTGCTTGTAAACTGACAAATCTGTTAAAGCTGTGCTTCAGATAGAATATGGCCAAACCATGATTCTGAAAAGGGAATCCTCTGCTTTCTTTCTAGGTCTGTTTGTGCACTGCAGGACTTTTAATTTCTTCAGGATGCATGATTCCATCGGTCTACATGGTGTACAGCAAAAGAAAGTGTGTAAGATGCAGAAAGTCAATCAGTTTGGTATCTCCAAGGCACCTGAGGTGCTATTCATCAGATTAATCATCCTTTCATATACATATACGCCTAACCTGTTTTCAATACAGACTCCAAAGGATTTTGATGATTGATTATCTACCTGTATCTATCGGTATGATACCATATATTTCTCATACTTTTCCCCCCCATCAGTTTGCAGGTTTTTAATCTTTTTCCTTAACCTGTGTTTATTCCTTACATGAAAGAAATGGTTTTATTTAACGGTTAAGAACTGTTGGTCATTTGTAAGTGACAAATGTTCTTGAATTGTCCACATGAAGGCTGGTGTCTGTTGTTTGGAGCTGAAGAGTCTATTGCAAGGGTGCTCAATCCTGGTGCTCGAGAGCTACTATCCTGCATGTTTTAGATATAGCCGCTCTCCAACACACCTGATTCAAATTATAAACCTCTCATCAAGCTTTGCAGAAGCCCGATAATGATCGTCAGGTGTGTTGTAACGCGCAGGATAGTTGCTCTCGAGGACCAGGATTGAGCACCCCTGGTCTAATCTATGCCCTCTCATCTAGCCTGGTTTGAGTCACTTACGTGGATGTAATTCATGTTCTGTTGTTTTAGTATTTTCTGAAGTGCTTTGTGGGCAGTGGTGTGAAATTTTCAATAAGACAGGTGTCTATATTGTGTTAAGATATAAAGAAACCTCCAAACCTGTGGCTCACTGAAATGAATGTACACCAATGACACGGTTCACACCAGGGATGATTGTAGAAAACATTTTCAGCATCCATGTGACGGACACAGACTACTCCTTAGTTTGAACTTGAAGAGCCAAGGTGAGACAAATACTCTGACATTCCAGGTTCTGAGATTTACTTTTCCCTAATGACATATGAGATTGACAGGCTATTACACCATTTATGATAAATATAAATTTTATATATAGATATATATATATATAAGTGTAGATGAGTGACGCAAAGGTAGAAATATCAATCTGTTATGCTAAGTTACTGCTGGTGACAAAGAATCGTCTCAACGACTCATATTCTGGGATTGCTGTTTATTAGACGAATGTGAGGCAGGACTCAGGGCTTGGGCTATATGTTATAGGGCACTGGTATTTTGTTGAAGGTGCCTTTGTTTTCAGTATATAATTTGAAGTTTGTATTTTTCATACTAGCTGTAAAAGTACCAGCATACATAAAAAAATCTGAAAATCTAATTTTTAATAAAGCCAAGTTTATTTTGGTGATGCATTTTCATGTCTTTATTTGAAACTCAATTGACAATTATGGCATTTTTTTTTTCACTTACATGCAGTTTATTTGAGGCTAAAATCTCTGGTTTAAACCTCCTGGAGACCATTAAACCTAAAGTCATGATCACATCATTTGCACAGTATTGTTAATTTTCCAGTTAGGTTTTCCTGTTACGAAAGTGTATGGATTCATTTATGCACTGGAACATACTAAAATATGTCTGTATTTGCATGTAATGTCAAGATTTCTCAGCCACTCCTGTAGTGACTTTTACAATGATTTTATTTAATGAAACTAGATTTTGCTTCAGAAATCCAGATTATAATCATTCTTGAGCTTTTGCTTGGATATTTATGGAAGATAATCTAAATTGATGCAGAATAGAGCAGTTTTTTTTGTTTGTTTTTTTACTATCCATATAGTGAAATACTGGGGCAGACATGGTTCAGTCCATTGTCTCCTTGGAGAAGACACGTGACCTATGAATGCATATGAATGGTGGGTAACTGTTTAATAGTAACTGTGGATACAGATGAAGCCAAGTTTTATGAGACTAAATAATGTAAAATACTTTGGGTCCCTTGACAAGCACTATACAAATTAAATTATAGTACAAAAAATAAATTAAATTTTAAAAAAGAAATAGATTTTTACTGGAATTAATTTAAAGATAGTGGCGCCGCACCTGGAGGGTTCAAATACAAACATTATGAACAATTAGTGTCAAAATACCCAAATAAATTGACCAAAATCTAATAAATGGGGGGGGATAAATGGGGGGGGGGGTTGGCAAAATATGATCCACTTATCCAAATATCTACCATAAGCCAAAAGCATATACTGTTATAAACTGGTTTACTCATTAATTATATCAATACAAATAATTGGTGTAAAATACATGTTTTCATGGTTCTCAGATATGACACATTTGGACATTCAGGGGCCCTGTAGTTACCACGGAAACACTGTCATCTTCTATGACATTGATTCACCACGAAAACCCTTGGAGTTTGATCAATGGCAGTGGATGGAGACATTTGCCTTATGTTCAGTTAACGATATATTTGCTAAAAAGGGCACATTTTCTTTGGCTCTATTTCTGATATAATGAACCTCAACTTTGCTATGAACTTTTATGAATATCCACATAATCAGTGAATTAAATATAACATACCAGAATTTCACCAAAAAAAACAAAATGAATATTTTTTTTAAATTATGATAAATCATATAAAAATGTTAAATATAGATGGAAGTGCCACAAATGTAGCACTGGGTCGCACTGCAGATATTTAGTGAAACCAAAGTGCAACTTGGCCTAATGAACATTTATTTTATTATTGTTGGTGTACTATTAGTAAAATTTAAAATTATTTTAAAGTCACAATTGTGAGTGAAGATATTTACATATATGCATTTATGTATATAAAGTAAACTAGAAAGTTTCAGTTTCTGTAGAAGTGTTGAGAATGTGTTGGCTATAGGATTGGGAGTGTTTTCAGTGTGTAGATAAATTAGTCCACAAATAATTATGTATCTGAATGTTGTTTAAATGTTGAATACTTCTTTCACTTATTTATTTAGATCATGAAATGGCACATTAGAAAAATAAATGCAAATACATGACCAAAAAGAAATTAAAATTGTAACATAAAAGTACAGTGTCTTAAACGTCAAAATTTACACGATGGAATAAGAATAAATTTATACGTAGAGTTGAAAATTGTAAAACGTTTTCTCTGAAGCTTTAATGGACTCTTTGCATAGCTCCACTACTTCCTGAAATTAATGTTCCTCTTTTGTTTCCTGTTTTCCATAATTGGACAAACTGGTTAATCCATGTGTATCTTCCCATTCTAACTAGAGGTCAGACACACCTAGATTAACCAGTTTGTCCAATAATGGAAAACAAGAAACAAAAGAGCAGCATTAACTTCAGGAAGTAGTAGAGTTATGCAAAGAGTCCATTATTTGTCTAGTGTAACTTTACAACCGACATATGGGTGGCAGCAATGGGTCTTTGCTGCTTTCAATATAAGCAGAAGAAGACGCCGAATTAGTGTTGCGTAAACATACGCCATAGGTTAGCTTTTGCAGAGCATTCGTCGCCATTTCCCTCTTGCTGACGGTGCATGATTCTGCTGCATTTAAAGGTATGAATTATAGTACACGTTAAACAATTGGCACCTTCGGGAACATCGTATTGTAATGCAATACAATCTGATTCATGTACCATTTTGAAAATGGCGACTAAAATAGCGCGGGATTAGCAATCGCTTGAGCTAGCTTGCAGGCTAATGCCTAGCTCGAGCTACGCGACGTGTTTATTGGTTTACACGTACTTATCCTAATTTGCAATGATGTATGCGCCATAAATCCAATAAAACGCTGCTTTTGCAAATCCAATCAAAAATGATACGGTGTACATGTTAAATGTGCATTGTTTTGTTCCAGCTCTAGTGCTAGCTCGTAATGCTAATTGTGCAAAACGCGCTGTGATAAAAAGAAGTGAAGCAGTTTCATGAGAGGCATCGTAGGCCCAAAAGAAGTCGACTAATAATCGCCCGGGGTACTGATTAAACGTACTATCTCAAAATTCAAGTTGCAACAGAGCGTAATTTCCACCTCATTTCAAGTAAACTTGCCAATCTTTAAACCTCATAGTGAACCCTTTTCAGTCTTGAAAAACACGGTGTGTACCATTGACTGATACTGAGTTCTTCATTCACTCATTCTACAGTTTACAGTAGGTTGTTGAGTTTCAGTGGTGAGTTTGCGATGTGTAATATTTATTTTCTTGATCGGGGTAGGCAACTTTAATCACTCAAAAGCCATTTACACATATTTCCCAAACAGAAAGGAACACCGGGAATCGCAAAATACTTAGGACAGTTAAAGTGAATTAACGCATCATCTATCATTATTTACATTTTTGTGCGTGTATAAATAATAGTGTTGCATTACAAATTAACTGCTGTAGAGAAAAACCTAATTGTATTTGTGCAATAAATTAAATGATGCTGGGTTGGAGGTTACTGGCCAGTTAAATACTTGATAGCAAGTTGACTTTTCTAACACTGGGAGCCTTGATACCATTATATTTTTATCGGTTATGTCGGTTCAGTCTAAAAATCCTATACACCATAAACACACCATTAATATGGTGCTGAAAGAAGGAACCGTCTAAAACTTGCAGGATAGGACCAGGGTTGCAGACCCCTGTTCTACCTTAGGACGACTGAACCGTTTGACCCGTTGCAAAGAGTTTCAAACCCTCTCCTGTACAGACACCAGCCTGTTGTATAACAGGTGTGAATATGGGCTTTAACTCCTGAGACTTAAGCTATTCCACAGTAAAAATAATAATAATAATAAAATAAGCTACAAAATGAACAAAAACTGCCAAAATGATTGCATGTTAACGTTGGCAATTTTATTGGAAAAATTAAATGCATTTTATTTTTATTGCAAGATCACCATAATCCTCAACTGTAAAATTGTATTTACAAAAAACTAACTTCCTAAATTAATTTTAATTAAATAAATGAAGTGTAGGATCTAACATCTTTCTATGTCGTTATATGAATGGGAACATTAGATAACTCTTTGTTGACTAGTTTGGGATGTTATATCTAGTTCACATAGTACAGTAATAACTGCAACTTTTGCCCAATGAAATAAGATTAAATTTTTTGGGGGGGAGGGGGGTGTCTGTGAAATAAAAATTCTCAGAAAGGTATGTTCATGTTTTCTTTATTTAATAGATTGTCTGTGAAGTGGAAACTCCACGATGGTGAAAATATTCATCGGAAACTTGTCTCCGGACACTACAACGGATGAACTTCGTTCCCTCTTCTCCCAGTATGGCAAGATTGCAGAATGTGACATTGTCAAGAATTTTGGCTTTGTGCACATGGATGACAAATCTGAAGCTGAAGAAGCCATCCGCAACCTCCACCATTATGAGCTGAATGGCCAGCCTATGAATGTCGAGCTGAGCCGCGGCAAGTCGAGAGGATCCACCAAGCTGCACGTTGGTAACATAGCCTGCACCAACCAGGAGTTAAGGGCTAAATTCGAGGAGTTTGGGACTGTGTTGGAGTGTGACATAGTGAAAAACTATGCATTTGTTCACATGGAACGGATGGAGGATGCCATGGAGGCCATTAATCAGTTAGACAACACTGCCTTTAAAGGTGAACTCTTGGGCTTGGGTTTAAGTGGGAGTTAACCTCTGTTTATAAAATGCTTTGAGAAATATGTAATGCTGTTCCTGTTAACTGACAGGTAAGTTATAGGCTGCAGGTAAGTAAAGTAGTAAGGAAGTGCTAAATGCTCAGTTTAAAGCTGGTATCCGTAATGTAATTGGTAGAATTTGCGTTGGGCCTTTGCTCTAAAACTCAACCTGGTGCCAGTCCTACAGTGGGAGAAGGTCTCGATAATATTTTCATTAAAGCATGCAGATGCTCCTGGTTTT
Source organism: Siphamia tubifer (assembly GCA_020466265.1). NCBI lineage: Eukaryota > Metazoa > Chordata > Actinopteri > Kurtiformes > Apogonidae > Siphamia > Siphamia tubifer. The sequence continues at coordinate 15,588,722 of CM035800.1, read as the reverse complement.
GGGATATTTTTCCTTTTAGTCACTGTTGAGTATTTTCAAATGGTACATGAAGTTTGGCAGAATTACTCAATTATATTTTTGTCATCGTGGACATCCGATTGCGAGTTACTTTGATTCCCACCCCTACATGTCATTCTATTTCTATACTGGGTGATCTAGTTTGTGGATTATGTGAAGGTGAGGAATGCTTGTATACAGTTTTCCACAACTCCACCTTGGCCACAATGTGTGCTTTGAGATACTTGTGGCTGCACAGGGTAAATTTGGTCGGAATATTACGGATTTCAGCTTTAATAACATTAAAATTTTACATCCTAAATGATGTATTAGTTTTTATTTATCACACTGGAAAGTTAGGAGTCAATGTCAAAATAATTCTTATGACTGATTCCACGTGCAAGTCCTTACCGAATTTCTTCTTTTTAAGGCAAACTGATGAGCGTGAAGCTTTCAACTAGCCGCCTACGTACTGCGCCGGGAATGGGAGACAGATCGGGTTGTTATCGTTGCGGGCAGGAAGGCCACTGGTCCAAAGAGTGCCCTCTAGACCAAAATGGCTACCACAGAAACGGCTCAGAGCCAAAGTCTGATGGATACGATGCTTCGAGTTTCGGCGGGCGTGGTCGCAGCAGGGGTTATCATCCGGGCTTCAGTGGCGAACCGGAATATGGTGGCGGCTATGCTCCTGTACATGGTATATCCCGGGGTTCTGGTCACAGCAATATGGCGGGGGTACCGACGGGGTGCAGGCTACGAAAGTGCAATGAGATATGGGCCGCATCCAGGTTACGGCATAAATGCTATGGCTGACCATAGCATGGCTCGGATGTACGGCAGTGAGGCGGCATACAGGAGCAACGGTTCACTCTATGGCGCGGTACCAGCCTACCCGGTGCGACGGTCGCCTTATGACGAAAGGGATCCGTACGGTGTCGTGGACTACTACGAGAAGTACAGGGCCAATTCGTACGGAGGCAGTTATTTCGAGGAGCGCCGCGCCGTGCCCGTGCCTGCTCCATCATCATCTACATCCACACCGATAATGAGGGAACGTCTGCCCCCCTCTAACCATGACCCGTACGAGTGTCCTCCCCTCCCTCCTCCGCCAGCCCCAGTCTCCTCATACTACGCACGTGAGCGGAGTCCGATTCGGAGAGTACCTGCTGATGCAGATGGATACTCATATGAGCGTTCGCGCCTTTCCCCAGTGCCCGGTGTCCAAAGAAGTGCTACCTATGACCACCCGCGGGATCCCGCCGCCGACCGGGCACGCTATCCATACTAACCATTCTCTTTTTCAGCCAGGTGAGAAGTGACTGACTTGTAGGTATTAAACAGGTTAAAGTCAGCACTCCGTCCTTGTGAGGCATGTAGATCTTAATAACAAGTCTACATTTAAGCTTTGCCAAATGAAACTGCCACTTTATAGGTTTCACTGATTGATTGAATGCATTCACATTATGCTATGATTTCATTCCAACCTATATTTAAAGTGCTGTACAACTCGAATTGTTACCCACGTTTCATTGTCTTATTGATGTTGTGGTGTTGCAGTTCTACATGGCTCAGCCTAAGTGTGGAAGTGCAAATAAAGGGGTGTTTCTGCAGCTCTGATGCTATTCATTGATAGTTATAGTAATGTAAGATAACATTTCCTCTGAAAGTAGCTATATGTATATATTCTTTAGTTTCAGTAATAGAAGAATCTTATTTGTGCATGATGCATGTTTTAAAGGTGAGTCATTGTACCCATTGACTTCTTTTCAGCTTCTCAATGTAGTATGTGCTTTTTAAATAGGTTTGTGTTTACCTATGTCCAAGCTATTACTGCATATGTGAAATAATGTTTAGATGAACAGAAATTCAGAAAACTTTATCAGCTCTATTGTTTATCCTGTGGGCTTTGATGTAAAATCTGTTGTGAACTTGGATTTACACAGATTTCTGCTTTGTAATGTTTTTGACAGTGGACATGCTTTTTATTTTTAGTGATTTGATGAATACATGCATTCTCATTCCCAACATATTTTGCCATTGCTGTCTATTAATATAAACCTCTATTAGTTTAAAAATAAAATCTGTTATAACTTTAAAATATCAAGGTCTTTGTGTGTTATTACATCATCTCTGTGTGAGAGTATTGGGGCTCTGTCTACATGAGAACACTTAAGGCTGAAGTGTTTCTGTGATGATGCAGCATATCAGAAAAAGGATAGGCCCGCAAGACTGTTTTAAAGTTGTTACAGGATCACATAAACCCTGTTTGGGTGCTTGTATGACAAGAATATGATGACTGGCTCACTCTAAAAAGTTTTTATTTATTTATATATATTTTTTTATCATTCAGCCCAATTTGATCTCAAGCAGGCCAGACCAGTCGAGTAGAAGTATTGATTACTCCCGAGTTTTTCCTCTTTAATGTACAAAACCTAACCTGATTTGCATCATCTGCTGCGTTTAGTACCATGAGGTTCAGGTTTTCTTCAAAAACAAAGGAGCCAATCAGTGTCACCAGGTGGGTCTACGCTATGACTGGGTGGTGTTGTGGCCACAGACATAGTATACTATGTCATAGCTTCTGTTCAACATGAGTGGCTGAAGGGGTGTGTCAGTCAAGATGACAGATTCATCTAATTGTATGCAAGGATTTTAGATAACTTCCCTCTTTTGAAAACGGATCGGTTCCGCAACCTATCAAAAATCCATTAAAAATTAGACTTGTTTTTCTAATGCGTTGAGTTGGGACTAAATCAAGAGAACATTTTCTCTAACATCTTGTCTCAACTTATTAACAGAATTTACACCTCATAGTGGATCTACCAATGCTCATCTATTAATGGGCAAAATACTGTTAAAATTGCACATTTCAGGTTATATTTATTTGTATATTAATATGTATTTTATTGTGAAAGAAGTTAATGTAAATATTTTCAGTGTATGCTACTAGTAACTGCAGAATCTCCTGTGTGCTCTAGGGTTTCTTAGTACCCATGTCACTCTTAAGACTTGGTCCTAATTGTGAGTTTTAAATGTAACTAATATGATCATGACAATTTTTCACCAGCAACATACACAGTGTGCACAGTTATTAGGCAAATGGTATTTCTGAGGATTCATTTGATTAGTTAAAAATGACAATGCTCGTAGTCAGTCTAAAATGTTCTGGAAGTAAATGGGAAATTGTACCTACTTTTTCATCTGTTGAAGTGAAAATAAAGAATAAACAATTCCAATTTTACAATTTTTTACTTTTTGCAGATAGTTAAGTCTCTTTATTTGTATCCATTTTACTTGAGTTGAAGAAGCTGCCTGATAATTCTGCACACCTTAATATTTTATGCCATCCACGCTCTCCAATAATATTAATATATATCACCTGAGAATGACTAACACCAACTACAAATCAAATTTATATAGTTTAAGGTTACAAAACTTGCATACACATGTTTGGTCAAAATACTAATTTGCCTAATAACTGTGCACACAGACTATTTTCAACATCACATCACTCCAAAATAACAGCAGAACCTGACAACCACTGGTACGCTACACAGCCATTGTTCCTATTTTGTTTAAAGGAATCTTGACCATTGGAAGCCTAGCATTGCCTGATTAATTCATACTGTACATGATAATTAATTTGGACCATCTTTGTTCCTTTTTGGAGGCTGTTTAATATATGTAGTCTTAGTCCACACTGAAATGTCTGAAGTTTGACCTACAACCAATCAGAGAAATGGTCAACAGACCATTACTGATGGGTAAAACTTACTGGTACACATTGTTGCATGAAACCACCACATATCAGTACTGCTATAAAACTAGCATTCTGCAAAGTGGGTCAGCATACTGACAAAGTACAATGACAATTCTAGTAATGTTATTGATGACTGTAATATAGAACTAGTATTGATAATTAATAGACTATGCTGATTTTAGCGAAGATATTATTCATTTACAGAACTTTATGCAGTATTTGTTTATAAAGCATAAGGTATGTATTGTTTATAAATCTGTGCCATTGCTGATTTATAGGGCAGAAACGTCAGGACATGAGAAGGATGACCATTGAGTAATATGATTGACAGACGTTTGGACGAATCAGTTTTCAATAGAGGACGATGGAGACATTTAAGCCAATAGGAGGTGGATTAGAGGGCGGAGCCTTCCTTACAACGAGTCAACCTTTGTGACTTTCTACAGGGCGCCATTTTGATTATAGCAGCGAACAAGAAGGTGGAAGGCGATACTTTTTTCTTCGTTTCAGCAAGAGTGTACAATTATCGACGCGCATTTGAGGGAGTAAACAATTTAAACGCACAAGAATGGCTACTGGAGCAAATGCGACTCCATTGGGGAAGTTGCATCCTAGTATTGGGGCTAAACGAGGGTTTGACGCCGGGCCTGGTGCGGGAAATGGGTTGATGCCAACACCGGGGCCGCCCGCATCCTTTCCCTCGCTACAGGCTTTTCAGCCACCGATGCCAAATGCATCTTTTCCACAGCCACACCAGTTTAACGCAGGGGCTGGTTTTCCGAGCCAGCCTCAACCACAATCAGCTGCGGGAGGCGGACTGGCCAAACCAGGTATGCTAACCAAATGTCTGCTAACGTTTGCAAACACCTAAGTGTGAGTGACCGTAAGCCCTAGTATGCTAACGTGGCTAGACAACAAGAATTGGCTAAAGGCCTCACATTCTGCCTCGGCCTATCGCGAAATGGAGATCATATGGCTCCTTTTGTTTAGTATAGAAGCAGTTGTATTAACAAATTTAAGCTATAAATACTTATGGAGAACTGTGGGTTTGTTGAATTTTCGTTAGCCGTAACATAAACGACCTAGCATCAAATGGCTCACTGATGAATTAAATGATCAAGCGCGTGCTAAGCTGAATATGCATGTAGAACATGGCAAGTTGTGCACCTTGAGTAGTGGTTAAAACTGTTCCCACACCGTTCAATTTAGAATAAAATGCAATATTTAAAACAATTCACACAGAAGTAAAAGTCGTAGAAATTAACTTTTGATGGAAGCGTTTTTAGATTTCTCAGAAATCGTCTCAGATTTAAAGATAAGCGTTTTCCCTCCAAGGGGACAGGGGGGAAAGGAACTATCAGACGAATTGTAGAAACATAACATTGCAATAAGTGGTTAATAGTATAGGCACCTTATTGCTTTTTTAAGTTTCAAATTCAGCTCTTGTGTAGTATTGTAACAATGTATGCAAGTGACTTTAAGCTTTGCTGCAGTTCACGAAATGAACTTTAAACAAGAAAGAATGTTTTATTGTGTAACATTAGTATTTCGGTATTACGTGGCTCCAACAAAATTAGTATTTTGTCAAAGGGACAGATTTCTTCTAATATCTTTCAGGATAAAGAATTATTCCTGAAATGATCAGATCAAGCATCAATAGCACTTTAGATGTGGGTAATATTCATTTTCTCTAATGGCAGATTTTGGTCAGAAGAAATCAAGGAAGAAGAGTCGTTGGAGCAGTGAGACACCGGACCAAAAGACAGTTATACCCGGCATGCCAACTGTCATTCCCCCTGGGCTGACCCGGGATCAAGAGCGAGCTTATATAGGTAAATATTTCATTATTACCTGGTAATGAAACCTGCAATATAAGTTACAAATGCAGTTTTGCTCTACACGTTTTCATCAGTTTAACATCTGTTTGAAATTCTAGTTTTTCTATATGTTGCATATGAATATTAATGACACGCTTATGCCATGTTTGCTGGAGACCCAACAATTAGAGCTCTGTCAAAGTACCCAGAATTGCCTAACTAAAATGTCTCAAACCTGTTTGATTCACTTAACATTAATAATATTACAGTATTGTACTGTATGAAAAATATCTTGACTTGCTCCAACTGTTGAGTCAAAGCAATTGCATCTAATGAGCAATGACTATAACTTTTTGATGTAAAGTGTGTTAATTAAGGTAATTTATTTTCATTGGAGGTAATGTGTTTCTGTGGTCTTATGGTTTGCATACCATTGGGCACCCATTAGCAAGAAGAGTTTCAGATGGTTAGGTGCTTGCCGTTAACTGTCCTCAGCTGCAGGTCACTGCTCACTGTCTTGCTTGGTCCCCCCCACACGTCATCAGTATTGTTCCCTTGCATGGAGGGCTTACTCATTATGTCCTAACATGCTAAAGTATGTTTCTGTTTTAATGGGGCTAAGTGTGAGCAATGCTGCTTCAATGGCATATCACTCCAACATAATTACATTTCTCATCCTTGTAGTGTTGCGAGTGTTCCAGATTGGGGAAGCATTAGATCGTATGTTATTTTTGCTCCCATCCATTACACTTTTAACAATAAATTGAACATGAAATAAGTTGCTTTTAACCTTAAATGCCTTCCAGCAGCAGTGTAGCACCAATATACTGCCTTCACTGGCCCTCAGCGGGGATAAACTATAGAAGTCTTTTTTTGTCAATAACTGACATTGTTATTGATGTTGTTCACTCATTGGTAATGGTTGTTCTTCCTTGGTATGTAAACATTCATCTGTGCCTACCTTCCGTTGTCACTCGTCGTTTCCTTTGCTCATTTTGTAGATCCCCTAAAACAATCCAAGGGAAGCGTTTTAAGATGAAATCTTTGTGAACCTCAAATCACATGGTTCACTGTATTCATCTCTATAATCTATATTAATTTCAGTGACTGCTTAATGTGTTTTTGGGGGGTGTTTCATTGCAGTTTTCATAATGTGCATGGGATGACTGATTTTATTTTATTTTTTTCATTGCTTTCTAAATGAAAGAATGGTTTTGATGTCACTATAGCCCCTCAGTGTTAGATCTGTGGAGTGCAAAGAGTGACTGTGATCACCTGCTTTGTTATCCAATTGAGAGAAATAAGAGCAGTCAGTGATTTTTCTAGGCCTCCTGTTTCCTTAAAATGCCAAAGCCTTGAAACCAAATCTGTTATAGTTTTTGAAAGGTCTTGTGGCAGTAAACCTTGGGGTACCTTTTAAATGTTAATTTATTTGGCAGGTCATTTTAGGATTCATAGTCTAATCACTGACTGACATGTTGCCACATTTTCTCATTGCCTGACAGACGGTTAGTCCTGTGTATGCTAATGTAAATTACTGTAGAATGTATTTATAGGACATGATGTTTTACTGTAAGTGGTTTCGTGCTTTAGAGTCCTATCAGATGCTCATGTGATCTCCTTTTGTTTTACTTAACAGACTCACCATTTGTCTTTACCTCAGTAATGAGTGAGACTGTGCTCTAATGTGCAGAGCGTTGTCTCTCTGATGTTGTTGTGGTAACCACATTTCTCTCCATCCTTGTTTTTCTTTCCTAACCTGAATTCTTCCAGTCCAACTGCAGATTGAAGACCTGACTCGTAAACTGCGTACAGGAGACCTGGGAATCCCTGTTAACCCTGAGGACAGGTCGGAAAAAGATTAAATCCCATGAACAGTAACATTTTCTCTACCTTCTTGACTTTTGGAAGACAACTGTTGTCAGTATATATGTGATTATTAGCTTAATCTCAGATGCATTGTAGTATTAGTTGCCAGTTGTAGAATGTAGTTAGTTCTCTTTTAATTGAAGGACATGTTAACTGTTTTATGATAAATTCCGTACATATTTTCATAGTTATAATGCTCTAAGGACCTAATTTCCTGAGCTAGTAAGTGTACAAGTTTGTACATTTACTAGTGCCGACTGATTCAACAGTTGAACACTGAAAGGCAGTACAAGTAAGACAATAGAAAGTGAAGCTAAGATAGGCATCAGTGACAGATCTAAACTTTTGACATAATGGCTTGATGTATTTTTAGTATATTCTGTTGTTGTTAAAATAATCTTGACTTGTGGTATATATATACTTTTCATCCAAAACAATTACATACAGTGTTTTAATTAGTGCAACGCAAAGCATTTTGGCAAATTTATGCACAAAGGTGATGGTCATATGAACTTCTTGCTTGCCATAATGATTCCTCCTGTCCATAGTGGCTGTTAAACGCAGTGTTACCTCTGTGTTAGGTGTTTCCCAAATATAAAATTGGTGAAAAGATATTGAGAAATAGAATGGGATAAATGGAGATATTTTTCACACCTATTAATGTCTTAAAATAATCTAGAAATTATATTTACAGGTATTAGTATTATTTACATTATTTTTAATGATGTACAAACCTCATGTCATTCCCTTGAAGTGTGAACTATTTAAGTTAACCAGTTAAAATTAGTGAAATTAAATAAGATATTGTATGATTGACAGATGATCGGATGAAATTACTTTGATTAATTTGAGCATTCTAACAAATGACTAACATGAAATGCAAATACATACGCCTGTGTAATTATTTCAAAACAAAGAGATATTGCATCCCGTTAACCAATATGAAGACACCCATCAAAAATGTAAAGATGTCTGTTTAAAATGGTAGGGTTAGGTATCTTTTAGTGACAGCTCTAAGCAGGAGGGATGATTACAGCAGGCAAAGCCTGTTTCAATGTTCATATAGACACTTGACAATACAAAACAATATTTTAAATGGTATTCGGGCTTTTTCCTAAAGCTTTTGGCTGCAACATATGTTTTTCCTTAGCAAATACCATGAGGAAATCTGCTATGGAAGACCATCAGGTGTTGTTGAAAGCTGTAGAAAAAGCTAGTTGACCTTAAATCCAGATCAATTTAGTCACAGTATGTTTATGAAATCACTTAAATGCTTCAAATCATTTGAAGTTCTATCAAAAGTATCAAAACTGTCTTCACCTGTTTACTGAATTTCTCTGATTCAGATTTAGCTTCCTATTATTTATGCATCATGGTTTCACTTCACTGCTTGTTTGTATGTGTCTGATGTTAATATATTAATTCATATACAAATGATGCATAATGTATTAAGACTTTTCTTCTGAAACAGGTTTGTTTATTTCTTAATCTGTACTATTTAACTTGTTAGATTTAAAGTTAAAATAGTTGTGATTAAAATTACAAGTTCCCTCAGTGGATCATACCATGCCTGATTATTTTACTTTCTGGATATTATTTTTGCTACTGATTGACAAATAATGCCAGTGACTAATAGGTTTTGTCTCAAACTTATATATATATATTTTTGCTGGTCATCTCTCGTTTTCCCGTAATGTGGCTTCAAACATTTCCACCCAGGGGGAAGGGGGACTGTTCCAGTCTCCCTTTTGGACTGCCAGAAAAAGAAATGGCCAGCTTATAACCTAGCTTCTATAAGGATCTGTTCCCGCAGGAAGCGGCTTGCTCTGAAGAGTGTGTGAAGTTGACCTTTGCTAGCTAGAGTCCCTGTCGTCTGTACACTGTATAGAGTTTCTCATCATAATCAGACATTTCCACAGCAACCAAAAAGTTGATTGCCGCTGCATCTTTCATATAAGTCACTCCCCGATCTAATGTGACCAAACCAACTGGGGGTGTTTCAGGTTGTCACCGTTGGAAGCATAACAAGAAAGACCAATTTTTTTTTCTTACTCTTCACATCATGTGGACATAATTGTGGCTCTCTGATGGGGGAGCTTAGGAAAAGGTGGATATCTAATCATAATTCCTTTTCTCTAACCCAAATTACCCCACATCAACCTAACCCTTTTTCAAGCACAGAGCCTCCGTAACGCAGCAACACAGGTTTTCAGCATCCAAGGGGAGGTACGGACCTCTACCGCCACGTCAACACCAAGCAACTCTCAAAGCCAGCGTTTCTGCTTAGAAGTGCAAATTTTGCTTTGATTTCTTTTTCTTACCTCCAACTTTCCTTTCCTGCAGGCCAACAATCCTGTATGCAGGTTTAGCCATGGCCATGTGTATATATATATATATATATATATATACACACTTTTTTTTCTTTTGTTATTAAGGCCCCCTCAGTTTATTGGGTTTATTTCCACTTATACTACTTTGGTTGCCCTTTTACCCTTAACTACGAGGGAATAATAGACATTAGCTGTTGAAATATCAGTGCAGAATTAAAGTAGCTTATTTTTGATTGCGTTTGCTCCTGCACTGGCCATAAGTCACATAGTCTGTCTGAGGATGGACTTGTCTATCAGTCGATCCACTTTTGAAAGAAGTACTTTCATCATTAAATATTATCTAAGACACGTCAGTGCTTATAAATTTAAGACTACAAGATTTGATTGTTAACAGATTAGTTAGCTGTAGGAGTCTATGTGAATGCTGTTTAAGATTTTTCCACTCCTCAAAGGTGTTGATGATGTCTGTGCTGTCTTTTGTCTGCCACCACCCACAGGTCTCCTTCTCCTGAGCCCATCTACAACAGTGAGGGCAAGAGGTTGAACACCCGTGAGTATCGTACGCGAAAGAAGATTGAGGAAGAGCGCCATTCCCTCATCACTGAGATGGTTGGACTCAACCCTGACTTTAAACCACCTGCAGATTATAAGTATGATTTATTTCATCTGTGGATAGTTTTTAATTTCATGTCGGTGGTTAAAGACTGATATATTTGACACTACCAGATTGTTCATTTTACTTAAAGGAATGACCTACAAGCAGTAGTTGTAATATGTCTGAAAATATTTTGCCTATTACTCATGATAATCAGTATATTGCTTACTGCAGTGTTGTAATCCAAATCTTCAGAAGGTGTGGGAAAGCAGTTCAACCTTAACATTGCATTGACCATATTAGAATATGCTCAAGAAAAGTTGCATGTCAAAAACATTTCTGCTTTTTAGAATTTTTACCAAAACTGGCAAAACAAAAAAAAAAGGGGGGGGGGGGCAATACATGATTGATTAAGCATTATTTTCTACATGTTATACTAACTGTCTAAAGCATTTGGATAATATTTTCACTGCAGAAGTAGCGAAACCACATTAAAAGAAGGATCAGTATAACTCTTAAAATTGTATTCCTGTCCTTTAGAGATGTTTTAACTTGTCAATTTTTGCCTTTGTCTGTGTGTCGATCTGAACTCTTCTAGCGAAATTAGGAGGCAGTTAAATGTTATGGGTAAAACTTAATTATTTTTTCCATGTCCTGCAGACCTCCAGCCACCAGAGTCAATGACAAAGTTATGATCCCGCAGGATGAATACCCCGAGATTAACTTTGTCGGCCTGCTTATTGGGCCTCGGTAAGTGGAGCATATTGATTTTGTGTTGAAGATTTTCCTTTTTTAAAAAAAGAGTTCAGTTTTGATATTTACTTTGTTTTTGAACAGTGGCAATACCTTGAAGAATATTGAGAAGGAGTGCTGTGCCAAGATTATGATCCGTGGTAAAGGGTCTGTGAAGGAGGGGAAGGTGGGCAGAAAGGATGGACAGATGCTGCCCGGGGAAGATGAGCCTCTCCATGCTCTGGTCACTGCCAACACAATGGAGAATGTCAAGAAAGCTGTGGAGCAGGTCAGATCACCGCCTGTGTTCAGTGATTTTTGTTGTCATACACTGACATGATTTGACACCGTAGAGATAAAGGCTTTTACTTGTTCAAAAACATCAGCAAATGTGTAAATGCCCTATGAACACACAGTAAATTAACAAGGAGAAATGTGAATTGACAGATTCGGAACATCCTAAAGCAAGGTATAGAGACGCCTGAAGACCAGAATGACTTGCGGAAGATGCAGCTGAGGGAGCTGGCCAGGCTCAACGGCACTCTGAGGGAAGATGACAACAGGTCAGTCCAACAGGTTTATGCTGTTAACTACAAAATAAAATGTTTTGGGGGTTTTTTTCTAGAGAGGATTTAAAAATTCAGTCATGATAAATCATACTTAAGATGTTGATTTTTTATTTTTTTTTTGTCATAGGATTCTTCGTCCCTGGCAAAACTCAGAGCCACGCAGCATCACAAACACCACCCTGTGTACTAAATGTGGTGGAGCAGGCCATATTTCCTCTGACTGCAAGTACACTAGGTAATGAACACTTGACACATGACCAGGTTTCAACGGCACAGGATTAAAATGGTTATGTCATGTATATTTAATGTTTGCTGTTATTATTCTTTGCAGTTCTTTTGCGGCCCATAGAGCAACTGGTGGTGAACCCCCACAGTCAGCCCAAGACAAAGCTCGTATGGACAAGGAGTACCTGTCTCTCATGGCTGAGCTGGGGGAGGCACCCGTCCCCACATCTGGAGGTGGACATTCCAGCACCCCAGCAGGAGCCCCTCGAGCATCAGGACCCAACAACAACAATCAGCCACCACCGGTCAGTTAACAGGCCGTCTGAGTATTTGAAGAATCCTTCTACACAAACTTGATGTTATTTCAGATCAAATCAGAAAATGCAACTTTTATTGAAGAGTAACATCTTCACAATGCAGTAGAGTAAAACTCTGAGTCGAGTCTGTCATTCAGCTTTCCAGAAGGAACTTGATGATTTTCTTCAATCAGTAACGTATACATGTAGTATGTTGTCATACTTGGTGATTTTTTTCAATGGAGTTTTAACAGTCTATGCAACAGAATTAAGGTGAATATGGGTGAAAAGCATTAAGTAAACTAAAGTTTTAATAATGTTAACTTAAAGTTATTGATGATTATTTCTCTGGACTTGCAGGTTTAAAATGAAGAGTTTGTGCAACCCAGCTTTACAATTGAATTCTGACCTTGGATGTGTGGTTTTTTGTTGTTTTTTTTTAGCAGAACCGGCCTCCATGGATGAGTTCTGGTCCGACAGAGAACAGAAACTTCCATGGTATGCATGGAGGGCCTGGTGGACCTGGAGGACCCCACAATTTCCCTCCTCCCATGCCCAACATGGGAGGTCCGCCTATGCCCCCTAACCCCAATGGCATGCCTCCCCCCTGGATGCAGCCCCCTCCTCCCCCCATGGGCCAGGGTCCAGGACCTCATGGGCACCCAATGGGTAAGGGCAGAAAATGTGCAAAACTTGAAATGTATAAACGTATATATACTCAGAATTTCTGAATGAAATGGGCTTTGTGCTTTTTTTTTTTAATTTTTTTTTTGTAGGTCTGCTACCTCCACCAATGGGCATGATGCCACCTCCACCTCCCCCTCCCAGTAACCAGCCACCTCCTCCCCCTTCTGGACCCCTGCCACCATGGCAACAGCAGGCTCCACCTCCCCCTCCAACCAGCAGCATGGCCACCAGTACGCCTCTACCCTGGCAACAGAGTAAGAACACACAAAGACCATGTCCAAAACATTCATTCACCACCCAGTACACACAGAGTGTTGTGTGTGTTATGGGGTACTTTGAGTCTACTACAGCGGGTACATGTTCTACTAAACTTTCTGGCATCAAAAAAACAGATACTGTATATTAAAAAGACCGACATCTTAAAGCACTGCAGTTGTTGCATAGACTGTACATGTTTAAAATTGGTGTGACTTAAAATACCAGGTTTGTCCGAAACTAATGATGTGTTACTGACCTGGAGCTTGGTCTAAACTTGGTCTCCATTTGTGGCAAATCTCTTGATTTCACTATTATATTTTTTTTTCCTCAAATTTTTTATGTAAACATAGAGCTGTCCGACATGCTACAGTCATCAAAGAACGGGAAACAATAACCTCAATTAAAAAGTGACTGAGGATCTCATTTAAGCAGCAGAAATGAGTAAATGGAGAGAACATGCATCAGAAGCTTTTCTCACATGACATCAGCTCAGTCTATCTGTTAATATGGGGCTTGACATTTAAATTTGTGTCTGTGAATTAAGTGATTACCCCACAAAGTCAAAATGGGAGCTTAACGGTGTGAAACATGCTTCAATAAGTCTTAAAGATTTTGACAGATATATTTTTTTAAAAATTGGATATATTCGGTTGTTGGTCATTAATACAACTGAAGCTCACTAAACCTTGAAGAAATTGCTTGGATACGGATTTTTAAATGTAAAGGCCTTTTAGTCACATTAAAAAAAAAAAAAAAAAACTACAAACGTCTGCTGTTGCGCAATATTACTTTATTCACAATATAAATCTATGTCTAAAGCAGATCATACACTCAACTTGTTGAAACCTTTGGTGGTTAGTCTGTAATATTAAAACATTGAACTGCTTTCTTTGTAGTTTGAGGTAAAGCGCTGCCTACGAGTTGGAGCAGACTCAGAGTAACCGTGATCCTCTGTCCGTCCCACAGACACCACCACCACGTCCAGCCCTGGCACTGCTACCCTCCCTCCATGGCAGCAGCCCCAACAGCCTGCAGCCTCTGGGGCCCAGCCTCCACCGCCCATGGGCAGCCCATCCATGGTACCACCTCCCCCTGGAGTCCAGCCCCCGTTGCCCCCTGGTGCCCCACCACCACCCCCTCCCCCACCTCCAGGATCAACAGGCATGATGTACGCCCCACCGCCGCCTCCACCACCTATGGACCCTTCTAACTTTGTCACCATGATGGGGATGGGGGTACCGGGCATGCCGCCATTCGGCATGCCTCCTGCCCCACCCCCTCCCCCTCCCCAGAATTAACCCCATCACAGACGAGTCGTCCTGCAGCACATTCAGCAGATATCCAATAGACTGAAGTTATATACTGAGCATCTATGTCTGCTCACAGAAAATATAACCAGTGCTTTATTTTTTATTGATCCTTGATATTGTGAAAACATCTCTGATACTCCAACAGGCTGTGTTAAATCAGTTCATTACATTGCATATCCTAACTTCCTGTTTTTAGTTTGTATTAACACAAAGCTCTTTGTGTGCATACGAACACTGTTGCTCAGGCAGATCTTCTGCTGTTCTACCATAGTTTATCATATTAATTGTAAACCAAATAAACCGCTCAAATGAACAGCTGCAAATAACATTGTTTTGCTAAACGGTCTAATTTTGCTTGGAGAAAAAAAAACTACCTTTAAACTTTAATTGGATTCACTATATGAAGATGCATGATTTATTTCAAACCCCTCAAACTGAAGTGACAACTTTCTACTCTTGGTCATGTTCCCTTTGTTCGCTTATAAGTTGAATAAGATTAATATTTTTGTATAATGGGCAGTGAAGTGTATTTTAGTTCTGTCAGAAAATCTTTTTGTAGTACTGTCTTGAAGTTGTTTTCCAGAAGCTCCCAGGGTTTTTTTTTACCTTTTTTTTTTTTTTTTTTTTTTCACCTTTGGTTATTTGCTTGCGTCTCAGCTGTGACATTGAGTTTGAAAAGGGGATTTGGTGCTCACTCCAGACCTCCTGGACTACTTGAATGTTAAAATCTTATATATATCCTTGTTTTTTCTGCATCTCCCTCGACTCTTACAAGAAGCTGCGTGCAGTGTTTGTGTTGCTTCTACGAGGACAAGACACACCACATTTGTTCCTCATGTTACTAGAGAAGAGATTTGTTAGTTTTACTCTGTTTCTGGAATCAGTCTGTAATATGGAGCTTGCCTGAATTGAGTTGCTGTTGAATTCTTGCTTGGTTGGCAATTAAACTGATCCATTTCACCTTTTTTGTTGAATGGAGACTGCTTTCTGCTCATGGATGTGTGGCCTGGTGGTAAGTCACTCTTTTCTGATGAGATTTTTTTTTTTCCTTCCCTGGCAGTACTGGCAGACTTTTAAGTATTGCATAACATTAAATGAATAAAGGGATGGCAGGGTCAATTGACTCACCAAGTTATCTGAAACGACTATTTTAAAGGTTTATCCAGTTTTATCTGTTGGTGAGAGGAACTTTGTGTGTGTGTGTGTGTTGTAAACCTTAAAATGCAGATCTTTAAATTTGGCAATAGACATGTCTGAATGCTGGTGTTGGATCTTCAGGTTCATCTAATGATCTTCAACATGTTATATTTTGAAACCATAGTATATTTACACTGTTACACAGTTCTGTTTGAAACATTTGTTGGAAGATTCTATGAAAATGTAAAAGCACATACTTAAATGTAATCTGGGTCAGAAGAAAAAAGATGTTTTAGACTTGTATCTATCAAAAATTAAAAGATTTTTTTTCAAGCTACTTTTGGAAAGTAGTTAAATATTAGTGTTTGAATCATGGTCTAAATGCGGTAAAGATAATTTTATGTGTAAAACACATCTCAAAGTGCACACTAAAACCATAAAAGCACTTAACAAATATAATGTATTAGATGTAATATTTAACACAAGGCAGTCAGAAACAGCAGACCTCTGCCAAGGTATGATATGGCATCAAAACGTGATGTGATGGAGCCATAGGTGTTGACCCATTTGGAGTCTGAAGGTGAGACCATGTGAATGGAAAAAAAACCCTGTCACATTCTATCTTGTCTGAATCCTGACATATATATTACCACTTATGTTTTAGCTGTTGACCTTTAGTGTGACCTTGACCTTTGACCTTCATTGCTCAATATTGAATGGGTTCTTCCTTGACCCATTATCTATCATTCCTGAAAGTTTAATCAAACTTTTTCTGTAATCCTGCTGACAAACAGACCTGAATGTAATACCAATACAGATGAGTAGTGAAGGGTCGTAGTTGTTGCTGATGGAGAAAAAAGATGGAAAAACAAAGATGATTTCAAGCTTTTTATCAGTGATTTTAATAATACACATATGCAATTCTGTGTATGTATATATATATATATATATATATATATATATATATATATATAATAGCTGGAAATATACTGCCAGCTTTTATTTTCATTGCACATTGGGCTAATATGTCATTTAAAAATGCATTTTCTTTATAATAATGTGGGCTATTTGATAAAAATGTTTAAATACATGTATAGCAGGGCTGCTCAATCCTGGTCCTTGAGAGCTACTATCTTGCATATTTTAGATATATCCCCTTTCCAATATACCTGATCAGCTCATCATCAAACTCTGATGAAGTCTGGTAACTGCTTTAAATCATGTGTGTTGGAGCAGGGTGACATCTGAAATGGGGACCTGAGGACTAGGGTTTAAGACCCCTGAATCTGTTCCAAATATTTCAATTTGATATATTTTTTTTACAGTGGCTCTTTTTAATATATCATTGTATGAACCTTGATCTTCATAGTAACTTTATTCAAACGTAGTGGGTTAAAGAAGTGCAATAATTGCTTCTAATATGTAGGCCTATTTTCACATAAGTTTAGAAAGACAGGAAATGGAAATATTTAAGTAACTATCATTTTCTATTGTAAAATATTCACATAATTCTAGATATGGTTTGTTCCTTTTGAACAGTGTTTTGGTTTTCACATACATAACATTGTGTTTATTAAGTGAGCTGTGACGCATTTTAAACCCAACCAGCAAAGTAAAGTGGACTTTTATTCTGACGTACAATCCGGAAGTGTGTGTTTCCCGCCTACGTGACTTGACGCTGAGTTCATGACATATAAAAGAGGTTGGACCGACTCTTCCTAGTGTCCGTGTGCACTCAGCGGAGAGTTGGAATAGGTTTTTAGAGACTGCCAGGTGAAATATTCAGTAGTCCAACATGTCCAAGCCGCAGACAGACCAGGACAAGCGGAAACAAATTTCCGTCCGTGGATTGGCCGGCGTGGAAAACGTCTCGGACCTGAAAACTAATTTCAACAGGCATCTCCACTTCACCCTTGTGAAAGACCGTAATGTGGCCACCAAAAGGGACTACTACTTTGCCTTGGCCAACACCGTTCGGGACCACCTGGTGGGCCGATGGATCCGGACCCAGCAGCATTACTACGAGAAAGACCCCAAAGTAAGCAGCGCGTGAGGATGCCCGCAGTCCTGCACGTTCACAGCTGATCAGGGGGGAGGTGGGCGGGGATGCAGACTGCGGTACCACAGCTGATGGGGGCTCTCGACAGTGTCTGTGTGCGTACGTGCGTTAGTGTTTCCTCTCTTTCCGTCCTTGTATAGTCATGTTCTGGTTCTTCTGCACAGTGTGACCCTGTGAGTGGACACTGTCCTCTAGGGAGCCGCGTCCACGCTCCACACTAACATTTCCTCATCTCTTACATAACTTGCAGCTTTTTGCATCTGCATCTGCCACCTTGGTGTGATCTACTCTAGTGGTGTGATCTAGTCATCACATGTGTAAAGCTGCAAATCGGGGGCGTCCAGGCTGCAATGTGTGTGTGCAATGCAGAGGCAACTGGTTGTTAAACTATGGATTACGTAACAGTATGTTATGCCCTCTATCCCCTCCTGTTGTGTGCATCACAAAATGGCTACACTGTTGGTAAGATCAGGCCATATTTAATATCCTCCTCCTCTTCCCTTGTTTTGATTCTCTCAGTGCAACCTCGAACAAAATGTCCACTCCTGTCTGTCTTGGTCTGACTGGAACAGAGGGGTTTAAAATGATGAATCAAATATGACCAGTGTAGACAGTTGTCTGCACTCTGTAATGTCTACTCAGGCTGAAGTGTGTGTGTGTGTGTGTGTGTGTGTGTGTGGATAACAGGCCCTTGGTGACATGAAATGTAAATTTATTTGCCAGTTTCAAAAGGATACTTGTGTTCAACTTTTGTTCTGAGGTGGTTAAAGGAGAAAAATTGAAGGAACAGCAGTAAAGTAAGGTGTACTGGGTTAAAAAAAAAAAAAAAGTGTAGAATTCAAAAATGCTTTGACCCACAAAGACCCAGTGGGTTTTGTATTTGTTCCCAAATATTTTTCTCAAACTTTTCTAAAGTGACTATTTTCTCTATTTTGCATTTATTTTCCGGTCTAATTTAGTTATCATGAATGACAAATGTTTGTTAATTCTGAGTGAATACAAATGTTATCTTGCAACTGAGAAAACTAACTTTTTTTTTAGCAATGGTATCAATGACTTAACATAAAACTACCATCTACAACTTATATCGTTGATCAAGCTCTATGGGTTTATTGATTAATCAGTATTGTAGAAGATGTCTGTGTGATGGAGTCTCTTTCAAAATCATCTGACTATGAAACAAACTGTATTTTACATGTATTGGTGGATTAACAGATGTATGTTTTTGGTAGCTGGCAGCTGTTTGGGTCTTTATGGTTTAATTGCTTGCCATCTATTTACTGTAGCTTTATACATGTTAAAATATTGTGATAAATGATGTCCATCCTTGCACCTCTACTCTAGATCAAGGGTGGCCAACCCTTGTCCTCAAGAGCCACAATCCTGCATGTTTTAGATGTATCCCTCTTCCAGCACACCTGACAGTCATTATCAGTCTTCTGCAGAACGTGATGATAATTTGAATCAAGCGTTAGAAGAGGGATACAGCTAAAAAGTGTAGGATTGTGTCTCTTGAAGACCAGGGTTGGCCACCCTTGATCTAAAGAGTAGAAGTGCAAGGATGGACATAATTTATCTGACTAATTAACATATATAAAGCTACAGAAAATGGCCAGTCCTGTTTAGATAAAAGTGTTACACCTTAACTTCTGCTTCAACTTTGTTAAATAATTCCTTAAAACCCTTTGAATTCACCATAACATGGATTTTTAGAGCTGAAACTGGCTCTATTGAATTTTATACAGAATAGTGGTACTACAAATGTATACTTTGTCTTGCATGAAACTGGAAAATGGAATATACACATTACTAAAGAGGAAAAATAAATCTTAAAAACATGGTATTTAACTTGTTCCACTATTTCCTACTTTGCTTCTCATATTGTGCACTTTTTTGGCATAAGGTAATGTTTTAGGTATAACAAAAGTAAGGCTTTAATAAATTTTGTTGCAACGGAACTGTACTTATGATCACAATGTTATCACAATATGGGTTTGTTTATTTTGTATTTTTTTTACACTTTATTGCTCAATAATGGCCACATATTTGTAGTAATGGTAAGATCAAAAAAGAACTTCCTGTTTCAGTACAAAACGCCCTGCTGCACTGTTCTCTAGTTAATTTGTAAAATTGATTATTTTCTGGCACCTTAACAGATAAGATGGAGTACAGAGTGTGATTGACAAATGGTTGGTTAGAACAGCTGAATGCTTTGTACCGACACTTAAGTCTGTCCACACCTTTCTAACAGATAAGCTACTTTAATATGTCCATTTATTTATTTTTTATGTCTTTTTTTTTTTTTTCCAAAGCAATTTGACAAACTTTAAACTGCTGTAATGTTTTGAAACACAAAAAAAATTGGTAAAAAAAAAAATCCATATTATGACAAATTCATTGAAACAAATAATGCATGTTTATTTCAACTCATTTATTTGGTTCAACTTTATTTTAAGCCTGTGGTTCTTGAGTCTAGTCCTCGTGACCCAGTGTTTTGCATGTTTTATGTTTCCCTCTGTCATCACCGGTTCATTTAAGGTGTGATTAGAAGAGGGGACACTTATAACACATGCAGGACACTGGGGTCATGAGGACTGGACATAACAACTACTGGTTTAAACCATACTCTTCCAGGAGTCCACACCCAACACAGTTGTATTTACATTACAGTACACAAATTACAAAAACAAATTACTTTAATCACAGAACCTAGTTCAATTAACAGTAGTTTTTAACATGCTTTCTAAATGGTCTCGTATATATTACATTATTATTACTACCAGACACTGAGCATTGTTTTGCCACTAAATACTCTTGGAGAATTCTTTAAATCTATAGTTGTTTTCTTTGATCTGTCCTGGCATAGTGTTCCGCCATGGAAAAATGAAATTAAAGATTCATATTTCAACATAAGCACCGGTGGCATAAATCAGTTTCTTCAAACGAGCAGAGATGAAATGAACAACCTTGTCAAAAATAAAAGTATAAATTGTGAATCTAAAGAAGTCATGGGACTAATTCTTTGCATATGGCATTGCAGGGAGGAGGTAGGCATAGAGATGTTACTGTGGGGGCCAGGTTTATTTATAATTCATGTACATGTGAGTGTATTTGTATGTTTTTCCTTTTGGTTTGATGCTAAAGTTTAAAAGGGACATACCACTATAGTATATTCTACCTTGTGGTCTGTTCCATGTTCTACATTGTGGTTTGTAATTTGTATATATGAAAAACAAATAAGTTAAATTTAAAAAAAAAAAAGAAAATTATAAATGCTATTTAAAAAAAAATTTCCTCATGACTTCAGTAATAATCCTAAACAATTTCTAATGTCTAGTTACTTCTCACTCACCCTGTATTAATGCAATCACCTCCATTGTTCCGTCATAACTTTTAGGCACATATGTCTCATACATCTGTAGTGTATCTTCTTCAATTGTCCATTGGAATAGGCTTCTGGATAGTGAATCTTAATTATCCCACAGACTTGAAAACTACATTCTGATTGGTCAGTGACAGCCTTCTACAGCTGCATTTCTCTGGAATAGACTGCTGTTATGTAACACTCTGTTGTAATGGTGGAATAAAATGAGTTTAATCTAATGTCACACTATGTTTTTAGGAAGTAGACGCAGAATATAATCTGTGTTTCTGGGACAGGACAGAGGTGGCTAAAAATTCAAACATTATGAAGAAAGACAAAAAGATCTTTGGGTCTATTTTAAAAAATATTTACTGAACAGTGTATGTATATGACTACTGATGCAAGATTGATGTTTAAATGGACATGTGGGTTATGTGTGACACCTGGAATAAGAGTAATTAAAAACCCATGTCTGGATTTAAAAAACCACTAGAATAAGGCTCTTTATTTATAGCTATATATAAAACTATGTGCAACCATGTTTTCCAGATAAAATGTACTGACCTATAGAAAACTTTTAATGTCCAGGTTGGTCTATAGTACGTCATTAAACATTTTGCTATGGCTCAGTTTTTTTTGTTTTGGTTTTTTTGGGCACTCATCTAAGGGGGTGGGGGTAGGGGGAGGAACGCCAGTTATGTTTTTGCTGGTGATTGTCTGTTTGCAAGATAAAGCTGGTTATGGAGAAATCTGTCTGAAATACTGATACTGGCGCAAGGAAGAAGTAATTCTATTTTGGTGGAGGGATGGTACATGTTTTATTTAGTAGGTTAAGATGGATGGGCACTTGTGAAAGTGAAACCTAGCGCTCATTTGAGTCACTGTAGGGGATGATCTGCCTTGGCTGAGTCTACCAACTTTTCAGACAAAATGACTAGAAGGGAGTGCAAAGTGCCAGATATAAGAGAACTTTCATAGAAGCACCCAAAATATAAAGGAAACTCTGGAAAGCAGCAGGTAGTGGTCTGCTAGAATAAAGCACCTATTGAGCCCACCCTTATTCCAGAATGCTAATAAATTGAGATGGTTTTATTGTCATTATACACACAGTCTGGTAAATGGAGAATTGTTATGCAAAGGTCTGAGTGCACGTATAAAGATTAAAATGTTTTCAGAAGTATTTTGCATTTAAACTATTGTTAGCTGTTTTTTTGTTGACTAACATCTTGTGTTTCTAGTTTTGATTTAATGCTACACAATATGTCCTACGTTATGTATACTGGGAAAAGCAAATGAAAAAGCAATGGTCATATATTGTATACTTGAAGCAAAATATAATATTGCTTTATCGTGTATGTATAGACCAAGTATGCACAAAAATGGACTGAAGGTCTATTGCATTGTATTGCCATGGAAAAAATTACATGCATGATCATGGGAAAACATAGATTTGTGAAGATATGTGACTTATTTATGACATTTTTGAAAGGAGGGAGTTTATCTGGGATGATGTAGCTTATTGTCCTTAATTCATGTTTGTTTATTTTTACTTTTCTCATTCATGCTGCTAATCTCTGATTTGTACATATACTTACTGTCATCCCTGGGGAGTGTGCTTTGTATTGTGCCTGTATTGATTTTTGTTATTTTGTGTCTGTTTTTATTACACAAAAAAGTCAAAGATATATATATATATATATATATATATATATATATATATATATATATATATATATATAAAAAAAAAACTCCACATACTGTAGACCAGTGTTTACCAACCCTGTTACTTGAAGCACACTATCCTGCATGTTTTAAACATTTCTGTCCAATCACACCTGATTCAAATGATCAATCCATCATCCAGCTCTGCAGAAGACTGATAATTACCATCAGGTGTGTTCAAAGAAAGGGAACAGTCTAACACATGAAGGGTGGTGGACCTCGAGGACCAGGGATGGGAAACACTGGTGTGGACAACCACTTAATACCAACACACTTGAACAAATATCAGAGCTAACCCTTTAAGCCACCCATCACAAATCGAGAGGTTTTAACATTTCGATGAAGATTAATATTTTTAGTGCAGGGGTGTGTTGCGTGACTCCCTTTTGGAACAGGCGGTCTGTTTTCCATCACCTGTCTGGAGTCGGGGGGTCACCTCAGGCCCTCCTTCATCCCCTGTCCGCTCCTATTTATACCTCTGTCAGATGCCTTTGTGGCTGACTGGGCTTGTCTCATATGTGTGTGTGTGTGTGTGTGTGTGAGCCTTCAGGCAGTAACCAGGTCACATGTGGAACAAAAACACAGAAGTTGCCAGAATGTCTGTGAGGTCACAAATATTACACTTTCAGTCATTCCATCTTTAGTTTATTAAATTTAAACTAAAAACCTCATTTATATTGAATATGAAAAGATGAGATGCAGCAACTCATTTACGGAATTATAGGAAGAATGTTTTAAAAAGGGAAGAAAAATGATAGCAATTACAAAAAGAAATGATTAGAACGGGTTAAACACGGAACCTCAAACTCTCAGTTTCAAAGTACATGAGTAGGTTTTAGAGACTGTGTAGACTTTGTTAGCGTTCATCAGATATGTTGTGGTTTTGTGATGAGAGATGCAGTGCGAGGAGTCACTATAGCTCTGCTGTTTGCCTCTGACAGCAGCTGTGTTCTGAAGAGGTAATGTTGCAGGATGCCAAATAGAGCATGTGTTTTATTATTAGTGTCCTCAACATCTGTGGAGTATTTTGGTACTTTTTGTTTCCATGCATATGAGGTCAATTGTAGGTGAACTGCTAGATTATTTTGTAGATTTTTAGCTTAAAACTCTAATGACATTAATAAATACAAGGACTATTCTGCTATCAGCTTCATATTAGGTTAACTTGGAGTTGGGTTTTTTTGCCACCCCCCCCCATGCAGAGGGTCTACTACCTGTCCCTGGAGTTTTACATGGGTCGGACTCTGCAGAACACCATGGTGAACCTGGCCTTGGAGAATGCCTGTGATGAAGCCACATATCAGGTAAAATAAACCCAACAAATTGGAAAACGAAAGTGTTTACTCAGTGTTTTGATGTTGGATGCATGTCAGGATATGGACGGACTTCTGCATCCTCGAACTCAATGGAAAAATCATATGGTTAGGGAAATGATTAGAAAGAATCTATAATCAAACTGCACTTCCACTAGATTATATAATCATGCAGTGGTGAGAAGTGGTTTATACTGAGAGTAACACACTGGGATGCATCACATCTACCGCTGTTTTTTATTTTATTTTATTTATTTTTTAATATGATAAAAAAATGCTCATGTCAGTGATTGTCAAATATACAAACATGGTCTGGTCACAGTACAGAGAGGGTGGGCCTTTGTTAATTATTTGGTTATTCCGTCCTTGGTTCTTTTAGTTATTATGTGCAATATACATCAGTTTTCCAAATTTGTTTTACGATCTCTTATTTGAATTATGGCTCTAAACGGATGGAACCTTATTATTAAAGAAACAAAACTAATCTGTTATAGGAGGTGGGGGTTGGATTTAATAAGTTATCTCCCTTTTGAGAAATTGGTATTGAATTTTATTATGTGTCAAATCTGTTTTGTTTTTTTTGTTTTTTTTTGTCTTGATCACATTTATTTGCTCTGCCTGGATTTGCCACAAATTATTTTTTTCTTCTGTAGTTCCATAGATGTTAAAATTCAGTTTGCTGTAAAGCTCTGGGTGAACAGAAGGTTCTCGATATATCCTTGAGTCTGACTATAAAGAATTCATACACTTACTATGACAGCGTCTCAAAATGAAGGTGGCATATTTATCACTGGAAACTATTCATTCTGCTTATATTGTAAGGACTTGAATATAAAACGTTTTTTTTTTGTTGAAGTCTTCACCGTATAAAACTATAATATTGGTTTAGTGTAAAAGATTATTAGTAAGTTATTCTAGTCTAAACCGTTTGTCGTTCAGAAACATGCTCATCTGTTGATCCAAACAATGCATCTACAAAAGTGTGTGTTTTTATATTATGGACATGTCCTGTTTTCCTCAGCTCGGCCTGGACATGGAGGAGCTGCAGGACATTGAGGAAGATGCGGGTCTTGGTAACGGTGGCCTGGGTCGTTTGGCTGGTGAGCTTCTGGTTTCTGATTGGCTGTTGACGCACAGACAGTGATGTTTATCGCACTAGACAGACCTTTGTCATCTGTCCACTCTTCTGTCCTCAGCTTGTTTCCTGGACTCCATGGCGTCCCTGGGCCTGGCTGCTTACGGATACGGCATCCGTTACGAGTTTGGGATTTTCAATCAGAAGATAGCAGGCGGCTGGCAGGTGTGTGTGTGTGTGTGTGTTGGACTGTTTTATCTTGTTCTGAACAAGATGCAGTGTTGTATTCAGATGGTGGAATGTTTACTTCCCTGAAACCTGAGTGGTCTCTGCCCAAACGCCAAAACCAAACATGATGCCACTACAGTCATGTTGCTCAAAAGGACAAAAGGAGTACAGTGTAAAAATGTTAACAACAATTGAATCATATTCACTCGATGAAGAAATGTCCCTGTGGTTGAACTAACCCTGTTGGTGTCGCCACAGGTGGAAGAAGCCGATGATTGGCTGCGTTACGGTAACCCTTGGGAGAAGGCTCGCCCTGAGTACATGCGTCCAGTCCACTTCTACGGGAGGGTGGAGCATACACCTGAGGGAGTGAAATGGGTCGACACACAGGTTAGACGAGCTCATCTGATGTTCTACTGTTTACTTTTTAATATCATAAGACATTCAAATGTATTCATTCATATTTTTGTAATAAATTGACACAGACCATCATGATTAGGAGATATTGTTACAATCTATTAAATACTATCAATACTATGAAATACTGTATTTGTAGTAAATGTTTAAAGTGTATATAAATATTATGGCTTATATTAAAAGTTATTGATTATGCAAGTTGGAGTGTGTGTATGTGAGGTGACCTTCAAGTGTGTGTGTGTGTGTGTGAATTATTGTATGAAAAATGGACAGATGTGTTAAAGTAAAGAAAGTGGAATTAATTTGTTTAAAAAAAGGGGTTGGGAGTTTAATAGTTACACGACTTCTCACTTCTTTTGGAGTGCTAAGGAGTATTTTGACCTTTTTTTTTTTTTTTTTTTGACTATTTTGGATATTGCGTTATTTGATGATTTTTTTTATGTGGTCAAAATAAACTAAACTAAGATGAAGGCACTTATCAAACCGAATCGTCAGTCTTGTCTTTCCTCTATAATAATATAATAATAATAATAATCCTTAATTCATTCATTGAGCAAAATGCTAAACCTGATGGTGAGAGTTTTTCTTGTTATACTATTTTTTTTTTTTACAGTTGATTTAAAATATCATACAGAAATATTAATTCCATTTTAGAAAGTATGAGCATGTTTTGAGCCATGTGGAAAGTGTAAGGGCTATTTTATTGAGCTACAGTTAACTTATGATTGAACCTAATAAAAATAACTGCAGATTAAAGTTATCACACACCAACTAGAATATTGTTTCAGTGTTTAGAGAAACCTGCTCAGTCTACCCACATATGAACCTGGGTAAATGAAATGATTAATGTAGTAAAAACCAGTGTATTTATCAATGTTTTTTCTTTGTCTAGGTGGTGCTGGCTCTTCCATATGACACCCCAGTCCCTGGCTACAGGAATAATATTGTCAACACCATGAGGCTGTGGTCTGCAAAGGCACCATGTGACTTCAACCTCAAAGACTGTGAGTATAGTACAGTTGTTTTTTTTGTTGTTTTTTTTTTTTTTTTTTTTACAGTTGGGTTTTAATGATGGGGATGGGGCATAAACTATTCTGAAGGCTCGGTTATCTTTGTTGGAAAATTCTTCACAAATGTTCTGACTAAAATACTGGTTGGATTCATAAAAATGTCGCTTTCTTGGGAAGATGTCTACAAAGTTGGTTCAGTTTTGAGAAATTTACAGATTTGCTTTTTTTTTTTTTTTTTTTTTAAACAAATTTTTCAATGATTAAACATTCGCCTTACTTCCAATGGTCTGTATTTTGATGGATCATAAAATGGAAATTGTTTAATATGGTAATATAGTTACTATTAAGCACTGAAGTAATATATTGTCACCATATTAAAATAATAGCAGTCAGTTTTTTTTCCAGGTTTTTGGGAGAATACAAACTTGACCCTGACCTTAAGTCACTCTCTTTACATAGACTATTCTCCAAAAAGCCTGATCCTTTTAGCTAAAGATTTAACTGAATTTACCAGAGATGACTAGAATTATCAGGAGATGATTTCAGCCAAAAACTCAATTTTGTCAAAAAATGACATGAGCCATTATTTAAATATAGTGACAATATGGACTTTAATTTAATTAGCTGAGTTATCCTCCAGGGAAAGTACCACCCACAGGACAGTAAAACTTAAACAACCTCACAAATTCAACTTATTGATCTGGGTGAAACATGCCAGTTTTTTTTTTTTTTTTAAATGATGATGAACAAGGTTGTCTCATCACCTAATGGACAATGAGTGTCTCAAACAGCTGTTGTCCCACAGTTAATGTCGGAGGCTACATCCAAGCTGTGCTGGACAGAAACCTGGCTGAGAACATCTCCAGAGTCCTTTACCCCAATGACAATGTAAGAACAACTGACATGTTTGTGTGTTAAGTTTACCATTTAAGTCACTATTATTACACTGACATTTGAGAATACGTCACTACAGGACAAGACACCTGAGAGGTCACATGATCTGACAGAATGTAAACACATTTGTTTTGGATTTCTCTTCTTGTTAGTGGCCAAAACATTGCAGTTTTAATAGGGTTGTACCTTTAGGCCACAGGTGTCAAACTCCAGTCCTCAAGGGCCGGTGTCCTGCATGTTTTAAATATTTCCCTCTTCCATGTGATTCAGTTTAACCCTTTAACTCCTGAGAACTAACAAAGTAACTGGTAACATGAGCAAAGTAAGACACAAATGGTAGAAAAATAAACAAAAACTAATAAATATTTACAAAATGACAAATAATGTGGAAAATTTTGGAGAGAAAAAAAATTACTAAAGAAGAAAACTAGTATTGACATTTGGTCACAGCAATTTAAAAAAAAAAGTGGTGAAATAAAATAATAATAATAATAATAATTAAAAAAAAAACACCTCTTGCTTTTTGGCACCTTTTCCATGCACAAAATAAAGTAAAACTGTTGAATTTTTCTGAATATTTAAACAAAATCATCCATTCTGAATGCATCAGCGCTGACACATAAAGAGTTAATAATCAGCTCCTCATCAAACTGATAATGATGCAATGGCCTCCAGGTGTTAATGGAAGAGGGAAACATCTAAAACATGCAGGACCCCGGCCCTTGAGGACCGCAGTTTGACACCCCTGATTTAGGCCATTCTGTCTCTGCGTGTGTCACACAGTAACGTGATTAAGAGACGGCACTTTTCTCCATTGTCACTTCAGTTCTTTGAAGGGAAGGAGCTGCGTCTGAAGCAGGAGTACTTTGTTGTCGCAGCCACACTGCAAGACATCATCCGCCGATTCAAAGCGTCCAAGTTTGGCTCCACAGAATATGTGCGACTTGACCTTTCGACGCTGCCAGACAAGGTATGATATGAGAAAACATGTTCAAATTTAATGCTACAGATGAACATTGTTATTGTTTTGCACATTAAAGTTATTTCTGACGTGGAGTTTTCATTCAGTGCACACTGAGCTTCACATACATTATTTTACATTAGACTTTCTTAATGATAGACCACTATATTAGTAAGGTTATTTAGATTTTTTTTTCTTGTCAGTATTATCCTATTATCCTGTTTTGTTTTTTTGTTTTTTTTTTTTTAAATAACCCCCTCCCTCTGTCATGATTTACTGACAGGTGAAGTTCACAGCACTTTTGTGTTCTTGGATGTGCTGCTGAATGAACTGGGTGGAAGGAATATTTCAGTTTGACACATGACTAAACATTCTGTGTTGCCATCATTCTTTTTAAGAAAGAACACTGTGCACTTAATTTGAAGAATTAAGTGCGCTGAACACATCTTGGTTAAATTTTGTGAAATATTTTGATATTCCCTGATGAAGGCCATTTGTGCCGAAATGCGTTGGGGTTTTTTTTATATGT
Source organism: Siphamia tubifer (assembly GCA_020466265.1). Lineage (NCBI taxonomy): Eukaryota > Metazoa > Chordata > Actinopteri > Kurtiformes > Apogonidae > Siphamia > Siphamia tubifer. The sequence goes on along the minus strand of CM035800.1, from coordinate 15,559,568 downwards.
TTTTATATGATTTTATAGGTTTTGTTTAACCAAGCCAGTTTAATAAAGGCTTTTTATCTTTCACTTTTAAGAGAGTGCCTTGGAATTTTTCTTTGTTTTATGCTGTTCTCTCCTATCCAATAGAGCACCTCTAATTTTTATTACTTATTTTGAGTCCAGGTAGCGCTCCTTAAGCAAACTTTTTTTGTGAAATATTTGTTACCTTTTCTGTCTTACCTTTTTCTTTTTCCCAGTAGTTTATAATTTTTACTTCAATAAATCTTAACTTTAAAATCATTTTGACACTTATCATTTGATTGGGGGGGGGGGTTCTATCAGTCATCGGCTATAGCTGATGTAAAAAAAAAAACATATGTCATGAGCCCCCAAAAAATCCATATCAGTCACTTGAATACCCAGTGGTCTAGTATAATTTCTAATGTATGGTCTACAGGTGGCCATCCAGCTGAATGACACTCATCCTGCTTTGGCTATTCCTGAGCTGATGAGGATCCTGGTGGACATGGAGAAACTCACCTGGGAGAAGGTACAGCATGTACACCTCCAGTCAGGCTAATTTAAAATGAGGTCATTTCACCTTGAATAGGTCTGTACTTTATTCTCTTCTTTTAATGAAACAAAATGATACATCAGCTCGTTTTTATTAAGATATTCACAGAGTATAAGTGGTTTTGTTGGTTGCTTGCTTAAATATAAATATGACTTGCGTCCAGCATTCGTTCATTGTATAATAGCAGTGTATTTGTAAAAACTCATCAGGCCAAACATTCTACTACTATGATTGTTTGTTTTGTTTTTTTTTTAAATACGCATAAGACACATTGACACATAGACTGAATTTACACAACACAGGAAACTGTTTTAATAGTTGGGACTTCATCACAAAATAATTCTAAATACCAGTAATTATTCATGTCATACATTATTAAAACATAATAATAATTTTATATTTTATATACATACACAATTGAACAGCAAATTATTTCCTTTGAACACTGGATGATCTGAACAAAAAAAAATATCATTTGTTTTTAGGGTTCAGGAATAAAAACTACATGATGAAGATTTAATAAATGACGCCGTAATTACCAAGAAAGATGGGTAAAATTCTGTGCTGATGAATGTTTGTCATGAACCCCTAAAGACATCTTCATTAACTATGTGAAAAGTTTTAACTGTTTTTAAAGTCATTGTTTTTGAGTGAGCACATATTCAGGCCTATACATTTTCTGCCACTGTGTGTCTTCTATTTGTCTTTAAATTTACACTGATTAAAATCCTTGTCCTCCTCAGAGCTGGGACATTGTGGTTCGTACCTGTGCCTACACGAACCATACTGTCCTGCCTGAAGCTCTGGAGCGCTGGCCTGTTGACCTCTTCCAAAACCTCCTTCCACGTCACTTGGAGATCATCTATGAGATCAACCGGAGACACCTGGAGGTAGGATATGATAGGAGTAAAGAATTTAAACATAACTGGTCAAGGCAGATAGATGGGCATCCTCCAGGAATCAGGGTCTGTCTGAAGTTTCTGCCTGTTTAAAAAAGTTTTTCATTATCACTGTTGCCATCATTAGTGTTTCATTCTTGGGGTTCTTTTGAGTTCCTGTAAATTGGACTGGTTTTGACCAGCTCTATATGTTAAGTGTGACTTCTGACATGATTTGGCACTATATAAATAGAATGGGATTTGGTTAACCCATGCCATTAACCCTTTAACTCCTGAGACTTTAACAGTTCCAGTCAAAAATGAATACAATAAGAAACAAAATGGACAATAACAGCCAAAACTGTATAATAAACCAACAAAGTAATATGTAACATGAACAAAATATGACATGAATGGCACAAAAGTGAAGAAAAATTATAAAATACAATATTAAATGTAGAAATATGAAACAAAATACGGAACAAAATTAACAAAAACTAAAATATTTGCAAAATAATAGCTTGGCTAAAATAAACTAAAATGAAGTACATATAAATAAATAATATTGTAATTTGGTTCCAGTAGTTTTAGTTTTTGCTTTTTCTTTTTTCTAAATCAGTTGCTTTTTGACCCTTGTTTATTTTCATATATCAGATCCATGAATGAAACTCTGTAAAATCATAGTAAAACCATCATTTCAGAACGTGTCATCGCTGATGGATCAGGGGTTAAAGGGTTAAGATGAAATAGTCCCTTTAGTCCGAGGGTTATAGCATGGCACACGAGTTGTCACTTCTATGAATAATTCTAAATGCGGCTTTTTGTTAAGTTTATTTTTTTTTGTAAAGGAATATAAATGTATGCATATTAGTGCACTGTTATTGGATGGTTTATTGCACAGTTTATTGGGAGCAGTATGTTGCAGTGGACAAAATTGAGCACTTTCAGAAATGTTACTGTTCTAAGTTAATGATTTTTTTTGTTTATTATTTAAGCTCATTCACTCAACAAATTTATCTACAACTTTTCGACTTACTAGTAGAACTGAATAAGGGCAAAGAAAAGTGACAAACTATACAGAAGCAAGTATTAGGGGGAAAAAAATGCAACAAAATCTTTTTATATGTAGCACAACTGAGGCTAGAAATTGTATACATCTGTACTCGTATAAGATGAAGTCGAAAGTTTTTCATATATGTAATTTATCAAAATGACAATTTCCTATGTAAGCTTATTTTTCTTCATAAGGTCCATTAGAAACAATACTTTTGTCCATTTCCATTTAGGTTCTTTCTCCATATGAGCAAATAAGTTGCACTGTTTTTAATAGATCAATTGGGTATAATTTAGGAAAACGACCACACACATTTCAGCTAAATAAACCTCTGGTAACTGTACTGTCACCCACCAATTTAGTGAAAATGTGATAGTAATTAAAACCTCTTTCTTTCATCAGCGCATCACCAAGCTCTACCCTGGAGATAATGACCGGCTGCGTAGAATGTCTCTGATCGAGGAAGGCAATGTGAAGAAAATCAACATGGCTCACCTGTGTATTGTGGGATCGCATGCTGTGAATGGAGTGGCCCGTATTCACTCAGAAATAATCAAAGATACTGTGTAAGTTGAACCGTCTGTGGTTTTGTAACTGAAGAGCAGACATCCAGATGCAACATTTTTTGTTTATTCTAGTTATTTAAATGGTCAATTTCTGAACAGTACTACTTTTTGTTATCTGACATATTTAGATCTACAGAATTTGCTGCTCATTACTATGATTACACAGTCCTATTCTAGGACAACCCATGCTCAGTTGCAAGAATTTACTAGAAATGGGAAGTAACTAAGTAAAAGTACTTCATTACTGTACTTAAATAGACTTTTTAGGGATCTGTACATGAGTATTTATTTATTTTCTAGCAACTTTTTACTTTTACTCCCTACATTTGTTCATAAATATCTGTAGTTTATACACCTTACATTCTCAGAATAGACTAGTTACTTTTTCAAACTAAACTGTGTGAAAAATAAAGTGGCTTCAAAGGGAAAATCGGTGGAGAGAAATTGTGACTTTCTATATCATAATTGTGACTTTTAGCTCATAATTGTGACTTTTAGCTCATGATTGTGCCTTTTTAGCTCATCAATTCAACTCTTTTTCTCATAATTATGCATTTATTATCTCCTATATATGACTGTATCTCAAAATGTTGACTTTTTATCTGATAATTATGCATTTTTCTAATCTCACATATTAGCATTTTTTCCATAATGCTCATAATGCATTAATAAAAAAAAAAAAAAAATCTGCAAATGTGTGTAGTGAAATACTAAATTTCACTGATTGTGGTTGTTGACCTTCAGGTTCAAAGATTTCTATGAAGTGGATCCTGAGAAGTTTCAGAACAAGACCAATGGCATCACTCCGAGGCGCTGGCTGGTGATGTGCAACCCTGGTCTGGCAGAGGTCATTGCAGAGGTGAGTTTGTCCTTGAAAATACAGAAAAAAACGCAAGTTTTACTAGATAGGACTGTTTTGAAGTACAAATGAACACTTCCCAAACATCACTTAGACAACCAGTCACAATTAAAAATGCAGTGTTTTAATACAAATACATAAATTTTACTGGTATACAAGTAAAATGCTTCTAGAATAAATGACTTTTTACCACATGCAAGTCACTGATAACAAAAATCAAAGTCAAAAATATATTCTGAGATAGTCTTGGGCCAAAATGTGAAATTTGAGAATTAACAAGAGACTGGGTTTAACACAAGATGAATATTTGTCTTAAATCTACTTCAAAATCCTGAATGTTTTGTCATGTTCAGACATTTTATCCAGTGGAGATGTTGTAGACTCGTAAATGTACATAAATATGTGTAATAACGCTATCCTATGAGTAGAAAACATGAGTAAAGCAGTGCTTTTGTTTTCCAATTAATCGTAAAATGCACATCATTTAACACATTGAAGCTCAAGTACATGATTAAAAAAAAAAGTTGAACAGTATTAGTAAATGGTCAAATTGTTCAGAAATCAATGTGTTGTTCAATAACTATTTTCAGTTTTTGTTTTACTTTCTACCACTCATTTACATCCCTCTGGTATTTTATAAATTTGCCCTTCAACAAGATGGTCACATGTCAAGCGAAATCATTCAGAGGCTTGTAACAAATGGTATATTTAAATTTTCAGCTCTGTTATTATAATTGAAAACTAAAATTAACTTCTGGGTGAAATGTCAACCTTTCAATTTGAGCCACATGGTGAAAAACATTTGTACCAAAATTACAAAAACTTTCCCTTTCCTTAATGAAATACTACGTTAATAGTATGTTTCCCTGTAACTATTCTCATGTGCTGTTTATTTCCAGAGGATTGGTGAGGACTACATCCGGGACTTGGACCAGCTCAAGAAGCTTCTCAAATTTGTGAACGATGACGCCTTTATTCGGGATGTTGCTAAAGTCAAACAAGTAAGGGGAAAAAAAAAAACCCCAGACATATCAGTACTTTGCATTCATTTATTTATCCTATTATTCTGTGATGTGATATTTAAGGAGAACAAGATGAAGTTTGCTGCCCATCTTGAAGAGCACTACAACGTGAAGATCAATCCCAACTCCATGTTTGATGTCCAGGTGAAGAGGATCCACGAGTATAAAAGACAGCTGCTCAACTGCCTCCACATCATCACACTGTACAACCGTGGGTGCTGCGCTTTTTTATACCTGGACATTGATTAACAATATATGCTCTGGCCTCCAAATAAATGTGTTTGTTTGTTTAAATAAGGCATCAAGAAGGAACCCAATAAATCATGGACCCCCAGGACAATCATGATCGGAGGAAAAGTGAGTAAATGTTCTCAGATGAAACTACTCCTGACTGACATGTTTTCACACTTATAAGTTGAAGGATTTTCCATGTGGTGACCGCCAGTATTTGAAGTTGTAATTGTATTATCTGCTCTGAAACTTAAGCCATTGAACACATTTTTATGTAAATGTATGGTGGAAGACATGGGGACCATTTGGTTTGTGTTCATTGTTTAAAAAAATAAAATAAAATTACATACTCTTATCAAATGCTGATTATGAATCTGCTTTAGATTTGAGGCTTGTTTTTTTATTTTCTGTCTCCCATCGTGTGTGTCCAGGCGGCTCCAGGTTACCATACTGCCAAGATGATAATCAAGCTGATCACATCGATTGGAGACATTGTTAATAACGACCCTGTGGTGGGAGATCGACTGAAGGTCATCTTCTTGGAGAACTATCGAGTCACACTGGCTGAGAAGGGTAAATATAGATTCTGCTGACGTTCAATAAGCTGCTCATCTACAGTGAGGCGTTCATGACATTACTGTATAAACGGTATATTTGTTAAACCAACATTGTTTGTGTTTATATAGACAAGTGTCAGCCTCATTGTACTGGGTCTCGATGTCTGTCATACAGTGATCCCTGCAGCTGACCTGTCGGAGCAGATCTCCACAGCAGGCACTGAGGCCTCTGGAACAGGGAACATGAAGTTCATGCTGAACGGCGCCCTCACCATCGGTACTATGGATGGTGCTAATGTGGAGATGGCAGAGGAGGCTGGAGAGGAGAACCTCTTTATCTTTGGCATGAGGGTGCCTGATGTGGAGGCTATGGACAAGAAGGGGTGAGATTTTTACATTGACTTAATTTCTGACTAAACTGCATAATTAGTGCATTGTTTTTTTTAATATTGGTTTGGAGAGATTATTGTAATTGGTGTGAGTGTCTGTCTGTCTGTGTGTCTGCAAAGACACATCACTCTATAACTCAATGAATACTTGAGATATCACCATGAATTACATGGGCATATACGTATAGCTAATATTCACCAGATGCAATGATCAATTTGAGCAAAGGGTTGTCATAGAAACTTGAGATTGGCACAAAATAGGGGTGAGATTAGACATTCTTTGAATCCTTTTTTTTTTTTTTTTGCTTGAATCAAATTTAATGTCAGTAACTTTGTGAACATTTTCTGCATTAAAAATCTGTGCCTAGTATCTTTCCATAAATAATTGCAAACAAACCACAAATATTCTGTAACACATTTACTTTTTTCATGATCCACCATGATCTGTATTTGAGTAATGTCAAATTTCTAACAAATTATGCTTGCAGCTGCATAAAAATGTGTCCAAAAGATTAAAGTAAATGGATAAAGTGGATCTACCAACAATTACAACCGACATAAAATCAAATGGTAATCTTGATGGAAAATTAAAGGTAGAAACTGCACTAATGAACAGTCATGAGTACTTTAAAGTGATGCCCAATTGTGATCACATGGTTTTGTTTTCAGCTATGATGCAGCATCCTACTACAATCGTATCCCAGAGCTCAAACAGGCCATGGATCAGATTTCTGGAGGCTTCTTCAGCCCTGAGCAGCATGACCTCTTCAAAGACCTGGTCACCATGCTCATGCACCATGACAGGTTAGAACAGAATACTCACTGTCCACTCATTCAGTTGTACTTCCACAGTCACTTGTATCATCATTACATTACTGTAATATACCTATAAGAGGACTGGCCTTCAACTATGACTTTTTTTTATTGGTAAAATGTTTAACACTTTGTCTTTGCTGTAGGTTCAAGGTGTTTGCAGACTATGAGGCCTACATCAAATGCCAGGACAAAGTCAGTGCACTGTACAAGGTCAGTATAAAAACTGAAGTCCGTGTTGGCTCTGTACATGAAGCTTAATTATGAATGTTGAAGTGGATATATTTGTGAAATCGAATGGTGACTTTGCAGATTACATCTGCCTGAATACACAAAAACAGTCCTTTGTTAGAGCAAGTGTTTTTGTCTGTCTGGGGTTTTTGGTTAAGGACATTAAGTCTAGTCTACATTAGTAGTTGACCGTAATGTTACTCAACACTGGATGCTACATAGATGGTAAATTTAAGGAACCTTGATGTCACCATTGAAATAAGTGACTATATTCCGATAAAAGGGGAGGAGCTACATGAGCTTGAAACGTCAGAACTGAACAATTATGAAACCCTAAATTGTTGTGACTTAACTATAACTCCAGTTGAGTTGTCTGGGTAAATTGCTTTTCTATTAAACAAATTGAAAGTTGGTCTGATTTAACAGGTAAGTGAGCTGTTGTACAGACCTGTCTATCACAGCTCATTAAATGGCAGACTTTAAAGCTGGACTATTAGTCACCTATTACAGGATCTAAAATAAACGAGAGGTTTTTCTGAGGGTTAAATGTTACCGACTTTGAATTTTTGGACAGAAATCCACTATAAGATTATAAGAGTCAGGATTTTTGGAATTTGTTCCATTTTGGAGTGTGTCATTGCTCCTTTGCTAGCTGCTCTGACACATAAGGTTATTATACACCAAAAAAACATGAGTGAAAATGATTCAATTCTCTACTTGCATCCTGAACAAACACAGGGTTGTTGAACACTGAATTATTCTGTATAATGTGGATAAATGCACAGTGAGTACAGCTTTCTTTTATGCTGTATAACATATACTCTGCTTGTCTTTTCCTAACAGAACCCTAAAGAGTGGACCAAGATGGTCATCCGCAATATTGCTGGAAGTGGGAAATTCTCCAGTGACCGCACTATCACCCAATATGCCAGGGAGATCTGGGGCATGGAACCCAATCTGGAGAAGATTGCTGCTCCTGATGATCTAAACTAAACTGCTGTAGCTCACCACGTGATCTGACCACCAGAGAAAACCCCCGTAGCTTTGTGCACTGTGGCATTATTTCTTCAGATTACTCTATAACTCGTATTACTTCTGTTCGTCTGGTAGCATTTATTTGAAGTGGGCTTATTCCCTTTGGGCACCAGCAAAGTATACTTTCACTGTTGGTTGAAAATATATTTAGAGTTAAATTAGCCTTGGTTATAGGTTTTGAGTTGTTTAAACTCTTGATTAAAACTAATGTTTTTCAAACGACAGTGATGCTCTAACCACATTCCCCTTGTAAGAAAATGCAGGAAACCTCAGCACTGTTAACGTACCAAACCTCTGTGTCTTCCATGGTTTAGAGATAAACATGAAAAGGAAAAATATAACCTACAAGCAAGCAGCACTGTGACCAGAAAGTGATGGGATGAAGCCATGTCTCCACAGCAGATTATTATTGTTTCATGTTAAGTTTTTAATTGCAGAGTCCACATTACCTGGTGTTTACTGAATGTATCAATGTGTTTCCTCATTACTCACAGCATGCGCGTGTCTGTCTCATTCTGGTGTTTCCATAAAGTGACCTGTTAGAAGAAAAAAAAAAATGTTGCCTTCTATACCTGAAACCTAAGTGACTGAACATGTGTTTCTTCTGTGTTGTACTAGTATGTGTTAAACATAGTGAGTTGTGGATATCGGCTCAGTTTGTGTACTGTAACTGCTTCAGCAATTGTGTGATGCCTGTCTGACTGCTGTGTCTTTGGAGACTGTCCGCAACACTGAACCTAATATTTTCACAGTTTATTTTGTATTCAATAAATAACACTCCATTGCAAGAATTTATGCTTCTGTGTTTTTTACTTATTTACACATGACTTTCATGTGGTTTGCTTTTTTTTTCTCTCTCTCTCGTTTTCACTATATTTAACTGGCAACAGGATTTTTTTTTTTGTGGTTATGAATGTACATGTTCAGATGACTAACACTGGGAGCAGATTTTAAAGGTCTAGAAAACTGTTTGCTTGGGAAAATGTGCAGCATTTCCATAATGTAGGCAGGAAAACAAAGGCTACTCAGTCCAAACATTTTGGGAATAGTTGGCCTGCAACTGACAGTTTTTGACACATTGGGGATTAAAGCCCTATCAACTCCTCTGTGGGTCATCAGTGCCCCCTGGTGGTCAATTAGACTAATATGCCCACAGTCATTTTGCCTGCTTTGACATTATTTGTATATAATTTGGATTATCATTAAAATATATAACAATAAGTTGGTGGAAAAGGTTAAAACACACCAGGACACTAAATGAAAAACTATAATTGTGAGGGGTGCTTTCAAGTTTGACAGAAGTTATTTGACAGAGATGCTCAGGTTCATAGTTCACGTAAAGTAAATCACTGCGCATGCGTTCTTTATCATGGTGGCACCAGTGGATGTGTCAGCCGGGGAAGTTGTACCTTAATAGTAAAGTTTTAGTGAAAGGAATGGGTTACAAAGTCTGAAATCTTTTAATTTCAAAGAGCGAAGGATTGTCTCATGGTCTAAAAGAAGAGGAATCATGACAGCTAACGAGGACCAAGAGGTAAGGTTGTGAATAAGGATGAAACAGGCACAGGCTATTAGCTATTAGCAGCTAAAAGCTAACTACTCGGGACTAGCATGATTGCTATAAATTTGTTTAGTCACATTTAATAGATTTTCTGCCCGATAGACAACAAAAACGCCAACGCGTCAACGTGTAAGTAGCTTGTCATAGATCTTATTAGCTGACACAACAGTGGTTGTAACGTACATGCTGGTATAACTGCTTAAAGTCTTCAAAACGTGCTATTCGTTATGGATTAGCATTAACAGCAGTATAGCACTATATTACATGATTTCACTGAACAGTAAGGGGAAAGAAGTATGTAGTAACTAAATTGCAGTTATTCAGAAATGATTGAAATATGTTTGCTCATTTGAAATTTGGTGGAGTACAAAGTTATATAAAATAAGACAAATCAATTAATGTTCAAGTACCACAGAGTTGTAAATGTATGAAATGCAGCTACAGAGATAATTGTAGGTTAGAGCAAACAGTTGGAAAATGCTTCACTTTTCTCTAACACAGGCTGTTTCAAAGACTATACATCGTCTAAAAATGTCTGTTGCACTGTCTTTTAGAATGACACAAACATCTGAATTTCATCAAAAACCTGTGCATGACCGATGTGGAGTTATTCATTATCTGAGTAAAACAAGACTTAAGATGTTGATCAGCTAAAGTGTATTATTATTATTATTATTATTATTATTATTACAGTTAAAGTTAAATTTCCCATTTCTGGTCATACATTGTGGTATGTCATAATAAGAGGTTATTTGAATAAAAGTAGGTCTATTCCACCTCTGTCTGTGGTAATTTGTCAGCTTTGTGGCATTGTGGAAATAACCTCTTTATACTATTTATTTATTCACACATATCTTGTCTGGCATTCGGAATTTGTAACAGTATTACATTTATTTGGCATGCACATATCTTAACTAAAACTATTGAATTGCACCACTGCTTTTAGTTCACTATCTGCTTTAATCCTGTTTCCACAGATGGAGCTGGAGGCTCTGCGCTCAATCTATGAAGGGGATGAATGCTTTAAGGAAATCAGTCCAGTTTCCTTTCAATTTAGGGTGCGTACCAAAGTTTTAACTGTTAAAGTTACATTGCATAACTTTTTTTTTCTCCAAAATCAGTCAACTTTACTTTAATACAACAGATAGGAGACCTTGAGGACTCCAAAGCATTCATGTTGGATGCTACATGGCCTGAGACCTACCCAGAGACAGCCCCACAAATCTCCCTTGATGCCTTTTTTAACAACAGAATGTAAGTTAATAAACCATATTTCACTCCAGTCATCAATATTTCATGTTTAAACTAGTGATTCCTGCATGTATGCTGTTTGTAACCTCACACTAACTTTAAGCAACTCTTGGTAAAGTTATGGATTTTTAGTATGTTTAATATAGAATTGTTAGTGAGTTTACAGTGTTTTTTCCCTCATCATTTATAGATCTTCAGAGACTAAGCAGCAAATACTGTCAAAAATGGAGGAACAGGTGGAAGCAAATCTGGGTACAGCAATGATGTATACGCTGTTTGAGTGGGCCAAAGAGAACCAGGAAACGCTCATGGAGAACCACAGGCCTGTAGTGACTGCTGTGGTCAGTAGGTTTCACTGTTACATGTTAGTGTTACGCTAAGGTAGAATTCTGACTGACTTTCAGATACAAAGAAAAAGATAAATTGGAGTTATTTCTTGTTTCAGACACTGACATCCAGCAGTGATGTAACTAACACCTCAACAGCCAAGAAGAAAGAGAAGAAGGAGCAGTTAACTAAAGCTCAGAAGAGGAGGATGATCAGCAGAACAGGTATGTCATAGATCCTGTCTACACCAAGTTAAAGATATTTGTTGGATTTTTAATTTTTTTTCTGAGAGTTGTTTTGTCATTGTCATTTTCTACAACATTGATACACAGGTAAAACCCATGGAGTTGGATCAATGACAGTGAATGGAGATGCTTAATTCATTAATTTGGAGACATGGATGATTATAGATTTGCTGAAAAAGTACTTTTTTTCCCCTTAGGGTTTTTCTATTTTTGACATAATAACCTTCAAATGTAATCTCATTATGATTATTAAAGTACATGATCTGTAAATTAAATATAGAAAAATACCAGACTTTCACTGAAAATATGCAAAATATAGATAATTTCATATATAGTGAAAAATCACTGAAAGAAAGTTAAATATGGAGAAAGATTCATTTGGGAAGTTTTACAAAAGATGCACTGGATCTATGTTCAAACTAAACTTGCTCCAGAGGCTACGTGTCATATCATTCATCCATTTAACTGCCATGATGCAGTCAATTAATGACAAGCTGTGCTAATATCTGGATATAGTTCAATACATAATATCTGGTGCATAATAGAATGGATGTGATTTTCAGATAACAAGGGGGAGCTACCAAGAGGATGGAACTGGGTCGACGTTATTAAAGTGGGTACAGTTTAATTTTTCTCCACAAGATGGTGCAAGTAACTACATATTTGAGGTGGCTTGTGCTTTATTATTAATTAACCTCTGTTTTTATTCTTCTTTCATCTCTACTTTCAGCATGTAAGTAATCTTAACTCATTACTTATGTGTTTTGTTTTTTGTAGTTTTTCACACAAAGTAGTGTTTTACATTTGTGCTGTTTTTTTTTTGTATTTTTATAGCTGAGTAGAACTGGAGGAAAAGAGGAGGATTAAACCCTGAACTGGTGCTGCTTCGTACTAGGAAAAACAAAGCGCAGTGAAATGTGAACTCACTGCAGCCTGTTGCTGCTGCTGTCCCGATGCCTTCACATCCAACCTTGCTGACATTCACTTGTAGATGGCTGCTTCCACCCTGAGAGCCAAAGCTGACTGGAGAACGGTGGAGTCAGCCATCAGACCGCACCCACACGCTTCAGCCAAACAGAGACTGAGAGCTGAGAGTCTGTAAGAATCAGTAGAACTGTTTGTGTTTTTGTGTTGTGGTGTTCCTAGTGTGCAACTGGACCAACATTCCAGCCAGGTTGTGTCCAGTTAATACATAAATATTCTGCTCTGTCATCCATTAGGGTGGAGGGGCTTAACCTAATTGCAATCACTGCCATGTTTGATTCTCTCATTTTAAGTCTAGTGGCCAGAAACGGTTGGATTATGGGTAAAAATGTATTGTGTGTGCAAATTTTTAACACACAATGTTTCTCCTGTTACCTTTTTCTTACTTTGATGTAAGATGTTTCTCCAGAAGAATAAAAATTTTTTATATATAAGTAAAATAAAATTTGGTCTACATGTGTGTGTTTGAGCATGAGATGAGTTTCACAACTGTAGGCCAAGAGGAAGAACTGGCCTCAAAACCGTTGTAGAAATGGTAAGACGTCCTTATTAATACCTGCTACAACCCAATAAAACATCCACTGTCTGCTAAAAACATTTATTATAAAGTGTTCATTCGCTAATACATTCAATATATGCAAATAATTGTTGTAAAATACAGTTTGTCATCAGATATGACCGATTTGGATGTTCAGAGGCTCCATAGTGTACATGGAAACACTCATCTACAACAATGATTCACCAATAAAACCAGTGGGATTTAATCAATGACAGTGGGTGGAGGCACTTAGCTTATATTTATTATGTATATTTTACTCTGAAAGTTTTAATACATAATATAATAGCTATGCATCACTCATGAAAGCTTAATGAAAAATGCATTTGGTAACTGCCACAAATGTCACATTGGGTCCTTACGGTTAAAAAGGAAAATTAATTTTTGTTACAATTCAATATAATTTGACATTGTCGGTCTGCAGTTAACTTTTTGTACAGGTACATTAGTCCAAATTCTTTTTTTCATTGCCATTTTATAAGTCATTTAGATGAAGAGCTTTCCTCAGCTGATTTATTTGCAAAAAATGCTTTGAAAGACTGTTGCTACAACAAATATAAAAACCCCCAATATATATATTAAAGTAGTAGAAACGTCCAAAAACATCAAATATATACATTTTGTGAATACCTGAAGCCTACTGCCTACTTGAAGATCATAATCTGTATAAATCTATATTTAATTTATAAATTAACAAACAACGTTATGCAACATTTTTCTGTTAAACAATATCAGGTAAGTGATGAATACTAAAGTTTTTATTGTGCCTTTTAAACGCAGAATTTATTGCATTTTCACGGTGTGACATTCGTTCTTGATCAAGTGAAATTTCTAAGTACTTCCGCTTTTGAACTTTTCAGTTTATCTAATATATGTATGAATTTCTAATGTATCACTGTAGGATAATCTATCTATGCGCATCTACCATTGTCATTATACTGATATTAAAATGTTGTATTTGACATAATTAAATTTATAGTTTCTCTTTTGCTAGTCAATTGGCAAAGATTTCTTTTTAACGTCTTTACAGTAAATAAAAAATTAAAATCAAGAACTTTTATTGTGAAAGTCTGAGCCGGACGTTACATTTCTTGTTTTCTTGACATGACCAACATCTCACTTCACTGCGGTTTGAAAATGTGGACTAACTATAGAAATGAGCTTTTCCCCCCAAAGAAGAAAAAAGTAAGAGTTCTACTATGTCACTCTTTATTTTTATCGATAATTTACGTTTGTTTTGTGTTGTTCTGACTGGTTAATTTGTGTTCCTCGTGACATAATTTCTATTTATTTAAAGCTAGCCTTCAAATTAAAATGTTAAACATCTGACAATAGCTAGTCCTGGATGTAATTCAAGATATGCACATGCATGGTAAAGAACTAATAGCATTATACTGTTAAATATGACATCTTGATTAGCCATGACAATATAATCAAATGTAAAATATTTAAGGTTTATGAGTTTACTAAGAAGAAACTACCGAAAATGGTCAATGGTATAATGTTGGGGGTAATGACAAATAACTTAAAACTCAAATCAGTGTATTTTACTATAACATACACTGTATTTGTTTAGTTTATGTCTTTTGGGATTTTGTTGTTGTGTACCTGAGAAATGTCACATGAATGTAAAGTAATGATGAGTATTGCACCATATATAGAATGGCATTATCCCTTAAATAATTATGAAGACAATCCAGGGTTTTTAGTTAAGATAAAATGGTTTTAAAAGTAAAATCATGCCAAACTGGACTGGAATTTTTTATTTTTTTTCATTATTTGTGCACAGCTTTTACAGTACTCTATACTCTCACTACAGTGAATCTAAGCAGTAATGACACAAACATATGATCATGATGTCAGTGACCCTATTATAGATACCCAAAGATTTTCTCAAAAACATTTATTAAAAAAACTGATAAAACACACTGTACTTTTAATCAGCAACAGCAACTTTTATGTACTTTTAGTTAGATACTTGTTTCACATCAGCTTTATTTAGTGAACGACCGATATGGATTTCTTGGTACTAATACCAATATGATATAGATTTTTTTTTTTTAAATTAACAAAGTTAACATATATCTTAACCAGGCTGCCGATAATTCTAAGATGATATTTGGATTTTTCTCCCCTTTTATTAAATAACACATGTCAGAAAATCTTGTTTACTTATGATTAGAAAATAAAAAATTGTGACAGTTAACCTAATAAATATTACTTCACCAAAAAAATATTTTTTCTCTCAGTGTGGACAACAGTATCTCCAAGAACATGGAGGTGCTGTCAACTTCCCATCTCAGTAAATCATGGCAGAGAAAAGGAGGATATCGGCCAACGTAACAGGCCGATACTGATACAAGACAAACACATAAATATCGATGATCATTAGTTTTATTTGTCTACTCTCTTACATCATAGTGACTGTTTTTACTTTTCATACTTTAACTATATTTTTGTCCCAATACTTACGATCTAAATAAAGTTCTGATTATAGCTCTTTTAGTCACACTGGAGAATTTCCACCCTAATGATCTTGAATCCCATCTTTTTTCCTAAATTGTACATAAGGTTGATGGAAGTTTTTTTCTAGTCTTTGTGTTTTAATTAAATATTGTTGTTTCACAGGAGGATAAAGTGTCTGTATCATTTCCAGTGATAAGCAAAGGTCCAGTTTCACTTTGTCAGGTGATAAATGCATATTTGTGTGGATTGGCAGTGAATATTTTCAGACATTCATAATATACTGAGCATAGATTGCTGTGATTCTCTGGCTTTTAGTTTTTATTGTGTTTTACAGAAACCAACCACAACATTGAACAAAGACACAACAGCTCCCATCACAGTGAGTTCTATGGGTTATAAAACTGAAGCTTTATGTGTGTAGAGTATTAGATGGCCTCTTTTCATTCATTACTGAAACAGTTCTAAACATAACTGAATTACACAACTTTTGTTTTAGGATCAACCGCAGCCAACAGAGAAAACCCCACATTTCCCTTTCATAGACAACAGACTAACAGCTGTAATCCACCAAAGCCAGTTTATGAAGGTACGACTTTTACACACACTAATTTTTTTTTTTTTTTTTTTTTTTTTTTATAAAACATCCATTAATTTGAATTACTTGGTTTTCATAGAGCAAAAGAACTAAATAAGGTGAACCTAATGTTTTACTTTATTCATTCATTAATTCAGTTTGTTTCACTTGTATTAAAGTCCTCTGATGAATAGTAGATTCTGACAAATATGATAGATATGGCTGAACATATATAGACAATCAATCTTATCTTATCTTATCTTATCTTATCTTATCTTATCTTATCTTATCTTATCTTATCTTATCTTATCTTATCTTATCTTATCTTATCTTATATTATCTTATCTTTGTATAGTCTTTTTATTCTTCATTATGTTTAAATGAGCATGAATTCATCGTTAAACTACCACTACCATTGATGTAATGATGTTTTTGAATGTTACCAACATTTCCCACCTTCACTGAAATAGTGTTCTTCACACTTTCAACAGGTCAAAGCAGTCAGTCCCTTATTTGATCTACACAAACATGAAAAAACACCTGAAGATTCACCTGAGTTACTCAGAAGCATGGAGGCTCTTGGGGAAAACAGCGATGAGGAAAAAGAAGAAATAGAGGGGAAAGACAAATATGCCGAAAACCGGACGTGTTTTTCTAATATGTCCGACACAGATGATGTGGAGAAAACAATGGGTGTCAAAAACCTGACAATGATAAGCAACTTGAGTGACTTAATTACCGAGGAGAACCAAGAGGAAGAGGAACCACCGCTATTTCTAGAAAATAAGAGGTTCATGGTCTATATATGTGGAGGATATAAAGGTTAGAGACTAGTCATTTCAGTTTTCATCACAGTATTTAACACAGTGGATGCTTTTATACTACATTACCAGTTAAAAGCATGATATTTAGTTTTTTAAATAGATTTATGCCTTTTAAAATATTTAGTTGTACTCAACTTTTGCCAAATTTAATATAACAATAGCTTTGCAACACATATAAGGTTAAAATTCAAGCTTGATGGACTATTAGAGTCCAAATACACGAATAAATGAACCAAAGACTAATGAAAGTGGGTTTTAATTATACGTTTCATATCACAAAATAGTACATTATTTGTAAAATTAATATGTTATCAAAAATGGCCACTTAATGTGTATTTATATTTATCTTTTTGCTGAAATAATGTAGGGAAAGTTATTATTTTTTACATTCTAATATTTCATTTCTGTTATTTGAAGTCAGTTGAGGTTTTTTTAATGATTAGAGTGAAGTGAGTTTCCCAACAGATAAATCCCAAGACCTACACTTTTAAGGGAGGAAAAATTATGATGCAAATTGAATGATTTAAATAGAATTTGTGACCAGTTGCTTCGCAAATAAATATCTCTTCTCTCAAAATAAGAGAAAAAAATTGTGTGTTATTTTGCTCTCCAGATAGAAAGTGAAAACCCCCCCCCATTTTTATTTTAAGTCATTTGCTTTTAATTCAGTAAATTGAAGAGGAAATAACGCTTGAGAACATTACACATTAAATTAGACAGGCTTTATTGTCAATCAGATATGTACATACTTAATATTGAATGAAATTGCATTGCAGTTGGCTCAACACAGGTAAAAAAATATGTAGAATATGCAAAATAAATAACAAAAAATATGGTATTCTGTACAATACTAGTATGTGTAATCTCAGATTAAAATCTCTACAGTGTAGAATTGTGTTGTATTGTGTTTCAGACTCAGTTGAAGAAAGGGCTGCACTCATGGAGAATGTGTATCCTCTGCTGTATCTGTACTGTAAGCAGAGAGGCTACGACTTCAGCATGGTTGACCTGCGCTGTGGCATTAGAAACCCTCTGTCTGAACACCACGACACTGTCCAGCTCCATGTAGAGAGTCTCCAGCGATGTCAGAGAACACAGGGTCCAAACTTCTTTGTAAGATTTTTTTTTTTTTGTATCATTATTATGTGATATCACAAAATGCAAATCTTCAACAAACACTTAATGTGTGATTCTGTGTTTTGATCAGTTGTTCGTTGGACAAAAACATGAAGTCCAAAGCATTCCCTCTCGTCTCTCCAAGAAGACTTTTGATGCCATCCTGACAGTTTTGGAGACAAAGTGGATCCAGATGTCCAAGGGGAAACTAGTGGATGAGTTCTCTGAATCAGGGTCTCAGTCTAGTGTCACCACAGAGAGCAGCACTGGCAGCTTTGTTCATGAATCCATTTATGGAAACTATCTGAATTTTGGAGATGACGTTACGAGTTCAGGACTGTTGAGCCAGGGATCCTTCAGCTCAGGGTCAGATTCAGAGGAGGCCAGACACAGTCCTGTGGGAGTGAGGAGTCTGGAGGATGTGGAAAAAGACCAGACGTTACTCCAAATGTGGTATAAGCTCGATGAAAATTGTGTTCCACCAATCTACCGCTTGCTTCCCATCAGGTAAAATTTCTTTATTTATATTCCCTTGTAAGATCTTCAAAGTTTTGCAGCTTGTTGAACACGGTGAATGATGAACACACACACACACACACACACACACACACACACACTGACTAAACAACTACCACCCCCAGTGTACTGTAAAGGACAGTGCAATACTTACCCTACCACAACTCATGCACCTTGTCTGTTTTTTGTTCTTAATCTTAATCTCTAATGTACACTGTGTGCACAATTATGAGGCAAGTTGTATTTTTGAGAGTTAATTGTGTTATATAACAACTGCAGAGCACGCAGGACACTGTGCTGTAGTACTGCATACTGTATATGTTACATATAATGCAAATATAAAAGTCAATGCATACAAACCTGTTTGTTATCGTTTCATTCCTTCACTCAATGAGAAAGAGAAACAATAAGGAATTAGATGTGATAAGCAAAATTGATAATGAAATCACAATTGTTCAATTCTTATCAGTTCCCATTAATACCCATCCCTAATTGCCGGTAGGTTTTTGTTGTGGAACATAGTGGTTCTGCTGGTCAGTGTGTTCCTGGTCTTCATTATTTTTAAATCTCTTTCTGTTAATTTTTGCTTCTTCTTTTTACATATTTTGTGACATTGTTGACATTTATAAAACATGATAACCTCTTGGTCATGCTTCAATAGTCTGGCTTTTTCAAGGTAGTATCATTTATCTGAAGGGAATTCTACAATTTTTGACTTTTCACTGTTAGTTTAATCCTTTTTTTTTAATCTATTCTAAAGGAAAGAAGCTGCCTAATAATTTTGCACATGGCGTTAACATTTAAGGCCATACTTTCCCCAATTATACAAATATATGTCACTTAATAATGAGTATTTCCAACAAGAAATGCATTTATACAGTTTGGAGTTGGAAAACTACCATAAATAAGATAATATGGTGAAATTACTCATTTACCTAATAATTACACACACACTGTATATTTAATATTTTATGATGTGGCTACACTTGTGAGTATTATGTGCGATATTTTTTTTATATATTTAGCTAAACAGAACGGTGCTGCTGAATGTATTTTATCATTCCTATGACAGAGACAATAAAGATCTGTCTATTCTATTCTATAGACTTTCATTTCTATCTCCTATGGGCCGTTGTCAGCTGATTTCAAACTTGAAAATTATAGAATGTGTGGGTAAGCATAGGATAGAATTGATCATCTGATAATAATCCAATTAACACAGTAAGGATGGATCAGCCACTGGGAATCATTGTCATTAACTGAAGTGTTTTTTATTTGTGGTGATTTTTTTCAGCTTTCACCTTCCTGGTATATTGAGTGTGGATAGACAGGACAGGAAAAAGGCCAGGAAAGATTGGAGAGATACGTGTCAGAGACTGTGTCGAGTTTTACAACACAGCTCTGTGGAAGCTCTGGGACAGGAGGAGGCGTCTATATTACGAAGAACAGGTTTGTAGGAAAATTATTCTACAGGTGTACAGCTCACAATTAACAGACTTGAGAGATTGCTTCTGATGATAAAAACAAAAATAACATTCAGCAAAATGTAAGGATTTTTTTTGTCCCATCATGTGTTTTTACTTTGCA
The DNA here is from genome assembly GCA_020466265.1 of Siphamia tubifer. Lineage (NCBI taxonomy): Eukaryota > Metazoa > Chordata > Actinopteri > Kurtiformes > Apogonidae > Siphamia > Siphamia tubifer. The sequence goes on along the minus strand of CM035800.1, from coordinate 15,539,376 downwards.
AGTTTCATAACCTAAAGAATACACCCCTTCCCTGATGTTAGCAATGAATTTATTTTTTTAAAACACAATTTTTCTACATTTTTACACACACACACACACACACACACACACACACCACCTCTGAGTTGTTATGATAATGAGATGTCAGGTCTTGATTCTAAAAATTTGACAAATGAATTCCATACCATGTGTTTCTTTTTTAATTCTTTTTTAAGTCTTTCAATAGCTATGTAGAATGAGGGTTCTGCAATCCATGAATTCAACAATGAGCAATTAACACTTTTCCAGTGTCTAGCTATAAGATGCTTCCACATGTATTTAGACAGAGGTTCACCAGCCCACATGCATGAGTATTTAGTGCTAAAATTTCTGGAATAAGACATAGAACACAGACCCTCGTTAACACGTTATCACAGACTTGATAATGAACACTATGTGTCAGTGTGATCATTTCTGTCTCTCTGGTTAGTTCTGGACTGGGAGGTAGAGATAGGTCTGCAGCCTGTAGCTCACGCTCCACCAGAGGATCACTGTCACTGTTACAAGAGAGTCATCCCAGACCTTTACTACAACCTGAAGAACAAACACGCTAGCCACTACGTTGACCTGCTCAAAGGAGAAGCTAAGCTGGATCCAGTCCTGAAAACAGCGCAGCAGCGTTTCATGGACAGGATCCATAAAAAGGTCAGCGTAGTGTTGATTCACTCATGTTAAGTCTCATTAGAAACAGACAAAGATGAAAGGCTACTCCCAGTGTTAGTATAATTTATATTATATGTAGTATATGTTGTATTATATTATATGCAGAATATGTGAGTTTGTATACAGTACTGTGCAGATTTGTTGACTTAAATCCTGGCCAAGGGAAAGTGAACATCAGGGTTAGTTTCTTTTTTTCAGCATGCAGAGTATACAGTAAATAATAGAACAAGTGGCATCAATCCAACTGATGCCATCATGTCTATTCAGGTGTTGATGTCTGCATATCAATTGCCTTTATATATATATATATATATATATATATATATATATATATATATATATATATATATATATATATATATATATATATATATATATATATATATATATATATATATATATATATATATATATATATATAAGTTAATTTAAACAAAATCGATGTCTTATAAATGTGACATTCTGACAAAAAAAAGATTTAAAAAATGAATTTTAAATCCTGACTTTGACCTACTCTTCCCAAAATGTAATGGGATCTATTCTGGGGATCATTTCTAATGTGTAAACCCAAATTGGTATGAATTCAACCAATAGTTTTTCTACTAGAGTGTTAATAAACAAACAAAGAAACTGAATAAAAAACAATACCCCTTGGGGGCTGGCTATTAAAGTAAAATAGAATAAAATAAACAAGCAAGGTAGAGTTATAATGAATTATTTTAAGCTGTTTTATATATGCAGGATTTCTTTGGGTTTCAACTATGCTGAGGTGAATTTCAACCTTTTCAGAAGATCTTAACAATAGATAGGATTTCATGTTTAGTTGAAGCTCCATGTGCAAAAAAATGGTCAAATTAAGAAGTTTGGCATCACATTAGTCAAAAAAACCATAAAGTTGCTGGTAGACACCTATTGCCATCCACTAATGTTGTATATTAACATCAGGACTGTCACTAAATCATATGTACATTGCATAAAAGGTATAAAATATCTCAAATGAAATTCTCATACTGGAATTTACACATTGCTGTGTTTGTGTTTTACTTGGTAAAAGCTGCGTCACACCAACATCTATGAGCGTAGTGTCTCCTGGGGACAGAATGGCTTGGATCCCAAAAACAACCGATCGCACCAGTTCTACACCGAACGCATCTGCTCTCATGTTCAACGAACTGTTATCAGCTCTTTGAACAGGTACCATACAAAGAGACATTCAACATCATTATTTAACATCATTAATGTCAATCTGTTAATCCTTTCTGTGTCCGGGCCGGGTGAGGTTTCCCATGTTGAGTCAAATTAAGCTGCTGGCTCCATTGCTGGTGGTGCCCTTCCATCAATTCCTTTAAGTTTCAGCTTTGCAACCATACTACTTTGGTTACCTAGATCCTTTTTTGTCGTTCCCAAAGTACGAACTGAACTTGGCAAGAAAGCGTTTAGGTTCTCAGCACCTTATGCTTGGAAAAAATTACAATCAAAACCTTAAGTTAAAGACCTTGTTACATTGAATAACTTTAAAGCTACCGTGAAACAATTGCAGTCTATCTTGTCTATATGCACGTATTATGTGAGCAAGTTTTAATGCTGTAAATTTAATGTTTTATGTGCTACTTTTTAAATAAAAAAAAAAAAAAATCTTTGATCTCAATGGGACTATACCTGGTTAAATAAAGGTTAATCTAATTATTCTACTGACATGATGTTTTGATTTTTTATCCCTCAGAATCGTAAAGATCCCCAAAATCGAAGGCACCTTTGACGTGGTGAAGAGAGAAACTGTCAGAGCTCAGATACATGAAGAGATTCAGCGTCACACTGACCATGGACATCAGCTGTGAGTGCATCACAGATTATTATAGATTCAATAAGTCATCAGTTACAAGTCATTTTTAATTCAGGCTTTCAGCATGGTTTTAAATTTCAGTTTAGTTAATTTTATCATCAGGATTATGGATCACTTTGAAATGTTTGTATTTGTGTTAGTTAAAGCTGCACTAGCTGAAATCATCTTACATTTAAAGCTGGTTTCACCTCAGTTTTCACCTTTGGTTTCACTTGTACTTTTTATTCTACATTTCCTTGTGCCTTGGATAATAACAATAAAGATTTTGGATTCTTTGAAAAGGATGACCTAATTTTGTTTTAACGTCACTAAAGAAACTGATACTGATTGGTAATTAATAATTATAAGGAAAAGTCACACTTTAAACCACCCTAACTGCCTGAAAAAAAACTGTAATAATAAGTTCAAACTGAGCCAGTTATTGATAACACGTAATGAGTAGATCACATTACTTGGTTTACAATTTGCTGGAGTGTAATTATGGAATTTATGCAAAAAATTGTGCAGCTTTAATTTTAGTTTTGTTCTTAATCGGAATAATAATGGCTCCCGACTTAATAAATTAGTCATTTCGAGTCATTTTTGCTGTTTTCTTGTAGGTGGAATAAATGCACATTGAGACGGGCTTTCCTAGATGAAGTCAGGAAAACAGTGGAGCAGTCGTCCTGCAGACCTGTCCTCCTACTGGGACCACCAGGCTGGGGGAAAAGCACCATCATGGCTGCAGTAGCTGAGCTGGCACCCACATGGATACCAGGGTGAGGTCACGGGTGGATGGTTATCGCTATTATCAGTAGCATATTGTTGGAATGAGCAAAAAGACAGAAATTATGTGAATGACAAGTGATAGTTAATGGAATATGCATGGAGAACTTGTTCTTTTACTTCTTCACAGTAATATGATCCAGGCAGGGAGTGTTGTAAATTTAATGTACCGTAATGTAATTTATGTAATATTGTAATTTTCTGGAAGAATTAAATTACACCAGAAACGTGCACATATACTAAACACATTTTTATTTAATCAGAACAGGATCTGATACTACATCACAAAACTTCCCTCTGTAAAAACTTAAATTACATTTTATAGACATTACAGTTTAAGATCCTGCTCAAATGTTCCTATTCTATTAGTCCTTAACTAACATTGTTTTTCATTCAATTCCAACAAAGAAACTAACATCTGCCTCTCTCTGCTTTTAGGATGCTTCAAATCACCATTATTTAATAAGACAGCATTAAATAATAGTACATAAAATCTAAACAAAAAAGAAAAGCAAAAATGAACCTATACCATATTAGCATTTGAATAAATACCTAAAAAATCAACACATAACTTTTTAATATCAATACAGTATTGTGAAATTAAATACCACGATATATTACAGAACTGCTATTTTCTTACATCCCTAGCGCTGACAGTCATGTTTGGCTCATCTACAACAGCACCCTGAAAAGTAGATCTGAATGGCCTCCCCTTTTTCCTTCAGAGACGTAAAGGTGTTTGTCCACTTCATTGGTTTGACCGGAGAGAGCAGAAATATTCGTCTAGTCCTGCAGAAGCTGTGCGTTGAGCTGGTTGAAGCCTACTGTCCACAAACACAGCTGTCAGAGGTGCTTATTCATGCCCTAAAAATAAGGAACTATAGAAGAATGTTGAAGGAATTGTATGTCAAGTATGTGTTTTAATTACAGTAATAATGACTAGTATGTGTCCTCATTACAGATACAGACTTACAGGGTTTCACCCAGACGTCTTGCTAAGCCTGGTGGTAGAGCTGCTAGTGGAGCCCATCAGTGGCTTACCATGTTTTTGTAACAAAAAAAAAAAAAAAAAAATGATTAAAAGTTGACAAGAAATATTAAGTTATATCCATTATGTTTTATAGTACAACATTTATTAACAATACTTGCACCTTAAATGTTCTTACACATATACTTACACATAAATACACCTTATTTGCATTTTATTATGAATAAATAAATAAATGTCAATGACAAAATCCACAAAGTGAGATAAGTAGAATAAAGATTTGACATATTCTGGCTTGATTTTGATTTCTTTGATAGAAAATAAGGAAGACTAAAGGGTACGTTTCAACTTTATTTATATAACTTTATTTGTAAATCTAGATCCAGAGCCAGGGTAGACTCTGCTATTACATTATTAACATTTAAGTTAACATTATGGTTAGTGTCACTAGTTGTAACGTGTATAAATTTCTTTAAAATAAATAAATAGTGACACTTGGGGGGGCTAGGAAGGCCTGGTGGTCCGCTAGGTCTATAATGTACTGGGGGGAACACTGGACTTATGTCAGATCTAATGTTAAATTGAGCCATAGTTCGCTTGTCCTCCTCAGGGTCTTCCTCAGCTGGTCAATGAGTTCTACTCTCTGCTGGGTTATGTGGGAGCAGAGAGACCCCTGGTGGTCCTACTGGATGGGTTGGACGAGCTGTCAGAGGAACATGGCTCAGATCTGTCCTGGATCTCAACCCCTCTTCCCTCAAATGTGTACATCATTCTTTCCACCAACACTGACTCCACCTGCACTCAAACTCTGGAGGTCAGTGCAGATAAACTGCATTAGTTAAAACCTGAGTGGAGCTGCACTGGAAAATTAAGAAGAAAAAAAATCTAAATCTTCCCAAATGTACTTTTCTCATTTCTTGTCAAAATATCTCATCACACTTAAAATAAGACATAATCACCTAAAGACTAACTTTTCAGTGAGGTATAAGAACTTATTTTTAGACAATAGATCTTGAATATCTTATTTCAAGAGATTTTCCAAGATAATTTTCAGTAGTTCCATTCCATGTGCATCTTTGTCCACAACGGTGACCAGAGGTTTTTTTTGTATTTTTTGTTCAGGGACGTTTCAACAATGCATAAGGAACTCAGTATACTAAGTATGAGACCTCCAATAAGCAATGTTTTTATGAATCATTTATAATAGCATTAGTTCTTCGTTAGTTCTCACAGGTCTGTACTCATAAAACAAACAGATAAGAAACAAAAACTAATCTGTTCCTTGAAACAAAACTAAAGATACTCTTGTTAAAACTAGCAAACACTCAAAAGCTACTACTTTCAGCTAGGTTAATGAAAAAACAAAAAAAACTATATAACAATCATATGATCATTTATACTGGTGTTTTTTTTTAGGAAATAGAGCAATGTACGGTTGACCAGGCTTTTATGAGAATGTTTATTATTATTCTCTGTTAAACTTCTCTGTTAAACATAAACTGCAGAGTGCTATGACCCTGTTACAAAATCTAAATGACCTCCACACTCTGCACTCCACTCACTCAACTCTGAGTTTAAGATGCTCCCATCAGACCTAAATGTGGGACAAACACACATAAAACTCCTTTATCCCTAAAGACATTGACATTTTAAATAGCACTTTATTATTTCAATATTGTATTTATGATCTGAGTTTTTATGAATTGTTATGTTGTGTGTTGTGTCATTTTTTATTTATTAATTTTTTTTACTGTTCGCTGGACAAAACATTGCCCCTCGGGGATAATAAAGATCCTGGATTGTACTGCAGTGACCATAATAGTTACCTAATTATACAGATTATTTGTCCTTTTTCCTCTGCAGACTGCTCATCCCATCATCCTGTCCCTCCCTCCACTCAGTGTCACTGAAATCACAGCGTTCTTAGAGGCTAAACTCCGAGCCGACCGGCGCCGTCTACAGGAGCAGCAGTGGCAGCTGCTGGTCCAGGCCTGTGAGTCCTGTCCATCTCCACTTTATCTGGAAGCAGCTTATGGTGAGACTTTGCACTGGATGTCGTACTCCCTCCAGAGCAGCCTGAGCCTCCCGGTCAGCCTTGAAGGCCTCTACCTGAGCCTGCTGACCCGCCTGGAGAGAGACCTGGGCAGGCAGCTGGTGAGACGGGCGGCCACTGTGATATCCATCTCACTCTGGGGAGTCACTGAAGAGGTGGGTTATTGCATTTTTTATTAATTTAACCCTTAAAGACCCACAGCTACTTTATCACAACTCCCAAATACTTGCTTAGGTATTTCCAAAGTGATTCATTACCATTTATTACAATATTATCCTATGTATTTAGCATTTTTTTTGTGAACATCAGGCATTTTCCTACATTTGATTCACAGATGTTCATAAATGTTCAGCGTGAGTTCAAAGGTTTTTGATCACATACAGTATATCAATCACTTAACATTAACTGTCTCCAACCACTGTCATTTGTCAAACTATATGGATTTTACTGGTGACTCAAGGTTATGTGTGATGATGGTATTTTTATGTTCACTCCCTGAAGGTACAAATGGATCATATCTGATGGCCATAGAAAGATGACAAACTGTATTTTAGCTGAATTATTTAAAAGTATTAATAGGATTAGTTGCTCATCAGTTATTTAACATTATAGATCAGTAGTTGCAAGTCAAGTTAACCTATAAAGAATATCAGTAGATGATCAAATCTAATGATATTTGGGTCTTTATAGGTTAACTTGACTTGCACTTAAAGTTCTTTTCGTGGAATTTAGTGTAATTTAGTTTGCAAAAGAGTGTTAAAAAACGGGATAAGAAAACAAGAAGTGAAGGCACTGGAGATATGCACAGGACAATAAATGTACACATTCATTGTTTTATTGTTCTCTGAGAAGAAAATAAATATAGAAAAATAATATTATAAAATGTTAGAGTTGTATGTGAATTTAAAACACATAAATTCTCCATTACAAAATCAAATAAACATTTATTTTAAAAAAAATCTGATTTCTTACAGCATACATTTTTTAGCAATTATAACAGAATAAGCAACACATGATTTTGATAAAACTCACAAACATCTATTTCTGCTGAAATATTTAATAAATTATCCTCAGGGTTTGATTTCTCCATGTTTCTATCTTTAGGAGATGCTCCATCTTTTGTTTAAAGATGAGAAGGTTCACCAGGAAGTAACCTTAGCACACCCAGTCCCCTCTTCCAGCCCTTGTAGGGCGCCCTATGTGTTGTGGGTTCAATTGAAACGCAATCTGGGTCTTCACCTGTCTGAGGTCTACACAGATGGGACATGGGTGTATCGCTGGACACACTCTGAACTGGGCCGCGTGTGCATTAAGAATTATTTTCGAACAAAGGCGTCTGCTATGGCTCTGCATGCAGACTATGCTGATTACTACAGAAGTAAGTCACAAAATGCACACATTTTTCAGCCACTGGCTTGGACGCTGGATGAGGAAGAGGATGGTAGTGATACAGCTAAGAGTTACAGGTTTAATCTGAGGAAGCTTCGTGGGTTACCATACCACCTGGTCCACTCAGGACAGATCATACCCTTCCTGAATGAGTGTCTTTTCAACTATGAGTTCCTACTTCATAAAGTCTGGGGTTTGTCTGTTCTGGATATAGAGGAGGATCTGAAGAAGGCTGTTCTCCCAGATAAGTAGGTCACCAGGACACACAGAACACTCTCTGTCATATATATATATATATATATATATATATATATATATATATATATATGTGTGTGTGTGTGTGTGTGTGTGTGTGTGTGTGTGTGTGACTGAATGTAGCAACTTTAGCACAGATTTCTTATGTATGACAATGAAGTTGATCCTGATCCTGAACAGTGAAGGATGAATCTGTATTTGTGTGTTTTCATTTCAGAGGTGTTTGATATCAGCTGTAAACTGGAATGTTACAGATCCCTGATCCTTTGTCTCTGTAGAGAACTGGTGGATGTGGAGGTGATGTCCAACACTCTGGGCTTATCCCGCACCATTCTCCAGCAGGACCCATGTCAGCTGGCCTCACAGTTGGTGGGTCGCCTGGGACAGATGATTATGGAGGACCGTCCTCTTGCTAGAGGTATTCTCCCTTTTACTTATGTCAGTATCTGTGCAATATATTTTTTGGGCTTTTTGCATCACAGAAAATTCACAATGAGAACTAATAACATGCACACACACACACACCTAAACTTGCAAAATGCATCTATCAATGTACAATTTAACAAACTTGAAATCAGTGTAAAATATGAAATCAATTGCTCCCAAGTAATATTAAAATAAATAAATAATATAACATCATAAAATACTTTCAAAAACATACATTTCAGATTCTGTAGTTCTCATGCATGGTTCCCAGAGATGAACAAACTCTTTCTGTTTCTCTTTAGCAATATGTGTTAGCCTTTCCATTCTCCTGGCTTGTAAAAGTGTTAAGTCCAATAATTTGGTCTATTTCTGCATTTGTATGAAATTCAATCGATAGATTCCAAGTACACATAGCTTTGCCTTTAATGACATGTTGAGATGAAAGATCTCTGATAAATATAAAACATTTTTTCCAGAACTTCTGAATCAATAGACATTCCCCCTTTGTCATTATTTACTTTGTGAAAACATGTTGATGTGTAAATCTGCATGAGAAAAGTCTGAGTTGTGTATGTCATCAGGTGACCCTCTGAAGTTCAGATACCTGCATACTTTACTGGCTCAGTGTGTTCATTCGTCCCTGCCTGTGCTGCTGCCCTCATCCACCTGCCTGCTGCCACCCCGAGACCTCCAACACAGCCTGCTGGCAGGTCAGTCAAATACATAACTGCTGTTCCTTAGCAAAGTAAAAATAGTGGTAAATCCAGCAATCATTGTGAAATGGTTAGTAGGTAAGGAGAAAATGTTATAAAATATAATTTTTTTTTGTATATGATTGTGTTACATATCTAAGTATGGATGTAAACTCTCATTATCACTTGGAGTTTATTGTTGGTGTGTTGACTGATCAGGTCATCTGAACACTGTCACGGCTCTTGGAGGTGGCCACAGTGGAACATTTGCTGTTACCTGTGAAGCCAATGGAAGTTTGAAGTTTTGGGACCTGGGGCAGAAGCGCATCATCAGGGACCTGGATCCTGCAGGAGGATTTGTGGGAGATTCCCTCACTCTTGGTCTGGAAGATCGGATGGTCATTGTCCGGATGGGGCAACATTTGCAAGTTAGATTATTAACCTTTTACTATTAATGATGATTTCATTGCCTTATTTATGAGTCCAGACCCGGGAAGTACCACTGTATGAGAAGAGCTGTTAATGTTTTGATATGTAATCTGTGATTGTGTTTGCAGGTTAGAGATGTAGAATCTGGGAATGTTGTGTATTCAGAGAGCGATTCAGTTGATATTCCGATCATCACCACAACATTTGATGGACAACTTCTTGTGGTTTTCTATGATGGAACTCCTCTAATTAAGGTACTAACATATTAAAAAAAGGTTGTTTTTATGTTTATCATCAAGCTTTATAACATACTAATAGAATATTATGTTGAAAATAAATTGAAGAAGAGCGGTGGTTAGCACTTGTGCCTCACAGAAAGAAGGACCCTGGTTCTGGTGTGTGTGGAGTTTACATGTTCTCCCTGTGTCTGCGTGGGCTTTCTCTGGGTTCTCCATCCAAAGACATGTACTGATAGATTAATTGGTTAATCTAAATTTCCCATAAGTGTGAATGTGAGAGTCCATTGTTGCTGGATTAGGCCGACAGCGACCCCTGTGACCCTAGTGATGATAAAGCAGGTTCAGATGATGAAATGAAATTAATAAATTAAAGAAAATGTCAATGTTGTTTGATTAGGGGATTGTTGTTCATAAATGAGAAAAGTGGTGATATTCAATCTGAATGTGTCTATAGGTGTTTGACCTGGCCTCATCCTGCTCTCTGCTGCACTCGATTAAAATTTCCATGGAGTATGAGCCAATCCACAAAGACAGCTCTCTTGTCCTGTCCAGCAACTCCATCCGAGACTATGTCCTCTTCGCCTACAGGTTTACGTGTGTGCGCTGTCATTCAGTACCGAACATGCTCAGTAGGCGAAAGCTAACATCCTCCTACAGCTACAGGTTATAGTGTTTCATGTTAACCTCAAGCCATAACCAAACCCTTTTGCATTATATTTTTATGTGTGTAATTTGTTCTAATCCCACCTAAAGGGATCTACTGTCGCACCATGTTCATGATTTATGAGCCACATGTGTCAACAAGGTTCCTTGATCTCATACATACTTGTCATTACACATCCCTGTGTTAACAAGCTGTGAAATCAGGCCTCCTGTGTTAGCATCCAGACTAATTTCTCCTCTGGCTTAGGTGTAAATTATTAAGACAGTCCCCTTCTCAGTTCCCGCAGGAGTCTGATAAAGCACAGAGATGATGCTTCAGTACTTTGGCTCCAGTCATCATGGAAATAATGAATAATACCAGAGCTGATGACCAGAGGATAGCAGCAAGATAATATATTTCCATGTCAAGTTGTTTTATTAGCAGTGACGTGGGAGCTTTTAGACTAATTAGCACAGAAGCCATATATCTTCACACCTGATAGGATAAAGGATCAGATAAACAATAAACTGGGTCAATTGTGGTTGCTGGTAACGAGAGACAGCGAGCGTGGTAACGGTGCTACGCCTCGCAGCTCCAGCTCATTTACACTTCACTCACTTCACAGAGGTACAATGAAAAGTGAGTGAAGTAAGCATCAACTATTTGGTAAAAGTCTGTGAACAAACTTTTTTTGATTGACACTATTGATAGATATTCATATAACACGTCAGGTAAAACATGACCCCAAAAAACTCAGTCAGCAATCTTTTCCCTGAGTTGTCAGGTGTAGTCTGATGCAAACTCAGTCAGTTTCCTCTGTGGCTGTTATTTCCTGGTGTTTCCACATTTTAACATCTAACATTTGACCATATTCCATACACTAAACATTTGTGATAGTATGAAATAAAATTGAGTTAAAGTGTCCAAAACAACAAGCATGAGTTCCTTGTACATGTAAAAAGTTATTTTTTTCCTTCTTCTCGAAACAAATAAATGAATGAATGAAAATGATGAAAGGTATATTAGTGTTTGCTCTTTGCTTGAAAATAGTAAAAGACAGATGACCAGTCAGAACACATCTATCTTTCTGGAAAGGACCAGCCTCCATAGATTCTTACACAAGTCTATGTATTCAGACAAAGCAATGGTAGCTGATAAAAGGTGAAAAAGGGTGCATAGGTTCATAATCAAATATTAAAAAGTCCTTTCTGAAGCCTTTTTCTCTTAGGCTGCAGATTCTATGTTCAAATGCCACTAAAATTTGTCATCCACTATTATTGTTTGTATGGCAGATGAGAATCTTAAAGTGAGCATGTATTGTTGTGTTCAGACTGTCACCATCATCATTATTAGTATCATCCTTCTGTGTTTTGGTTTAGTACATTGTGCATTTCTCTTTGAGGTCTGGTGTTGAAGCAGCAGTTTTTGGCGCCACAGGAGGTTGTGTACTGTCCGTTCTGTCAGCTCAGAGTGCTGCTGCCTCCATCCAAGCTGTTGACATGACTGAAGACTACCTGCTGCTCTTCTGCAGGTAACAATAACAAAAACATACAGCAGGAGTCAGATTTACAGATACAATATTTGTGAATTGTATTTACCTGCAGCCTTATTGCAGCCTAAAGCCCTGAAAATACGGTTGCACAATGGTGATACAACCAATATAAAAATGCACTGACTAGTTATTCCATGTTCTCTAATTTAATGTGATAAATAGCCAATGAAGGAAATCTGATGGATGCATATGTAATTGATGTCTTAATTTTATTATTTTTTTTGTTCTTGTTTCTTTTAGTTTGTGGCAAATAAACAAAATAAATAAACCAATAGTAAATGAAAAGGCATTAAACTACATTTTAGATCCTGCCAGGCATCTTAGATAGCCCTTAACCATATAAAATCCAGATGGACACTACGGGCTGAATTGTAAAAATTAAAGGCTGTAATTTAGCCCACACTTTTACTTGACATACACTGCATGTATTGATTTTCATTGTTGTAACATTGAAATAGCATTTTTATTGCTACTTAAAGAAAAGAAATGACAGAAGTTGAATAAAAAAATCCCTAATGTTTGAGCTGAGCTCTTATTTATTGTCTCTCGTCTCATCATCTGAACCCACTTTATCCTCGCTAGGGCCATGGGGGTCAAATCCAGTTACAGTGAATGAAGGCGGGGTACACCCTGTATGAGTCTCCAGTTCATCTCAGGGCTGAACATATATAGACAAACAATCACTCTGACATTCACACCTATGGGCAATTTAGATGAACTAATTAATTTATCAATACATGTCTTTGGATGGTGGGAGGAAACCGGAGTACCTGCAAAAAACCCACGCAGACACAGGGAGAATGTACAAACTCTACACAGAAAGGTCTGGTGTGGGATTCGAACCAGGGTCCTTCTTGCTGTGAGGCAGAAGTGCTAACCACGCCCTTCTTTAATTTACTTTCTACGTAAAAGTGCTAACCACTGAACCATCATATTTATTTTATTTGACTTTAAATTAATAAATAAATAAATCCAACCCTCCATAAACAAGTGCAAATATTAATATTTATTTTCAAATGCATTCCTGCACATGTGTTATGGTGAAACAGTTATTTGGATAAGCCAATAATGAATTTAAAAATTATTATTAAGGGAAGAGAATGAAGAATCACCTGTCACAGTTTGTTTTTTGTCCCTTTCAGGTACCCTTACAAGCAAGGCAGTGATATCATCCACATTGAGCTCTTCAGCCCTGAATCCTTCCAGTATCTACGAGTGATACTGGGCTGTAGTCAGGACAACATTTCCCAGGTCACCGTCAACCATGAAGGGACTCATGTTGTGGCCTTTTGCTCCTCTGTCCGAACTGGCATCACAAAGCTGGTCACCTGGAATCTGGAGACCGAGGACCACAAACACATCACACACTTTCCTGGAATATTGACCAAAGGTTAAAATGGTTCCTGCCAGTGTTTCATGGGCTCAGAAAACAGGCATATCTTCAGTTTTATCCATTTCCCATGAGTTTTTTTTTTTTTTTTTTTTTTTAAATAGAGTTTATGTAGTGTAAGAAGGAAGATTTTCTGAACCCATAATCTTTCAGTTTACCACATCCATGACAAAGTGTAACATGAAAGGTAATTTAACATCTTTATTGTACATCTTCCTCCTTCTCCAGGGATCTGCCGTCATCTTCGTTTCTGTCTGGGGTTCTGCAGTGGACAGAGGTACCTCCGACTGTGGGATCTGACCTCTAGGATGACCGACCAGACTCTCACTTACAACATCCACAAGACCAGGAACGACGGCACAGAGGAGATCATCCCGATGGGGAAAAACCCCCGGTGGGCATGAGAACATGTGACACTGAGCCTGTTTACATTCATATCAATATCCGATCATTATCCAATTTATGGAGTCATCAGACAGCAAAACAGCAAAAATCTGCAGAGTAACACTTGTATTGCTCTTCAGTGCTGTTTTTTTCTGCATGTATATAAATTAATCTGATTTATTGCATTCTTTTATATCTGCGTATGTGTAAACACAATTAAAATCAGAAAGAACAAATAACAATCAAATATGAGTGGAAGAGAATAACAGGAAGTTTGAGTCAAATAGTGCGATAATGGACAAGAGCATCTACACCAGGATTTTTTTATTAATATGTTTCTTACATGCATGTAAATACTCTGTTAAGTACTGTAAGTATTCACTATTATCAGATTTCTATGGTCATGTAAACAGGCTTGATGTCAGGAGTGGATTTTTTCATCTGTATTTCTTTTAAGACATTTCAAGGTTGATCATATTCATTCAGGGTTTTTTTGTTATGCATATAAACATTTTAATGTAATGTTACTTTTTGCACTCAAAAAGAGGATACATTTGGAGTTGTCATTATTTATAGGTTATTATGATAGTATTTTACTGGTTTGAGCTGCTTGTCATCAAATTGAACTGAATGTGGTCCCTTTATCCAATATGTAATCTAAAATCTTCAGGGTATTTCTTTCATTGCATCTATTTATCCCAGGGGATGGATTAGATCCTTTGGTGGGCTGGTTTTGGCCCATGCTCTACAGTGTATTGTTGTTTTATAGTGGACTTTGCCTCCCTCTGGTGGCAGGTATGCTGTGTGCTTTTCGGCCAGAGCTGGGTTAGTGTATGTGTGGAACCTGGCCCGACACCGCTTCCTCTGCCGACCCGTCCGAGTCCTCCATGGCCTCTACAGCAGCACTGATGCAGTGTTCGCCCATGACCTCAACCTCTACATCTTTACAGACAGAAGCTCAATCAGCTCCACAGATGTCCCTTCACCTCGATTTCAGGTCAGAGATTAAGGACTGGAATGGTTTTTGGTCTGCATCCTTTTGCTGTGTACTGTGGTTCAGTTATAGCCTATATTTGAATGTATGTATATAGTATCTTCAGTGTGAGTTCATTCAAGTAGTAGAGTAGAGTAGAGTAGAGTAGAGTAGAGTAGAGTAGAGTAGAGTAGAGTAGAGTAGAGTAGAACTTTATTGATCCTTTGGGCAGAGCCCTCCAGAAAAATTCTAATAGCAGCAAAACACTGACTGTACAATATAAGAAATACTTAATACCCCACCAATAACAAACTGTGAAGGGGAACGGTCATTCTCCAGACTTCCTCGACAAAAAAGCCCAGACCCCCCATAATCTGGACCTGCTTTCATCCACAGCCATGAAGCTGGTCCACATCAGTTCCTGCCTTCCCCCCAGGTTTGATGGGGGGAAGGCATATGCCTACCTTGCCTACCAAGCTAACAGGTCCACAGAGGACACTATGGCAACAGTGCTCTACTCTGCTCTGTTACTCTTGGAGCAGCAGAGTAGTTATGCCCAGCTACTCCTTGTGGACTTTAGTTTGGCATTTGACACCATAGATATCAGACCCGGTAGTGTCTCACTCCACCTGCCTCTGGATCTTTGCTTTCCTGACAGACCACTCCCAGAGGGTGAAAGTAGGCCCCCGCCTTTCTTTGGCCATAAGTAACAGCTCTGGCTCCTGCCAGGGCTGCATGCTGAGTCCACTGCTGTTCACCCTTTATACTCAGGACTGTGCTTCCCTTCACCCCAGGAACAGCATAATAAAATTTGCAGACAACACCACTGTGATGGGTCACATCTGTGGGGGAGATGAGACAGCATACATTGATGAGGTGGAGCGACTATGTGGTGTCAACAGGACAATCTCATCATCTTCGGGGGCTGGGGTAACAAAGCAGATTGTGGTGGACTACAGACAGAAAAAGACTGACATTCATCCACTGTTCATCTGTGGGGATTTGATGGAGGATGTCTGATGTTCATTTCCTGGGGGTGCACATCAAGTACCACCTGAGCTAGAGCACAAATACAGCAGTCACTGTGAAGACAGTTCAGCAGAGACAACAGTCCCTGAGGGTCCTCAGGAGTAACAGCCGACTGCAGAGACAACTGGTGGCCTTCTACTGCTGCTCCATTGAAACCGTCTTATTGTAATGTATATGTGTTTGGTTTGCCAGCTACACAACAGAAGACAAAAAGGCTCTCCAGAGTGTCATCACCACAGCCCAGAAATTCATCAGTTGTCCTCTGCTTCTTTTCAGTGAACTGCACAGCTCCAGTTGCCTCAGGAAATCACGGAAAATAATTACCCTGGTCATTACCTGTTTGAACTGCTGCTACTGAGTGTTAAAAACAAGAACAGACTCAGGAACAGTTTTTATGCAAATGCTATTTGTGTACTGAATTCAGTACACAAATAAGCTTAGGCTTTTTTTTATTGGTCTTATTGGATTTAGTTATGAGTGTTCTTATGTTTGTTGATCTTAGATGGTGTGTGTTGTTTTATATTATTTATTTATAAAAATGTACTTTAAGGACTGCACTTTCAATTTCGTTGTTTTGCACAAGACAATGAAAACATTCAATTCCACATTCCATATTGTGTTTACACCTAATAGTTCAGAAATGAATTCAAGTTGAATTTATTGGGAATTAGAGTAATTAATCTCCATTTTACTCTCAGACTCTTCTGGTGTATGATTTGCTTAAACGGAGCTATGTGAGAAGACAGACGGGGATGTCAATCATTCCATGTCCTCAGCATGAGTACCGTCTTGTGGAGGATGGACGAACCCTCCTGGGCCTGTCAGAGACCAGGTTAGAGAAAATATGTCAAATAAGGATGTATTTAGTTTTAAATTCACAAAATGATACCAGCGCATATATTTTTTATTCTCTTCCAGTTGTTTAGTTACATACTTTGCAGATTTTTTGAATTTACTAAAAACACCAGGGGTTAGCAGTTCAAGCCAGTTGTTGATCAAAGCTATTAAAAACCTTCAGAAGTCCATCACAGGTGATTCCTGGTCAAACCATGGGATGTTGTTACAGGGATCATCTGGTCCTGTGGGATCTGGACTCTGGCTCCATCAAACATCAGATCCAGGCATCTCGTCAGGCAGAGTCAGTTGAGAGCAGCAGCACCATCACTTGTCATGACCTTCTACTCCCACATACACAAAGAAAAGAGACGAGTGAGCAGACTTCAGTCTAATAAACAATGCGAATACTAACTGGAATCTAACCTTTGCAAAGTAACTGAGTTCACTCATTTTATTGCAATATGACATCAATGTTTTTTTTTTTTCATTATTTTGTCAGAGGGATGACACTGTATATTTTAACTGATGACTTTACAACTATGCTATTTAATTAGATCAAGAGTGTCAAACATATGCCCCATTGGCCAAAACTGAAGTTACCATAGGGTCCAATCTGACCCATTAGATTGAAGAATGTCAAAAATGTCCAAATCTTTTTAGCTCAGGGGTCACTTACAAACTAATTTTAATCTCTAGTGAGTCGGACCAGTAAATTAATAGTAATAATGCAGTGGATTTCTATAGTTTTTTTCGTTGTTAATTGACTCTCACGTACTCCTGGGGCAGCCAATCCCCTCCAACCACCACACACATTGGTGTACGGTAGGTGGGGGAAGTGTTTTGCCCAAGGACACAACAGCACATGACTAGGCCAAAGTAGAATTCAATTTACCATGTTTGGTTATTTGTTGACCTACTATGCCCTGACCCACAGTTGCCACAACTATAATAATAATTTCTAAATAAGAATAATTTTTCAGTTTTTTGTGTATTGCATGAAAATGTTTACATTTACCAACTGTTCTTTCACAAAGAATGTGAATAACCTGAACAAATGTAAATGAAATTAATGCACATGTATAAATTATAAACTTAAGAATAATATTAAAATTGCATAGATGCTTCTTAAGAAATTGCAGGTTTTTTGAGGTTGTTCAGGTTATTCACATTTTTTAAAGGACACTTTGTAGATATAAACATTTTCATAATGTAATTTTACTTTGCTATTATTTGCTATTATTTACTTTATTATTATTTTTATGGTCTGATCCACTTCATATAGCACTGTATGTGGTTCCTGAACTAAAATGACTTTGACACCTCTGATTTAGATGGTACATGCTTGACTTAAAACTATTAGACATACACAAGTATGTTAATAAACACTTAAACAGGGGTACCTAACAAAGTGGCCAGTAAGCATTTAAAGGTCAGTCAGACTGAAAATAGTTTAACATCTTTTCTGTAAAGAAGACCTTTTCTTTATTATTTTCAAGTATTGCCTTTGTCTGACACTCCTAATACCCATTCAGTCATTCGTTATTATTATTGTTTTTTGTAATGATGTGTTTCTAATTAAATTTTTCTTACTTTGCCACAGTGATGCCATGGGATATTCGGACAGAGAGTAAATCTGCTAAGAAGAGACGTCTGGAGAAAGAGGCACAAAGGGAGAAAGAGCTAAGAATGCAACTGGACAGAGAGAAATACAATGCTATAGATCAGTATCTGCTCAGTGGAGATGAACAGGTAACAGCAAGAAAAGACCAGGTATAGCTAAGCATAAACAAGCACACTATGACTGACGAAAGCAGAAAAGTAAAAGAATACATTCATATAATTTAGCATGTTTTAAATGACTATGGGCAATGCTGTATGCTATCTAAATACAGTATTAATTACTTTTTGAAGAAGTAGGCGTGGCATGCAGTGTGTCATTAAGTGAGTTAATTTTATTTTTGCAGCAAATGCATGTCTATGAAGGAGACGTACAGTTATGGGCAGAAGTTTCAGTACTAGTTCACTTGTTTTCACAAACTTTGGCCATTGATTTAGATTTTTTCCTGACTTATTTCTGAGCTACATTGTTTTATTTTGTTTTTATGACATACTTTTCAAACTTTTTTTTCCAAACATATCACATTATTATACATTAAATACTAACATTAGAGCATTGGTGAATTACCCACCTGCACTGTAAACCTGAGCATTCACAATAATTAAATGTATTAAGTTGTGAATACTTAAAGTTTCAGAAATAGTAGTACTAACTCAAATGTATTAAGTTGCTGTAGCATGTTCTTCTTTTTAAGTACTTCCAACTAGTATTTTTATTAAGGGGGACTATTGTGGATATAAGTGAACATAACTTAACAACATATGAGGTAAAACTGAGTGGAATTAAGTCATTAAATGCTGACAATGATATTGTACTGTTATTTATATTGTTTCAAATGAGGATGATTGAAAAAAAAAAACTTAACTGATGTAGTAGATGATGAAATACAATTTCAGAACACTCCAAATAACCACCAATATCTATTACACTGAAAAATTTTAATCACAAAACACAGTAACTTTATTCAGGGGCAGCTGTGGTTCAGTTGGTACAGCGGGTCGTCCAATGACTAAAGGGTCAGTGGTTTGCCAGCTGTCCACATATCAAAGTGTCCTTGGGCACTGAACCCTGAATTAGGCTCCCAGTAGGACTGGCAAAACCTTAGAATACTAAGTTAATTCGTCTTTTATAGTCAATAATTAATGTTTTAATTTAAGTACATTTTAATAAGCATCTAAATTTTAAGTTCTGGAAAAAAAAATTAAGTTCACCAACTGAAAATAATTGAGGCAATTGATTGCCTTACTTTTTTTGAGTTCTGTAACTTATTCCAGTTTACAGTGTGTAACCACATAGGGTCTTCATATAGATATTGTGACTTTTATCCTACACACATCAACTTTGAGTATCCATGTATATAATATATACATACACCATAACCATTTGCACAAAGGTGTCTAATCATACACACAAGCAGATTTAGAGGTACACAGTTTCATAGAGTTTCTTTGGCAAATAAAATCCCATTCATGCAAAGCATCACTGTTGGGACAGTAGGTCTGCAATATGTCAGTAATATAGAATGCACTGGAGATTTGTAAGAAGCAACTGTTAGCATGCTTCAATGTTAAGCTAAGCCCTGAAGCATGGCTAAAGATATTCAGCTATAGAATGTTCCAGTTGTCGTTGTGAGCATGTTATTATAAAATGTGTATTTATCTGGAGGTACTGTACTGGGGTATTAAAAATATTAGTATGTTATGAATATCATTCTTTGCTGGATATTTGATAAAGGTCAATGAGAGCATTCTTTAAACCTGTGTTCAGAATTGGTAACCATTATACTGTATGTATTTAACAGTACTACTCTCAGTAGCAGCAGTAGCAAAGGAAACAAAGGTGATGTCAGCAATCACCATAGTAGTCCAGACAATAGGGGTTGTATGGCTCCCAGCAAAGGAAAAACAAACAAACAAAATAAACTAAATACTGTCATTTACAAAACATACAATCTGTAAGTAGGAGGGAGAATTGTGCAAAGTAAACATGTAAAGTGTATATAACTAATAAATAACACGTGAATTAATGTGAATTAATGTGAATTAATGTGAATTAATGTGAAATAACATGAATTAATGGTGTGGTAGGAACAGTTTGTATATGTAATCGAATTTTTTGCGACATTGATTGACCACTGCGAGTGAAGGGCTCCCCCACCTAACAAAAGCCAATTAAAACATTGAGTATAATGTACAATTAACCAGTAATTATAGTGAAATACAACCCTTCAGTGTGATCAAGTCCCTCCCCTATCTAGGTTTATTTATATATATTATCTCTTACTTTTGTTCTTGGTTCAGTTACACCACATTTATATCACATTCACCATCTATAACTGTTATTTACATCCCTGCTGTTTCAGGTGGTGGTGTGTTCCTATTTTGCACACCACCTCGATGTGTTCAACATGGCATCCCAAGAGCATCTGCACATGCTGGAGGACCAGTCGTCTCTGCTGAACCTCCACACTGCAGCTCTGACCCACAGTGGGAGTCACCTGGTGTTGACCAGCTATAACCAAGATGAGCACACCCCCACAGTCCTCCTGTGGGACCTCCACAAAGGCATGGTGTGTACAACCACCTGTATATGGCTTAGCAAAACCAAAGACCGTTGAATACATGCTGTAGATATTTGACCATTATTTGAAATATGAACTAATTACACTCTTTGGCTTATTTGAAATTATAATATACATGTACATTTTTAGGTGTTTTTAAACATTATGAGAAACAGTGCTGTAATAAATCAGTCAATAATATCTTATATTCAGATTCCTCTATATTATAACTAGATATTCAGATAATGTCCTACAGTTTATTATTATACTGTATTTTTAATATCCTTTTAAAAGCACAAATTGAAGAAGACACGTCATTATGTTAAGGGTGTTGGTATCATCCAAAATCATTTCTGTTATCTTTATGCATGTATAATAACGTGAACACTTAAATCCTCAAATTTTGCTTGTAATGATTAACTTCTATCACAAGAATCACTTAAGACTTAAACAGTTCTATTTTAGTATCAAAAGATGAACTTTGTCACATAAAACAGTAAAATGAGATGTTTTTGTATAAATGCTCTTAGGTGGATAAGAAACTGCAGAATGAGCCTGGAGTTTGCTGCATTTCCCTCTCAGACGATGCCAGCAGAGTTGTCTTTGGCGTCACAGGAAGTAACAAGTAAATGTTCTCTTTGTATCCTATTTTAGTTCTCCACAGTGATACTGTTCTCCACAGCAACCACTGCTTCATGTCCACAGCTGTTATAGGAAACAACACACAAAGGGCTTCTTACAGTCACATCCACATGTGCTTCAGAGTAACATTTTCGAAAACAATTGTATAGAACAGATAATACATGTACACTGTAGATTTTGCAGTGTTAATTTGGAGACAATGGGACCAAATACACTCTAGAAGAAGTTAAATAAACTCTCTAAGTGTTGATTTAACACTGCAAAATTTACTGTGTACTGTACTTGAAGAGGAGCATTTCCTTCATAGTCTCCTTTTCAGCTGTTTTTTTTTTTTTTTTTTTTGCAAATTACATAAACAATTTCACAATAAATGCTCAAATCTTATCAGAGATATCAGTAAGAACATTGATATGTAATGGTCATGCCCCAGCCTGAACACATTTTAGATGGAGGTCACTAGTAAAATTGGAGCCAAAAACCTGTCATTGCTCTCTTTTGGGGTCACTGGAGGGAAGATTAGATTATGCACTAAAAAACAACACAGTGTAAAGCAAGTTTATTATTCCACCAATGTATGCTGGAGTTATGTTTATTTTTGTTTGTTTGTTTGCTTGCTTGTTTTGTCTGTCTATTAGCAAGATAACTGCAAAAGGTATGGACAGATTTGGCTGACATTTTCAGAAAATGATACTGGCACAAGGAACAAGTGATAAAAGTCTGGTGGTGATCAGTGGAGGGGGGGGGGGTCCTGCCTTGGCAGTCTTTTCTAGTTTATATAGCACTATTCATACACTATTCATACCACTGCATGTACTCCGTCTGCATGAACCAGAGGGGGGAGGGACAAATGACAGATTAGTTTGATTGACAGATCACTGTTCAATCATTTCGAGTAGGATCGGATGGAGTTTTTTCAGTCCACAGGTGACAGGTGTGATTTTATTCTTGTGTCAGAGCATTTAATTAATTGGCTTTAACTGGGATGGGAAGGGGATTTTCAACAATATAGTGAAAAATGTACCAAGAAAGCATCTCAGACTCCACCTTTAAGCTTGAAAGATAGGAAATAGCTGTATGCATAGGAGTTAATTATCTATCTGATGTTCTTCCCTTAGATACACATCTAAACACACACATAATACTGTCAAACATAGGTGATAAGAAGTAAACTTGTTAATGTAAGTTTACTTAGACTTTAGGCTCCACCTCTGTTTGAACTAGTCAGATAAAGCTAAGTTAAAGACTAACTTATGTTTACAAGTGAGCCAGCCCATAGGGAAATAAATGAACAATGCATCTCATGTTTGGAGCTCATTATTCTTTGAGTCGTCAGCGCTGAGTATCCATCTTATTTGTGATCTGAATACATTTAGTCAATTTTGAGACTGAGACGAATCCAGACTCATCCCTGGAGCTTCCAATATAAAAGAACACTTTAACATCATTTTGTTCTGACTCTTAGTTTATATTTGTAGATTTTTATGCTCTTCTGTTGTGGCGTTCACTGTGGGCAGCAAAGTAAGATTTTCATTGTACAGATATGTTATGAATCTCTTGAATCTTGAAATAAACATTATTCTAAATAAAGATTTCTTACAACAAATAATTCTCAAATTGGCTCTTACAACTATAATGAAGGCAAAATCTTATTACATTATTTTACTTTATTGTGAAGTTATTACATTCTTGACTTTATTAGAATTATAAATGCCAATAAATATTGCATAAATGGCCATTATGACATTACTGCCTGCTACAGTTATCATTGTAAGATGTATTAAATATCTTATAAAAACAACTAAAACACAGTGACATATCATTCAGAGGTGACTGCACACACTTACAGTTGCACCATCCTTGTATTGCTCCTGAGATTATGTTTCAGTGTTATTTAATTATATAAACATGTGGAAATTTTCAGGTAAGAGTTCTTAGTTCTTTACACAACTCATTCATTTATTCATTCCAGTTCAGGGGTAATTCACATCCTATAGGGACATGTCTTTAGTTCTGAAACCAGCAGTATCAGCAGAAACCCTCTTTAAACTGCTGAAAGCCTCTTCACATTCAATAACGAGTGTTTGTTCTGACAGACTGAATGTGTGGGAGCCGTGCAGTGGAAACATTAAGAGCATCAACGGCTATGGGAACCTGAGCATCGAAGCCTCCAGTAAACTGTACACGACAGAGGACGGAACTAGAGCCCTTTTACTTTCAGGTAGGACCACAAATACAAACTAGAACACAAAACTCATAAATACTTGACGAGATCTGTCAACACTTTGAGGCGTTAGTCTTCACACTGTGGTGTTAAAAAAAAAACAACTGTGTTCGTCACGTAAAGATGACGTTTGATGGCCTCTTGTCTTTTCACACTTCATATAATCAGTGCAGACCAGGACACTACTGATGCTATGAATAAGAGGCAATATATTTTTATAGCGTTAAAAGGGCAGTAGTCAATACTAACCTCTTTGTAGTAATGTGATACAGGGTGCACTTAACCCATAAAGACCCAGACATCCACTGGTAATGAAAAGCATCTACTGATAAAATGTTTAATAACTGTCTATGCCTCTTTTTTTTTTTTTTTTTTTTTTTTACATGTAAACAATTTGAAAACTGGAAAATCCATTGTCACAGCTGTAATGAGGCCTGTTTTTCTGGAACACTCACAAGGAAAAATCTGGCTTTCAACTTAAAATATTGACTTGACATTAATCATGATAATTACTGAGGTGTTTGTCTAGATTTTGGCCAGCACATGATGATGAAGCACATTCGTATTATCTCAAGAGAGATAGAGGAGAAGTTATTGTATTTAAATAACTAACTGCCATTTTCAGGTTGTATTTGTAGTTTGGAGGCTGTTTCACTTTCATGTATCAAGGAGGAAATCCAGCGAGTCAGACTAGACTAAACTTACAATATTTGCCATCAAGATGTAGATAAAAAATTTGAGCAGAAGTATAAAGTTTGAAACCTACTTATGTATAATACTAAGATGTTCACATGTATATTTCATTCAGTCTTCTAGAGCACAGGTGTAAAAACTGCTCCACCAAAGGGTCAGTGTATGACATCATAACCTGTCTCTGTAGCAGCTGAAAATATCTTGGAAAATAATATCAGGGAAATAGCGGGAACGCTGCTGAAGTTATCTCCCAAATTGCTTATTCTGAATAACGTCTTTAGGACTATGCATTTGCTTTATAATAATGCTGTATTTTCTCAATTACTTGATGCTACATCATTTCCAATACACAAAAATGAGTGCAATTGAGAAGAAATATCCTGCATGTGTCGGCTTTCCTAGAAGTGGATTCTCCACAAGTCTAGTTTCAGTATAAAAGTGACACATTTACATGCATGACTGTATAACCAATAAGTATTACTACATCATAGAATCAGTATTCCTCTGTATTTGCTAAAATCACACACAGCAGAATCAGGTCATGTTCATCCTGCCGTTGTCCTACAGGACAGTTGAGCCTGTGGGACGTGGAGGGATGCAGGTTCTTGTCCGTGCTGTCATTGGACGCCCATGTGCGCTGTTGGAGGCCGCTCCGTGGCGGTGAGGTGTCGGTCCTGCTCGGCCTCAGCCACAGCCCCGCCCTCATCAACGTCCGGCCCACATCCAGGACGACCAGCATGAGGAAACGAGTGTCTGGGGAAGGGGACCTGTTTGGAGAGTCCAGCAGCAGTGAGGAAGAGGATGAGGAGGCATAGGAGGACTGATAATGAAACATTTGATCACTTCTGCAAACCAAATGGCACTGTACAAATATGATGAAGCCACTTTAAATAAATTCCTAATAGCCTGTCAAATAGTTCTGCTTCCAAAACAACAGCAAAAGCTCTAAAACCATTTAGTTTTTCAGTCACATTACAATTTAATGAGAAAAAAAAAATAACAGGCTTTCAAGACATTTAGCAGTGAGAGGAAACCAACAAAGACCTGCATGATTATACTTTGTTTTAATGAATATAAAAAGAAATTTACACAATAGTGATAATGAAAACGAAGTCCACAAACATGACATCCTATTCCAGTGTCAACAATCATCTCCTCAATTAAATATCAATCTCTTGTAAACATTTTAAATGTGTAGGCTATTCTCTACGAAGCCATTATAGTATAGAGACAGACACTGATTTCAAATATCTGAGAACATTTCATGATTTATGTTTTGCAAGTTGAAATAAAGGAAAATGTTCAGTGCTTGTTGAGTCTAAACCAAAGAAAATGAGGAATATTAGCAGGAATATGATTTTAAATCAGAGATAGAAAACCAAAAGATGCTCTTTTTCCCAATGTCGAAATGAAAAATTAAGTCTCACAAAAAACAGAACACTTGGGGAAGATGGTGGCTTCAAGCGGATGATTCTTGGAGCAGCTGTTCTCCGTGCAGACTACAGTTCAGTCGTAGTCGACAGGAATAATCAGAAATGGAACAACACAAGTTCTCAACTCGTCCTTGATTAATAAGCGCTACTAGTCATGGTGTTGGATTGTGCTCTTACAACATCACATATACTGTTGTCATCTACCACTGATCGTCCTAACCCTCAGGCTGAAGACCTCTGAAAGGAGGGAGGGGTGTGTGTGAGGGGGTGGGGGTGGTGGGGGTGGGGGTCACTACCTCGACCGACGGTCTTTTCTGTTCTTGTCTAGGCTTTTGTCCATGGTCTTTTCGTTGTCCCCTCTGCATTTGGGGCAGTACCACTTGCCTTTGGGCTTGTAGGTTAGACCCACACATGAAAAGTGGAACCACTCGATAGGACACTGGTCGTTGTCACAGCCGATCATCTCGCCATAAGACACCTGCTCACACAGACAATAGGTCGGCTCGTTGGGGTCGATGGCGAAGTCGACTGGTGAGGCGTCACGCTCCTGCTTGGCCTTGCGTTTCTTCTTCTTTGCAGACTTTGACTTTTTCTCTCGTGGCTGGGGGATGGACAGCTCCTCCACAGGGTCTTCCACTAGAGAGCCGTTGGCCGGCGGATGACTCGAGTCACGACTCTCGCTGTTTCGTTGGCGTCGTGGACGTCGGGCTGAGGTGCGTTCGGGGGCAGGAGCCTCTTGTACACTGGAGCGGCGCTCCGTGGTGAGCCGCTCAGCCTCACCTGGCTCCTGGAGGCACATGGAATGAGAGTCCATTTGCCGAGAGCGGTTCTCCACCAGCTCTGTCATCTGAGTCACCACATGGATCTTCTCATCACCCAGCTCCTGGCTGATGATGAGGGCGCGCTGCAGCTGAATCTGCAAGCGTTTTCTCTGAGCAGCATCCTGCTCACCTTTGTACTTTTCAAACACCTCATCCACCTCCTTCAGCACTTCTGAAAAACACAAAGAACGAAGGTTAAAATAGAACACAACATTATACCTAGTAGACTAATGTATTGTTGTTTTGTCTTGATTTATTTCTAGTTTTATACAATACCAGCTTGATAGAAAATCAAAAATGTTAAATGCAGGTTACAAGTAGAAAAATACAGCATATGGAATAAAAAACTTGTTAGAATGTGCAAAAACAGCCAGATGCAGTTTCATACTCAATGCGTCCAGCTGTTGTTCAAAATTTGAAACCATATCTGCACATTAAACTACAGTAAAACTTTCTGGAATTATCATAGATGCCAGATAAACTATTAATTACTGCATAATCACAAACATTTGCATATTTACAAAATTGTTGAGATTTATTTTCACTCATAACATGTACATGATGTAGACTCAACTTAAAAAACATTTAGAAAAGCTTTGCCAGCAGTCAACAGCTGTCCCGAACTTAGTTCCATGAGCGGATGTGGGTTTACCCACCCTGATTGACAGCTGGGCCCGCCCAATCACAAGCTCAGAAATCCTGACTTGTAGTTTAGTAATTTAGTGCATTAATGTATTCATGAATGTATCATGGTCATGTATTTAGTCATCTTATTGTGGTTGCCTTTTATTATGGGCCACATGGTAGGCCTATGATAGACTGTTTAATCGATTAAATAAACAAAACGAACGTTATATCTTTCAGTGTACCTAACAACTAATAAACAGGCTTCTTTTCAGCTCAGGTTGTCTGTGGGCAGTGTATTATTATTATTATTATTATTATTATTATTCCAGGTGACTGCACATGTGGTTCTGATCCCAAGGTTGAAAACAACTGCTTTATCGTGTACCTTGAAAACATCACCAAACCAGTACTTTTGTCATTTGTTTTCCAATTAATCTTAAAATATGTAACATTTAGCACATTTAACGCTTTCATACATCAGTTATGAAAACCTTAATCAAGATTTTTTTTTTCTTGAGTGTTTTTATTTGTCTGTAGGCATGAAAAGAAAAACAATGCAATTATTTATTTAGTAGTCTATTTTTCACGGAGTTATAGAAATATCCACTCGACTGGACACCATGCTTTTAATTTTGGAAGTGAAAAAAAACCAAACATGTCTTTAAAACCCATCACCGTTTCCACTACGCAGTATGGATGGGTCAGGTCTGGTCAGGTACGGTACCGGTTTCTTCTGGATAGCTTGCCATTGCCATTGTCTCGGGAGACCCTAAGAAGGAGACACGCTGTTTCGTAGAAGTATCGTCATGTGGTCTTACGTCATGACGTGTATGAGGCACGACACGCAACATGAGCTGGAAATATAAACAAACAGACCAGCGAAATAGAGGAATAACAGAGCGATGGCAGATTACAACTATATATTGCCATTATTTCTTCTCACTGTGTGGCTGTTTGTCACCAAAGACAAGACGCGATTGCGAAAAGGCTACGGGATGCAAGAAAGAAAACCACAGAGAAAGGAAAACGGGTGTTAGAGGTGCTTCTTCAGCAGAGTTCCACAATGGCTTCTTTAACAAGACAAAGAAAACACTGCAGATTGGTACAAGAATCTTTTCTAGACTTTTTAGTGTAGTGGTCCTGTCAACCTGTTTAAGCAAAAGTTTAAAGACAGTGCCAATGTTCCTGTGCTCATCCGGACCTCACAGCTGTGATGTCTTGCTATCAACAAAAGGGAGTCAATCAATAGATCATAAAATCAGAATTGAAATCTGGTGAGAATTGAGGGATTTTAGTGCCAGACTGGAAAATTATACAAAGTTGAAAACAAAATTGTTTACAATTTTTAATTTTGTCAAACAGAGTGATAAGTGTTGTGCCTAATGCTTAGCTCTATCTAATGAATCAATCAGAATTTAAATCCATTGAGAATTGAGGGAGGAGAAGCAATTTCAGTGAATTGTGGACGCTGACGTTGGTGTCGGACGAAGTCGCGATGAGTTTTCGCCATCGCGCTTCATCCAGATGAGCTAAAAATGCTTTGGTAGGATTGACCATTCACACATATCGTTTATTCTAATAACATGAACTTCAAACTTTAAAAATTACGCA
The DNA here is from genome assembly GCA_020466265.1 of Siphamia tubifer. Classification (NCBI taxonomy): domain Eukaryota; kingdom Metazoa; phylum Chordata; class Actinopteri; order Kurtiformes; family Apogonidae; genus Siphamia; species Siphamia tubifer. Next base: position 15,510,561 of record CM035800.1, on the reverse strand, counting down.
GTTTGTTCTTAAAATTTCGGCGTGCTGTGCAATGGTGCTTTTTCATCAACCAATTACCGTCTGGCAGTACATGGCTCCTCCCAGTATGGTACGCTTGGCACCCCAAGCAGAAGGGTAACCAAAATAGTAACGGTTATAGAAAATAAACTATAAAGCTATAAATTCTCCAGCTACAAAAAAGCTGTAGAATAACTGTCCAATATAGTGACAAATGTGCATGAAAGAAAAACGAATAAAATAATAATAATGTGAAAAGTACCCGGAGACCGCAGACTCCGCCAAGGCAGATCAGGTTTCACTTTAACTCCTGTGTGTGCCCCAGCCCCCTGCATTGATCGCCACCCAACTTTTATCACTTGTTCCTTGTGCCACTATCAATATCTCCTGAAAATGTCAGCTAAATCCCTTCATCATTTTTTGCGTTATCTTGCTTCCAGTCAAACAAACTTGTTTGTTTGACTGGTAGCAAGCAAAAAAATAACTCTGCTGTTCCTTGGCGGAGTAATAAATAAACAAACAAATATATAAAATTAATAAATATACACAATAAATTTAAAAAAAATCAAAAGACAGGTTAATCTGAGGCAGAGAATTTCTAAAACATTTTTTTCATTTTTAAAAATAAAAATAAAACTTGTAGAAAAGTGTTATTGATTACATCTATTAGTTCTGAAGTAACGTTTGAAAGTCCCTAAAGTTCAGTGAAGTTTAGGAGAGGTTGTTGTTGTTTGAGGCAGAGGGTGAGGAAGATGAAGAGGGTTGAGCTGCAGTGAATTCCTGCCTACAGGAAATGACGTCACAGCAGTCAGATGTTGTAGGGGGTTGCCTAGTAGAGGAGCTCTCCGGTTCTGCGGTTCACGCTCGACGGAGCAGTGTGCTGGGCAGACACCGTGGAAGTCCCGGCGGATCTGGGATTCAACCTCGCCTTAAAAACAATCTAACAGAGCTTTAAGTCTCAGACTAAGGCTTGTCCGTTGAACCAAGGTGTAAATGTACAGAAGACTACTGTTCCCGTCTGCGTCAACACACCGCAACAATGAGGACTGTTTTTCTCTACCTGACTGTAGGCTTTTGTTAACAAACGTCTGCAAATCCAACAATCTTCCACATGTGCCACAGTCTCACCTCTGTTAACACCCTTTTGTTAATACCTTTCACACAGTCAGACTAAATGTGGCTGCTAACCGGCTCTCTCCGTTTTCGAAATGCAACACCAGATTACATTTTAAAAAACCACGATGTTTTTTTGGCAGTCCTCACCGAGTGCAGGTCCACGCACAAAACAGCACGTCTTTCCACCCGATGCTGATATTTACAACCTATCTTGCATTCGGCACACGTTCAGTCCATTAAACACTGGTGAATTTCCTTACGTGGTCACTATTTTTTGTCAGAATAACCCTGTGAAAACACACTGTGGTGGGCGGTTGTGTTCACTGTGTGTCCATTGAAAAAGTTCAGATTTTATTGTGACACGGAGCTGTAATGTAGATTACGTGACGCCGATTTTTCTATTAGACACTGGGTATTTAGAAAACGTAGTGATTACAGATATAACATGTATACGTATTTGCCAAGAGAGAATATAGTTAAATCTGCAGGTTTTGTCATTGTATTTGGCTCAGCGCACGAGACAGACCGGAGCGTATCCGGGTTGAGCTACCTGACCTGTTTATTTAACACATGGCTTATCGATATAATCGGACACAATTTGATTGATCATAATAGTGTCAATCAGAGGAGATGTGAACAAGGGAACGATCGGGGTTTTTTTTTTTGCAAAATGGGAACACAACTGGCGCCTGCTCCACCATTTCAGCACACCCTTTCAGACTAGACTACCGTTCGGGTTTAGCCGGTTTACACCAAAAACTGGGAGAAAACAACAGCATGTGTAAGCACAATACCTTGGTACTTTGCATCAATTTCTCGAAGCAGAGAAACATTTCTTTGTATGTCCAAAGGCAGGGACTCCACACATTCCAGATAATCCTCCACATAGTTGACCAGTTGTTGCGACTTGTCGGGGTTCGGATAGTGATGGCCTAACATCGTCTCTACGATGCATAGAGGCACTAAAACAATATGCAAGAAATTTGACAAATATACTGTTAAAATCCAATGCTTGGCGACTTTGCAGCTTGTAGGGCAGTTCCAGGCAGCAGTTCACTTCAAACAAAACTCAGGCCACTGCGCATGCGGGAGTATTTTCCTTTTATGGTTTTGTACAGTTTCCTCTTGTTTGTCGTCAAGGAGGGCGGGATCTATTGGATGTAACGCCTCGTGATTGGATGAGGGTGATCTCATTATCATAATATTTTCCCGGGAAATCAAACCCGAGAGGCGTAGTGTAGTCTCTGTAGACATAAAAACTGAGACGAGGAAGGTGTTTTTCTCCAATAGCAGCAGAGGGAATTGTATTGTTAATGCATGCACATTTTCATTCAAGTAGAGGAATAGAAGAAGTGTAGGAAATGTAAAGTATTTGAAACAGTGAAAGTAAAAATGTAATGTACAGGCTCTTACATGCAGTCAAAGTATAAAAGTATTAAGTTGTTCAAGCTGAGAATGTTTTAGGGGTTTTTTTTGTAACAAACTCTACATTTTAAGCACACTGTCTCTTACAAAAGTAAAAAAATGCTGAAAAAAAATATTGTAGAAAATTACAGTGTGTTCACATTCGGTGTTAGGTGTATTTTTTCTCCTGTATAGTGCTAATGCTGAGGGTTGATCTTTGAAACTGTTCACTATTTTATTATTATTATTATTTTTTACAAACCTCTATCTTTATAAGTAAACAATGTTTGAAAAATTCTTCATATGCCTTGAAAACATGTTCTTTGATTTAATCATTACAAACCATATTTTGTGTCAGTACTAATGCCACAATTTTCTTATTAACAGAACAATAAACACTAGTGGACTTTAACTGACTTGGAGGGTCCATTTATCACATAGGTATACGATGTGTATTTTGAACATAACACTTAAATTATATTATATCCTTCTATCTGTACTTCAGTCTTTCATGAATACTGTGTCTTGTTATATTTATTCTGAATCAAGATATCCACCAATAAACCATTCTTTGTATTATATGTTGAAATAACTTTTTGGTGCTTGGAAAGCAACAAGTAATGCAAACTAAAAAATAACCAATAATGTCTCTTAAGTGGGTTACAAATCAAGTAACAAGGGCTTGAAACGAGATTTTTGTATTAAAATATAGAGGATGAAATTTAGTAGAAATTTAAAAATTATGTACAGTAACAAGGTATATAATAGATAATTATAAACATTTTCCTTTTGATAAATATACAAGAATTATTTTCATATATATATATATATATATATATATATATATATATATATATATGTGTGTGTGTGTGTGTGTGTGTGTTTAATGTTTTTACTAAAGACTAAAAAAGAACTTGGATAGTGCAGACCCCGCCAATGTACCCCCCCACCCCATGAACAATAGGTTTCACTTTTGCTTCTTAGAGCAGCGGTCAGCCCTGACCAAACAAATTAAACAATTGTGCCCCCCCCCCCACACACACAAATACCTCCACCAATCACCACCAAAATGTAATAATTAGTTTATTTTGCTAGTATCAACATTCCCTGAACATTTCAGCCAAATCCATGCAGAACCTTTTGAGTTATCTTGCTAACAGTCAGACAGACAGATTCATAAATGTCAGCAAAAACATAACACTTTCATTCCTTGTCGGAGTAATTACTCTTCATCGTCTGAAACTTTTAATACTTAAATTATTATCCAGGTAGACATTCCAAAAAGCTAAGAGTAAATTCTGGGGTTATTATATCATAATAGAGAAAAAATAATATAGGTCTGTAAAACAATAAGGGAGCAATGCAAAATGATCAGTTTATCTGATTTTACCATAGACATGTGTTTTACTTAAATGAATAGTTTTTTCTTTTATTCTCTAAACTGCTGACATTTCTTCCACATTCCGAATAAAAAATATTTTTATTTAGAACATATATTTCCAGAACATGAACATGGTCAACATAACAAAAAATGCAGGTGTTTTTAGACCTCAAATGATGCAAAAAAAAGTCCATATGAATTTTTAAACAACACATTATTAATGTTGTGACCTCGTGAACAGTTCAAACATCAATATTTGGTGGAATAACCTTGATTTTGTCACATCTTAGAGCTCCTCCACTATTGTTGGATGACTTTATGTAACACTTGTCAAAGAAATTCAAGAAGTTCACCAATGGTTTGTGACCATCCATGTTCCTGCAGAGGTTTTCTGTAGGTTCAGGTCTGTAGGTTGGGCTGAACATGACAGTCTCCATCTGCTGGTCCATCATCTGCACCTTTATTGATCTAGCTGAGGTCAGTAGCATTGACTTGATAGAACAACCAGTCCTCAGAATTTGGGAACATTGTCAGAACTGAAGTCCAGTAGTTTTCAAGAGTTATGTTTTATTCCAATTACTTTTACAGTACTAATTATCACAGTTTTTATCTACTGTAAAAAGATAGTGACGGATATAGTGGTTTTTTTTTTTTCACTTTTCCTTTTTAAGTAAAACATGGATCAGGTGTTTATTAAATAGAACAAGATATGATTGTGTTGGAATTGAACAGACAGAGGAAGACATATCCAGAGATGTTGATTTCACAAGAAATTGCAGTGGTCATTGAATTTTTCCCAGACTTATATAATCATCAACTGAATGTAAAAACAAGCATCTACAACCACTGTTATTGGTGAAAAGTGAGTTTCACTAATTCACCGGTGTTGCAGATAATAAGTGTTTTCTATGGAGCCTCTGGGCACCCACATGGGTCAGATCTAAAGTGACCAGAGAGCTGAGAAACTACATAACTTAAATGTATTAGTGATAATTATTAGTAGCGTAATTTGAGGAAAAATGGTTGAAACGTTTTAGACCTGTAGATGTTTTTGGTCACAGGTGTCTGTTTAGGTCTGATAGTTAAAGCATTATATTTTGTACTTTATTGAAACACATTAAAGTGAAACTTACAGTAACAACACACTTCATTCAAACATTGATGTGTGGTCATATGACTTCCCTGAAGTCTTATGACCATAGTGAAAGACAGATATCTGTTTTTGTAGTTTTTTCTGCTTTTACCAGAATTACATATTTTCACCTTATTCATATATTTTTAAAGTAGCAATATGTACTGTACTTAAAACATTTAAATAACTATTTCGCCATGTTACAGCCAAGTGTTATGTCCTTCACATAGAAAAAAACAAAAGCCACAAGTGTTGTTCACCTATATTATCTTTGCATAGTTAGTGTTGCACGTGTTAAACCAAACCGTTTGTGACGTGTGAGTTTTGTGAGAAGTGTTAGCATTTGCAAGAGATGCATAGCGATTGGTTATATGGGGGTTTTGTGGTTATGTTTCATATGTTTTGCTAAAATAGGGTTTAGTTTCACGCATAGTGTCTCAGCAATGAGGATTTATGCTTTGAATATAAATTAGGCCAAAGACATGATTGAACTGTCAGCATGAATAAACACTCTTGCCTCACAGCAAAAAGACCCGGGTTCAATTCCTGGACCACGTGGGCCCTTCTGTGCATATGCCTCCCCGTGTCTGGATGGGTTTGGTCTGGAGACCATGGCTGCCCACTGCTCCTTAGAAGGATGGGTTAAATCCAGAGGACAAATGTCGTTGTACAATTGTATGATGACAATGAAGTACTACGTTATCTTATCATGAAGGAAAATAACTGCATTGGTATGTCACGAAATCGAAGTTTTTACATCTTGTTGAGTTCTTGGTATTAGTTCAATATATGATAATTAAAAAGCCTGATTATACTTTATATAAAGGAACAATCACAGCTACACAGTCACTTCCAAATGTTATTGTTCATCATGTCTTTTATTTGTATGATCTTTCTATTGCTTTATTTGAACTGTCTTTTTCAACTGATATATTAGAAATATAGATGAGAAAATGAGTCTACAGTACACATGTAAATATGAATTAAGGTACAATGTTACAATGTGTGTGGGTGTGTGAATATCTCCATGTCCCTAAGATGTGCATGCCAATGGAAAATTAGATATGTTTATTTTATTTAAACTATTTATCTACTTTCCTTTCATTATTTACTGCATGTACTGAAGAACACCATGCATAACCCACTTTTCTTGTAATAAAAAATGTAATAATGATAATGACAAAAAAAGATAAGAATCACAGCAGCAAAATCCAAAATCCCCCAAATAACTTAATCTCCCAGTATTAAGATCAACAATACAGTCCACCAGATCCTCCTTGTTTCCTTATAATTCCAGTAAGATTTGATCCACAAGCCATATTTAAAAAAAAAAAAAAAGAATATGAAAATGTCCAGTCTTTTACATGACATTACAAGACTTCTGGTGACTTCATCTGTAGTATCTCAGGCTGCAAAGACACTATTTCCACCCAGTGTGGCCAGATGTCATGTATGTTGGCTGAAATATCTATAACAACTGAACAATGAGATAAGGGAAATAGGATGAAACTATCACTGAGAGCATCTGCTGCACACTGGGTCACAAGGCTGAGGTGAGGTCGAGAATGACTGTCACAATAGTCACAACACACAGCTTCTCCTTTAGCCCACATATTTTAGACAAGCTTATTATTGCACAGTGTCAGCGTCAACCACCTGCTCATGGGTTTAGGATGTTACTTATTTCCTCTTTCTGTATCAGGAAATATTCTTAGCCTCCTGCCATGAGGGTAAAACTGTATGAACTGGTTTTCTGTTGATCATACTCATATTAGATTATTTTATACCGTATCAAATGCTATAAACCTACCATTACTGACATAAACTAAACAGTGATGATACATTTTTGCTCAACATATCAGCTCTTTTAAGTAAATGTATCAAAACAAAAGCATACAAATACTTTCACTTATTATAACAGGTGAAAATGACAGTACATTTGATTTATATTAATAATATAATATGATACATCACACACCATGGCTTGATAGTTGATTGTTCTTTAATATTAATAATGGTCTGAAAAGCAACTAAAGTTGTCTTATGTAATTAACTTTAAAATACAAAATTTACCATGAGATGTGTTGTCAAAGTCTTACTATGTAGAAAATGGAAATACTGAAATACTTCCAACTGGAACTAAAAGCAAAAGTATTTATGACCTAGTTACTATCTTACAAAGGTCGAAAAATGTATCCAATGATGCAGTTGACAATTTACTAATGTTTTGTGATATGTAACTATTAGACATTGAGGGCCTCCTCATTTTTACTAGGTTTCGTTTCCTGAGTTTTGCCTGAGTTTACAACAAATCATATGTAAAGTGGTAACATTGACAAATCCGGTGAATTATTTCAAAATAAAATATCTTTAAATAGATTCATTTCAATGGAGAATTTCTTCTTCTTCTTCTTCTTCTTCTTCTTATTATTATTATTATTATTGTTATTATCATCATCATCATCATTATTAACATTGATTAAAGAGGAAAAGTTAATTAAAGGTACAGAAAAAGTTAGGTGCGGGTATAATACATGAAATGTCTTTGTTTTCTTTTCTTTTTTTTCTTTTACATTCATTTCTGGGGGACTTTCCCTTACCTTAAAAATCACCTAAACCTGCTTAACCATCACATTACAGCACAATCACATAAAAAAAGACAAATTGAACAAGAATCTTATAGGCTACTAGACGCTCTATAGTGCAAACACTGTGTTAAATTGAAATAGGGAGTAATACGTTACAATGAAAAACAACAAAACAAAACAAAAAGTTTAGAATTTAATGTAGATAGATAGATAGATAGATAGATAGATAGATAGATAGATAGATAGATAGATAGATAGATAGATAGATAGATAGATAGATAGATAGATAGATATGTCGCTATTGTGTTGTGTTATTTTGAATAACTGATTGAGTTGTCTATATTGTCATCTATTTTATTCTGATTAATTACTAGCAACAGCATTTAAATTACATAAATATATTAAGCATGTTGTTGACAATATGAATAAATGAATGCTTTAAAAAAAATATCGTGTTCCCATAACATTTATAAAAATACTGTCCCTTTTTTATTTTGAAAGTCGCTGCTGCGTAACTTCCGGTTACGTTACGCGACTTGACGGCACCGTGCTTTTATCCGTGCCTTCCGCAGCCGTTGTTTCACATTGACCCTCCACTCACCGTTGGCATCTACACGTGCATATTCACCGTCTGCCTCAACACCTGTCATCATGAAACTCAGCCTGGGATTCGTTTTTATCGTGTCGTGTTATTTTCTGTCTGGTAGGTCGCTTTTATTTATGTATATATTTATTTATTTAGGACGAGTACCAATCAATATTTTCAGATAAGTGTCCACTGAGGTGCTTCATTTGACGAGGAACGGCTGTAATCCTGCAATATTGTGATTTCATTGTTTAATTGTCTGAAAACCGAACGTCGAAAGCATTTTATTCGTGATGCTTTGTTTCTATCTTTCTTCTAAAAATGACCTACGCGCGCGACTCTTTGATGCCTATACTGAGACATTAGATGTTTTTTTTTTTAGTTTGTTTCACTGTGACTTCCTGGATTAAGGGAACAGAAATTTCCGCAGTCTTGCAATAGTGTCACGTGCCTTCTGGCACAGTTGGCCTGGTTTGTTTTCAAAACTCCAAATAAACTTGACCCCAGTTTACTTTTGCCTCTAAACAACGGCTCTGATTCGTCAATACTGCATATTTTCACGTGTAATCATTCTTTATTAGGCTGTTGTTGTTGTTAAACTGTACGGACGATTAATGATTAACCTTTTCAGGATTATTTTATATAGTCTATTGACATCATCTGTGAACTCCATTTAAAACAAATTTTGTCCCTTTAGTTGTTTAATAGTTTGATTTCCTCCAATATTATGGTGTTTGTAATATTATATTTGTTGTCTTAAACTACCAGTTCCTGATTAGTGTCATAAATGTGCCATGGACTTGCGGACTTAGATAAGAAACGCGGTCACTGGTATGAAAACAAATTAGTCTGGTCATTTTACTGTTTATTAACTAGACCAGGATTACACTTTAAAGATGAGCAGCAGACTTCAAAAAACTTTGCTGTCAGTTTTTCTAGTGTAGGGTGCCCCTAGTCTGACACTTTTGAGCTTGACCATGCTCGTGCACGCGCACTTTTTTATGTAAACGTGACACTGAAGTGTTGTTATCCTTTTGTTGAAGGTCACATTTATTAGTATCTCAGATGAGATGCATTATATTAAATGGCATTTTGTTTGTATTTGCCGTAACACCAGCTTCCCCCGAGTTTTCAAATGCATATTTTCCGACAGTTTTTTTAATTTACTTTTCGCTCCACTGACACAACAATTGAGTGAACAAACACAGTAGGTACTACGGAGCCTAGAAACTAAGGGGGAAAAACCTTCAGCATCAGTGGTCAAGCCTTCTCCCTGTATTCATAATCAATTAGACCCTGCCTATTTGGAACTGGCCTTTATTTGTCAAAATATAAAGGCACCCAGCCTTTCACTGGAACTCGGCGGCAAAATGGAACTCAGCTATATTTTGTGTTTATACAACAATGTTGTTTTTATTGTTGCATGGCAACTGAGAATTTAGAGTCCTCAGAATGTGACGAAGGTGGCCGGTGTTCTATCTGACTGAAGACATTAGTCACAGTATACAAGGTAGTGGTCAATGTGGTGTATCAGATTCATATCTACAATTATTCTTGCGTTGCTCAAATGTAGCAAGTGGCGAAAACCGAAAGACTCGTCCAGACTCGGGACACACAACCCCATATCGGGACTGTCCCGGTAAAATTGGGACGTCTAGTCACCCTATTCTGGTAGTGATTGTGAGCAGTGTAATGTGATAATTTTGTTTATCTTAGTTTGGATGGAAATAATAATAATGGAAAACCCATCAAGTAAATCAATATTTACATGTGGGCTAGAAACTGTGAAAAATAGTTTCTTCTATGTTGTCATTGTTTTATGGTTTAGTAGAATGTAGTAATTAAAAATGAACAGGGACATGTATTTTTCTCTGGTGTTTTGTTCAATAAAAATTTAAGTTTGAGAAAAATGGCATGAAATTCTGCCAGATAGATGGGCATTAATTCAATATTTATTTAAAGAGTTGGTGGTGACCAAAAGAAAACCAAATACCAACAGTGAACACTTGATTTAATGAAATGTTAAAAGTGGGCTAACTTATTCAGAATTAATATAGAATATTAGCATGTAGCATTTTTGTTGTGACTAAATTTTTATGCTGTTGTTGCCGCTAAAAAAATTTCTTGTTGGGAAATCTTTCCTTAATAGTCGAATGTGTATTGACTGGTATCATTGATATAGACTTCACTAAACTCCTTCCAATGTAAATGTATAAAACATTAACATTTGGTTGTAACATATTTAAGTTAACAAGCAATTTGTAAATATTTTATTGCATGTTTATTTTTTAAATGTTGTTAATCCTATTTTGCCTTGTTTTTATTGAAGCTCTGTCATTAGCTGAAGATGCAGGAGGTCAAGGTGCTGCCACGGTGATACCTCCAAGTGACTTTGCCACCCCCCCCCCACAACCAACTACTAAAATCACTCCCAAAACTACAACTACTACAGTCCCCCCAAAACCTAAACCTACCACAGTCCCCCCAAAACCTACAACGACCACAGTCCCCCCAAAACCTAAACCTACCACAGTCCCCCCAAAACCTACAACGACCACAGTCCCCCCAAAACCTAAAACGACCACAGTCCCCCCAAAACCTAAAACGACCACAGTCCCCCCAAAACCTAAAACGACCACAGTCCCCCCAAAACCTAAAACGACCACAGTCCCACCAAAACCTAAAACGACCACAGTCCCACCAAAACCTAAAACTACCACCACCACGACCACAGCTCCAGTGACGACTACTCCTTCTCCAACGCCTGGGGTGGTTCCAGGAACCTACAACCTGACAACAGGCAAAGAGAAACAGGTTTGCGTGAAGGCTAAGTTCGGCCTGTCGATCCAGCTGCGAACTGAAAAGGTACGTATCGTCAACAATCTCCGCGGTGAAAAAAAATGAACAAATCTGAAAGTTAAAATGAGATTGAATAGACCTTCTTGCACGAGCCTCTTGACTCATCTTTCAACAATGTCAGCAGCTTTTTTTTGTTTCAGTGCAAATTTTAATTTCCTCATTGTGGTGCTTTTACATGACTGTCTGTGAGAGGTGAAATTTGTGTCATATGACCAAACACAGTGGCAATCACTTCCTGCTTTTTTTTTAAATTTATCAGGCCAATGGGACATTCATCGTTAATCCAAATAAGACCCGAGCAGTAGGAGAATGCAAAGACACCACCGTCAACCTCACCCTCTCCTTCGCTCAGGGATTCATCACTCTTCTGTTCAACAAGGTATTTTTCATGTTACCCAAATGCCAGATGATAAAGAGGAAGTGAAATTGAAGGAAAGAAGGACCACTGGTTGTGTTTCCCAATATATTTTCTTTGACCTACAGTACTTGCACATATTTAACACTTTGTGATCAAAGTCGTCAGCCAATCATATTTTAGTGTGATATAGTACAGCAGTGATGCATTTAATACATAAAACATTTGATGTAGATACATTGGCTTAGGGTTATATAGGAACTGGAATCGGTGAAGGACTGTTAAAAACAGAAGTGTGGTCTGTTCTTGTAGCATGTGACCAGGAAGCTGCCTCACTGCTTGTGTGAGTCATGTCATGGTTTTGTCAGCTACACTCCAGACGAACAAAATATGAACATAAATTGTGCTTGGTGAAGCGTAATATCGGTGTATTATAGTCATAATATATCTCAATACAGGTATAAATGTCAAGCTGTGTGGCAATCTCACTCTAATTATGTTTGCAAATGCACCACAAAGCGCCCAGCAACCACAGGTAGTGCAGACGTGGAGATCAACCACCGAAAGGTTTGGGTTGAGGATTTGTGATATTTTTTACGGAGTTTTGAGTCCAGTATCAGATGATTAGTCTAAAACAAAGCAAAGTCTCTTTTCAAGTCAAAATACAGATGTATAGCCAAGAATCAGATTCAGAATGTGGACAAATACAACAACTAATACGCAAAACATCAGAAACTATTACTGCGTACGTATACAGTCTGTTGTCATATTTACTTTAAAAATACAAACCTTGACAAGCATGAGGGCTTGTTTTTGGAAAATGCGACTCTCATTCATGTTGTGAACTGAAAGAGAATTGACTACAGCTTTATTAAAACCAGTTGTATTTAATTTTGTTGTTGGATTGTGTTATTAACATGTGACTAAAAAACACAGACTGACATGCAGCATACCTTGTTTTCATGTTTGATTACCCTAACTTTGTGTTTGTTTGTTTTTTTTCCTCAGAATGTCACTGCAAAAACTGTCTCTGTTGAGTCACTGTCTTTTGAACTCAACTACCCCCTTGCCAAAGCAGGTAAGTTTTTGCATTGGGTCAAATTTAGAGTTTTTTTAATTAGGTCACTACATGTGCTACAATAGTTCTTCATACAGTCGATGTTGCATGAAGAACAAATATTACTAAATACATTGGAGCAGTTGTTTTACATCAATACACAGACAAGAAGCATTTGTAAGTTGGGAACTTCCTTGTCTGTTTGTCAGTTTAACTATGTTTACATACAAATGGCGCAGTAGGTAGTCCATGCTGCGCAGTTGAACAAGTTTGGTTACATATTTGATCATCGCATTTATTTTTGGGAATTGCTGTCATGTGTTGAAGTAATGGTTGCTGGTTGCTTTGTTTCACAGCTGCAGCGACGTCTTACAAAGGAAACAACAACAGTCATCTGTTTGTTGCAAGAGTCGGACACTCCTACTCTTGCAGGGAACAATCCATCATCATGGGGAATGGACTTTATTTGGACATCATTAAAGAAAACATTCAAGCCTTCAACTTCTCCAAGAGCAACGAGTTTGGCTCTCGTAAGTTTCCTCTTCAACGTGTGTCCTTTTTTAAATTTTTAAATGTTTTTTTTTTTTTTTTACTTTTCAGGTTTAATGGTGCAGTTTAAACCTTTATAGATCAGTCATTGAAATGCTCTGAAATTCAAAATTGCAACTCTGTGTTTTTGGAGGATATAACAAGACTGACTTTTGTGAAATTGTTTAAGATGTTTGATTGTTGTGTAGAAAATCAAGGTCAATGAAGTTACAATATTTGGTTCCTTACTCATAAGTGGCATTAAAAAAAAAACCTCAGGAAAAATGCATGCAAAGTGAAAAGAACATGTGTTTTAAAACATAATAAGATACATTTCAGGACATAAGTGCTGATCCAGACCCCTGTCAACATCCACATTATCCCTTTGAATGCCATTACTTACATTAGTGAACGCAGAAATGATCAAAAATAATCACTTGCCTGATAAAGGGTTAATTGTTGAATATTTTATGCAAACATTACAATGAGTGAATGAGTAGCTTTGAGTATCTGGAAACTTTTTGCTTTGGTGCAGTTGTTCATAAAAATTGCTCAAGTAAAACCCACAAGCATCAAACAGTTGAGACACAAAGTCAATGTTCAACTTAGTCGGGTTATTATAGTGTAAGTGGGTTGTTAGTGAACAAAAATAAAGCTAAAAGGACGGTGAATATTGCATCATTTGGCAAAACAAGGTAACCTATTGAAATCAAAGTGGCCTGAGAGGGAACTGAACTTTGTCAACCTCCTTTTGGGTTCAAAGATGGAATAGTTCAGCCAAACACAGACCATATTATTTCAGAAAAGGAAATGCACACCGGTGGTTGACAGAAACAAATAGATCTTTTGTTGCTTTCCCATTTACACCTTGATACTCTTCTGTCTTTATCTTGCCTATAACGGAGCAGAAGGCTGCGTGATTTCTATCTGCTAGAGATTTTGTGATCAAAGTTAATCCGGAAGAATTCCAGTCCTGAAAGTCTGAAAAACCAGTTATGAACTGAGCACGAGGTCTAAGGTGAAAAGGCAACAACTGTCTGAGTTACTGCAGTTAGTAATAGTGAGAAGGGACTTTCCTTATCGCACAACAAAGCACTTGGAGTTAGTTTTGTCCAGTTACTTCAGAGAAAACATGTGATTTGTTTTGTTAGACAATAGCTGAGCATGTGCTTTATTTGTATTGAGGAAATTCAGGGGTTAATCAACTGACGTGTGTGTGCTGATTGAACCAAAGTATGTCCAGCCGTTGTGGTTTTAGATGGAAATATCACAAATGGCCTTAAAATAGGCTATTAAGTATATCCAAAAAATATATAGTATTTTTATTAGAGTACATTAAGAGTTCATAGTACATGGTGTGTCCTACTTCACATTATCAGAAAGACAGATTTAATACAGATAAATGAGTCTCAAAGTTCATGGTAGGTATTCATTTTCAACTTCTAACCTTTTAGTTTGAGTTGTTTTTTTTTGTTTTTTTTAAATTCAATAAACAAAATGTCTTGAACTTGAACATAAAAAGAAGCTGATTTTAAAGTAATGCTCAAAAGGAACAATATTTAATCGTGAATAAGATGTAATTAATTTCATTGGTCCATCATATGGTTATGTAATTTTACTGGTAACTCATCTTGCAATATTTCATCCATGGGCTTTAAAATAAATTAGTCGAGAAAACATTTGTTTGTTTTATAGGTACAGCCCACACCACACTTTGCATCCATGTGACGTCATGCTGTCATAACTCGTTGAACTTTAATCTCCTTTGACGCCGCTCTTTTCGATGATCATTTGCCACTTGAGTCATTCGAGAACAGACACTCATCAGCCCTTTGTGTGCGTTTGTCCCGCAGCCGACCTCTGCGCCGCTGATCAGCCAAATTACAACGTGGCCATCGCCGTGGGGGTGACGTTGCTGGTGCTCATCATCATCGTGGTGGTGGCGTACCTGGTGGGACGCAGGAGGAGGTCCGACGGCTACCAGTCTCTGTGAGGCGGGTCAAAGGTCACCCCGAGGTCCTGCCCATCATAAGGCAAAGTCAGTGAGGATCCAGTCTTTCTCAGGGGATAAAGGACACTTCTGTTCAAACCCTAACCTGACTTTTTCTTTATTTGTGTTTGTTTACCCAATTCTCTGTACTGATAGTATTTTAACTAAACGTTCCTACGTATGAAGTCTGAAGTGAGTCAGAAAGTAACATACAGCACCTTATTACAGATTAGAAAACTGTAGAAAAAATAGGATCAGTTTGTCACGAACATTAGTCATCATTTAAAACAAAATTGCAAAAAAGAAACATTATTGTATGTACTTTCTCCCTTTTATTCCCTGTATTACTTTTAATTGGCAAATATATCTTAACACTGCAAAATTATTGTTTCCAGTGCCACAGTACAGGCTCCGTACATGGTATTTCTTAAGGGGGGAAAACAAATCTAGCGACATATTTGGAATGTATCGAGGCAACGGGCATTTATTCATCAAACACAGGAACACCCCACAAGTTGTTTTTTTTTCCTTAAACTATACTTCCATAGCGGTACACTAAATATAATTATGGCACATCTATGCAAACTGACATAAAACAGAGTGTCAAAACTGACCAATGTCACAATTATCAGTTTAGGTGAAGTGCTTCCCATAGATGCATGAATACCCCACAATGTCCCATCATGCAACAGTAGTCTGGTAGTGTTCAATGTAAATGTGATGCATGTTAACGTCTATATTAATCAGCCTTATTACTAGTAGTTGAATAGGTTTTTTTTAATGTTTTCTTTTGAAGAATCAAAACATTGCAGCTTCTATATCACCCAGGGATTTTTGTGATTAGAGAATTAGTAAAGAAGGGCGATTAATTATACTTACAGTTTGTATAACATAGATTTGCATTATTAATCTGCACAAAGGGAACACATGTAAGGGATAATTTCTATCTTGCATTAATTGCACTGAATTTTTGCCTCGGCTAATTAGCTTTGGGGGTTTTTTTTCTTGTGGCATTTTGCTGATCTTTGACTAATACAGACTCTACTTAAGATTTACCTGCTGTGTATTTTTTAATACCGCCTTAAACGTATCAAATTAACAACAACACACTGACTGACTCATGTATGAGTGTAAATTTTTTTTAAGTTATGAATTTCCAAACTCGATGTAGCCACACAGAAAAGTTAACTTAGATGTTGCAAAGTTGTGAATTAGTGTATTGTCAACTGGTTTAACACGTTTTCATTCAGGAAGTGATAACACTTTCTGGTAAAACAAACAACAAGATATGATATTTAATGCTTTGCTCACAATTCAGACGTTAGCCCACATGGCACAACGATGAAACGCTGAACAAACTGACACTGCAGAAGTTCACCTCTGCCAACAGGATATACAAACAAATGTTCAAAAATCGTGCAGTAATACCACGTAGTTCCAATGAGGTCAACAGACTTGCAGTCACTGTGTGTTGCCAGTGTTGCTGTAGCTCCAGTATATATTTGCAGTAATAGTTGTGTTGTCCACTTTTGCAGCTCCATTGAAATGTTATGAGTCTGTCTCTTATCATAACCCCATGTTATCATCGATGTATGTTCCAAAATGTAAAAACATCTCTTGAACTGAAGGTTTTGGAGTTGATGCCTGTGGGTCAAAGTGCCTTAAAGCAAAATGCTGAATCTTTTTTTTTTTTTTGTATTTGATGCGTCTAAAGGGGGTTGATCACTGTGTCCACATCTGAAATGTCTGCCTGCAGTCTTACTAAGATGGAGTTGTAAAATGTTTTTACTTTCACTTTCATTTATAACTGCGGTAGGACTGTGTGTTTTTGTTAATCACAGCAGGTGGAGTTGACTGTCTGCATATGACATTATGGCCTGTTTTTAGTTGTTTTTTTTTTAATGATTGATTTTATGTGCCTCTGAGATTCAGCAGAGTTTGAACAGCCATCATCAGTGGTGAATCTAAAAGGGATCGAATCTGCTGCAGCTCCACATTTTGTCCATCAGGTGATGCTGTGACGTGGAAAGGAATAAGGGACATTAAACCATGTAAAGTTTTCCACATTATGTAAGCACTTTTGTATCCAGAGCATTGGCTTGATCTCTGACTTATTACCAGTTTTCAATGTTTGTGATGGCTAATGAAATCTGTCGCTGACGAATCAATTACTTTGCCAATAAAGACTGTTATATTTCTAAATGTCTTTGTGTTTGAGAGCTTTAGTGTTCATAGCGGTTTTATTCGGATCAGAAGCAGTCTGGGTGTAGAAGTTGGTACATTTTGTATCCAAGTGGAACTATTGGAAATGTTAAATTTACAGCACACTCTACCTTTTTATTTAATGTTTTGTTTTTAATTGATGTAATTTTAGATTTCATTGTAGTTTGCTAATGTTCCTTTTTTTTTTTGGAATTTACGTTTTTTATTTTTATTTTAACAAATAGGGTACAAGGCTTATATGGCACAATAATAAAGAAGAAAAGTTTACAACATACAGTATTGACTAAAGTAGAAATAAAAGGTTCTCCTGGATTAAGGGAGAAAAAAAGGCAGAATATGAAGTATATGCTGCTGTTAATACACATTTCTTAATATGCAGTTATTACCATCAGAGGTAATAACAGAGTATACTAAATAAAAGTACTTAATCACTGTATTTAAGTAGATTTTGTAGGTGTCTGTACTTCACTTAAGCGTCCATTCCTCTGGAAACTCAACTCTTACTCCCTACATTTGTTCACAAATTACTGCAATTTACACACTCCACATTGTCAGAATTGGCTCGTCACCCCCAGAGGTGGTTCCACAGGATGGCACAGAGTGGCATTTGCCCTGGTGGATATGTTAGTCTGCCACCCCATTTGTCACCCCATTTTATTTTCAATCGTATTTCAAGTAAAAATATAGCTTACAAAAATTTAATTCAGTGATTTATTGACAGAAATTCACCTACTCTCATTCCTGTCTATGGTGAATTTTTTTTTTTTACAACGTCCTGCACTCCCTCTAAAATTTTGAAATGGTTTCACCCTGCCCCCCTGACCTCTCTGCAGCTCCAGGCGCTGTTCATTATTCCGTCATCATTCTTCTCATCTATGATGTGCGCCCCCACCCCCAAACACACATATGATGACATAAAAGGTCAAAGAGAACCAAATGTTTACTGAATAAACAAGAATATTACAAATCACACAACCACATGTTTATCTTCCCTGAGCAATTCATCTCATCTTCCGCATGAAACAAGTAAGGCTCCAACGGCACAGACGTTGTGGTCACAGAGAGGTACGTGCTCTGCTTCATTTCTATTATTGCAGCATTTTTTTGGTTACATTTGTTTTATGCATTTGTGTTTTTGTTTGTGCATCTTTCTCGTGTTTGGAACATTTTGTCGATGCAGTGAATTTGCCCCTATTGGCCACCGTACAATGCAAGTCAATATGACATTCTTTCCAAATGAAATGCAATACAAGTAATGCAGCATTCGAAATTAGTATTCTATATTTGAGCGTGTCATGAATATTTGAAAGTCATCTCCCATCCCTATACAATACCAGTTAAAAGTTTTCGACTCACTTGGATTTTTCTTTATTTTCGTGACTATTTATGTTGTAGATTCTAACTAATGTATCAGAACTATGAATGAACACATGAAATTATGTTGTTAAAGTGTGACGTGACTCAAAGCATATTTTAAGTTGTTAAAAATTTTGCTCATTTGTTCACTTTGCTTTTATTAACACTTTGCACCTTCTTCTCATGCTCTGGATGAGCGTCATGAGGTTGTCACCTGAAATGTTTTCCAACAGTCTTAAAGAAGTTCTTAGTGACGCTGAGCACTTGTTACATCTCATGTCTCCAAACTTTTGACTGGAAGCCTATTTCCACTAACCTGACTTACGTCATCTGGCTGCGTTAAGCTACTCTCACACAACCATCTGAGAAGCATGCCAATCAAATCTACTTCAAAACAAAGGAGCCAATCAGTGTCGCAGGGTGGGACTACCCTGTGGCCGGTGTGACGTAAAGCAGAAGCGACAGCAGTGTAGTCTTTTCAGATACACAACAATGGTAGGTATCCCAAGGTGCATATAGACTTAGGTATTTCCAGTGTTTTGTCTACTCTACCACATGTTCATTCCTTAAAAGATGAACAGAGGACGGCTTTGGAAGCATTTGTTAATGGAAATGATGTTTTCGCTCTTCTCCCAACCAGGTTTGGCAAGAGTTTGATCAATCAGATGGTTCCAGTGGTGGATAAATAAATAGGCAGAAGTGCAGAAGCCCATGGTTGTGTTGGTAGAGGACCAAGTCAAAAAGGCTGGTGAACTAGGGCTGACAGTAATGGAACAGGGAGGAAGAAATGACACCCACATCTGCAACAGATGTTAGCATCTAGTGTTTGTTAGCCCCGAGTTATGGCTGAAGGATAAACGTAGAACCATGCTTTCCTACGATGTTTACCAGTAGAACTTAGTGGGCATCATAGTAGACAAGGTTATAAATGCACGTCACATATAAATGGTAAGTTTAAACCCCTTCTGTTGATGTGTATATATCTGATGAAAACAATTTTTGCTGATTAAGCAGCTTGACTTCAACATGCGTGGCTGAAGCGGCTGACGGACAGATTTTTCATCTAATCACGGATTAGATGCACAGATTTTAGATAAGGCCCCTCCTTTTAAAACGGATGGGTTGCGGAAGAGTCTCAAATGGTATTATGAAATACCATCTGGCGACAGTCAAGTTATAATTCCACAGCTGATCCAATAAAAGTGATCTTTAGAAAAAATGGAGTCTACTGTTGGGTACATAATATGCCATCTTTGTTAAATCTGTTGTTTCAGGAGATTTATAACACTTCTTTTGGATTGAAATGATTCCATTACAATTTTTGGCCTATAAATTCTTACTAATACTAATGAAAACAGCTGTAGATTCTTTTACTACTGTATATTTAGATGCTAATCCACATACTAATTGGGCTGTTTTGTCTGAAACTTCAGCTCATGTTTAAATTCTTTTTTTTTTTGTGGTCAAAGACAGATTTAATCTCAACTCAGCAAAAAATGTGATAAAGTCACAGATGAAATGTTGCAATAGTATTACAGTTCTAACGTTAAAAACAGTTGTGCAGTTTCCTGACAATCCGGGGCAAAAAAGTCCCATTATATACTTCCTTCTGTATTTATTGCATTATGTATGCATACTGAAAATCACAGGCATTTAATAAAACAATAAATATTATATTTTAGACAATTATACATAACCTTATAACATGGGATTAATGATATTAGAGTGAAAGTGTTAGTGACACTTCACAAATTAGAAGGAAAAAAAGGGGAAAATATATATATATAACACAATTGACAGATTTCTTGCTTTTTAATGGTTCAAACAGACTCATGTCTCAACACAATATTGTCATCAGTTAGTTCTTCATTTATTTTTCTGATAATGTAGTCAACATATAGTTTACAGTAAGCAATTTATAAGAAGTATTTTGGGGTTGCCAGGTCTGAGGATTCACCCTAATTTACATGTTATTAGAAGGCTGTGTCAGATGAAGGTTTTAGGTTCACATGTATCTAAATCTGTAAATCTTTTTTAAAGTAATTTTATTCTGATATGTCTTTGTGCAACTTCTAAAATTAAATAAGATAAAAGAGAAGAAAAATAAGAAAAAAAAGTAACAACAATTAGGTGACAAGACATAAAAAAACCTCTATTAATAAAATACAACTGGATTATTTGTTAAGTATGTGTTATATTTCAACAGATGTCCATAGGTTTTTATATATTTTGCTTCCTTTTTTTCTCCTTTTTTATTTTACAGAAAACCCTGACAGCCTAACAAACATATATGTGAAATGTTGTTTTGCATTAGAATAATACATTTTTCAAAAGCTGTGTGTTTACCATTTCAAATATATGGTCTTTATTTTAGTGTGATGAACTGTTATACAAGACATAACTCTTCTCTGACACAAAGCTGACTTTCCTTCCTTCCTTCCTTTTTTTTTTTTTTTTTTTTTTTTTTTTTTTTTACTTTTAGCTCTTCTGTCCAGAGTCTAAATGAGGTGTTTGTGTTCATGTCAAACCCCAGTAATTTTAATTCATTATGACTAGTGCCATCAGTGGTTGTTGAAGCTGTTAATAACACATCAGCTGTACACAGTCGGTCTTTGTTGTAAATGGGAATTAGACTGCGCATGCGCAGACAATTCCTGGGCTGGGTTAGAGTAGCAGAGGAAATGTGCGAATGGACTGGAGTCGGATTGCAGTAACAGAGGCAAGGCGGGACTAGAGCAGCTCACACAGACCCCCCCTCCCCTCCCTCTCCCCCAAAAAAGTTGGGCTGTTGCAAAACTCAACTGAAATCACGAGATATCGAGTCGTCCAAATAGAAGTGGCATCTATTGAGGAACAAACAGCGGACAGTGAGACAATGGCAGGTAAAAACTGATGCTTTCATGCGTAAAAGTGGAGCTTTTAAAGAAGGAATGTGTGCAATGTGTGTGTGATGACTTCCAGATGTTATATGCACCACATAGCTGCAACCGCTCTTGTTTTTGTGCAGTAATGTGTATGTGTGTGTGTGTGTGTGTGTGTGTTTCAGAAAGTGCAGTGTGTGTGGAGACAGAGGGAGGCTCATCCCAGAATCCTCTGGTCTCTGTCACTTTCCAGAGGAACGAACAGAGGAAGAACAAGTACCTGGAGGCTGAGCCCAAAGCTCTGGGGGTACTGCACACTTTTCCATCTGCACACCTACCTGTCTTTTTCTCTACTTACCTACTTCAGTCTCACCTGCTTCTCTGTCCTGTTGTGTTTGGCAGCTCACTCAGATCGGCCTGAGTACATTCCAGGCCAGTTGTGTAGGAGTGGTCCTGGCCAATAGCTACAGTAGAGTTGATGGTGAAATTATTTTCTTCGTTGCAAACGTCCTGGTAAGTCCATTTAACTCCACTCATCTACTTATTACCAGTACGGAAAAGGCTCTGAATACACTGCTCTATAATTTTTTAAATAAAATATCTGCTTCACACATTAAATCTAAGATAAATTGGAAAACAAACAAGTATTCAGAGAATGCCTCACCCCTATTTTGTGCCAATCTCAAGTTTCTATGACAACCTGTTCTTGAATTTGAGCCAATAATGTGATTTTTGACCTTTCTGCTAAATGCAACCTTGACCTTTGACCTTTTGCAATAGTGATAATTTTGTTATATGTATGTATGCATCAGTGCGTGTAATATTAAGATAATATATCCAGTATTGTGTGTGATATGTCTATGATTGACACACACAGACAGTGTTACAGAAGTTAGTTTTGCGACATGTCACCTTTGACCTTCAGACATCTCAAAAACTATTGGTCGTAGGTGATAACACTAATTATGAGAATTGTAGTAATCTTCATTCTGCATCATTTGGTACCAATCTGAATGTTCTGTGACCCTCTGTTCTTGAGTTATAACCCATAATGTGATTTTGACCTTTTAATTAATTGTGACCTTAACCTTTGACCTTTACTCAAATGGATCATTGCATTTGATGTGCATTAGCTATATGTATGTGCTCATGTAATTTCATGGTAATATCTCAAGTATTTATTGAGTTATAGCATGATATGTGTCTGTGCGCGCGCACACACACACACACACACACACACTGATTACAATAATCTCTTCCAATGTTGGGCGAGATTAATGACAGAAGTGCTGGTTAGCTCATATTTTTAACGTACATGATGGTGTGTCATTACACATGTATGGTGGTTTATGTACTGTACATGTATTCAATGGATTTCTAAATATTCCATAAAGAACCTGTAAAGTATCATAATGTGCAGACAGTGTTTTGAAGTAGATCTGAGACCAATATTCATTTGTATTAAAACCTATTTTCTTGTTCGTTCTAAGAATTTCACATTTTGGCCCAAGACTTACTTAGGAAACTTGAGCCAACCAGCATTTAAAACTTGAGTTTTCTTTATCAGTAACACACACACACACGTGGTAAAATTTCATTGGTTTTATTCCAGAAGCATTTTACTTATAGACCAATGATTTATATAAAATTCCAACACCAGCGGGTAGGACCTTTCTGTGTGGAGTTTGCATGTTCTCCCTGTGTCTGCGTTGGTTTTCTCCAGGTACTTTAGTTTCCTCCCACCATCCAAACACATGCACTGACAGGTTAATTGGTTAATCTAAATTGTCCATAGGTGTGAATA
The DNA here is from genome assembly GCA_020466265.1 of Siphamia tubifer. NCBI lineage: Eukaryota > Metazoa > Chordata > Actinopteri > Kurtiformes > Apogonidae > Siphamia > Siphamia tubifer. The sequence continues at coordinate 15,487,324 of CM035800.1, read as the reverse complement.
TGAGAGTGATTGTTTGTCTATATATGTTCAGCCCTGTAATGAACTGGAGACTCATCCAGTCATTCACAGTCCACTTTCACCCGTTGTAGCTGGGATAGGCCTCCAGTGACCCCCATGACCCTAGTGAGGATAAAGCAGGTTCAGAAAATTAGATGAGATGACACAAAGTGTTTCACATTGAACCCCCAACATAACACACACTGTCCCACAAATATACCTACAAAATAAAAGTAACAGAGTAAAGCAATGTTATAAAGGGAGGGTTTATTAAAAGGATAAGTTTGATGTTTAATTTTAAAACTGTGAACCCTCCAATAGAGCTCTGGTCCTCCAGTGGACTGTTCCATAGAAGAGCTGAAGTGTGGACTGTAGGAACAGGTCTGACAGGTCTTCTACTGTATGTTAAAAGCAAAAGTAAATCAGTTAAATATATTGGGCTAACACCATTCAGGTCTTTCAGTATAAATAATGTGTTTCTTATATTTTATTCACTAATTATATAGATGTGCATTAAAGCTCAGAGTAAATTCATAAGTTATTATGTCACAAATGAAAAGAGTGACTTTGTCAGTAAAGATATCATGAACATAAAACATAAAATAAAGCAGCGTCATCCACTGTCATTGATCCAACTCCATGGGTTTTACTGTTCAATCAATGTTGTAGAAGATGAGTGTTTCCATGGTAACTACGGAGCCTCTGAATGTCCAAATGTGTCATATCTGATGACCATGAAAAGATAAACTACATTTTACACTAATTATTTACATGTATTGATACGATTAGTGGATCAACAGGTATTATGGAGTTTCAATAGAGTTTCAGTTAGTTGCTGTTTTTTTTTTTCTTTTATAATGTTTTATTTCAGATATTGAAAATGTTTTTTCAATTCTAGTTTTCATGATATTGTGAGTTCTCATGAACAATAATAACCTTGGCGGAAAGTAAGCATAAATACATTGTTGCTGAGTTCAGGTATCTGTGCTTTCAGTATGTACTTATCTGACAATTTTTTCCTTTGAATTCATACATTTTATCAACATTTGCAAAGGAAGAAATTTAATTTTATCTGTTTTATCAAAAAAATGTTCATGCCTATACTTTTATTGCCTCGTGCTGTAATGGTTTTAATGTTTTATGTGCAGCACTTTGAAATGTACTATAGAAATAAACCTACCTTGTCTCACTTTGCCTTTCAATGTGTTTCAGGAGAATTATTATTCATCTATAGTTCATTTATTGTGTGCAATATCAACACATATTCTAATCTAACACTATGTGAGAGTAACACACAGAAACAATGATCCTTTAATGTGTAAATCTGTCCCTGTCAGACACTGTAAATGTAACAAAATAAAAGCATAACTATCTGGAATAAAACAGGAAATATGACAAAAAGATGCAAATGATGTATGAATATGACATAGTACAGTTGCATGTATCTCTATTTTCTTTTGTATTTATTACTGATTTTATTGAAGTAAAATGGACCAAAAAAAAGATGAAAATTATGTTAAAGATTATTACATTACATTAGATTAGATAGATTACATTCTGTTGCTGTAGTAAAGCAGTTAAATCTGCTTTTTTTAAAAAAAAAAATCCATTTACAAACATAACTGTGCATCTATTTACATCCAAAACTGCTTTTTCAAAAACAACAAAATATCCATGAGTTTATAAGTTACACAGTAAAAGTCAGAGCCATGAATTTATGCATAACTGTTTCTGAATGTTGCGAATACTAACTGTGATTTTTCTTCTCTTTACAGATTGCGATAGCAGGAAGTGTGGCTGTAGCAGCGAAGAACCTCCATCTGCCCACAGTGAGTTAGCTGACTCATCAATAGTTCATGAAGGGAATGTGGGAAAAGAACAGAAACAAAGGGCGGCTTCCATTAAAAACTACCTGATGCATATGTGTTATGTAACTGACACACTGTATGTAAGCCTATATTTGTATTTTTAGTGTAGGTTTGGACTGTTTTTTGAGCTGTGTAGCTGTAGTTTTCCTACTATCACAGGTCAAAAATGTTTGCTATAAGGGAACAAAGAAGTGCTGTCAGTTTCCTCTATAGGATGAGTCACATTAGAGGACTGAACACCATTGACTGCACAACACATTTGCCTAAATCTGACCACATTGAGCTGCTCTGCTTTTGTAACGTTTTCCAGAGAAACACATGCGTTCAGTCTGTAAAGTGAAGTGTGACCTAAGTAGACACTCGAGATGTAGAAAAATACACCAGGAAATGAAACACAAAGAAAGCAACACTTAAACTGCTGATGTTTGGAGAAAGTTTTAGGCCCAGAGTTACTGTAGTGTTAAAGTTGGAGCATTTTTTTTCATGTTAAGTGATTCAAAGTAAGGATTGAAGAATGAAAAGTATGAAAAATATGAATGATTTATGTTTATTTAAGGCCGTTTTACTCTTTTAACACTATCAATTTTTAATATCAAGACACCTGGTTTTACATGCAGCTCTATTTTCAGATTTTTACAGTTGTTTATATTTACCCCACAGCCCAAAGGGGAGGCAAATGCTATTGTTTTCAATTCAGTTGGTTTTGTTGGTTGGTTGGATGGTTGAGTTCATACAGAATTTGGTTAGTAGATTACCAGTGATCCAGAATAGATGTGATTACATTTTGGGGGAAAATAGGTCAGTTAGCCTAGTAAACTAGTAGCAAAAAAAAAATATTTTTGCCTGAATTTAAATCATAGTCAGGCTTGCCAGGCTAGGTCAGGTTTGCAATATTTTTAGGAATTTAAAAAAAAGAAAATTCAGATTCAAATTCACATGTCTTTATTTATCCCCTAGGGGCAATTCAGTTTGCAGACAATTGGTTGCAGCAGCATAAAAAAAAAAAAACACACACACACATTCCGCACTTAGGCAAGGATCTGTCAGTATTCAAACAGCTAAGAAAGCCCAGCAATAAATAAATAAAATTCAAAATACAACAGTGACAGTGCAACAGGATCATTAGATACATAAATACATTTAAAAAAAAAAAAAAAGAAAAAGATCACACATGTATATAAAAAATATAAAAACACACAGTATTAGCACATTAATTCTCCCATTCACTTAGAATTAGGGAAACTTTCAAATGTCTTGGCTTCATAGCAAATTGGGTTTATAGATTACCAGCATCACAGAAAGGATCTCATATTTTGGCAAAATGTTTTAATGAATTTTTCAATTTTCCCCATTGACTTATAATGTGTGAAGAGCAGGGTTTGGAACCACTTGTTAGTTTGTACTGTGGAGCTGTTTTTATTTTTATTACAATGAAAGACTATGTTTTATCTGCTAGTTTTATTTAGAAGTGCTAAAGTAGCTCTAACTTAAACCTCATGTGAGACAAACACAGAGAATATAAGATGAGGTAAAGTCAGCAGTTGAAACATTCCTTTCCATGAATCTTTCAAACTTTTTCAGCAGTTCTTCTATTGGATAATCTCAGTCATGTGAGTTAGTTAGTTTAGCCAAATATGATAGGACATTAAAGAATATACATATTAGTCCTTTTTAGGCCTGTGCTTCTCATATTTTTTGCTCATTGTCATTGCACATGAATCTAAAGTGATGTGTTATTGTGTCTTTTAGCTCAAAGCCTGTCTGGGGATGGAGATTTTGGCCTCTGTCGCCTCTCTCTTCAATATGATCTTTAATATAGTTAAAATGAACGACTATCCCCATTTCTGCTACCACTATTTCTATGACAACATCACCGATCACGAAAGAGAAGTCTGCCGAAAAATTGAGGTGAGTCAAATGACTGTGAAACGTGTTCATGTTCACTTGGTAGGGACTTCCTCTATGCTGCTATAGAACTAAAAATTTATTTTTTTTTTTTTAATATTTTTTTACCAGTAACATTGATTGAATATGATCAGTACAATTCAGTATCAGTCGTAATGGACACGTTCACCAGGGTAACACATTTGGTTTGTAATTACACAGACCTTTGTAAAAAAAAAAAAAAAAATGGTGACAGTGAGTAACCGTAGGTGACAGCTGAAAAATTTAACAAAAACCTCCATTGCCATGGTAACAGAGCTGTTGAAAGGGGGTGACAACCAGTGGAACATAACGGAGCCGAACAATATATATATATATATATATATATATATATATATATATATATAATTTTTTTTGGGGGGGGGGGGTTACAGACAAAACCAAAATGTAAGATAGATAGATAGATGATAGTGGAACACACTCCCAGAATCAACAAGACTAGCACCATCTCTCTCAACCTTCAAGAAGCATGTGAAGATTCTCCTCTTTCGTGCATGATATGTGTGTGTGTGTGTTTATGTCTGCTTCACTTGACCTTGTATGAAAGTATTTGGGGCAAAACAACAAAACCCTATTAACCCCAGAGAGCATTTGCAGCTATTGTTCTGTATATTTCCTGTCTACCTTGAACAGCTACTGTTATAGGATATGATTATGTCCTGTATTGTAAGTCACTTTGGATAAAAGCGTAATGTAGATAAATAAATAGATCCATGACATGTGATAAAGCCATAATAAAAATGACATAGCCCTAATAAAAGAAGTGCTAACCAGCCCTTCATTACCATGGTAACACCCAGTAAATAAGGTACTGACCAATGCAATGTATTGGAGACCTTCATTGCCATGGTAACAATCAATAACCAAAGCCATTATGGTGGGAGCGATGACCAACAAAACATAAAGATGACATTTATTACCATAGTTTTTTTTTTATTTTATTTTATTTAACCTTTATTTAACCAGGCAAGTCATTAAGAACAAAGTCTTATTTACAATGATGGCCTGCCATAGTAGCAGTCAGTTACAATGGAGGCAAACCAGGAAAATGTAACGCCGACCTTTGCTACCATGGTAACAGCCAGTTTGTTTCCATTGTAATGGTCAGTAACTGTATATGAATTAGAACTAAGACTTTAATATTTCTTTGACTTTGAACAAATGTCTGAACGTTGTTTCTGATCATCTGACGCAAAGAACACATGAACTGAAACTGAACTGAATGTTATAAAAAATTAAAATAGGTCAAACAGGTGGTGCCGGCACAACAAACCCCACCCCTTGCATGTAATGTAGATTATTTTGGCATCGATCCAGCTGTTATCTTGTCTATGCATGTACTGATGTTAACATATCAGCTTCTTCTATATATATGTGCAAAGTTTGAAGTAAGTTTAAACAAAATTAATATTTTTACGTATAGTACGTTTGTATTCTTGTCCATTGTAAGTAAGTGGGAAGAAAAAAGAATGTAAAAATTCATATAAAATTTTAACTTTAACCTACTTTTCACTAAATGTAGTCACATCTATTCCGGGTTACTGGGAATCTAACAACCCAATTTATTACTATGAATTCAACCAATAGTTTTGCTGTTACAGACTTGTGAACTTTCACCCATTATAAATAAATGGAGAAAAAAAACTGTGAACAATTGATAATGAATTTGACCTTTGATCTAGTGTTACCAAAATATAATGAGATCTGATTTGGGTCACTGGAAAACTATAAACCAATTCAATCATTAGTTTTGTTGCTAGAGTGGTAACAAACAGAACCAAAATCAATACCCTTTGCCTGCCTTTTTTTAAATAAAGGATAGTCATTCAACTCATAAACACACATGAATGTAAATATTGATCATTGAAGACAATACTTTATATCTCTTTACTATTTTAATGCATTTTCAGTTTTTAGTGTTTTTTTTAATTTACAGAAATAACCCATACAAAGTTTCTATGGTATTTGGTCCATTCTGGATAATATTTACATTGGGTTATTTATGGGTATTTATCTTATTTGTTTTTATTGTGTTTATTCTGTGAATTTTAGATATGGATGCTCCAATGAAGTTTTGTAGTTCTTTTATGATAATGACAATAAATATTCTGAATCTGAATGTGAATCTTCTGGTGCCCACAGGCCGCTCATAGCCACCTGTTCGCTGAGGGGGTGCTCATCCAGGTTGCTCTGTTCGCCATCTCCTTCACACTGATTGCCTACGCCTACAAAGTGGTCAACTGCTGCTCCCCAGCTCCTAAAGTGGTACGTATTCTGACAGCCAACGGTGCTGCTGTAGATGCTTTAAACCAGGTCAGAGCTGACGTTTATCAGTGAACTTTGAATCTTTTTTCCAAAATCAAACAGGCGTTACTAACCATATATCAATATACCAACCATATATCAACAGACAAGCAGCTAAGAATAACCTAAGAATAAAACTATACATTTTAGAGATTTCAAAATTAAGGAGAAAATGAATATTAATAATTCTAAATATAATAAAGGTTATAATTAGGTCTGTTAAAATTAACACATTAAAATGGATTAATCCAGCATCATGATTAATCTGGTTAAAATTTTTAACACAATTAAATGAAACACTTGTTTTGTTTCATGTTGTTTTTATTAAAACTGTTAAAGGAACCTGTTAATTGCATATATATTCATATTTTTTATTATGTTTTGGATATTTTATCACTTTTTTGTGTGTTTTTTTTTTTCAATATGTTTTGAGTTTTTCATCATTTTTTTGTGTTAGTTTATTGTTTGGGGGGGATTTTTAGTGAATTTGAACATGTTTTGTATATTTATTTCTCTGAATTTTTTTGTGTTTCTTAGTGTATTTTGTGGGAAATTTGAGTATTAAAAAAACAAATGAAGACAGAACAGTTGACCGTCATGAAGTGTTTTGATCATGATTAATTGAAATGAATCCAAATCAACCCTGTGATTAATCTGATTAAGAATTTTAATCAGATTAACTTTAACTTTAATGAGTGTGCATTTCAATACCCACAAAACAATCAAATTCACCACGTAGAAAATGACTATAGCTGATATTTTCTCTATTTTCTATTCATTTCAGCCGGTGATCACTATACAAGCCCCCCCCGCCCAGCAGTGAGCAGACAAACTGGATCAATAGAAAAAAAACAGATGCACCATTTCTATTCACCTGATGGATCCAGTGACACCTGTTTGTAATGTGAATGGAAAAAGTCACAGCAGCAAGGTTTAGTTTTGATTAGCACCTACTGAAGCACAACATGACTACTTTAGCTTATAATACAGTGCCCTTACAAATGAGCCAAGACACAAATACAGTTATCGACTGTGTAGTTTTCAGTTCACGACATATAATTGCACGCTACCATGTTTATCATCACAAGTATGTATATGTGAAATTTTGCTTTTCCTACTGCACACAAATGGACCAAAACATAATGCAGCTTTAATATCTTTTTTTTTTTTAAACAATCTTTGCCATGACATTAACACATTCCCTAACATTTTATTATTATTATTTTTTTAAATAGTTTCTATGTATTTTATATGTCCTCATTTACTCACCAATCTAGTCAAAACTATTTGGGCATGAACACTTTTCATAATATGTGTTTACAGATTTATTTTTCACATGCCAAGTTATCATTTAAAATTCTACTATTAACACTTAGTACAAGCAAACATTAACATATAAGTTTGAGTCAGTATTTTTTTTGTCAAAATTACTTTAGCATGAATACATTTTAGGATATTTTTAAAAAATAATAATATATCCATATATTTGATGTTTTATGTGTTTATTCATTCGTACCCTTTAATCATTTATCAAATGAAGTGCTACTTTTAACTCAAATTTAGTAAAAAAAACAAACCAAAACTAACATTATCATGTGAAATTCAGTCAGTATTTTAGTCATAGTTACTTTATCATGAACACGTTATTTTTTTCCTCCTTCTGGTCAATAAAATTTTTTCTTTTAATCACAGCTAAAATGTGACTTTAGTTAGCACTTAGGACAAAAAAGTGTAAGATTAGCTAGCGTTTCAGTATTTTAGTTAAAATTATCACATTTCTTATGTGTACATATTAATAATTTTTTTTTAAAATTATGATCAGGAGTAAGTTTTAGAATTGACATTTCCACTGGTTTTAAGTTTTTGACTGAAATTATCATTGAATCACTATGGTACAACTGTCTATGTTATTAAAAAAAACACAATGTACATAAATTCTTTTTAATAAGAATGTTGATTGTTCATGTGAAAACGTTTATCACATAGTAATACTTTGTTAGTGGTAGTGACAAAAATTAATAAAATACAGGGTGGCACCAAGATTCATAATTATTTGTTTTCATTTCTGCATCAAAATGACAAAAATCCACTGTAAATGAAATGATAAAGATGAGCATCTAAGCATGTGCATGAAATTTGGACTTTAGCAGCAATAATTGAATCATGTTAAATACACAGTCATTACAGCTGCCTTTATTTGACCACCTGAAAGGGAAGACTGAATTACTGTACTTCCTACTGATATACTCTATTGGTTTACACACCAGTAATAGTAACTTTCACGTGAATTTTGAGCATTGTGCACACAGTTTTATTCATTTATTTAAAATATTTATTGTGAATTCTGTTTAAAACACATTAAAATACTCTATTTAAGACAACACATTTTTTTTAAAAAGTGGTGATATTAAATTATAAAGACAATCCATTGATACTGAAGACATTTGATACTTAAAATACATGTAAACTGTCAAATGAAACTTAATGATCAGGTTTACAATAACGAATGGACATTCATTTACATTAGAAAAAACAAAAATAAGCAACAAGATGCTTTGCCGTGTTTTCCAGTACCACATTTGAAAGAGGACAGTTCTGTCATATCTGCAGCTCATCTGCCCAGTGGCTCTGTGGGAGGTCAGACAAGACAAAGGTTTAGCTGCGAGACATTTACATCTGTCAATTACAACACTTTGCACTTAGTCATGTAAAACAAAGTCTGATGTACTTCTCTTTCAACACATGACGTCTGGAAAACTATTATAAATGACCTTAATAACAGGTGTTTGATAAACCAGGCTGTTTAATTAGAATGTTATTGATGCACTTTGACTACTTGGATTCTAACTCTGAAAGCCGACTTTATAATATTGACACATTTAGGTCACTTTCTTGGTAAGTTTAATTTTGACCCTTCATTAAGCAGAGGAGTTTGGTCTTGATTTGAAAAATAAAATAAAATCTACATCTTGTTCAACAAAGAAATGATACATGTGCACTGCCTGGAGGCCTCTCAGGGCTCGTCAGACCTCAGAAACTCACGGCACAGAAGCAGAAGAAATCTGGACCTACAAAGAGACAAATGTTTGTCTACAACCTGTTCTTCACTTGGAACATTTTATTAGCAGTCATTCTTTTGAATAAATAACACTCTGTCTCGGTAAGTCACATTAAGTCTTTGTTTGTCTGTCTGTTGGCAAGGTAACGGCAAAGTTATGGATGGATTTTTGGGGGGAGGGGTTGATCTACATTGAAGGTCTGCGCTCTCTTGTGTACTTTTCTAGTTTTAATTAGTATTTTGCATTTTTGTCATAGTTAAATTGCTTTTATCTGCCAATTTTCTTCTGAAAACTGTCTTTTAGAAACATATTTTTTAATCTTTCATAAAACCCACATGAAGGGTTTCCAGTTCAATTCATACTAATAATATTTTATTTGATATTTATACTATCTTTGGCTCAAAAAAACTATATTTTCCAGATGGATGTATATGCTTCAGACAGATATTGTCACATTATTAATGGTACAGTTTTAGTGTTATGTGCACCACCATCTATCGAGCTGTTCCTAATTAATATCTGATTTGATATTTCCCCATCCATTACCTGGGATGCAGATACTGTGCTCTCCTCCAGACCCTTGAAGCACCCATGTTTATGGCGAATGAGACTCCCCCACAACACTGACCGATGACAGATGGGACATTTGCCTTCAACTGGTAAAAGATGGGATGGCTCTGACTTCAGGAAGTGTTTGGCCAGACAGATGAGGTGACTAGTCATTTTACAGGACGGGTGAAAACAGCTCAGCTTCTCTGATCCCTGGCAAAAACAGAAAAGTCATTTACACTGTAGATTTTGCAGTGTTAATTTGGAGACAATGGGACCAAATACACTCTAGAAGAAGTTAAATAAACTCTCCAAGTGTTGATTTAACATTGCAAAATTTACTGTGTAGAAGCCATGCTCTGTGTTTTCACTCCTTTTGGTGTCTAACATCTTTCAGTGTGTCATAACCACTAAATAAAATACTCCACCTTGTCTGTCCCTTTGCAGAGACAGCACCTTGTCTCCACCTGCTCCTCTGTCGACACCACCGGCAGTTTCTTCTTGGCCCTCACACTCCCAAAGGTGATGGGCATGTGTAAAGGAGGCTGCAGACTGGGCTCGAAGTCCATTCTGTATTCCTGTTTGAGCCAGCGTGCTGTTAACGGCAGTCTGTTCCATGGCGCCACCTGCAGCATGTTGGATACGACACGCCAGTGGAACTGCAGACTTGACTCCTTTCTGGAGCGCCGAGAGACATGGGTCAGCCGCTTGGATGAGTGAGGGTGCTGCCATGCCCACTCAAACTGAAAGAGAAACATTATGTTGCACTTTATTAGTCAGAAACACATTCAAATTTCCTCTCCTGAAACACAATATTAGTTCAGTTCAAGCTTTACACACTGATCATAGAATGACACAAAAATTAAACTGCCAATCTGCTTGACAAAATGAAACCTGCACCATGCCTGTATTTTTGGGGTTATAATAATATGGATTACATTTCAATAGTACTGTTAGATGTATCCAAAGCACTTTACATTAACCATTATTCATTCATTCCCACATTCACACACTGTTGGTGGTAAATGACATCTGTAGTCACGGCTGCCCTAGGGCAGACTGACGGATGTATGGCTGCTTACAGCCAATTAACTATTTAAACCTACCCATCTGAACATACTGACAAAATCATTAATCAGATCCACTTGAACAACCTAGTTCTTTTATGAATATGTCAATGTTACAAACACTTTTCCATGTCTTTACCATTGACTGGTTACCACATTGAAGTATATTGATATTAATGGTTATTTAACCTTTTCTCATAGTACAATGAAAAGTGTCTCCACCACAAACAGGATTAAAATGTTCTACCAATATTTATAGCATTTCCAGCTCTTCAGATGCATCTATTAAGTCATATACAAAACCACAAATACTTACTCTGAGTGCAGCAATATCAGATGGAAAGCCATGGATGATGAGGACCATCTCCCTTAACAAACAAGAAAGTAATGTCTGCATTCAGAACTTTTTAAAGCAAAATAATTTTTGGTTTAAATATACTTATACATAAGTTTTAGGTAGTCAAAGATTATCCCTGTCAGTGTTTTAGGATTATATCTGATGCATATTTAACAGCTATGTTATATTTTACTTCTGGGCCTGGCCAAGCAAGTAAAGGAGTGAGAAAGCACTGTGCAGCAAAATTAAACATTCTATAAAATGTATTTAACAGCAACCATATTAGCTCAAATTGTAGGTCTAAGCAAGTATTTGTTAACATGCTATTAAGCAATAATAACCAAATATTTAACAATAATTAAAAAAAAAACTTCATTGACAAAGTAGCAGAGTGAGGAAAAAATGCAGCAGTTTGCAAATGCTAGAAAAAAAATATCAAAAAGATGCTGATTCTCAAAGAATGTACAAATATTCATCAAATCACACTTTTCTTAATATAAGACAGTACATTATATCAAAACTTAAACTGATATAATTGATTTTTTAAATTTTAGTTTTAAAAGACATTATTTCATGGTAATAAAGGGAGAATACAAAAAAGGAACGGAATGAGGTATTTGTTTAGTGTGATGCACCAGAATAATAATCAAAGATTTTATGAAAATATTGATGCATATGTTTCGTTACTATAGTCATACATATACATATTTAAATAATAAATAACATTCAAAATCATAATAGTATTTGATTATTGTGAAATATAAGATTAGATCCAGGCACATATTGTGTATTTCCATTCTGAATTTATACTGTATACATTATTTTTTCAACCTGTACTGTTCTAAATATTACACTGTATTCTCATATATTTTCGTACACATCCAGTTGTAATTCAGGGACAAATTAAATAAATAAAGAGTTTAAGAAACTAGACATGTCTTTCATGCTGCGTAATAGGAAATATTGTTTTAGAGAGAAAAGAAATTACTTGACCCTGACGTTCACTTTCACTTGGCTAGGCATTCATATATATATTCCACATTAAGACAATCTCAACAACCATTTATTTACACTGTGCTATTATTTAATGTAGACCAATGCATCCTATGTAGTGTGTACCATGGTCCTCTTCCACTCGTCCTCTTTGCTCCCCCTCTGTGCCGCCCGGCGTTGTGTTGTCCGATCCTCCTTTCAGGGTTCACAGTGAAGCCAATGTAGATACGACCTTTGAATTTAGGATTAATGCAGTACAGCATATAGACACCGAAGAAGCCTTCTACCTCAACTACCATTTTAAACGACGAAAAACTATTATATTCGAAAGACGATAAAAGATAAAAGCATCATTATGACGTGACTGCTATAGAAAGACCATAATATTGTTAGCTAGACTGGACATAGCAGTGATGTTTATCACAGTAACGCCCTAAACAAACAATAAAGGCCACTTAAGTGGTATGATGCCATTACCGGGTAGCTTTTTAACTATCTTGGGTCACATAAAGACAAATAATACGCCTGATGTCCAAAAACTTGCCTCTGTTCATCAACCATAGTTGTTGTCACTGACATGTAAACAAATCGGGTCTGCTTTAGGTGCCCTAAAATTTGCCTGACAAAATATTGTTACAAATGATAATTTAATGCTTTATATGGGATTAATAAAAACACTTTGCCAACGGAAACTGCGTAATAATATTTTTTTTATTTCTCTTGGATTACTATTTTTAAAAATTACTTTAATCTCACTGCATATTTCGTTCGTCTTTCCGTAAAGACCTCTATTATTAGGATTCACTGTTTCAAAATCCTAGATCCCGCCCTTTAGGTCTGTCAGCGGATGTGACGTACAGTGTTCTCAATACCGTGTCATGATTGGACGTGCTTATCGGTTTTTTTGGCCGGTGAGACATTTTCACTTTCATCGATTTCACTGATGAAATTGTTGAACGCAACCATAATTTAACGTAATAAAAACGTCCCTCCATTAAAACAATTACTAATCCGCATTCGTGTGTTTGTAGTATAACAGTGTTTAAAATAAGTGAAATTTGAACGTGAACCACAGACGCGAGCATAAAATATATAACTTCCGGTATCCTGCTTGTGCACTCCACACGTATTTTTTTGTGTGAATTCATCTCAAATCTAATTTTATCACCTGACTAAATACAGTTATTCTATTATTCGTAAAGACATGGATGTTACAGCGGATCATATCCGGAATAAACTCATTAAGGAGCTCGAAGCAGTGCACGTGGTAGGTTTTGTTCTATTATCTCTGTGAACATTTAACATTTCACCTATTTTTAGAGTTAAACTTCACATCAACAGAATCTTTGACACTGAAACACAACCATGACGTTTTATAAATGTGACCAGATGTAACAGTTCTGAAGGTGGCTAACAAGTACAACAACCTTTATATTGGAGCATTATAGCCCATGATGTAATGTTAGCTAGGTTAAAGAAGCAGCTCTGGGAGGAAAAGTCTCATATAGTCTAATCATTTGGTGAATAATGTGTTCAAGTCCTACACGTGTCTACAACTTTGGCTGAAAAGCTAGCATTGTATTAAGATAATGCGTGTCCTGTAAGGGATAACCAATGATGGGATGGTCATTTGTTCAACTTCAATGTTCGATCATACATTTGGTGTTTATTTGTACTTTATCCCTCTACTACATAAGAAGTAAATACTATCATTTTAATTCCACAACTTGCCTGATATCTTTACTTTTCAGATTGCAATTTAACTACAAATGTGTTTTTATGTGTCATGTATGTGATAAACTCAAGGATGAAGTGTTCCCTCTATGGGTTGAGGTCGAAATCCACCTTTTCAAGCTAAATAAAAAGAAATAAACGAACAAAAAACTCTTGGATTTGCTGGAAAACACCTCACCATAAGAGTCAAAACATGCCTTTTCTGAGCCCAGAACCAGACAGCAACTCTACATATATACATTGATCTTGTTCAATAAGCTCTATGGTTTGTGTATTAACTATTACACATTAAATGCAAATATGTTAAAGTACAATTAATGAGAATGTGCAGCGATTTTTACAGATGGTAATATAATGGAGGACGTTTTAGTTATGCTTTGCTGCTGCAAAATTACTTGGATTAACCTGATTAGATAGATATAATGAGATGCTATTTAATTGCTAGTGTATGCATGGCCTTGTACAATAATGGTACAGTCACAGGAAAAAAAATATTAGTATATGTATATATAATATTTCTTCAATTTCATGTTCATTTTAATGTCTGTTACTACTAAAGGTAAATTTTTTTGGACAACAACAACAAAAATAGCTCATAAGAGTTTAATTTTAGAGCTGATATCTATCAATTTTCCATGTTTTTTGATAATAACCAAAATAACTTAAGTTCTTACATCAATGGCGATGGCATTGTACTGACAAAAACAGTGCATTTAGGCATTCCATGTTTTCTTTTCTGTTTTAGTCACATGATAAACAGGAATTAATACTTGATTGCATAACCATTGTTTTTGATCATCTTACATTTCCATAACTGTATATTCTTCTTCTTTTCCAGGAGGTGGAAGATACATCATCTAACAAATGTTCTACCAGCTTCAAAGCTTTGGTCGTATCATCCCAGTTTGAGGGTAAACCACTGTTACAGAGACACAGGTATAATAAACCTCTGAGTTCTTATGGCACAAAATCACAACTGTACAATATTGACGTACTGACTGTGTATGGTAGTAAACAAACATATTAGCATCACTTTATGGGATGTTTTTTTTTTTTTGTTTAAATGGGATTATGACAATTAAGTTGCAGTTTTACATGACTTAAAGTGATACTCCAGAATGTTTTACATTGGACCTATTTTCCGTGTGCGCCAGAGCGTAGGAATTTTTATTTATTTATTTTTTTCATGCAGTCTTTGTAAAATCAGAAGTGGCTGTTGCTAGGCTAGTGAAAGTGAATGTCCTTTATGGTAGTCAATCCTCAAACACAATCCTCAAAGCACCCAAAGAAAATCAATTATCATGTCAGGCTGTGGATGTAAATATCTGTGGTGTTAGACTGATTTAGGAGTTAAACCAACCTTTCATTTGTTTGATCACTAACAGCAATTCATACTACCTGTTTGCTTGGCTGCAGTGGATTGATATTGCCTATCTTACCAGCTTTATTCACTCTAAGATTTTTTTTTTTTTTTTTTTACGTGGAACTGTCATAGCTACATGAGCACATGGAACCTGGTCAAAGTATGTCAATGTTTGGTGAAAACCGATTGTTTTGATGATGAGGAGCAATTGCATGTTTCCAACGAACCATACCTGTACGAGCCAGAATTTACAGATGAAGAATTGAGAGAAATTGATTTACAAAGGGTCGAACGAGAGAGTGCATTTGTAGAGGCAGCCACCACTGAAGCTGCTGCAGAAAACCAGGGCAGAAGAACATTGGTACACCTGGGAAGGTGGATGGCACCACAGACATTTTCAGGGTAGATTTTTTTGCTGACTTTATGATGTCATCTGGACTGAAATGATCACTACAGATCCCCCTGGTTATGTAGCATCTCCATCAGTGTGTCCATGTCCAATCCTGCAGCTCAGAGCCACAGTTTTGTTCTTTCAGTGTAAAATAGTGAAAACTACAATTGGTATATACACAACACTGATGTACTATGTTGCTATGTCGTTGGTTTTTAATCCACTATTCCACAGGTAGCATTACTGTAGGTGTTAAAGCTACGTTAGCTACATCTCTCGGTTCACTGTTGAAGTGGGCTGGTTGCATCACAACTGACGAGAGCAAAGTAAAATTCCGCTGCTGCTGATAAATTAGTCCCTGAACATGCGACAAGTGTGATGCAAGGTCAGTTTAATTTCAAACATTTTTTTATCACCACAAACATTTACATCCACAGCATGGCATAATAACTTATTTGCTTTGGGTGATTTGAAGATTGGGTATGGCTGTTTTAGTGGCTGGCTATCATAAATTAGATTCACTTTCGCTAGCCTTGCAACCGCCACCTCTGGTTTTACAAAGACTCCATGAAATAATAATAATAATAATAATAATAATAATTTAAAAAAAATTCTCTACACATGTCCTACCTTCTGGTTCACTTGGAAAATAGGTCAAAAAATTCTGGAGTATCACTTCAACTCAATAAAAAAGTATAATCATGGAAATAATAATACTTTATGAATACTATATGATTATGTATTATTACCTTATATATGAATTACTTATTACATAATGATTTTACAAGAAATGATTTAACTTGCTTAAATGCATAGTGCAGATAAACGGTTTTTCTTTTATTTTAATGTTCTGATTCTATTTCTATTCTGTGTTTAGTCATAGTTTTAAGTGGTTAGGCTTGGATACTCTGTTGTCATTGCACATGTACGAATCATACCTGTGCTATTTGTGTTCACAGGATGGTGAATGCATGTTTAGCCAAAGAGCTGGCGGTGATTCATGCATTTGAACAGAAGACACTGACACCAGAGCAGTGGGAGAAAATGAAATCACAATGACACTATATAGAAACACCATTAAACACATTTATGCTGTTAAATAGTTATTAATCTCATCAGATCTGCACAAGACAGATCAAGCTCATTTTATTTTCTGTTAATGTAATGGAATATTCTGATGATAATAAAACTCAGCAATGTCATGGTTCTTCTCGTCTTGTTTTCTATTGCACTTTTCTAGCCGTTCATTTCCTGCTGTTGTTCTAGCACATTTACCCAAGTACCTGTAAAGTCCTTTTTCAACGTATTTCTCCAAATAGTTCAGCCCAATGTCTTTTTTTAGTAGAGAGTGCACCTTCAGTTTGCTTCAATCACCAAACCTGTAGCACATTGTACCCGCATGTAGTTTAGTTTTCATGTCTATGGACCAACATTTTCACACATGTATTTATGTATGTTTTTGATGTTTTTTTTTTTTTTTACAAATTTATGGTGCTGGCATGTGTCAATCTTCACTAAAAACAGTTTTTTTTAAATGAGAACATATGGCATGACTGTGTATGAGTCAATAATTCGTCTCCATATGCATTTTACAGAGCATTAGGTGGGCAGCTGAGCAGAACTGTGTTCACCAGCCGATGCCACTTGACTGTTTTATTGTGACTAAACCATGAACTGACATGTTCTGAGGTAAACTATAAATGTACTGATCTCTGTGATTTTCTGCTCGATGGACAAGGCTGAATATATTTTTTTTCTTTAAACCCAAATACTAGCGATGAACTCTGTTGTTGGTTCTGCTCAGTCATTTTACCATCCCACATGTTTACAGTACGGTACTGTAAATAGAAAAATGCAAAAAAAAAAAAAAAAAAAAAAAAAAAAATAGCAACATGTAATTCTGAATAAATAAAAAAACAAATATGTACAGTGAATCATTTTGAACCTTAATATAGGTGAATAAAAACACATTTCTGAGGCTCATTTCTGCTCTTGAGTGACCCGCTTCATCACAAAATAAAATGGTTTTCAGAAAATCACTTTCCTGAGTAACATACAGCTCCTCATTTTATCATCTTTGTAAATCTTCACTGTGTATTTCCAGGTATGTAGCAGCTCATACTGATGTCCGTGTATGTGATCTGAAGTAATAAACAGCCCAGTTTGTTTTCAAAATGTCCCTTTTTAACAAACTAATTTACTTAATTTTATTTCTGGTCATTTTTGAGTAACTTAAATGTCTTTAATTTGTGTTAAACCTTAAGAACCCAGATTTAATTTAAATTTTTCAACTTCCACATGAATTTCTCCTCTAGGTTTTAAATTTTCCTAAGTAATTTGTCGCCATTTATTGTAATATTATCCTCTGAATTTTACATTTTCCAGTGAAAGTTAATCATTTTCTTGCATTTAATTCACCGATCATGTAGCTGTGCATTATATCATATTTTAAAAATGTTTTGTCTGTATTTTAGATTTTTTTTTTTAATATGTTTTGACTTTTTCATAGCTTTTTTGTGCAAGTTTATTTTTTGGTACATTTTTGTGAATTTTAACATGCTTTGTATTTTTGTTTTTCTGTATTTTTTTAATATTTCTTGTGTATTTTGTGGGAAAATTGAGCCCCCCCCCCAAAAAAAAAACAAACAAACAAAAAAAACAGTCAACTGACGAAGTGCTTTGATTGTGATTAATTGTAATTCATCCAAAGAAACCCTGTAATTAACCTGATTAAAATGTTTAATAATTTGACAGCCCTATCAAATAATATGATTTAAGGATAATTTTTTTTACAGTTTACAACTTCCAAAGAAACACTGTCCTACATTTTAGAGTATGTACATAAACAAATCTAGTCTAGTGTGTAAATAAGACTCAATTTTAATGATAAATGAATGAACATAATTTGATTTCATCCATCAATGGACATTTGACAGATGCAGCATCAACTGTGTGAGGATTATTTCCACCACTTTCCCCTTTGAAACCACTAATGGAAGAGCCGACTGAAGTGTGTTTGTGTGTTTACTCACCGATCAGAGCAGCACTTCTGATTTCAGGGTCGA
Source organism: Siphamia tubifer (assembly GCA_020466265.1). Lineage (NCBI taxonomy): Eukaryota > Metazoa > Chordata > Actinopteri > Kurtiformes > Apogonidae > Siphamia > Siphamia tubifer. The sequence goes on along the minus strand of CM035800.1, from coordinate 15,468,653 downwards.
GTGTGTGATATCAATCCTATCATTTTTAGCCTTTTTCTCCAGAGAGTAGTGAATAACAGAAGAAACCAAAGAAGAAGAAAGAAACCTGAATTATGAACATTAATTATATCCAGGTTTCTGTCTTCTGTTTAGACTCTAAATCTAGAAACTAAATGTGACGTTTGTAATTTCATCCCTCATTTGTATGTTATTAAATATTGCTGTGTACAATGATATAATATTATAGCATATTAAGGATCCAGTGCTACTTTTATGTTTGTTCCTGAATTAAGTTTTTTCTATGTCTAACCTTAAGCACCATTTATTATAATATTATTAGGACTATCAAATGATTACAAATGTAATCAGATTACTTGCAGGGTTGCTTTGGATTAATTTTGATTAATCATCATTAAACACTTTGTCAGTCAACAGTTATGTTCAAAGGTTTTGTTTTTTCTTTAACTTAAATTTCCCACAAAATACACAAAAAAACATGGAGAAAAAAAAATATAATTTTCACATTACTTCCATGAAGTGAATAATAATTAATATTAGAGTATGTTAAAATATAGGAAAACTGCATTAAAATGTTATTGCAGTTTTCCATATCACTTTTTGATATTAGGTTTTAAATACATGTTTCTTTGCTTTAAAATTACATGCATTGTATCTAGGTGAGTGTACATTTTTGAAACTCCTTAAAATAAATACATAAATAAACAATAAAAAAAAATCACAGCTTTTTTTTATACCTAAAGAGAAATAAAAAAAAATAAGCTAAAAATATAATGACTAAGGTTGTCATGATTCATGCATTAAAGACTTAAAATATAAACCTCTCAAACTGTAAAAAAAAAAAAAAAAAAAAAAAAAAGGAATGCTGGGAAAAAACAATAAAAGAAAAAATATAGAGTCACATTTGTTTAGAATATTTTAAAAGATCTTAAAAACTAAAAAAAAAACTGCAATAAAATAGGATTAAACAAGACAGTCAGAGACATTAGACCTCCACCAAGGCTTGATATGGCGTCATATGACGTCAAAACATGACATGATGGAGCCACAGGTGTTGACCCATCTGATGTCTGAAGGTGAAACATGTGAATGGAAAAAAACCCACCAGGTTCTATCTTGTATGAATCCTGAGATATTACCACTGGTGTACTTTAGATGTTGACCTTTAGTGCCACCTTGACCTTTGACCTTCATTGCTCAAAATCTAATGGGTTCTTCCTTGAGCCATTATATACATATTATATATATATTACATTCCTGAAAATTTCATCAAAATCTGTTCAATTTTTTGTTTGCGTAAACTATATTGACAGACAGACAGACAGACAAACGAACCTGAATTTAATACCCCCCCCCCCCTGCACACATTTGACCTGATTTTCCCTGTCTCTTATCATTGTGAAAGCACATTTTTGGTGACTGTCACTGTGACCTTTGACCTACATTCACCAAAATGTAATGTGATTTATCTTGGACCACCTCGCACCTTTCCTGAGAATTTCATGGAAACTGATCCAGTAGTTTCTGCGTAAAGCTGTTGACAGACAAACAGACAAATTGAACCAACCAATGAGAACCACAAACAGTGAAGAACCTCATGACAGTTAATATGTAACATTCAACATGTGATTTTCTATCTAATTATATATATATATATATATATATATATATATTTTTTTTTCACCCAAAACCTGTTTCAAAAAGGACATAAATCACAATTTTCTCTTAGTTAATACATTTTCAGACAAACAGGGTCAGACTCAAACATGTTTTCATGTCCAGAGGAGCAGAAGTGACCTCCTGCTATGTCAGGAATTAGCAGGCGGTCTGTCAATGAACAAGCTTTATGTGGTATTGAAGATGTTAAATTAGACCGTCTGATTTCTCTGCAGGGGTCGAATGTATCAGTCACCCACACACAGGGTTTCTCACATATATGTAGTCAAGTGAAAAAGAGCTGGTGAGTGAATAAATCAACTGGGTTCCATTAGTCAAAACACCAGCTGATCTCTGGTGAAAACACCTCCTGGCAGGAACTCTCTCAGACCTGATCCTGGCCCACGTGTGAAGTCAGCAGTTCAACTAGATAGATAGATAGATAGATAGATAGATAGATAGATAGATAGATAGATAGATAGATAGATAGATAGATAGATAGATAGATAGATAGATAGATAGATAGATAGATAGATAGATAGATAGATAGATAGATAGATAGATAGATAGATAGATAGATAGATAGATAGATAGATAGATAGATAGATAGATAGATAGATAGATAGATAGATAGATAGATAGATAGATAGATAGATAGATAGATAGATAGATAGATAGATAGATAGATAGATAGATAGATAGATAGATAGATAGATAGATAGATAGATAGATAGATAGATAGATAGATAGATAGATAGATAGATAGATAGATAGATAGATAGATAGATATTAATCAATCCCCACGGGGAAATTCAAATACATACTACATCAGCACTTTAATAAATAAATACATACAGAATGTCAATAGCTCTAAAATAAATAAAAAAATAAGATCAGGATAAGTTAGGATTAAAAGTTGTGATTATGATTAAAAAAGCAGAGTTACATAATATAAAAAGTAGATTAGTTAAAAACTGATTATTAAAAAAGCCTATTAGCCTATAGTTGTGGAAAAACTATATACTTGTAACCTCTTAAATGAATATATTGTGAGAATTTTCGTCTGTCAGAGTTTTGACATCAAGAATTCCAAACATGAAATGCAACCTTACAATTGTGGTTTCTTCATCACAAATATGAATTCACCAATATGACTCTATTGTCAAAAATATTTCACCTCTTCACAAAAATCATAATCTTACCAACTATTTTTTTTTTTGTTGCAATTTCTAGTAAAAATATCTCATCACTCTTAAAATAAGACATAATCACCTAAAAAGCAACTTTTCAGTGAGAGCTAAGGACTTATTTATAGACAATAGATCTGGAAATTATTATTTTAAGACATATTACCAAGATAATTTTCATTTGTTCCATTGGCAGATTTTTTTATTTTAAATTTTTTTGCTTAATTCGAGCAAAAATAATCTGCCAAAATGATCTTGATAAGATTTAATGAAATACGATTTTCCACATCTATTGTCTAAAAATAGGTTCTTATATCTCACTGAAAAGTTACCCTTTAGGTGATGATGTCTTATTCAAAGTGTGTAGAGATATTTTGACTAGAAATGACAAAAATACACATGGTAAGATTTAGATTCTTGTCAAAACGTATTAATTCATATTCCGATAAAATACCCAATATATTTTTGTATAACTGAACTCATTCAAGAGTTTACAAATATTTATTTTATTATACACACAAATATTTTGGCAGAAACCTGAACCCATCGCTCGACCAGAACTCCCTTTTCTACTTTATGTCCCAAAGGAAACATTTGCCATCACCTCAGGATTCAAACTTCCTGTAACATCAGCATATTTACAGAGTTTTCTATGACAAGGACAATGTTGATTAAAGGTCACAGATGGGAGTAAGTCACAAATGTACAAACAATGACCAAATTTCAAGTCTGGGTCGAGTCACATGACTCTACGTGAAAAATGTAACCAATAGTTATGAGCTTTTTGAATATCATTGTTGAGTGGTGTTTCTATGACAGCAGATTCACAGTGGCGGTTCTAGAAAAAATAGAAGGGGGGGGGGGCTTTATATACATACATATGTAATATCCTTCTCTGAATTGTCAAATGCTTTTACTGAACATACTGTGCATTATAGTCCTATTTCACAACACAATAAATGATGTTAATGTCACATCCTGAAAAGTACCAAGACAATTAGATAGTAAATATCTTGGCATTTGGGTCAATGGGGATTTAGTTTAGTTCAATAGGGAACATGTCGGACTACGATAACAGTCTTTCATTCCTGGTCGGAGCAACAATTTTTTTTTTTTTTGCAGTTTCTCAAATGTGCTGACAGCTAAACCCACCATTGGAATCTAAATCAAGTCAAAAGTTCAATAAAATTGAATTGAAATTGAATTGAAAACCAAGTCAGTTAAGGTGAACATGAGGTCTAAGTCAAGTCATAAAAAAATGTGCCTTGAGCCTGTACATGATGCTTTGCTGTTTTTGTTTGTTTTGTCATATTGATAATGATGTTTCGCTTTATCCTCACTTGGGTTGTGGGGGTCAACTACAATGGGTGAAGGCGAGGTACACCCTGTATGAGTCTCCAGTTCATCTCAGGGCTAAACATATATAGACAAACAATCACTCTCACATTCACACCTATCAGTGCATGTGTTTGGTTGGTGGGAGGAAACCCACACAGACACGAGGAGAACATGTAAACTCCACACAGAAAGGTCTGGTGTGGGAGTCAAACCAGGGTCCTTCTTTGATAATGATGTTTTTTCCTTAAATATTTACCATTTGCATGTGTTTTCTTGAGCTACAACACAGTGGTCTCACTTGTTATCAATGGAGATGCATCAAAAATGTATCTGATATTTCACTGACAAACCTATTTTCTTATTGATAACCGAGGAATATAAAGACATTACATTATTTGTTGAATATAAAGTGCTAAATGTGAACTATTAAGGCTCAGAACACACATCAGTATACTGTACATAAATCCACATGTCAGGCCTCAGGTGACCTGCTCTAATGAAAAGATGATAAATAATTGTCTGTTGAAGTAATGGATGAATTCCTTAATGACTCTTTGTGCTGATGTCCAACATAGCATGAAGCTCCCCAGGTTCATATCCCAGCAGGCCTTGCAGGTTGCAGACGAAGCGGTAAACATAGCGTTTGCCGGCTGTCTTACGGATGATGTTCTTGTCGTAATAGTAGCGTAGACCACGACTCAGTTTCTCATAGTTCATTTTAGGTTTGTTTTTCCTCCGACCCCAAAGCAGGGCCACCTGGAAACAGACAATTTATCTAATGAAAAAAAGATAAGTTAAGTTCACTTCAACTGTCCCATGTTTAGAACTCCACAGTGTAAAATTAACTGGAATTGTGATGAAATAAGACGATCTAAATCTTATTAAATGTATTTTTGTCACTTCTAGTCAAAATATCTCATAACAATTAATTCGAATAAGACACAATCATCTAAAGTGTCATGAGTTCAGTATCTAGTGTCTTGTTTCTGTCTTATTTTTGGTCAGAGGATTTTATTCTTTTTTTTTTTTTTTGGCCAAAAACTAAATGAATGCAAAGAGAACCTAGTATGATTAATAATTTCTTAATGATAAGTTAGTAATTTGTTTTAAAAAATGGTTCTATTTCCTAGGGTCCCTGTCCCCTTTTCTCCCTCTTATTGTCATCTTTACCTCATCGGGGTCCGTCAGCTTGAACTCCCACCCATCTCCTGTCCAGCTGATACATGACTGACGGCTGCGATCGGTCAGGAGCTCCAGTAGAAACTGCCACAGCTGAATGGGGCCACTTCCTATGGACAAATGATGGCATTAATAGCTGAATGGATCTTAACTCTTGTATCATGTATGTAAGTGAATTTAACCAGACTAGAGTAAAACAAAAGTCACAAAATGCCTCTAAAAATATGTATAATCCAGGTGATTTTTACTTGATTAAATATACATTCAGCTTGTAAAAGTAATGCTTTATGGTTGTAAATGCTAAACAAATGAACAACAATAATAGAATATCATTGCTGCTATTTTTGTCATTTCTCATCACACTTGAAATAAGATATAATCACCCAAAGAATAACTTTTCAGTGATATATATATATATATATATATCTTATTTTTAAATTATAGACAATTTGTTTTGCTTCAATTAAGAGAAATCTGATATATAAATAAGATTTTCCAGATGTATTGTCTAAAAATAAGCTCTTTACATCTCAGTGGAAAGTTACTGTCAGTGATTATGTCTTATTTAAAGTGTGAGATATTTGAACTACAAATGCGAAAAATACATTTGGTAAGATTTGTTTTTTTTTTATAGTGTGGGAATGTATTTTACTCTTGCTCACCAGTATATCCAGCGAGGATGGCTGCCGGTATCACAGCTCTTCCCAGGTTGGTTTTGTTTCCCACATATTCTTTGAAGCTTTTATGCTGCTGTGTCAAAGTGAACACCTCCTCAAACATGGGCTCTTCCACTGCTGGGTCCATATCATGGTGTGGACCGGTCCATGACAAAGAACCCACAGTGTCTGAATCATCACTGTGAAGAATTTCCACCTCTGACTCAGTTTCTGTAACAAATGCAGTAAGAACGTCATGAGAAATAACACTATTTTAATGCTGTAGTTAATATGATTTGTCATAATATTTAGATTTTTACGATGTTTTCACCTGTATTTCCCTTAACAGAGCTCATGTTTCTGTTAGATTCTTCTGTTTTGATCTGGTAGTAATCCTGATGCTGAGCAGTAACAGAGTCCAGACTATGGAGGTCTGTTCTCTCACTGAGATGATACTGAACATGGTAGCTGTGTTTGTCTGAATGCTCATGAACATAGTCGGGGTAGTTTTCTAAAAGGAAAAAAAAAAGTCCAAAAAAGGGAATCAAAAATGTCATCAGTGAAAACAGTATGGTCATCTGATGCTAATCACTGTAAATTGTGTATGTATTGGAAACATGACTGAACCCCTTAACGCCTACCGTTGCAAACATGCAACATGCCAAAAATATTCAAATTAATTATCTCCACTTAATTTAATATGACCTTTTTTAGGGATATCATAGGATTAAAGTTTTTAATCAGATGAATCACAAGGTTGCTTTGGATTCATTTTTATTAATCATGATTAAACCACTTTAAATCAAGTGACTGTTCTGTCTCAGGCTTTCTTTTTTTGTACTCAAATTTCCCACAAAATACATAAAAATATCATACTTAAAGAAACACCAAAAATGTGTGTGTGTGTGTGTGTGTGGGGGGGGGGGGGGCATGCAAAACATGTTAAAATTCACTAAAACGCACAAAAAAAGGGATGAAATATCCAAAACCTGTTTAAAAACACCAAAAAATTTGATAAACTATCCAAAAAATATGCAAGAAATATGATTATATATGCAATTAATATGTTTATTCAACAGTTTCAACAAAACAGCTGTAAACGGTTCCTTATCATTGCGTTACAATTTTTTCATCAGATTAATCATGATGAACGACTAGTACGCGCTAATTTTGACAGCCTTACTTTTTTAGAGTTATATGTAAATGTAGGCATTAAGGGGTTAAACATAGCCAGTGATCATATGAAAAACACTATTCACTGTACCTTTGCTGTAGCACAGTGGAATGAGGTTGGTGGGTAATGAAGAACTGTAGTCGTATTCATTTTCTGGAGATAAATGGGATGGATTAGTCTGTTTTGGTAAAGAAATAAGAACTAAATGCATCATTTTTAAGTATATAACACAAACATTATATATTAAATCCTCCCTTTTTTAAGCGCTAAATATAGAATGTAGGATGAGAACAACGATATTGCACTGAGGCTGGAATGGCATTGAAGAAAATATGACAGTGGCTCATTTGTCATTTAATGTGTTAATGTCATATTTATACATTGGTTGTTTGCTTCAAATTACAAGACAAGTGGTGTCAAGTATAACAAACCCCACCTTTGGCAAAGGTTTTTTGGTGACCTTGACCTATGACCTACATTTATCAAAATGTAATGGCATCTATTCTGAGCTACTTTGCAATATTTCAGTGAAATTGGTCAAGTATTTTTTTTTTTTTTTATCTAAGGTGGCTGACAAATTATTATTATTATTATACACTCCAGTATCCAGATACGCTTTGTATGTACATTTTGCACTTTGTGTTAAAAAACTTCATATTACTTTTCAGAATTTAAATAAGGTCAGAATTCAAAAGTTGTTCATTTTTGCATGATTTTTAAAGTTCTTAACCCCAACTACAATTTACATATTATCAACAAAAGAAAATTCCTAGACTAACATCTGTCTCCCAAGTGTGCACACACTGTTATTTTTTTTCCATTATAACCACTGTTTTGATCCATAAGACATTAAGGCATAGTCATGAAACAAACAAACACTTTTGTGCATTTTGTGCATCGAAAAATATAGTGACATCATAAATAATATTTTTTTAATTTGCATTAAAAAAATGGTTTGTTTACATTGCAAACATGGCATTTAAAGTTAAAAATGTGCCAATTGAGTATTTTAACTCTTTTACATTTTTTTCTATTTTATCAACAGTAAGTAAAAATACAAAACTGTATGATTTTTATTTATTAATTAAAAAAAAAACATTATTCCACAAGTGTGCTTTTTTGTCAAGAACCTTTCTGAGAGGGATACCTGAGGGTTAAGGTTGATTTATTTTTTTTAAGTTAGTGGTCAATGAGGTGCAATGGTGGAGTGTTTAGGTTATACTGTACTTTGGGGAAGTTGTCAGGGTTAGATTTATGGTTTCTGTTGAATCAGTAACATGAACAAAGTTAATCGAAGTTAATTAAAGATGTTTCTACAACTTCTTCAGATTGACATTATCCTCCATTTGTATGGATATATTATGTGGCCTATGATATGCTCTCAAAACGGCCATTTTCTCCAGTATATTTTAAGGAAATTCATTTTAAAAATTAAAGTTTTAAATGACCATCATCAGTAACATGTAACAAGTATTTCTGAAAAGGTTTTCACCAGAGGCAGATTTCAGACTATGAATATTCTTATCTTAAACCTGTAGTTGTACAAATAAACAAATGTCCACAGGCTTCTCAAAGCAATGAATGACATAAGGTCCAAACTGTCCAAAAGTGATTTACAAGTGTTTTATTTTCTTATCTTAGAGGGAGTTATTCTAATTTTATACAAAACAAAACTTTTACTTGCAGTGGATTTTTTATTTTTCTATGAACACTACTGAGTTGCACAGTTTTGTTCCTGTTGAATATGGAGAACACTTTGTTAATGAGCTAATAGCAGACACAAGACAGTAAAAAATTGATTAAAAAAATATCAAATTGAATCTATTTTCAATCTCTTGCCACTCTGTAACTACTTCTGCCCATGCCCTTTCCAAGCCCATGCCACATTTCTTGGCTCACTACAGGTTTTCATGTACATAAAGGTTCTGGGGACTTGTGGAAAATACTTCATGTGATTCCAAACATGTTTCAGGTATTTTGTAGCTTAAGGGTGCAGTGACATCCTCACACATAATATTCAGCTTAATCTTGAGCTTAATATATATTTCAGGTGTTATATTTAACACATTTTCCACTTGTCTCCAGTATTTATGATGATGCTTAAACTAATGCACATTCTCCAAACACCTGTTGTCTTTTCACCTCTTCTCATCGTCTCCAGATGTTCCCACAGGATCTCTCCGGCCGTGCAGTCTGACATCAAACCCAGAAAAGCCTCTCGGTCCAGGACACACAGCTCACTACCCTGTAGACCTCTTAGGTCTGAACCAAGGCAGTGCAGGCCAAACTCACTCTGGCACCAGTCCAGCCAGTGGTTGACCTCCCTCTGGGACCACAGGTCTGGGTCTGGACATTCAGAGCTGTGCATTAGTACCATGTGTCTATGAGGACTTACAGGATAAATCTTTTACTGATGTCTTGAATATAATGTAAATGTGTCTTTACCCTGAGGGAAGTGACGCTCCATTCTCTCCTGGGTGAAACCAGCAAAACTGGCTTTAACTGCCTGGCTGAGGACCTCTTTACTGGTCGGGGTGAGAGGAGGGACCTCCAGAGGGTCCAGGTCTGGGACACCAAGAAAATATCCAAATATTTTCAGCTACTTGTATGTCTATTACAACATAAACATTCTGATAACAACCCCATTACAATAACACTATCTATATATCTTTGAGTATATAGTAAATGTTTAATAATTAATTGCATTTGAATAACTTATTCATTTATCTGTTTTATCTGATTTACAGTAGAAATGTATGGTTTATTTTTTTGTTTGATTTATATTTTTCATGCCTACTACTACTACTACTTTTATTGCTCCCTGCTGCAATGCCTTCAGTTTTTTATGTAAAGCATTTTGAATTGTCTTGTACATAAAATGTGCTTTATAAATAAACCGGCCTGGCGTTGAATTGCCTTAATTCTGATTCCTGGTGTCTGTTGACATTTTGCATTTTAACTTCTTATTGAATTTTCTTGTGTATTTATTTATTTATTTATTTTAACTTGTGGTCATTGTCACAAGGCACATTTCCAACACCTGTTTGGAAAACATCTATACAGTTGGAAATAAAATCTGAATAAAATGCATGTAATTTCTTACTGTTTAATATTTATGGTTCATGCAATATTTATATACTATTTGAGTTTTTACATTTAAAAATGTGCATGTTCTTGATTCAGATGACTTATAAAGAGAGTTGTGCATCATTTAAAGATTTAATACCAGAAACACAAAGTACATTACAGGGTTTTATGATTTCATTGTTACAAACGTTTATTTTATTTTTGCTGCAAAATATCTATATCATGGAAACACATATTTCCAGATATTGATTGTTCCACATCTTTGCACTGCACATAATGCAAAGTAAGTGTTTTAAAGCTCAATTTACATGAATTTTACATTACATTCATATGATCACGTTCCTGCACTGCGTAGGAAAAAAAGCTTAAATATTAAGTCATACAAGCTATATCATTCACAACAGGAAATATGTGTTGCAATTTTAATGAACTGTGAGAAAGTAAAGGTAATGAAGCTGATATTTCAGTCTTAAAACTCTGAAATGTAAATATTAACAAGTTTACAGCAGCTTTTAAATATGTGAGTACAAATAAATTACAGGTATTAGTATGATGCCACTTACTTCCAAATAAAATCCAAATACAGATAGAATAGTTTAGTTGAGGAGTGTGTCTTACCGTACAGAGTGCAGTCCATATCCCAGTGGGTGAAGAACCAGGGTCAGGGAGATGAAACTGAGGTTATGATGGGGAAAGGGGACTTTCATACAACACATGGACAGGAGGAGGGGACAGGTGGTGATGGACACCTGTCAATCATGTGGATGTGGGCGGGTCAGAAGAAGCACAGTTTTTTTTTTTTCCACACAGTGTCTTAACAAAACATTAATATTTTAAAGTATTTCGCCAATGATTTACTGTATTATTATTATTATTATTATTATTATTATTATTATTATTATTATTATTATTATTATTATATCAGTACACGCAGGCGTTATTGTGTACAGTTTATTGTGTCAAAGGTGGAGCGATGCAGACTTGATTAGTGGAGGTTCGTGTGGGCGGAGCCTGTCAGTGTGCACGTGATGTAGAAACGTCTGTAATTGTTTCGGTACTATGAATAAATCACACCACAATCTGATTGTATTTTCTTTTGGAGACAGCAGAGGTAAGCGTCAATGTTTAGTTCGTACATGAATATAGAGAGGGTCGGGGTCGTCGTGTAGTTGTGCAGGCGAGTTTATGCATCCTGGGTTTAGGTCATAGGTCGAATTACAGAGGGTACTGGGGGTACTATACCCCCTCATTGAAGACCCAGTACCCCCCAAAGAGACAGAAATATAAATTTTTGGGGAGTCATGTAATTTTACTGACAGTGGAAAAAATAATAATAAAAAAACAACAATAGACTACAAATCAACTCTCACTGTAGGGACATTTTAATGTATCTCGGAACCCCTATTTTGGACCATACCATTTTAAATCGCTGTGGCATTATTACCGCGACGCATAGATGATTTAAACTTTGTCAAGCGTAAAGAATATTAATTGGTTGATTTGGACATGTACGATGCTGGGCCTGAGCTTGAGCTGGACCTGTATGGGTGAATATAAGTTGCTAGCAGAAGTTTGGCTTGTTTAAAATGTGTAATTTTTACATTCATTATAATATGTTCTTTCATAGCTCATACATCACGTCTTTATAGACCACCCACTGAGGCTAGTAAAGTGCACTCTGACGTTAGTTAGCATTAGCAAGCTAAGTCTATATTGAAAACAATCTTCGCTTATTGCAGACAGGTTAGCTAGGTAAAAACTCTATAGGTTTACATTCTCATTTTATCCTGAAGTTAGTTTGGCACGTGTCCTGTGTTGTCAATAGAAGGATTGATCAAGTACAATCCCACCCAGAACCAAGAGCAGCAGAATAGCGACCCTGAAAAAAACCCCATTTATTTATGAAACCTCTGCTGATATGAGAGGGGATTTACAAGATTCAATATTCCTTTATTTGTCATTCAACATATACCAGACAGGTACTCAGTGGAACGAAATTTCATTTATGTCAACATTCTCTAATTAAAATATGTACACAATACATTTTGTACATATATCATAACTCTACAATTAAAATAAATAAAAAGATAAATAAATAAGTAAAAGCAATGCATTAAAAAAACATTAAACCCTAATAAAGTCCTTTAAAAAGTACCGGAGTTTTAAAAGTGCAGATCAGAGTAGGTACCATTTACGTCTGAGTAGTGGGTAAGGGGTGACATGAATTTATTTTCAGTATTTAATAACAGACAGAAGAATATGCAACAAACTCAGGGTAAATAGACTATCTGCTTTGCATTTTGAGGACCTTAATTGTCCTCCTTTGGATGATATATGATGTCCTGGGTAAAGATTCAGCTTCCAAACAACGTCCCATCCAAATAATCAAATGAAATCCTTCAATATAACACACTTCTACACCAGTTTCATTAGCTCAGGCTGGTAGAATGCGTGGTAAATACCAGATGGATGTGGGTTTGAGTCTCATGCCTGTCAGTGTTTTAAAGTCCACCATCCAAATAGTAGATTTAAAATCTTCCAAATAATGTGGTCATCCACTGGTTTCATCGTCTCACAATGATAGAATGTGCGACAGGCATCTGAAAAATCTAAATTATCCTGTTTTTGGCTCTGGGATGATGCCTTTTTACATCTAGACTGATGGGATTATTCAACTCCTCAAGTCCCAAACAGTCACCAGCGCCCAAAACCAACTACTAATCTAAAAAATGTAATACCTGTTCATCCACTAATCCTGCAAGATGCAGTTTGTCATCTTTTCATAGTCCTCAGATATGACTCATTTGGATGTTCAGAGACTCAATAGTTACCATGGAAACACCATTATCTCCTACAACGTCGAGTCACCACAACAAACCCATGGAGTTAGATCAATAACAGTGGATGGACACACTTGTTTTTATTATGTTCATGTAATGATAGATTTTACTGAAAAACTGACTATTTTTTTTATAGTTTTCTCTGGTTTTGATATAACCTCTGAATTGACTAAATGATCAGTGAATTAAAAACAAACATGTATATTGATAAAAATCAAACTAAAGAGGATAATATAACAATTACTGGTGATAAATCATTTAAGAAAGGCTAAATATAGAGAAAACTGATACAAAAGTACCACTGGGTCTTTATGAATTACATTTAATTTAGTTTTAGATGAAAGAACAACTTTAAACTCCATATTAGAGCATTTCACACACCGGTTAATTAGAAACATTACAAATAAAAGTTTGTACCCAACAAAAGGGGAAAAGTTTTTGTCTTAAAAGTGTCAGTATTTGCTGAAGCAGATAAACAATAACAGTGCAAATGTAAAAGTATCCTTCTATTACTCATAAATTTCATTCCAGGGCCTGCATCACCCTCTGCTGGTTGAATTAGATTAAGAGAGCGAGACCATTAAACTACTATGACCCACTCTGCTTTAATTTATAGTTGATTCCACTTTTTGATTGAAGTTAATCAATGTCATTTCTCTAGACCATTAGTGTAACCATATCACTAAAATCAGTTTGAAAATCAAAAAATGGTTTTAAGTTTATGTGTTTATGTTTTTGCGCGCATCTCCCAAAAATGTGACCCATCGCAGACAGTGTCACAGAGAAGAGGCCATTGATTGGTCCGTTCTACATCTGGTCAACACGCATTTCTGCTTCGTTGAAGACGTGTGAAGATGGACTTATGAAAAATGAAATACATTATTCATACAATAGTTGAAGTGGACAACTTGTCTTCTCCTGGATGTTGGGGGCAATTAAGTGGATGTTAATTTTCTTGTGGTTTTGCAGCCTCTCCTGTCAGTGTTCTGTAAACATGACGGTCAGGTGTGTGTGTGTGTGTAACATACCATTGGTTGTGTTTTTGAGATTATGTATTTAATTTGGGCATCCCATAATAGATCAGATGATATCTGAACCCTGTTCAGTTTGTCAGTGGAGAATGTTATCGTCTTTTCCTGTGGTAATAACTACATTCATGGTTTCAGCTCAATGCATCGCCAATGAGCAGTTATTTGGCTAAATGGCATTAAAAGAGACATTTCCTAGAAATGTTGGCACAGCTGTAGAAGGATGTTGAAATGGAAGGTATTCAAGGGAGAGTTATGATTAAAGAAAATGAGTAGGCTACATTCTATGGTTTTATGCAGAAAATTGTTTGAACAGCATTACGGCTGGTGCAATAGTCTCATAATGTTACACTGAGTCTAATTAGAGCCAGAGAGTTATGTGAAAGTCATTTCTTAAATCATAGGAGTACTCTTGAAAGGATGATGTTGAGCACTGGTGTCAGAGTTGAGTGTGGGGGAAGCAGTGATCATTTTAACTGTGCATCTGAAAGTGACACATGCTGTCGAGTGATTATGTTGATCCTCTGACTTCTTCGCCTCAGGTGGAAAAGGCAGCCAGTGATTCAGAAGGAGCGACACAGACTGAGACAGGATTCTAATTTAATTTATTTATTGCAGTTTTTTTGAATGCATGGGAATGTTTAATGAGTCTGAGAAACAGCAGGGAATGTGAACTGAGTGTCCTGGTTCTGTGGAGGAACGTTTACCTGTTACATCCCAAAGATGGACCTGGGACGAGGGCTTCAGCTGAAACTTAATTGCTTATCATTAAATGTGACACATTTTTGTTGTGGCTTTTAAGACACTGTTTTTTTTTTTATTTTTTAAATGAAGTATTTCCTAGATATCATCCTGCTGTTATTTGACTTCTTACGTCAGGGGTGCTTAACCCTGGTCCTCGAGAGCTACTGTCCTGCATGTTCTAGATGTATCCCTCTTCCAACACATGGTCATTATCAGGCTTCTGCAGAGCTTGATGAGAGGTTGGCATTTGAATCAGGTATGTTGGAAGAGGGATACATCTAAAACATGCAGAACCACAACTGAGCATCCCTAGTCTATTATGTTCACCCCTGTGATGAACTGGTGACTTGTCCAGGGTGAACCCCACCTTCACTGTGAAGTAGCTTGGATAGGCTCCAATGAACCCTGTGACCCTAGTAAGGATAGAGCAGTTCAGAAAATGGATGGATGGCCTGAACTTTCTTGTTGAAAAATTACATGTGATGTAATAATTAAATAGGGACACAAGATGGCGCCAACAACTTGCTTTCATCAAACTTGCATTTTCCACTAGAACATCATTAATGCACTGATCAGAGGTCTTCAACCCTGGTCCTCAGGGTCCACTGTCCTGCATGTTTTAGATGCAACCCTGCTCCAACACACCTGATTCAAATGATGAGCTCGTTATCACGCTCTGGTGAAGCCTGTTAACGACCCACTGCTGTGAATCAGGTGTGTTGGAGCAGGGTTGGAAAGCTTTGCACTGATGAATCCCTAAGGGTTAAAACCTTACCTGTTATGATCCATAAAATTAAAAAGTAATGGTGGTCTCTAGTTTTTAATCATGTGGGTGTAATGAGGTTTGATGTACAAATGAGAAGCTTTACACTCAAATACTGATACACGTTAAAAAAAAAGTTTTGTTTTTTGGGAAATAAAGTATGAGGTAAATAATAATAATAATAAAAAAATATCCACAGGTAAGCATCCAAAGTACCCAAACTGATGACTTAATGAGTTAAACTAAAAAATCTAACAAAATATGTAGATATTTTAGGAACTCAAACCATCACCAAATGGCAATTATTATTATTATTATTATTATTATTTATTATTTACTGAAGGTTGGTCTGTTTTTTGAGTTGAATGTGAGTCCTGGAGCTGCTTTAGTGGAAGTTATTTGTGGAAAGTTTTTTTTTTTTTTTTTTTATTGTTTTTTTATTATATACAAATAATCCTTTTCATTACAAATATTTTTAGAGTTTCAAGGCCAAGAACATTGTAATTGTTCTCATGAAAAATGTCCTGTTCTCATTTAGCTAAATCAGTTCCATGCATTTCCCTGGACTGGCCTCCTGGGCAATAACAGCTAATGTTAATGTTATCAGCAACACCTGTGCTTTTCTGCTTCTGCCAGCGAAACGTCTGCTGTGAGAACAGTTTATCAGTAGTGTGAATCCTGTATGCTTTAACATACCCACAGATGTTGACACTTCAGGTTGTGATCACAGGCTGTATCCTACATAAGCTACAGGTGTTTTGAAACATTTTTGTCAGTGTTTATTTGCTGTAATCTTTGACTTTCACTTTCTACGTGCTCTGAATTTAAAAGCATCATTGGCTGTATAAGAGACATGGACGTAACTACTATAGAATCACTAGACTAACATGATACACTGGTGGGAAAAAAAATATAAATCTTACCAAGTGTATTTTTGTCATTTCTAGTCAAAATATATTATCACAATTCAAATAATACGTAATTGCCTAAAGTGTAATGTGTCGGTGAGATGTAAGAACATATTTTCAGGCAATAAAAAAAGTATTTCAAGAAATCTCCCAACAATCATTTTCACTTGTTCTGTTGCCTTTTTTTTTTTCTCAATTCAAGCAAAAAAAAAAAAATCTGCCTATAGAACAAGTGAAAATTGTCTTGGTAAAAATGTGTTTAAATAAGATTTATAGTCTAAAAATAACTTCCTACATCTCATTGAAAAGTTGTTCTTTATGTGATTATAACTTTCTTCTAAGTGTGATGACATATGTCACGCTATGTGTTGTTAGTAGATGTGTTTATTGCATTAAAATGTCACTTTTTGTCTTTATTTTGGCTTTTTACAGCCAGTAAGTTTTGACAAGAGTTGGCGAGTTAATTATAATTTACTTTTTTTAATTGTCTTGTTGCTTGGATTCAAATAAATTGATTGTGACTGTAATGACTCTAAGAGAAAAAAAAAAAAAAAAAAAAAAAAAGAGACTATTTTCTTGCTTCCAACTAGCTCGTGTAGATATAAAAGTGTCTTTAGACATTACTGTGCCTCCCACCTGTCCATCTGTTTATTATCTGTAAGCATTATGAGCAGGAATCTGTGCAGGCTTATAGTAAATATACTGACTTAAACAACTTTTGAAATCTATATTTGTTCATCTTTTCTTTTTCAATTTTTCCAGTTGATGATCATCACATCATTCTCCTGTACAGCTCATCATCCCATCAGCTCATCTCACTGTAATAGACTCGGAGAATTATTCTCTCTGACTCTATTACAGTGGATCGTAGAAGCGCGACCGGCTAAATCCAGTCACTGCTGTTCTCCACTCAGCTGAGATAGATTGGTTTGGTCAGACCAGTTCAACCCCAACAAGCCTGAGTGGCTCGCTTTATTACTTAATATTAACATTTACATAAGAGAAGGTATGGAGCATGCTTTTCTGTAAATTTCAGTCACATTTCAGATTGGATGCGCTGAAAGAGGTAATGGAAGAAAAAGCCTTTCTTTTCCCAAAGCAGCCACTGAGACTGAATAGCTCTCATGTTCTCCATACTAATGTTTGCTGCCAAAATCAATGAAAGCTCTGGACTCAAAACATGTTGATTTTCATAAACAGGTCTGTCCTGGATAGCACAGAGACAGATGTGCACATACGTTACTTATATAAACGCATTGATATTTCTGTATTGTACTTCCTGATAATCACTATTTCACTTTCAGTATTTTTGCTCAGGTTGAATGCCATGAACAAAATAATTACACTGTATTAAAACGGCAGCTTTATAGAAGCCCATCTTTGTTAGGAAAGTGAAACACTAAATACAAAAATGTCAAAGAGTGATAGATACATAGATAGATAGATAGATGGATAGATTGATTCCTCTGCAGGGTGTCTGGGCTCAGACTTATGTGCGTTTCCACTAGTACCGGTTTGACTCGGCTCAGCTCACTTTTGACCTTTTCCATTCCTAAAAGGACCTGGTGCCTGGAACTACATTTTGGTATTGCCTCCACCGAGGTTCTGAGCCATACCAAAAGGATGACTGGAATAATGTTTAAGCGGGGTTAACTGTTTACAGAGGAAGTATCTAACTCAGAATTAAGATCAAAATATAACGTGTCAGCTGTATATGTAGGTGTTATTAAAATTATTTCATCTATGTCCCAGGACCAGGACATGGTAAGAGATTAAAAGATCAGTGATAACGATAACTTAAAAACAGACAATATAGTAACAACAAAGTAATAACACAAGTTTGACACATTTTTAAATGTGTAATGTTGTTTAGGTCACCAGTAAGTGCAAGATTTGATTTAGGTCAGCAAACAATTAAAAAAAAACACAGGGCATGTCCAAAAGGATTCTCACTGTCTAGTCGGTAAGATGGTATGAAAAGCTTGTGAAAAAATTAACTGTTTTTTTTTTTTTTTTTTTTTTTTTTTCTCCAGTTCAAGTATTCCAGGCAGAGGGGGTGGTAAAACTGAAGACTTGCTTTCACATTTCAGTCGGAAGGAAAATTCAGATGATAAATGTCACATGTCCGCAGGGCATAATGACTGTTGGTTCTTTGAAGAAGAGAAGATAAGTATGATGGACCCAAACCAAGAAGAGCGCCATAGATCTGAAACAATTAATGGTTGAACATCCAGGACTGCAGTGAAGGCCACTCGGCTCTAGCATCCGATTCACTGTGGTGAGTGAGGCGACGAGAACTGGTGATGAATCACAAGGCGCACTGATAAAGCGTGTTTAAAGATGGAAGACATTTAGCTGAACCTCTCAAACAGAACATCAGACGCAGGATTTATTTTGATAGAACAAACTGTGTCTTTAACCTCAGCTTGGAAAGAAAGATCCTGATCAGTCAGAGAGCCAAGGTATTTACATGTTGTGACAAAACTATAAGGTCCAGATTTAGTAACGCCCTCACTTTTGTTTAGGGTTTTAAAAAAAAAAAAATTGGCTGAAGCACTGGAAAAGTTGTGGACACATTTACATCTGACCTAATCCTTAATGTATTTGTGGGAGCAAATATATGGAGGACAGCATTTAAATGAGTTGTAAAATGTGACGTGTATCTGTTTAAAAAATATGAAAAAATGACATTATTCAAAGAAATAATGACAACCTCAAATTTCTGTATTTGTTTTAGTGCAAAAATACCCCACGAAATGATGTATTGTAATGAAACGTCTAAAGGAAATTAAGCTCAATTTGAACACTCTTCTGGTTTGTACTAAGTCTTTAGTGTCTTTGTGGATCATTTCCATAATGCACATGTAGAAATTATATATTGTTAAAAAAATTAAGAAATGTAATTTTTTTTCAGGTTAATTTTTTGTTTGTTTAGATAGTTTATAAATATAAGGATTTTCCTAATTGAATGGAATTTTTTGTGGGGGTTTTTTTTGCAGTGAAGCTGACAAAAATTCAGAGTTGTAATTATTTCTAAGTTATTATGCTATTATTTTACTGGTTTGGCCCCCTGGAGAACAAACCAGGCTGAACATAGCCTGTGGAAAAAATACATAAATTTGAGATCCCTGTGTTAAAGTATCTTAGCTCAGGTTACATTCATCCACTACCTCTTTGTTCTGCTGCCTCTCCTTGGTCTGTTACTGTGACCAGACAGAAAAACATGCAGAAATTCTTCATGTGTGTTTGTATTACTGTGTAATGAACCCAGTCTCTGTGTTAGAAGAATCTGTGCTCTCTCAGGTAACTAAAGAATGAGGACTGCATCAGGTCAGTCAGACACCCACACTTGTTTATTCCCCAGCCAGGTCTTTATAATGTGTGAAGAATGCGCTTTGGCTTTGAAATTGAAATATGCATAGGTGTCCCTAGATATCTTAATGTTTTCAGCATCAGTGGGGCATCACAGAGGTGACATTACTTTTGCCAAGGATACAAACACAACCTCAGACCGTAATGGACTTCTGGCCTCTGTACTTGTTACTTACGTCCAAGTCATGATTTTTTTTTTAATGATTACCCCTCCCAAAAAAGTCTATTTTTCATTTTACTCTAATACAGTCAACACCTCGAAATGACTGTAAATGGTGTCAAATCTGTAAATTATTCCTATGATATCAATATGATCCAAAACACTGGACTGCATTTCAATGCAAATATGTATTCATACACATGAACATTTACATATCATCTGCATATTATACAATTCCTCTGCTCTGGTTTCTGCACTATGTAAATATGAGAGGTGAATGTGTGCTACAATGAGGCTAATTTTTGCCTGTGTGACTGTTCTAACCTTTAAACATGGGCAGTCAAGTGGAAATAAAGATGTTCTGCGACTCTTACACAAGATGAGGTAGACAGGGTGTTGGTCCCGAAATATTTCTTGTATATTTCTACTGAATAATGACATATTAACAAGCAAAGTTAGAGGTTGCACAATGTTATGCAGCAAACCTTCAAACACGGTCTCCGCCTGCAGCCGTGTTATTGCTTGTTTCCACCATCTGTTTCATTTCTTTATTCAGTCTGTCCTTTAGCACACAGGGTTCGACCTCATTTGGCTCCCCTCAGTGAGGTGGTTCATGGTTACCTCCTGGACAGCTCCTCGGTCAAATATTTCAGGCATGTACAACTGGGAGGAGACCTTGGGGCAGAGCCAGGTCATGCTGAAGGGATTACACCTCTCAGCTGGATGGAGGATGGAGGAGGCGATCCAGGATGGGGAACCTGGACTGGATGGATGGATGATTGAACAGAGGGATGGATGCATGGATGGATGCATGGATGGATGGATGAATGGTTGAACGTATGGATGGATGGATGAATGCAAGTATAGATGGATGGTTGAGCATATGGATGTATAAACAGAGGATGGATGGATGATAAATTACTACTATGATTAACATAAGACTAAACATCTGTGTTTATATTGTGTTTGACTACTATACACAGTACACGGAGTACATTTTTAATTGTATTTGTTATTCCACGCTTGTGTAAATTAACAGGGGAGAACGTGGAATATGTTTTCTTACTTAATGCAAATTTAATATATATTACGTAGACATTATACTTTTAAATGAAGCATTAACCTACAAAACAAAGGAGTCCATCTAGCCGGTTATGTTTTATTAATATTATCAGAAGACTGTGCGGCTGCATGTGTTATTTCATCCTGAAAGTTTTGATAGCCCATAACCTTTCCACGCCTCGTACTCAAGCACATCAAGGACCCAGTTAATAAACACAAAATGTCAATCTGTTCCAGACATGTCTGTGATCTGTCAGTCACTCTGGCCTTGAACAATAATGAGGTATTTTTATGTTCTTGGAGTGCGCTGCTCCGACACATAATGACATCCTGCAACAAATACTAAGTATGAAATGCAATTATTGTACAGCAAGAGCAGCAGAGCAGGCTGTTATCATCCTTTTACTGTTCTTAATTAACTTATCCACTCTGCAAAAGATTTCTGGCCTATGGGGCAAATTGTAAATTGGCTGAGGGATGCATGCTTCCTCTCGAAAAGTGATAATCCAAATAAACATCTCCCACAACGGGATACCTTAGAATAACTACAATTTTCGTGCCTCGGCTGAGAAAAGAATAAGTCAGAAAGCTTTGTTCTTGGGTTTTCAGAGAGGAGGGGAAACTTGAGGCAGACTTTCTGTCATTTGGGGATCCAGCTAAACCCCGGTTGGTAAAACTGGGCCTGTGTAGTGAGAAATGTGTCACGCTCCCCAGACAGGTCTGCTAATAACATTAGCGACGTGGAAGGAAATGTATGACTCTATCTTTCACACAGGATGTCACTTGCACATTTGATTTCTCTTCAGAGGCTACAAAGCAAATACAAAGAACACTGTGAAACCATATGGCATCTTTAAATAAGTCATTTGGTGGAGAGGGAGCTTTCTCTCCAGGCTACACTCAGCTAACAGCTTTGTGTTAGCTTTGAATTGGCAACTCTTTGATTAGATGGAGCCTACAGCTTACATCCCATGATTGGATGTTTTTCTCCTGTTGTAAACAAGGCTATGAGAAATGGTGTACATGTGAACACTGTTGTCGTATGTCTCTAGTATTATGCTTTAGGGCACAGGTGTCAAACTCCAGTCCTCAAGGGCCGGTGTCCTGCATGTTTTAGATATTTCCCTCTTCCATGTGATTCAGTTTAACCCCGTAACTACCGAGAACTAACAAAATAATTGGTAACATGAGCAAAGTAAGACACAAATCAAAGAAAAATGCTAAATTTAAAAGGACAAAATGTAGAAAAATAAACAAAATGAGCAACAAAAACTAATATTTACAAAATGACAAATAATGTGGAAAATGACTTAATAATCTTTGCTTCTGCCTGGGCCTTTTTCAGTCAGATTCTGTATTGTTCTCTCTCTTTTTGTTGCTTTGAAGTGAATATATGAATGAAATAAACTAAACAAAAAAAACCAACAACCTAGTATTGAAATTTTGTCTTTAAAAATGTTTAAATAAAATGATAAAAAAAAAAAAAAAAACTCTTGCTTTTTGGCACCTTTTCCATGCACAAAACTAAAAGGAAAATGGTTGAATTTTTTTTTAATATTTAAACAATATCATCCATTCAGAATGCATCATCCCTGACACATAAAGAGTTAATTATCAGATTGATAATGATGCAATGGCCTCCAGGTGTAATGGAAGAGGGAAACGTCTAAAACATGCAGGACCCCAGCCCTCGAGGACTGCAGTTTGACACTCCTGCTTTAGGGGAACTGATACCAGAGAGAAGAATGTGTTGTGATGTGCATTTTTTTTTTTTTTTTTTTTAAATTGAAAAATATGACAGGGCGGCACGGTGGTGCAGTGGTTAACACTCGTGCCTCACAGCAAGAAGGACCCTGGTTCGAATCCCGTACCAGACCTTTCTGTGTGGAGTTTGCATGTCCTCCCCGTGTCCGCGTGGGTTTTCGCCGGGCACTCCGGTTTCCTCCCACCATCCAAAGACATGGACTGATAGGTTAATTGGTTAATCTAAATTGTCCAGAGGTGTGAATGTGAGAGTGATTGTTTGTCTATGTATGTCAGCCCTGCGATGAAATGGCGTCTCATACAGGGTGTACCCCGCCTTCGCCCATTGTAGCTGGATTAGGCCCCCAGTGACCCCCGCGACCCTAGTGAGGATAAAGCGGGTTCAGATAATGAATGAATGAATGAAAAATATGACCATATCATAATCAAATTTACTTGTGACCATCGATCTTCCTGCAGATGTTTTCAAAGTGGGTTCAGATAAAGAGATTGGACTGGACATAAGGGTCTTCATTTGGTGGTCTGTCATCCACACCTTTATTCACCTAGCTGACGTCATGAGCGTTCTCCTGATAGAAGAACCAGCCCAGACAAGTTTTCAAGAGGTATTTTTGGATTCCAATTACTTTTACGGTATTAATAGCACTGTTTTTACCTATTGCAAGCAGATGATGATGGTCCCAATAGTGGTGTTTATACCCCTCTTTATTAAATAAATATGGATCAGATGTTTAGTCAGTAGAATAAGGTGTGTTTAGGTACAGGAATGGAATATGCAGACAGGCTGAATTCAGAGAAAATTGAAGTGGTCTCAATTTTTTTTCAGAGCTCTCTCTCACTCTCTCTCTTTCTCTCGCTCTCTGTACTGTATGTATGTAGTGGTGGGGAAAAGGTTTTGGACACCCCAAACCATTACTGTACATTGAGAACCACTCTTAAGTCAATATCACACTAATTTCTGCATGTGCTCTGTTCTGTCAACGATAAAACTGGATGTTTCAGTGAGATAATGAAACACATCCAGAATAGGACATGTTGAAACTGTCAATCATTTATTTATTGTTTTGATCCTAACAGGAAACAGAGAAATTATTTAGAAATTCTGTCAGATGTACAAAACACAAAAAGACTTGCATATATTTCCATATTTTCACTTTCAGATTTTTCATTATAATATTTGATATTGTTTGAAATTTTTAAAGCTTCCCAAAAACTTCTTTCTATTATTGTAAAATACAGATTAGCTCAGTTGTTTCAGAATTGTTACCCCGTCCCCTGAAAGGGAGAGGAGTGTTTTTTGTTTGTTTGTTTGTTTGTTTGTTTGTTTGTTTGTAAGCAGCTTTACACAAAAAACTACTGGACCAATTTTATTAAATTTTCAGGAAAGGTGCAAGGTGGTCCAGGATGGATTACATTTTGGTGACCTTGTAGGGCTAAGGTCACAGTCACCAAAAATGTATTTTCACAATGATAAGAGATAGGGCTAATCATGTAAAATGTGTGCAAGGGGGGGTGGGGTTTGTTGTGCTGGGCACCACTTGTTGATGAATGATTCATCTTTGATTTGTTTTCAATATAATTTATTCCTAAAATGATATAAAATGTTTAATGACTTTTACTTTCAGATATACATACATACAAAGATGATAAAGATTATATAGTTAGCAGCCTGACACCATGGAACTAGAGGTTGCAGACAAATATAACCTCTAGTTTCATGGTGTCAGGCTGCTAAACTATACCATCTTTTAAAATGTTCACTATAATAAAAAGCTGAAATGAAATAGAACCTTCTGAAGAAAGTACGTTCAGAAGGAAAGTGAATCGAATGCAACTACAGAGCATTACATTTCTCAGCAGTTTTTTTTTCTGCTGAATTTTCATTATGTCGTTGAAGTCATTTCTTTTTGAAAGATTCAGGGGGGAAAAAAAAATCAAAAAGAAATCAGGACTTTAATGACATGATGAAAATTCAACAAAAAAAACTATTGAGAAAGTTGGGTTTGATTAATTTTCCTTTTGAATACAGCGTCTTCAGAAGGTTGTATTTCGTTTCAGCTTTTTATTACAGTGAACTTAGGTAAAATGTCTTTTACTCTTTTTCAATGAGGCAGTTGTTTCATTAGTCCTAAGTGATGGGTCATGAGCATTTGTAAAATTAGCATCCCCTACTTCATTTCCCTCTTTTTACCCCTGGCTTGCTTTAACTGAGCATGAATGGAGTTCACTTCAGTTTTGTGGTAAACAGCTTGAGGCGTCTGAGCGAAACAGATGCTCCTTATTGTGTCAAAGAAACCAGAGTGTGTATGTAATGACAGGGTGTGTGTTCAACCCACAGGCCTCCTGACAGCTTCATCTTTTTTGCTCATGTATCCTTCTTAATGAAACTGGCTGTATTCCACTCATCTACTGAACCTCAATCCAACATTTGGCAGGGTTTTTTTTTTTTTTTTTTATTTCAAATTTTTTTGAACATATGCATATTTGTCTCATAACCAAATAAACAGCCGCCTCCATTTTTCTTTGGATGTTTTGTACTGTTTCTTTTTGTTTCTCAGAACTACATCTGTTATATTCTGTTTGATGCTGAGCTTCAGGCTTTCGTTTGCAGTTTCAGCAAAACAGACATGATGGGTCAAGTTAAAGAATCACAGAACTACATCAAGCTATGAAGAAACAGGACAATGTAATGAGGTAAATAAATAGCATTGCAACCTGTTCTATTGGCATAGAGGAAATACCAGGGAGTCAGTAGTGGGATCTACTCATAGCCTCAATCTTTACTGTAAAATTTGATTTTAATCAACTAATTTCTAATCCTTTTCATTGATTTTGAACAAAAAAAAAACCCCAACTCAAACGGCCCTCTGGAGAAAATATTATCAAAGTGTGAAGAATCGGCAAGATCAATTTTCTTTAAAAAAAAAAAAAAGCAACACATACAACAACTATTATTCAAATGTCTCACTAGAAGAATTTCTCACTGTACAAGGCGGTGGTTATTTGATTACTTTGTTTAGATCACCAGACAAAATAATTGTTTGAAACTAAATCTCTGGTCGCCCAATTATCTATATGAAAACGATACATTTATTTTGCAGCTTTGCCTCATTATGTATCACTGACTATGCTGAACAACTATAAAGAAACTTGATTCTCTACTGAGATTCCCTAATTAGGATCAGGGTGCACACCATGTGGTTAAGTCTGGTTTTGATCTCAGTTTCCATCCATGTTTATGAACCAAAAACATAGTTTTGTGTGGAGTTACTTGATCTGTAAGATTTCATGTATGAGTCTTTACAATAAATGAATGTTAAAGGTTATTTTCTGTCATTAAGACAGATAGGGTATTCAATGACAGGGAGTCACTAGTTATATGTAATGATATGTCATTACATTTAATGCATTTAATCTAGTACACCTACTGACGAGCAACTTAATTAATAATGACATGTTCACAGTAAAAAGGGTTGAACATATTCCACTGCACAGAACATTCATTCTATTTTTAAAAATGTTTTGCATGTTGTAGTGTTATTTTTCTGTGTATGAAAGATGTTTAAATTATATAATTATGTTGTTTTTTTTTTTAACTAAAAAAGGGTTGAGGTTAAAGTTCAGAAATGAATCTCAGAAGAAGCACTAAAAAAAGAGTGAGTTTCATCACCATGTTTGTGATTTAGAGCCACATGTAATCATATTTGGATAAAAGGGGTGGAGCTACAAGCAAAAATGGTCAAATGTTAAACTTAAAGCACTGCATAACAATGTAATTTTATAATCTTGTAGTTAAATGGTTTCACTAACAACTACTGTCAAGCTGTCTGTCAGGGGGAAAAAAAAAGTCTTTTGTTCTGGACTAATTTTTCACGTACTGTAGATCAGTGTAATTACAGAGAAGACTACAAAGTACTTAAAATAGTAACACTTTTATCTTGGAATCTGCAGCCTCAAAGTGATATTCAACTGTCGTATAAATACCACTGCAACTGAAACACAATTCAGTCACAAAAAGTCTTGTTCGGATCATTTCAAGTGTCAGGATGTTCTCAAGTACATTCACAACTGTAGGAATGGGGATTATTTTTAGTCGCCTTCTTTTGCTTGGTTCCAGGTGAAGAAGAAATGACACAAGGACTGCCTCCCTCTGATTGTCCTTGATTTGAACATCGGAGAAGCAGTGAAGGGAAACTTCTTAGACTCGAACAATCCCCCGGTGAGCGATCAACGAAATGAGCTTTATAATATTATGGGCATAATTATCAGCAGTCAGCCACTGAGAACCACGGAGAAAGGAGAGAGTGCAGCAAGAACCTGAAGAGACACAGATAATGAAAAGACTAAAGTACTTACAGTAAATGAAGAACACAAGGTCTGTTAAAGCAAGGAGGTGACTGTTTAACTAAACCATCTGAGTATCAGCGGTGTTCAAGTATTCTTGAGAAAAACACTGGTCAAGACTCAGCCAAAATGACACGCCAAACTAATGTGGTGATTTGTGCTCTTTAGTTTGATCCATCATTACTAAAAATGTGTTTCTGTTTCTCAAACCAGTCCAATAAATTAATATATTGAGCTTTGTACATGAAATAATAAAATATATATATATATATATATATATATATATATATATATATATATATATATATATATATATATATATATATATATATATATATAATTTGCATTCTCTGAATTCAAGGCTGGGATCTTGCCATTTTTTAATCTTTATATAAACCTCTGATGAGTAAGTAAAATACAAAAAAAAAAAAAAAATATATATATATATATATATATGTAAATGTGTGTGTGTAGATTATTACACCTATGGCCAATTTTAGATTAACCAATTAACCTATCAGTGCATGTGTTTGGATGGTGGGAGGAAACCGGAGTGCCCGGCAAAAACCCACGCAGACACGGGGAGGACATGCAAACCACACAGAAAGGTCTGGTACGGGATTCGAACCAGGGTCCTTTTTGCTGTGAGGCACGAGTGCTAACCACTGCACCACTTAAATACTTCTTCCTTTTGTGTTTGTCATCTCTTACATGAATAAAGTGCTACAATACTAAATAATAGTTTAACTGCACATGAACTGGCTTCTGTCAACTACATTCACATTTTCCTTTTGGAATATTTTTGGGCAGATTAGTATTGTTTCCTCTCTTGTGTGCCACACAGTTTGGTTCTTGGCATAATACTGTGTGCACTGTCTAATGAGCTGTGTCAGGACTCACTTTGTTTGTCTTCCCTTGATATGTTGATGCTGCTCATGACTAAATTGGAAACACTTAAATAGAAAAAAGGACCCACAAGACATTCAGTAGCAGCTAACCAAAGACAGATAAAAACACTAAAGATAAGACAAATCTGGCTGAGATCTGACAAATGATCCAACATCCTATTGCGATATTATCTCTGTATTTTTTTTTTTTTTTACCTATTCCACACAGCACTAGCATTAGCATTAGCATTAGCACATATAGTGCTGTAGCTCTTTACCAGCACTGTGGCCTGGGGCACTGACAGGAGAATTAACCCATATGTATGAATGTTGTCACCTGTCCTGGTTTTTCTTAATTGTCCTTAGTTTTTGGCCTTTTGCTAATATTTACAGCAATGACAGTTCCCACTCAACAATCCTTTTGTTGTTTTAACTGCCTATGAACTCCAATAAAACCACCCCTGTTTGATTAATTCTAAACAATAACCTCAGCATTTCAAACAATGCACCCCCACTGTTCTTTTCAGTTAAGAGAATTCAATATCATTAGTGCTGCCTCAGATGACTCAGATGCTATTATTCGTCCCTCTGGTCTAACGTCCTTGATGCATCAGAAAGCAATAACCACTGTTATTATCTTCCATGCAAAAGCAGATATGTCATTAGTGATTTTGTCACCACACAAACATTGAACTCAGGTTTTACTACTACCCCTGCTACTGCTATTGTTTGACTCCTAGACCTAAAAAATATGGAGAAATATGAAAGCAAGTTCTTTGTATGTATAACTCCACAGTGTTGTAATTTACCCAAATGGACATAATAATGGATTTGACAGCATTTTGTCATCGACTACTGCACCAATTTCCCTGAAAGTTTCAGGGAAGATATGAGGTGGTCCAGAATAGATCACATTAAATTTTGGTGAATGTAGGTCAAAGGTCACAGCCACCAAAAAATGTGTTTTCGCTATGATAAGAGATAGGGAAAGTCAGGTTATTGTGTGCAAAGGGGTTGGTTGTGCCTGACACTACTTAGTTTTGTATGTCTGTTTGTCTGTCTATTTGTCAACAACTTTATACAAAAACTACTGAACCAATTTCCATGAAATTTTCAGAAAAGGAATGAGGGGGTCCAGAATACATTTTGGTGAATGTAAGTCAAAGGTCAAGATCACCAAAATGTGTTTTCACAATGATCAAAGAGAGAGCAAATGAAGAATTTCCTTTATATTTCTGTCTCCTCAGTTGTACATATACATGTTTGCTTTCACTGTTGATGTGCATTGACCTCACAACCATCTTACTAACTTCCCATGAGCAACAAAAGGCTAGTATTTCAAGTGTCTGATTTTGTGTGTATAGATTTGGAGCTATTGTTGACCCAAGAGGTCAAGGGTCACTCAGGCAATATCTAAAAAATCTAAAATGGACTATAGCAGGGTCACATGAGTTTAAATGTTTGTAGCTCCAAAAAAAGTGGTGATAAGTACTCGGTTACTATTGTTGACAGACAGGAAACTACAAAATGGCATCATGACTTTTGACCTTGACCAACCTTGAAAGGTCAAACCCATAATCTTACGTTTTAAGAGGAAGATGTCCATTAAGAGCTAAAATGTTTGCATGGGGCCAGAATTTATTGTGTCTTGGACCACTTGTTTGTGATGCTGATATCTATATAAAACCTCCATTATGTGTGTTTTTATTTGTCATTTTTCCAACGAAGAGATGCTGACCTTGTGGAACAGACCAGAACTGATCTTATTAAGCCTGTGTAGATAGAGCTGTTTGCTCAAAATCAGCATATTGTTACATCTATAACCTTTTTAGAATACATATCAAGATGTTTCAAGTGATTATGTCATGTTTCAAGTGATTGTCTCCCCGAGCGCTTGATATGGCAGCCCACTGCTCCTAGTGATGGATTAAATGCAGAGAAAATAGTTCAGTGTGTGTACAGTACATGCTAATGTGTGTGTAAAACTGACAATAAAGACTATTTTTCTATTCATTAAACAATACCCTTAAAATTGGAATCCATTCTCTTTAGTCTTTAGCTCCTCATGAGCACTTTCTTC
Source organism: Siphamia tubifer (assembly GCA_020466265.1). NCBI lineage: Eukaryota > Metazoa > Chordata > Actinopteri > Kurtiformes > Apogonidae > Siphamia > Siphamia tubifer. The sequence continues at coordinate 15,438,427 of CM035800.1, read as the reverse complement.
GAGAAACAATATGTTCTTAGGAGAACAGCTATGAAAATCTGGTTCTAGGGAATATTTTGGGAGAATTTGCATATATATTTGTTTAGAAATTTATGTATTCATATTCTAACATTGCCTTAATATTGATCCATTGCTTACATAAAATATTTTTCACATCCATCTCAAATATCTCTATTAACTTGTCTTTTAATTCCACTTTATTTTCACATTACTCCTTTTTCTGGTCTCTCCAAAGTACTACTGTGTGTCTCAGATGAAAGAAAGGAAAAAAAATAAAATAATGCAGATTTGCAGAAAACAAGTTATATTTGGTTTGTTGATTTCCCATTTGAAAACAAGCAAAGAAAATCAATAAATGTATGAATAATAACAAAAAACTTAACTCACATGAAGTAACAATGAATAAGAAATTGACAGGTTTTGCTTAGCTTTTAGTTTGCTGATTATTTTGAAAAAAATAGAAATAATCAGAATTATTTTTATGACTCAAAAACAAATTTCTCATCATGCAATGATATCCTAGCCTGTTTTCCTGTTATTTATTTGATGCAGCATTTTACTATGTGTTGTAGGAGCAGTGTGTTATATTCTACACCCTGTGGGAAAAATGTGCAGGTTCATATTAAAGATTGATTTTATGATACCCAATGTTTGACTTTTCCTATTTTGTACATAATTGGTGTGGCATCAATGTGATGGATACATTTACTCTTATTACAAGTATGTGTGAATCAATTAGTACTACAGAGACGTCAGGATGTATTTTTAGTGTTGACTATTGAAGCCTACTCTTTTTGAGTGGTGACTCTGAAATACTTATTTTTTGTTTGTTTTGTTCTGTATTTCATTTAATTTTAAGATGAACTGCTCAAATAAAAATAACTGAACTGAGGTCCATCTCCTGTCATGTTTTCCTTTAGCCCATAAAGACCCGGTGTTACTTTTGTGGCAGTTCCATATGATTTATTTCTTCTATATGTAACTTCTTTAAAGTTATTTTTCACCATGTATTATACATCCATTCTCTATATTATTTGCTTTTTAATGAACATCAGGTATTTTCCTATATTTAATTCACTGATCATGTAAATCTGGGGTCTTAAGCTTGTTTACTTTCAGGGGCCACATTCAGCCTGATTTGGTTTTAAGTGGGCCAGAAAAGAAAATTTATAGCATAATAACCTAACCTAACCTTTTGTCTTTGTTTTAGTGCAAAACCCCCACCCTATTAAATTATGAAAATACTTACTTTTCTAAATTATCCAAACAAAAAATATGTGAATAACCTGACCCCCCCCCCCAGAAGTTTCTTCAGAGTAATAAATGCATTTTTAATAATATAATGCTTCATTTTAACATTTATACATATACATTATGGAATGGATCTACAAAGACACTAACCGGAACCGTATGTTTGACACCCTTGATGTAGATGATTAATAAAAACTCACATTAAAGCTTTAGTCTCAGCGCAGCTTTATTGTAAATCTTTTGGGTTTTGTTAATTTGTGATTGATAAGGGGCTATTTTTTTTTTTTTTTTTTTTTTTTTTAGAACAGAAACATTCTCTACTTTTGGCAAAAATGACAAAAATAAAATAGTTTTAATCTAATTTCAATTTCTAAAATTTATGAGCTATAGACTTTTCATCAGGCACATCAAAGCTGACTCTCATCCTACTGGGGTCCTAAACTCTGCCAGGATGGAAGTGCAGATCTGAAATAATTAACGACCAATTAACATTTTACTCGGCAGTAAAATGTACATGGTCGTTGCATGAACATTTAGTTTTTGGTCTACGTTCACAGGTACTAACTTATTCCCACTCAAGCCCCACACCTGTCACAGCCCACGGAGCAGACTCACCCCAGAGAATGGAGCTCCACGTGCTCCTCTACTGAGAGGTAAAAGTCATATCGGTTTTAAAAGCATTATTTTTTGGTTCTTAACTATTAATTATATCCTTGTAATTTATCCACTTAATGACAATGAACTAGAAAAAAAATAGACTGTCAAATTTCAATGAATAAAAATGTCCTATATTCAAAGTAGATAAACTCACCTAAACACTTACTTACAGAGAAACAAAAAGCCATTTGGATTTAAAAAGAAAACGGGTCATAAATCAAATGCATGTTCATTGTTCTGTGTTTAAAACTTATTCCACCATTAAGTTTACTGTTGCTTCCACCAAAGGACGGCGCAGGTTATGCTTTTACCGGGGTTGGTCTGTGTGTTAGCAAGATAACAGAAAACGGTATGGGCGGGTTATCAGCACTTTTCATACTGGCACAAGGAACAAATGATTAAATGGTTGTGATGGGTGTGATTAGGCCTCGCGGTCCGGGCACGAGCGCATGGACTTGTGTCAGGATGGGAGCAGAGACACGTGCGTGCGTTTCGGGCAGGAGGGCAAGGGCGTGCGCATGTGTTTCTGTCGGTACTCGATAGGGCGATCCCACTGTTTTTTTTTTGTGTGTGTGTGTGTGTGTGTTTTTTTTTTTTTAGCTTTTACTGTACCTAGTGTAGGAATCACACTGATCACCACTCGAAGGCCATAGTTCTCGCGTCCCAGCAGCCAATGGTTGTTATGGTTACAGTGACTGAGGCTGCCATTTTCACTCTTGAGAGAAGTGATCATGTGACCATGCATCTGTGACATACAATTGCGTGAAATGTGTTTCCATTGTGGTTTTGCGGTATATTAGGATATCGAAACGTCTGATAAACCACCTCATGAAAGCGTGAAGTTTTTTTTATTTTTATTTATTTTTTTTCCAAAATTCAGGTCTTTCCATTACCAACTTTTTATAGTAATATTTTACATTTTGTCAATTTCCAAGGGTAATGGAAAGGCAGCTACTCTTTGTCAGTATTGTTGCTGTGTTTATGTGAGGACCACCTGGAGGGGGTAGGAGTGGGGGATAATGTCCTCTGTAATTAATGTATCTGATCCATTGCAAAACATACTTATAAAATATAAAAAATGTGTGTGTGTGTGTGTGGGTGTGCCTTGGTGGAGGTATCTCTCCAGGTGCTTTTCTAATTTCCCTTATAGTGACCACACATGGAATTCAGTTATGCATAAAGATACGACCACGATATACAGCATCTAAATCTATCTTTAAACCATAACTTTCTGGCAAAAAACCCCTGTCACATCACAAACTTGAACCTTTAAATGATATCAACAACAACAAAAATCCACAGAAAATGCCCCAACATAAATATACAATGAAATGATAATATACTGTTTAATGTCAATGTATCTTTTCACAAAGTAATTCATTAGGAAATTATTAATATTTCTGGGTCGCAACACTTGTACCTGCGACTTCATTATTTCGGTCATTACCCGAAGCTCATGACCATAGGTGAGGGTTGGAACACAGATCGACCAGTAAATCGAGAGCTTCGCCATCTGGCTTAGCTCCTTCACCACAACCTCGATGTTAATTTTCTTTATGTTTGAAAAAGAGGATTATCACAAGATTTCCTGGGAAAAGTTTATTGTTTAGTAGGCTAGTAAATCTTATCTCCTGCCCTAAAGGATGTCTGTGGATGTCACAGTGCTTTTCTTTCTCCGAGCTGAGTGAATGGGATGATGATCTGGATGTATCTGGACCTAAGCTTTTGACCTTCAAGTGTAACAACTTACGCTGACAGTATCCCCAAAACAGAGCTGGAAAAAAAAAGGCATTTTGCACCACGCCTCAGTGAATGAGCACAGCGACCATTCTCCCGCCGGCGGATAAAGAGACACTGAAGTGGTCGTATGGCACAGGAGACATTTTCCAGATGAGGTGAACTAAATCCGTCTTATCCCGTACCCCCTCATGCCAGCTAAAGTCTAAATCCTCGCCATAATTCCAAAGTCAAAGACGGTGAGCATATGACACCAGCACACTGCTATAGCAAGGGAATGGAGAGACAATAACTCCGGGCTTCATCTTGGCCTGTATTCATTCATTCTGCGAAGACAACAAACATGACGCATTATAGAGTAAACGGCTCACTAACACATGATCTGAGGCCACTGGAGGAAACTGATGCCAGGCTGTGGATGTCATTTTTTTTCCCAGGCTGTGAAATGGCAGAGGGCAGTACAGTCAATAAGCTGATGTAAAAGATGAAGCTGAGGGTTGAGAGGTGGCAGAGGTCCAAGAAAATAAAACAGTGGAAGGAAGATAAGACCTGGAATTGGACAGAAAGTTTCTATTGAGTATTGCTGCAGGCTTAAATTTCAACGTTCATACTAGATTGGTCTGACTGTGGTGATAACAAGTACTGACACCTACTTTAAAACGTAGAAACCACCTAAGCATTTTAAAAGAGCATGATAAGTTGGTACATTAGATGGCATCGAGAACTTCTATAGTAATGGTTCTCGAAGTTTTTTGGCTCATCACCACATTTTAAACATCACAAATTTCTGGCGACCCGAGACATTCCAAAAAATGAATTTGGCTTAAATCGCATCGTAATTTTCTTACTATTTTGCAAATAAATGGTAATTTTAAATGCCATTTAGTCTATATAATGTTATTATTGACAGAAGCTGAAAAAACAAATGTAGATTACGGGACAATGTAGAATTTTATTTTTCTTGGTCAGGATGTGCAGGGGCACAGATAGGATTTTTGAACTGGGGGGGGGGTCTGATTGGTTTAGAAATTTTTCTTATTTGCTAAGTCAATACAGCTGTACAAGTTCAGTATAGTCTGCCTTTGACGCATTCACAGTAACACAACGGTTAATAATTTATCAACATCAGGGCCCCGAGTAGATTTTTACATGTTTAATATTAACATTAAAAAGTAGAAACAGTCAGAAAGAACAGACTCTACCAAGGCAGATCACCTCTGCTCTTAAATGACCCAAATGCACTCATTCAAGGCTTCACTTTCACATCCATGACTGCCAGTCTGCCCTGACCTACAGAATCAAACACACCCACACCTACCACCACCACCATAATTTAATAATGCGTGCCTTGTGCCAGTATCAATATTTCCTTCAGCCAAATCTGTCCGTAAGTTTTTGAGTTATCTTACGACAAAACGCACGTGTGCCCCTGCAGCATCTGAAACTAACCAGTGAATATGACAGATAAACAGTACCACCACAGTGCTTCAGTTTCAGTTTGCCATGTTTTTTTATGGATTGGGATTGTCTCTCAAGTCGCCATGTATTTATTTAAGTTGTTACTATTATCAATTACATGAAAATTCTAACCCCAAGATTGAGAAAGTATTCTACAATTTAATGCAGAGGTCTTCAACCCTGGTCCTCAGAGCCCACTGTCCTGCATGTTTTACATGTCACACTGCTCCAACACACCTGATTCAAATGATCAGCTCGTTATCAAGCTCTGCTGAAGCCTGATAACGACCCACTGTTGTGAATCAGGTATGTTGGAGAAGGGTGACATCTAAAATATGCAGGACAGTGGGGTCTAAGGACCAGGGTTGAAGACCTCTGATTAATGAATTATTTATTAACCACTTACTTTTTTTAATTCTCTAGTCTCTTTGCAGTAAATTACATTTTATGGACCAAATTATAAAGACACAACATGTCTACAGTTCCTAAGATGTCCGGTTCACGCTGTTTGGGTCTTTATGGGTTAAAATTTAATGGGAGATTTTTCTTCCTAAATGAGTTGTGAAGAAAGTAGATGGTTAATTGTGGTAGAAAATAATTTTTTTCAGTCGGTGTTTGAATGATATATTTGCGACATTTAGAGGCAGCACATTTAAAATCATAGTGGATCTTGTCTGCGCTGTGAGGCCACGGCAGGGACAGTCGGTCAATGAACCAGATCATGGTGTTGATGAGTTAGAACTGCTTTAGGGACATGATGGAGCTAAACATACCAGTTCAGAAAACACACAGAAATGTCCATTTCTTCTAAACTGCCCCTCTTCAGAGCCATTTATGTGATTTAATTTCTTTGCCGAATGCATTTAGTTCTACTACATAAATGTCATTACTTGCACTCTATCCAATAGTTCAATAAATAAATCATTAAGTAAGATGACATGTTTTTTTATGAAGTATATAATCAATATTTAGCTTTTATTTCTATAGACCCAACTGAAAGAGAAATTCAGGTTCCTGGAAAAATTGCAGCTTAACAATGACTTTTTAATCAACTGTTACGGTCAACCAACTAATGATTAATGGCTTAATTGATAATTTACATCTCTACTATAAATCATATTTGCTTATTTTTTTTCAAGAGTAAAACTGTACATTACACAAACGGAACACTTTAATTGAATCAAAATTAACCAACTAGACTTATACTAAAGTCCTTAATACTACAATATACTACAAACTGGGTTAATGCAAAATAATGTCATTACACTGATAAATTAGCTTTTTAGAAATCATGTTGGCTAAGTACAAAAGTTTAGACCACATTGTAATTTAACCAGGCCTATGCAGTTGTCTCCAACTGCTAAAGGTATATCCCCGAAATGCGATGCTTCCAGTTACCCATCATTTCCACCACTCCCATTCACCTATTCACAAACTTATATATTAAATGCATAATATAAAAGAATGAGTTCATGTGCCGGACTTGCAGCAGGAGCACACTGAATTTGGTGGCAAGCCGTCCACCCGTTAAAAAGCCATGGGCTGGACAAAATTCGGACATCTTGAAAGTTGTCCATCTTAAGGTTTTGACCTCTAAAATGTAATCAGTTCATGTATCTATTCTAGAGCATTGGCACACAACTATGGGACAAATCCGTCCAGCCGTTCAAAAGTTATCGCGTTAACACGAAAGACCTTACATGGCGGCGGCAGCCACGCTGGCGGTGCACACAAAACCATCTCCAATGCTCCACGTTTCAGGGGTATAATGACACAATGTGAAAAATGAGCTCACATTATGGGATCATTCACCTCTAATACAAATAAATAATTGAGTGATAGAATAATCAGGTAAGGGATTCTTTGAGCGTCCTTTAACAGGAACTGGCCAAATCACGTACATACTTCTCAGCTGGGACATGAGACTGGGGAAAAAAGTAAAAAAAAAAAGTAAGTACATTGTAATGACATAAACAAAGTGACATTGTCCTCAGAGTCTTGAACATAACCCGAGTACAGAGCGAATAAAGTGTCATCAGCCTAGACATGGTGACAGTTATCAGTGGATAATAGGTCCATCTGAGATTCATGTCTACTGGCTGATGGTGGCAGTGGAGTTACCAAGTGTCTCAAAGTGCCACGTCCTATCAACGTCATGTGGTCATGAGGTCAACCCAAAGACAGAAAACAAAACAATAGAACATTTAAAGTTTTTGAATTTATCGGTGTGCTTTAGCTTTCCCCCCCTCTTCATCAAGTTGGCACTGAAATTAATCATTAGTTGCAGCCTTAATTACTTCCAACATCAAGAAACAAAGAGGATGCAAAGGCTCTGATGCAGATGGTCTTCTATAGTGTGTGGACATATTGATTACTTATGAAAATCTACTAAACTTTGTGATCAACAATGACTTTTTATCCATGGGCTGTCTGCCTCCTAACTGCCTAAACTGTCCTAGTCCCAGACCTGTCCAATAGAAAGCTGATTCTGACCATGAGCCTGGCTCCACAGCTGGAGATGGGTCACCGGGTGTCGCCCATGGCTGCCCACTGCTCCTTCCAGGTGCCCCAACGCCATGAAGGATGGGTTAAATGCAGAGGGCAAATTTCATTGTACAATGTGTAATGACAAATAAAGTACTTTACCTTTACCACTATGGTAACATAAGTGTAATTTGAGAATTATCAGCAAAATTCACTTCGATTATGGAGTAAAGAGGTCCATCATAGTTTTTAGGTCATCCGGGGGGGGGGGGCAGCTATTGCCGTCACGCTGCGTCCGTCACCGTCAATCATTGTCGTCCACAATTCACTAAAATGATCTATTGAATGACTCCCTTTGGTTGATAGCAAGCCATCACAGCTGTGAGGCCCGGATGAGCACAGGGCCATTATTTCTTTTTTTTCTTGTGTATATGATGGTTTTGTTTCATTTAATTTTACTACTGCATTCATGCATAATGATATATTATACTGCTGTACTGTACATGTTTTAGATGAAGCTCATTCCAACCTTTTTTTTTTTTTAATATGTCAAGTTTATTCTGCTAATGTATCCCATTTTCAGTTGATTATACACAAACAAAATGCATTATTATGATATTTTATGAATATGTCGATGGTTTCGTCCCTGTAGATCTCTCATACTGGACACTTAATCCTTCAGTTCATTGCACACATTGAAAATATACACAACCAACAGAAGGGTGATGAAACATTGTAATCTGAAAAGTCTAGATGAAAGTATTGGAGTGAAAAGGACATTTATCGCTGTAATGTAGTGGAGTAAACTATAAAAAACATTTGCTCTTCTATACAGGTTGCCATTTTATTTAGTGGGAACTTTGTAACTGACTTATTTTCAACATTCAAAATGTATGTACCATCTACAGAAAGCTGTTGATAATATTCCTATAATCTACATATTTAGTTCTAATTTGATGTTGTCAAATCCCAGCTGGGTTTAAAGTGAAACTGGTGCCCTGCAAAGTATTATTCATGTCTCATTTGTGCACATTAATAAGCAATAATTCATGGTCAATAGTGTAGAAAAAAAAGGGTTGTTTCTGACAAAACTCTTCTAAGATAATTTGCATATTTTAAATTACAGTAGATCACCAGCTGGTGTTCTGTATGTAGTGATAAATAAAAACCTGCCTGTGGAAATTTGGATGTTTGTTTGGTTGAACGAGCTGAGAGGGTTTTTTAAAGGGTGGCTCTGATACTTCAGATTCTTTGTCAGTATATGCACATGCATCGCATACTGAATTTTACCTTCTGTTTTTAACCCATCACTAGGAGCAATGGGCTTACCCTGCCGGTCCATGGAGTAGAACCAGCAACCCTTCAGTCACAAGCTGACCCTCCAGCCCTCTCAGCTACAGTTAACCCAAGTAAGATAACTATCTATGGTACTGCATAAACCAGAAGGACTGAATAGACCTCACTTTTTATGAGTCTTAATAGTAATGAACTAATTTGAGTTCAGTGTGATCTTAATTAAAATAACACGATAGCCTATAAATGAGTAGTCTTTTTTTTTTTTCTTGCTTTAATATGAAAAAGGAAATGGAATGTATGGAAATATTTACATGTAGAAACTTTTCTTTCACAATAAAATGTGAATAGTATTAACACATACAAACAACCTGAAACGTCCAAAGAAAAATAAACTCAAATTTAATCACATTTAATAAAGATTTTATCCGTAATGAGTGCAGAACAATGTTAAGACATTTACACTGCCTGGCTTAAATGGATTTTGTCATTTTTCAGCTTGATTGCACATGTTAGAACATATTTGAGAATGAAAAAAAAAAGAAAATCAATTGGGATGAATTGCAAAACCCTGATGTGATTAATTTTATTTATTTTGTTCCAAAAGTAAGCTTACAAACACCAACTGTACATAAAAAAAGGATGACTTATTTGAATTCAGAAAATCAACCCATTAAGAAATGTTAAACCTTGAATAAATCATGCAGTATTAACAAGTAATTACCCAGAGGAATACAAACACAACTCTCAGATGGGTCAATCTGCATCCTCTGAGTCAGGCTGTAGTCAGACAGAAAGGAAACCAACTTTGATTAAATCCATTCCTTGTTTTGTGAAGCACTAAGACACATGGAGTCACACAGCTACAACACGACAGGATGAGAGTGAGTGAACACTTCAAAATAAAAGTCAGAAATGGCATGAAAACAATTGCATAGGCTATTGTGATTTAAACATTTTCTTAACCTGTATAATTTGGTTAGATGTGAAGCATTAACTGGTTAATACATCGTGACATTTTTACAGTTCATGGTAGTTTGATGTTGTCGTGGTTATGTTGGTTCAGCAGAGACTGGCAGCCGGTCTGACAGCTGCAAGTTATCAGGCCGATTAGCTCCCTGATAAATAGGCCTGGAAACAGGTGTTTACTCAGTTTGGCTCTGCACAGAGGTTACAGAGATGCACTGAACAACCAGACATACAAACACAACAAGTGGTGCTAACAAAACCCCGCCCCTCGCAAACATTTTGCCTGCTTGTGATCATTGTGAAAACACATTTTTGGGGCCCTTGACCTTGACTTTTGACCTTCGTTCACCAAAATTGTATGGGATCTATTTGAGACCACCTCGCTCCTATCCTGAAAATTTCATGAAAATTCGTCCAGGGGTTTTATGCATAAAATTTCTGACACAGTCAAAAAAATAAAAATAAAAGGTTCCCTGCCCTTTTGGGGACAGGGCAACAAACGCGCACTTCAACTGTCAGTGTTCATCTGGTAGCACAAATGTTGGATATGTCTTTTTAAAACCAGGTATTTTTCTATTTTTAATTGACTGATTATCTCATCTGAACCTAATTTATCCTCGCTAGGGTCGTGGGGTCACTGGGGGCCTAATCCAGCTACAATGGGTGAAGGCAGCTGAACATATATAGACAATCGCTCTCACAATCACACCTATGGGCAATTTAGATTAACCACTTAACCTATCGGTGCATGTTTTTGGATGGTGGGAGGAAAGCGGAGTACCCAAAGAAAACCCATGCACACACAGGGAGAACATGTAAACTCCACAAAGAAAGGTCTGGTGTGGGAATTGAACCAGGGTCCTTCTTGCTAATGATTGCTAACCACTGCACCACCGTGCTGCCCATTGACTAATTATGTAGATGTTAATTAAAGCTTAGTTTTTTTTTCAGAAACAGAAAACTGAAGAAAAATGTACTTTTTCAGTCAAATATATCATTAACTGAACATAAAACAAAAAATATCTCCATCCACCATCATTGATCGAGGATTCTGTTGGGTTTCTGTAAATTGGCTTCAGATTGTCATTTCAACTGGCTCTATATGTAAAGAGTCATGAGATAACTTTTGTTATAAGGTGTTTTGATCAAACCCCATGTGTTTTTACAGGGGAATCAATATTGTAGAACGGAGGTCATTAATACTGGTCCTTGAGGGCCGGTATCCTGAATGTTTTAGATGTTTCCCTCTTCCAGCACAACTCACAGTGGTTATCGGTCTTCTATGGAGCTTGATAATGGGTTTATCATTTGAATCAGGTGCATTAGAAAAGGAAAACATCAAAAACGTGCAGGATATGGACCCTCCAGGACCCTGTTGTAGAAGATGACAGTGTTTCCACATGTCCAAATAGATCATGTCTGATTGATAGATTTTTGGATTGGAACTGATTTTCAAACATTTACAGTGAAATAAAAACGATCAACCAACAAAATATAAGTAATACATAAAAGCTTAATAAACAAAAGGAAAAAAAATGCATATAAATTAAGTTACACCCGCTCACAAAGGAGTAGAAAGAAATAAAATCATTTACTTCTACCCCCTGATGACCATTAAAAGATGACAAACTATGTGACGCTATTTATTTTCTTGTATTGATAGGATTAATGGATCAAAAGGTATTAAACAGTTTACGTCAGTGGATGGTTTAGTGGGTGTTTGGGGCTTTGTGGGTTAAAGAGGCTATAGCTAATATTTGTACTGTCGGCTATTAAATGTTAACTAATATTATCATTAGGCTGCTTTGAGTAATGAGCTCTGGGGTTCTGCTTGTAGAGGCTTCACTTTAATATATTTACACTAACAGGCCAAGGGGATTTATGCAACCACTAGAGGAGAGTAGTGAGTTGCTATTGGTCTACCATGGTGAGGAAAACTAACGCTACAGGTCCTTTGACCAAACGATCAGAAAGAAACTAAATGGGAAAAGAAAAGCCAAGAAGCAACTTTTAGTTAAAAAAAAAAGTGACAATGTGCTAAAAGCTAGAAAAACTGATGTCTACTGGAAACTGCTATAAATGAAAAGAATGAGTTTAATGCATTTCTTCTTTGAAGTTTATAAAGATATAAAGTTATGTGATGTTATTAGTTTTGATTATTTCACTGTTTATTGATTCATTGTTCAAAGTCATCTGACAGTTGGGGCATTTTTGTTGGATTCCAAGCAGGTCTTTAGTTCAGCTATTGACAACACAAATGACATAAAAGGGGTCTTTTGTGGTTTTACTGTTGCCGTTTGTGTCTAAAACACAGCTGCATGGGCACATGTCTGAAACTGGTCCTCAAAACAGAAGGGCTACAAATTCAAACAAGATGGAGACTAACATTATGAAGCAACATTGGGTCTATTTTAAGAAGACATATTCGAGATAAAAGAATAACTGTTTGAGATAAAACGCATTTTTGTATATTTTTTTAATACCAAAATCCACATGTAACAGTAGAAAAGGGACACAATTACATGCTATATTTCAAATATCTTTTTATTCTCGCACTTGTACATTTGGGGAATCAAACCAATTCTGCAAGGCAGAGAGTTTCACAAAAATGACAGCTATTAAAAAATTTGCATTTATGTGAAGTCATCATTTGGTTCACTGTGGGAGGGAAATAGGACTATATTTGTCTATTGTTATTGGGTCTAAAAAAGCTGCCAAATTGCTAACTACCAAAAACAAACCCAGTTTCATGGTAATACCCAGTTATAATGTAAACTATCAGCTGATAGAGCATATAGACACAGTCCTGGTTACTACTTTGAGGAAGAAACCTTGATGATACCACAATACAGATCTGTAAATAATGAATCTCGTACTGTATTCAGTGACTGAGACAGTCTGTGGATACATGCTGTTGATTTGTTGTTGGCTTTTAGAGTTGGGAGTATATTCAGATCCCCAATGTTAATCTTGTGTTGGGAGTTTAGAATATAATTCTACATATAAGCTATTTTAAAGCAAGACTTCGTGCACCATTTTACCTTTACAAAGCGCAGGTCACTATCATGTCTCCTGCTTTTCTTCTGTGGATAATAAAAAATATTTTCTTTTCACTGAAATCAAAAAGGCAGTACAAAAAGCAGAACTGTCCTTGAAGAAAAAAAATTGTGTTATTGTGGAAGTTACAGCTCATATTTTCTTCTGATTAAAGAAAACGGAACAATGGCCAACTTGTGCACAAGGCTCGTTCAACGGCTGAGTTCTTGCCGGAACCGGGCTTTTGAAATGAGTCGCATCCGCACTGCAAATACAATTCTTACACATTATTGAATGTCAGGTAATTCCTTTTTTTTTTTCTCCTCACTGGAATCTTCACTTTAAAGTGTGCTGTGCAGCTGCTGTGAACTCTCAAACATGAAGGAACATAAATGGTTTTAATCTTTTTGTGTCTTGCAGTTTATTTTTTACATTTTTTGTTTTTAAATTTCAAAGTTTAGGTTGACATTATAATGTGTTTACAGTAAATGCAAACACAGAAAATCTCCCCTGTTTTTCTATCATATTCTTATTGGAAAAAGGACTCCTGCTTTTGACTTATTAAACTTTTTTTCTTCTTATATCTATTTTTATTTTCAACACAGGCTGATATCATTAACCCCCAAACACCTCAACAGCTGGCTGTATCTAAAGCCATTTCTAGGTATGACATGTTCAATTACTGCTCCACTACTGACCACATTATGATGCTTCAATAATTCAGATACAACTTACGCTTCTCAGCTGTATTGTTGTATAGAAAATCAAGGTTAATGATGTTACCATATTTGCGTCCTTACACATAAGATCCAAGAAGTGTGTGTGTGTGTATGTGTGTACTTTTATTAAAATGGCTGTACTTGGGACATACAAACATGGATTTGGCTGAAATTTGACTTGGACATCGATCTCTCGGTCCTACACCAGAAATTGCAATTTTGCTCTATAGCGCCCCCTACAAAATCTCCTTTACTAAAATGGCTGTAGATCTTGCATATATATAATCACCAATTTGGCTCAAATTTGACTCGGATATTGCGTGGGGAGGCGGTCGCGAGGGACAGCGACGGCCTTTGAGACAGCTTGCAGTTTTAATTTTGACTTTTTATCTTAAAATTATGTAATTTTTGAAATCTCATATTTATAACTTTTTATTTTTTTAAAATCTCATGACTTTTTATCTGAATTGTGACTTTTCCTTCTTTTTTTTTAAATTTTTTTTTTTACATTTCCTGTCCATATCCACAGCAACGACCTGATCAAACACATTATCTACACACTAACTCACTTTTAAAAGCTTTATTTTTGGGTACTTTTGAAACTTTCCCTGATTTAAATTTGTATTGTGTTCATGGCAAAAAACTAAAATAATAAAATGCAGTTTTACTTTTTACTTCTGTACTTTATTACAATTGAGAAGTTGTACTTTTTCTTAAGGAGTTGAATCTGTCCTTCTACTTTTACCAGAATATTTTTCACACATATAGCTGTACTTCTACTTAAGTACTTTGGTCAACAACACAAAAACTGAAATAGGTCAAATTGACTCTTAACATAATTCACTGTTAAGTCAAATGTTAGAATAATTAAATATATTCAGTTGTGAATACTCAGTTTCAGAAAAAGTACTACTAACTCAAAGGTATTAAGTTGCTGTAACATGTTCTTTTTAAGTACTTCTAACAAATATTTTTTATTAACGGGAATTATTGTAGATATAAGTGAATGTAACATAACTAACATAGATGAGGTACAACTGAGTGGAATTAAATGATCTTGTACTCTTCTATTGTTTCAAATAAGGATGATTGAAAAAAAATAAACGTAACTGATGTAGTAGATGATGAAATACAATTTCAGATCACTCCAAATAACCACCAATATCTATCACACCAAAACATTACAATCACAAAACAGCAATTTTATTCAGAGGTTCATGTCCTGGCTCTGTCTGTCCACATGTCCAAGTGTCATTGGACAAAGACACTTTGTCTCCCATTAGATCTGACAGTCTGACAGACCCTTAGAATAATAAGTTAATAAGTAATATTTTTTAATGTGAGTTTACTTTAATAAGAATCTAAATGTAAGTTCTGGAAACTTATATTTTTTAAGTTTCATCAATTTAAATAATTGTGGCAATCGATTGCCTTAATTTCTTTTTTTTTTTTTACTTCTAACTTATTTACAGTGTAGGGTTAAATAAAACCTGGATCAGATGCTTAGTAGAATAACACAGGAATAGAATGGCTGTCATACATGTAGACATGCTGATGTCAGAAGAATTTAATTGTATTTATTTATTTTTTTTCCAAAGCTACATGTGATTTATCAAAGCCAACAGTGAAACTCTCGTATCTTTCCGCGTCTGTACCTGCCAGTGAATGTGTGCAGGTTGTTTTATTTTGTCGGGTACCACCGGACGCACCGAGCTGTAGTCGGTGGTGTTTGACGCGTGGAGGAGTCAGGAGGGGAGGCAGAGTTGAACAACGGCGAGGAAAGGGAGCACGGTCGGCGGCACCGAGGGTCACAGGGATGTACAGTAAACACAGGCAGAAAAATGCCCAAATATCACCGGCAACATGTGGACGTGTATTGCTTTTCCTTTGTTTTCTGTTGCTGGACGGCATACTGGAAAGAGCCAGCGGACACACTGGAGAACAAGGTAAAGAAAAAAAAAAAGAGCCGACGCGCCGGAAAACTTCTTTACGCATCTACCAGTTGCGTGTTGGAAGCTTTGGAAGCATACGGGCAAGATGTCTGTGGAGGCATTCACGTGTTTCAGTCTGTAGGGATGATTTTAGTTTGACTTGCAAGTATCGGGGCATGTCAGCGGAGAAACTTTTCTTCCAGTAAAATTAGTGGCTTCGTGGAGGAGTGAGATGCACGCGCCGAACTCTATTAAGAAATCGGATGATTTAACGCAGCGACGGTTATAAGCCAAAATACATGATTCATATGATCTCCAAGAATATCTTTTGAATATAGTAGACTATTCTTGATTCTACTATAGGTTAGAACCAGAAAACACACATGCTAACCTACATTAACATATCCCCTTTTTTTATACTGATGTGCTTGCAGCTGCTCTTGTGAGTTTTACCTTAGAAAAGGAGGTGGAACAGTCCTAAAAGTTGACAATATTGAGTTTTGATTTGTATGCCGAAGCCAGAAGAAGACCTATACGGTTGCAGCCATAACGTAACATTTTCTTTGTACTGCTTTTTTTAGGCTCATTAAGCGAGACGTGCGTTAAATACATGTTTTTTCTAACGCAGTTCGGATGAGGGTCTGGGATGTCAGCTGTGCAGCGAGCGCCTTTGCGTTCTACACACACTTAATCTGATTTCTAATGGATGTTTATGGTGTAAGAAATGACATATTTCAATGTAATTTAGGTCTACATGTCTGTTACTTATAGTGGAGGTGGTAGTAATGTTTATTTTCTCCTCATCTTAACTCTAACATCAGCTGCGTCCCTTGTGCGTTGTCCATAAAAGGTAGTTTGGAGACAGACCGGTACAGTAGAACAGAGGATCCCAGACCAGTGGGTCACAGGAAGTTTGCCACTGCTTCATAATGTATACTCCTGATGAGTTTTTTTTTTTTTTGTATTTTTTGCGGGAAAGTTTGTCCTCTATGATGGAAGGAAATAAACTGAGTCCATGTTTACAGCATATTTATTCTCCACAGGCCACATAAAGGTCAAGTTGTGTGGTAGTTGGTGGTTTGAAAACACTCAAATCATGTGAACTGAGAGACAGACAATACCCCCTATTCACAAATATGCTCCGAGTTAACATAGTTAACAGGATGTGTGTGCATGTGTGTGTCTGTGGCATCTGGATTAATTTCACCAACCAGCTGAGTTTTCACAAACGACAGAATCTAGTCCTGACTTAACTCTGTAATAACTGTACAACACAATGAAATAACTCTGAAACTCTGCTCAGACTGTACTTTGCCGTTTTGAAGGGACTTTTCTACTGATTTATTAATACTTTGGTATTTGTTATTCTGCAATACTGCATCCTATCTACATGTGCAGTACTGTAAATAATGTACAAGACCTACTTTTTATATATATAAATTTTTATCTCATGTGCTGCATGTTTGTTTTTCCATTTTACAATTGTCTACAGGTACAAACATAGCTTGAACTGTGTAGTGTACTATTTTAGTGTGCATGTGACAAAGAACTATCCTATCCTATTTTTCTTCATTAGACTTCTAGTGTAATCCTAGTTTGGAACTAGATCTAAACAATAAAGTCGTAGTGTGTTTAACACTTGTGATGAATTAGTTAGTGATCTTGTATACGAAGAAAAGAATAGAAAGGTTCACTTGTTCCTTCTTACGATTTGATCACTTTTGTTGGTACATAATGGTAACCTCAGATACACTGGTGTCTTCAATCTTCAGCAGTCTCACAGTTGGAGTTGATTTTTGGTTCTGAACGATTGGATTCAATGAGTCTTCTGGCCACTGAGCAGAAAATGAGATGTTGTTTAACTGCTCTTGAGGGGTGTTAGTGTGCAGATAAATAATTTGTATATAAAAAAAACACACACACAAAATAAATTAAGGTCCTGTTTGATAGCAGAGTTGAAGTGTCATTTGCTGACAATCGGTGCTGAGGTAAAAAAACAAAAAGTGTAGAACAGTTTCTACTGTACTTAATGCACAGAGAAAACATTGTCATTTTTATGTTTCTTTAATTGAGTCAAAAAATTTCAGCGACACTTGTATATTTGAGGTTGAATTGAATTTGTCTTTTGCAAATCGGCTAAAGTGACATTTGTCATTATGACGGATTTAGTGCTGCATTGCTTGCTGTACAACACCACAAAACCTAACTTCTTTAATACTTAATAAACACCTAGTAAAAAAAAAAGTGTAGATTTAACAGTCTTAAATCAAGGAGTAGATGCAGAAGTCTCAGATCACATGGATTACAGTACAGTATTAACCCAGTGAAGCTAAATTAACACTTAACTACTGTGCCTGCTCAGGGTTTTCCACATTAAAAGCCTTTGAGTTGTTCACGCAATACCAAGGCTTTTGACTAAATATAACTTTTAGAAATTTTTATATCAAAATTGAATATGCTGAAAAACCACCTACCTACCTAAAGGCTTCATTAATATGAAGCGTTTTTTGTTTAGTTTTTTTAAGAGTGTATTAGACAGACATTGAGAGTGCATATTTTCCTTTTAAACACGTTGACAATATTATTTAAAAAAAAAAAAAGTCATTGTATGTCATTAGAGTTGAATATTAATACAGATACTGGGTTGTAAACTACAATTTGCTCTAAATATCTATGTGGTACAATACCCACAATCTCCCACACTTTTTCTCACTGCTAGAACTTGGCAATAATCTAACAGAGCTATTTTTTCTCAGAACTCCCCAGCCAACCCAATGTGCCTCTTGACTGTATTTATTTCTTTTAAACCATATTGTTCTATTTTTGTCGCTCCTAATACTTGGTATCAGCACTTTTCTTCTGCAACAGCATGTTATCAACCAGTAATGCACCATCTAATTGGCCATAAATCATAACTGGCCAAAAATGGTTCCAAACAGAACAGTGATAATTGGATGTTCTCTCTTCCAACTCCGTGCTAAACCATACCCTGTGAAAACGGGCATCTGGAAAGGGCTGATTGTCTGCTTTTACAACTGGGAGCTAATTTGCTGTAGTCAACAGATCTACAGTTGCATCATATGCATCTGCCTTCCAAGGTTTATTTTCCAATGCAGAATTATTTGAAGAAAAATGACTATTTATAAAACCATTGTTTATGATTTAGGGGGATTTAAGAGGCTCAATTAGCAGAAATTAAAAAATATTCTTTCTAATATGTTTTCATTAGTGGAGTGTCCTGTAAAAATAAGATGTGGTGTTTTTTTTTTTTCCACTTGCCTTAGATTGAGGCAATTGTGGGTGGCCTTCAAGTGGACTTCCTGTTATCAGTATTGATGTTTAACGTTAACTACTATATTTGACTGTAGACTAGAGTTTATCTTGGGTAATCCCTGAACAGCTTAACCCCCCCCCCCCAAAAAAAATAAAAAAACTAAACGATTTGATTTGAATCGTTTATTTTGAACATGTGCAGAATGCAACAATAAATACAATAATAATAATAATAATCATAATGAGTGGCCACTTTATGAAAAGATATATATGGGTTTCACCACTACATGTCACTAAATGTTACACACTGAACCTCTAACAACAGATCAACCAGAAATATTTTTAGTGTGTATGGACTTCTTTTGTATGAATACCATTTTTTTATTAAATTTTTATTTGATGAGGACAGTTAGTGAAACATAGAAGTTTGGAGCTGATGTGATGCTTATTGAGTTTATAGCCAGTATTAGTTCTGAACTCCAGTCCCTGGTTGGGTTCTTCCACAATGTTACAGTAAAAGTTTAAAATATGCATTATCATACATACAATTTGATAATCCATATAATTTTCAGATTTCCGTAGATGACAGACACTGGGTTATGTGAATGTTTAGTTGCGGTTTCCATAAAATATCAAGCAAAGTTTTGAAAAGTTGTAAAAACAAAAATACTAATTAATGGTGTTTCTATATTCTGATTTTGATTAAATAATCCAGATGGACTATGATACACATGCATCTAAAACAATGAAAGACAGTATTACATTGTTTTCCTTCTAAAACAGCTGTGGTGTTTTTTCATTTATAGAACTATAATTATAATAATAATAATTCAGTCTCCTCTTCATTCCACCCATTGTGACAGTCATGTTTTACTACATTATCAACTGTGTTTCCTCTAGGATTTTGTTTTCTACAGCGAGGGCAGGTGCAGCGGCATTAATGAATGACACTTCACTGCAGATTTTTATTTGTAGAACTGATTTATTGAATGTTTAACAACTAAATGTATAATAAAAACAAAAATTCAAAATGTTAATCACAATAATATATAGTTCTGAGATTGATTGTTCAGTGGTGACATACAAATATAAACAAGCATCCAGTCGCTCTCGCTCTCGCTCTCGCTCTCGCTCTCGCTCTCGCTCTCGCTCTCGCTCTCGCTCTCGCTCTCGCTCTCGCTCTCGCTCTCGCTCTCGCTCTCGCTCTCGCTCTCTCTCTGTCTCTCTCGCTCTCTCTGTTTTCTTTTAGATACTGTAATTCTTGATACTTTACATATTTTGTTAATGATATAATCATAGTAGCCCATGTCTTTATGTTGACATTTCTGTTACTTTTTTTATTATTACCATATTGTTGTGTGCTGGTTTCAGTTTCCTGTACAGTAGGATTTTTTCATGCATCATAAAACCATAGTATGACTAAAGTAACAGCTGAAATGCATAAGTAAACAATAATTCATATAATAGTGTCTGCTCTATGTATTATTCAGATACTTATTTGGCTGTTAAAATATTTATAGTGGAGCACATTACATAGGCTAAAGTATTATTTAATAATAATTTTAAGAATGTGTTCATTTGCTTGTTTCTATTTTGTGTTCCTAGCATTGGTTAGAGGTTATAAACTACTATTTACGACGAACTCCAAGTTACTGGAGGTAAGGTTTTGTACTTTTGGTATTATGGCAACTTTGTACCATTCACGTTTGTAAAAAAAAAGAAAAAACAAATACCTTTTTAGTATGAGAAATATGTTGTTGTACAGTTATGAGTATATTAAGCGTTTAAGCCCTAGGTCTGGAATAGTCTGCTTGGATTTTGAAAAAAGATTTTGACTAACTAATCTATTAGAAAATATGCCGATTCTATTTACCAATTCTTCAATGTCTAGTAATCGTTTATATTTTACCACGTTATAATACTGCTAAAATGACTTCGATGGCATGTTTGTTCTTTAGATACAGATACTTTTAATCCTTGAAAAACCAGTCTGGATGTTGTGTTCTTTAAAGCTGTCATTCCATGGTTATTTAATTAATATTGTTTTGTTCTCCATTATTATTGAATGCATTGTGCGTTGGTTGTATTTAAAAAAAAAAAAAAAATGTCTGGATTGCTTTGTTTCCAGCTGTTGCACGGTAGAAAAATGACTTGAGGTGGAACAGTTTACTGGTACTTCCTCATACATGTCCATTACGCGGTGATGAGGCGTCTCTGATTGGCTCAGAATGCGTAAAGGAACACTCCCCCCTTCCCTCTTGCTCTCTGTATGTGTTTACCTTTACCAGAGTAGCATCCAGCCAGGTATCATGCTGTTTCTTGTTCTGAAAACGTGCAGGGAAAAAACTATGCTTTATTTCCAGAGAGCACATTAGGAATGAGTTTGCGCTGCCTTTTTTTTTTCCAAGTTTGTGCACCAGCTGTGGTACCATCTTCTCTTGTTGATGCTAATGCTACTTCAGATTTGCTGCAATGGGGGACGGGCTTAATCCCATGTGGGTGACGTCAATTTCCCCAATGACATGTAGTGGACAGGCTTTTTCTGAGTCACTGATTTCTCTTATTTTCTATGAATGGGAAATACAGCCAGTGGAGGTGGTAGACCACTGTCAAAGGCAGCTTGTGTTGGTAACTTGGGGTGACCCATTGGATTCCAAAAGGAGCGTGGAAAAGTGGTTTTCAGTGGAATGACTCCTTTAAACGCATAACGTAATGTAAGATGAAATTGACAAAAGACGAACTTCAGACATCCTTTTGAATTGCGCGCTGAGCTGAAATAAACTTCTGATATTAACAGTTGCCAGACCAGAGCTTAACCCCATCAGGAGTATTGATATTGAAATGTTAAGAAAAATGAATATACTGGAGTTTAGATTGCTACTGCATGACTGATTTGAGTTGTACCGTGATGTGAATTTTAGGATGTACCACCCAGTATGAAGTCAAAACCTTGAGAAACTGATGTTGATGAATACAAAACTAGTGGAGTAAATGGTAAATGGACTGCATTTATATAGCGCTTTTCCACCTTCATGGTGCTCAAAGCACTTTACATTATCCTCTCATTCACCCATTCACACACACACTCATACACCAGTAGGTTTCTAAGGTCTACAGTAAGTCCTACTGGGGGCCTAAGTCAGGGTTCAGTGTCTTGCCCAAGGACACTTCGACATGTGGACAGCCAGAGCCGGGACGCGAACCTCCAACCTCTCGGTCATTGGGCGACCCACTCTACCAACTGAACCACAGTCGACCCTGGAGTGTTGTCCAGGGCCGACTGATCAGCATTGCAGTCATGTTAAAGCAGGAGTTAAAACTCTTCACATCCCCTATGTGGTGAAGTCTGGAGGATTTAGTCAAGGATTCTTCAAAAATCACTTTACTTTTGTTCTCCTCTGCGAAGGGCTTCAAGTAATGCATTTTAATATGTGACTTTAGCAAACATCTGTCAATAAATTCCTACATCTCCGTTTCTATCCGGTCAGCATGGCGACTCATGCTTTGACCACAAATTTAACCGACTGCTGCATTCCTTTGAAATGTTTCCCCCCACTGTACGTTGCCTTAAGGTAAATATAGTACATCTCAGTGGGCTGCATGTTTTACCTCGGTAGAACTGACAAGAGTTTTAATTCACTTTGAATGTGTATTCTGGCCCAGTTACACAAATGAGTGGGTGCAGTTTGCATTATAGACATGTCTCAGTTGAGTTTATTTTGAGTGGCACACTCAGAAGTCCCCGAGGCTTTTTGAGGGAAATTTTACAGCTGCATCCTGCACGCAAACCCTGAAACATTCTTCTGCGGTGTACTGTAATTACATAACTTCATGTCCAGACATTACAGCCTAATGCTGTGACCGACTAACCTCCTGACACTGTAACCAAAGCCCGACGCCATGAAATGAGGTCCGAAATTCCTGTGTAACCCTATATGAAGGAATGCCGCCATACACTCATGTGTCCCAGGACTTTTGTAAACCATGACCAAAATATTAGCTGCATTGTCACAGAGGGGGCGCCCTGATGACATTTAGAGCATCTATTTTGGCTCATGTCATAGTCAGACATTGAGTAGATGTAGGTATCATCATCTGTACATACCTTCATGTTGTTCTGTGCAGCTGCAACAACTTATAACTGTTGAAATCTCAGCCTCAGGAGTTTTAGAGATGTGATACTGTTCCCACAACGCAAGCTATTCGCCTTTTTTTTTTTTTTTTTTTTTTTTTACATTGAGCATTGTCTCTCGAGGCAGTTGTTTTTGTTTGTGTGTGCATGATCATAAAATAGGAAGTATGACATGGTTATTTTAAACCATTTAACCAATTTGTAGAAGGATTGCTGTTGTTGTGAATTACATGAGCATCATCTGGAATTCATTTGATTAATTTTGCTTTTTGAAAATTCTGAGAAAAGCCTTAATTGTTAAATCCAAGTAATTCATCTCTCTCTCTCTCTCTCTCTCTCTCTCTCTCTCTCTTGCTCTGTGTGTCTCTTTCTCTTTTTCTAAAATGCAGCCTATTTGCTCCTTCTCATGTGTTAACTGTCACATGGTTTTAGTTAAGATAATTTTGAAATCATGTTTTGTTTTGTATTCAGAAAATAAATTGGAAATCATGTGACTTTTTTAAAAAAAAAAGTAAAAAGCCTCATCAAAAGTTCAAATGAAAAGACTAATGGAAAGTGATGTCATACTTGTCCATTTCTATTTTTTTTAAAAAGGTGAATTGATGTTCTATGATGATTTGATAAAATATGTACAGTTTGATTAAAAACTTGCTTCCAATTACTATCTTTAGTCACAGCTTCTTTTTTTAGTTTTATTTTTGGGCATTTTGCCTTTATTTGACAAATTAAGTGAAGGCAAATATAAAAAGAAAGGGAGGCGAGAGGATGAAAAACGACATGCAGAAAACATTGAACTCATACCATTGGTGGATGGCTGTGTGGGTCAGGAAAGGAGTTGTTTGCTTCCACCATCACAGGACATGCGATGTAACTGTTGCGCACAGGTACGCTATGATGGTGATGCTTTTATGATTTATTTTACAGCTGTAATTTGGTTCATAGTTGGAATATCCCGATCCGATATGGCATTTTTTAGAAGATTAGACTGACTCAGATTTAGGCCCCGTCCACACAGCAACATTTTCGAGTGAATCCGTTCAAGTTTGTTATCGTTACGGCCTTGCATCCACATGGCACTGACGTTTTGGCTACCCCAAAATTATATTTTGAGAAAAGGTTCCACAGTGGAAAGATTGGTGCCGTTGCGTTGCCATCTGGACAAGTGAAACAGATTTATTTCCACCTAGCCTCAAACCTTAATCCTCAACAAAGCACATTGATTTCATTATCTAGGATGTGAAGTCAACAGTAATTTCTATAATCTCCATAAATAACTTCCTCTGCATTTGTCGTCTTTTGTCAGTCAATGTCTCCTTGGACCCACATCACCTGTTTTATCATGAATTTATATTGTTTCCATCTTGCTGGTTTTCCCTCCCCCTGGACGGAACCGACGGATACGTGAGCTCTTTTATTCCTTCAGCTATTGTCTTCTTAAACCAATGTGATTTGTTGTGGGAATAGCTGTGCATGTTTGGCGCTGTATTTTTCTTTTATCCATTCATTTAACATTTACTATTCTACTGATCTGTCCGACAGTGGTTTGTGTGACGGCAGCGACGTTGGTTTTAACCTGCTGTTATTTGTGCAGGTATGTTTATAGTGTTATAATATTTTCTGTGTTTTTATTTTATTGATGGCTGTCTAAAAGCCAAATAGTCTCTGGGAGATATTACATTTTATTTGAGTAACAGCCTCTATCAAAAGCAGTGGGTTTAATGTTTCTTTCACAGCTCAGTGGGCAGGGGGCGGCAGTCAGAGCTTTGGCATATTGTGGTCAGTGTTGCTTTAAACTGAACTGCACAGACTCCGCTCAAACCTTGACACAGAAAATAATCTGATGTCCTGACTTTTTAATCTCCGTCCATACACCGTTAAAAACTGTAATGACACTTGGATTCAGTATCTTATAGTATTCTAATAAACTGACACAAGTCTTTAAATTACACCTGGATGCCTCATGCATTACCTTTTGTGTTTGATCATAGATTTGGGTGATTTGACACCATGATACACAAAAGTATGTGAGAACGACCTGAATGACCTATGTCAGAAAATGAACGGTGATGCCTATATCATGCATCCTCTCAAAGCTGATGTCAGAGCTGTCAGTTATTTTAGTTCAGGCGTCACATGATCTGAAGTGGACAAGTAAAAGCGAAAAAAACGAAAATTGTTCAAGGTCTCCATGCATCCTGAAAAACCTGGAAAATGATTGGCCGATTTTCCAGTCAGGGAAAATAAGGTGAAATGTTTGTTATCCTGGAAAATTGCTTTTCCTTTCTCTGTCATGTTACTTTTTGTGCCTAAACTAAGATAAAACAAAAATATACATATGTTTTTAGATGAAGTGTAGGAGAAAAAGTAAGAGAGAAGAAGAAATTGACTTGGGAATTGTCCAGTTGAACTCCAGTAACTCCAGTTTGTCCTCCACTGTGATCTGTGGGCGTTTGCATTATCCTGTGATAAATTTGTCATAATTATTTTTCAGAAATGCGTCATAGCCACAGTCTGAACATCAAATGTCGGAGTAATAAATAGAAACATTGTGGGTAAATGCATGTTAAAAGTGTAGAAAACACTTGGAAAGGATGCGGGGGACGAGAGAATGGATTAATGTATGATTTGATAGCTTGTCTCTGTAGCGGCTGAAAATGTCCTGGAAAATAATTTTAGGGAAAGAGTCGAGACAATGTTTACATCTACAAACTTTCCATTAAAATGCAAACAACAAGAAACTTGACAACAATGTAAATTTGTAAGTATGTGTGTGTGTGTGTGTGTGTGTGTGTGTGTGTGTGTGTATATATATATATATATATATATATACACACACACACGCACGGTAACTTTTACACTGAAGAACAGAGAAATGTTATTTCTAGGTTGTGATCCACCCACCCTTGGTCTGTACATTTGCTTGGGTTGATTAATGCAAAGTTAAAGTGCTGGATTCATTTGACACTAAATTAAAGCCATACTACAAAGACAATAAATTTTAGATAAGTCAGAAACATTTATCTGTAGCCGTCTTATTGAATTTATGTAGTCAGCGTCTTTATGACTGCTGTTTCCTTTTTTTTTTTTTTTTTGTGTATGTTTGGGTGCAATTATGTCTGACAATCCCAGTTCACTGTGCTGATGCTTTTCATGGACAAGAAACTTTAGAAAATACACTTTTATTGTCATACAGTCTTGGTTATATAAATGTTTAAGAAAATAAAATACAAGACAGCTGCTTTGACCGATCATCTAGTTAGAGGACCCATGGACATGAGTCTGTGATGTGTAAAAAGTTATGTCACTCAACATTACTTTATTACTTTCGACTGAAATATGGCGTTTTAATTCATTTTAGGTCGTAAGTGAAATGTTATGTTGGATTTTTTATTTTTATTTTTTAAAGCAACCTACATCACAAAAGGCTAAAATGACTTTATGCATATTAGGTACTCTCTGTTCCCATCATGCTCTACTCTCCAGTCAGTTTTCTCACATTCTTTCAATCTTAGACATGTCATCAAAAGGTTAAAAAAGCCCCCAAACTCCTAATGCACTTTTGCTCTGCTGGGATTCAAATAAACTCCTCGCTCAGCAGTTTTGTCTACAATATCTGCCTGCAACACGGCCCATTTACCAGGCACAGAGCGCAGCCTGCTGAGAGCCTGCTCCCCACATGCTTTTGCAATGCAAGGCGTGTTGTATGAGCCCAGAGGAATCTGTATGCCATGATTTGAGAGCTCTCTAAAGCGTGGGCTGTTATTTCCACGGGGGGAAAGAGAGGACTGGCTGCGCAGTCGGCAGAACTGTTGTGGCTCGACCTCCAAACACGCAAACTTTTATTAGCGACACGTTGCCCATCTCTGCCCGGCTCACCTTTTCACAGCGCCTCATTTTCCAACTGCAAACACAGGGGTGGTGTGACGGAGAGGTCACACCCTTGAAGAGTATTTCGCTTGAAATCTAAAAAGACTGCGTGGATGTAACACCCACAGAGATACTGTGCGAGGTCCTTTCTGGTCTGCTGTGTGGGTTTCTTTTCGTCATTATTCATTTTCCGAGTGTTATGTTTATGCTTTATGTGTAGGTGAGGGGCTGCCAGAGAGCACCGTGCTTCTGAAGGTTTCCTGTTCATGTCTAATGCTATCAGTCTCCATGCCGGGATGGAGTATAATATAGGTGTGCACTAACGTGAAATTTGTAACCCCCGTTATGATCAACTGTGAAGAGTCCCTCTTACACAACACAGAACTTATCTCTCTTCTCTCAAAACAAGTGTCAGGTGCTATCTAAATTATTACATAACTTAAAGAGAATAGAATAGGTTTTACACCTCTACAGCTGGTGTGTTTGGCCACAAATTATTATTTTTTTTTTTTCCCTGCAGTGAAATTTTCAAATAGACATTCCTGTCATTTTCAGTGATCTACTGTTTCCACATTTTTGAGTTAGTTCTTTAAAACCAGAGGACGTTGACTAATTAAGACATCAGTACACCTGAAAATGTATAAAAAATGTATCACACAGGCTTGCACTTCATGCCCAAGAGGTAAAAGCTGAGATATATGGCAGCATAAATCATAGGACGAAGAAAAACGGGAATAGTTTTTTTTTCTTTTCTCCCCTTTGCTGTGTGATACAATGACATGTGCCATTTTATGTTAATTATTGCGACACAAATCAGTCTTTACCCAAATATTTTTCAGAATTTGGATGATTAGTAATGTTTTGTCCGGGTGGCACATTTGTAGTTTACTTACTCTACATTATTTATTAGTTTTGAGAATCTCATTTCTGCTATAGTTTAATGTTGCCCTGCCACACATATTTCATTACTTTTCTAGTAATGTCAGAAATTCCACCATGGAATAACATTTTTTGTGGAAAAAATGCCTTTGTTACCACATTTATATCCATTTTAATGTTGTATAGAAAGCCTGCTGGAAGACTCGGCTTGATTTGCATCATTTATTTCTAGCCAATGAGAGCTTTTCAACATCCTTTACCAAACAAGTAGAGGATCCGCCATAAACCAAAAGGAAAACTTAACATGCCTTAAACATCTGATTCCCATCATTTATGCCTCTCTTGTATGGCGGACCATATACAGAATTTTCACAACTTCTAACCTTTATCCACTGGGGGTCCCCTCCACTGCTCTAGAGGCCCCTGGAATGCTGCACCCCATGAATTTGTCATATTGCCCCTACTCCCCTGTGAATATATTTTGTAATGAGATTGTGCCAAAAATATGCAAAAATGCATATTTTGTAGTCTGCTGTAACCACAGCCCTATAGGCTAAAAAGATCTGTAAAATTATCTGTACTCAAATAAAATTTTGGGAGCATCTACTTTTTTCAGACAGTTCTACTGAAACTAATGGGGCAGTGTGATACAATTCAAGACATTTCAAAAACATTTTATGAGAACTTTTCACCACCTAACTGCTGTCTTACTGTAATAGAGGGAACAAGAACCAGTAACCTCAATCCTTTTGAGAACCTCTACCATTTTCAGTTGCTGTACACATCCTGTAGTGTAATCTATGCCAGGAAAGACTAAAGTTTAGCTAATTTTTTGAGTTGTTGAACAAAATGAAACAAAACCCTTTTAATTGAATCGCCTCATAATCTCATTAGACGTAGCCTCTTTCCCTGAGGCTTCATCTTATAGAAGTGCTCCCCCGCTGCAGAAATGAATGGTCTGCTTCTACCGCCTCATGAAGGAAGTGAGCCAGGACGACACGCCCCTGATGACACCAGCACTGAGCTGAGCTCAGCTGTAGCTGTACCTCAACAACAAAGAATGTTGTTTGCATCCAATTCTGTGTCGTCACCGGAGCGAGTCACTAATCCATGAGCACTGGCACACTGCGAGGAGATAGACAGCTGGCAGGTGTACTTCAGTAGAAAATAGTCTGAATGGAATCACACAGTGTGTGCATTATCTGTCTGTGTGGAGATTTACATGCAGTTACAAACCAAATGTCAGCAAGCGTCTTTGTTTAGAGGTGACTGCAACTCAGGATTATTTCATTATCGCGTAAGCCTTTCATCATTTCCACAACAAAGAAAACATGATTAAAAGGCTTATTTTGTACTAAAAAAATGCTGAAGTCCAAATTCAAAAAGCACCATTGTGTTGTCATCTGAATGCTAGAAGTGTATTTAAAAAAAACAGCAGTGAAATCTGTACATTCCTAATTTTTTTTTTTTTAATATTGAGAACGCTATCAGTAGGTTCATGTTTCCAGAACAAGGTGAAATCTGCAGCCAATTATTGGATGGGAGGCTACAAGTAAATATTTATGTTTAGCTCAGAATGAACTTGTATCATTTTAGCAGGACGCCTATGAAGAAATGTGTGTGTGTGTACACTATTAAATATAAGATGATGAATCTGGGAAGTACTTTCGTAGAGCTGTTGCGATTTCCTATTGAGTTACTTTAGCATCATCATTGTTAGAGTGCATGTGTTTGTACAGCACAGCCCCACCAGTAGACCTGTATAAATGAACAGATCATCTTTTTTTAAGGATTTATTTGAGGCATTTTGGTGTTATTTAATCAATATAGAAAAAACAGGAAATGAAGATGACATGCTGCAATCGAACCCAGGCTGCAGCACTAAGGCCTTGGGTCTATACGAGTGGAGGGGGGGTCTGCTTGGGGGAGGTCTGTGCTCTGAGTGCTTCTCTACTCTATATATATTTTATGTTAATTTTTAAATACTCCGTTTCTATTCAATTTTTGTGTGTATATGTATGTATGTATCTTTGTCAGTAGTAATGTATGTGTATATACTAGTGCACGCTGATTTGCCCTTTCCACATTATATTGTAAATTTCATCTTCACTTCATGGGAGAAGTTGGGGTGGGGAGTGTGGGTGTTTTGGAGGTGTGGGTTAAAATGTTTGTTCACAAATTGTTTGAGGGGGGAAACAAACCTATGGCTTGTAAACATGTTATATTTTGACTGTTTTTGTGGTTTGCATATGATATTAAAAGAAACAAGAGTGTCATGCTCTTGTAATTACATCCAAAGGTGATGCAGTGGAATATTGCATGTGCAACTTTTTTTTTTTTTGACGAGCAGTGTAGAAGTTACTTGTGAATGGGTGGAGTCATCAGTTGAAGTGCTAGTCTGTGTGAGGAAACTTTGGTATTTGGTGTCTGCAGAAGTGAGCAGCTTTAGGGTGCGGAGATTGGGCTCTATCTTTCAGCCTGGAATTCAGTTCTGATAATAAATCCGTAAGACGTGCTTTGGTGGCTAGAGTTCAGGTCATCCCCAAACTGCAAACCTGGCAGTTTCACCCTCCTCCTGTTAATCTGCTGAAGTGTCCTTGGGCAAGACACATTGAATCACAAGTCGTTTCCTGTTTCATCTCTGCCACTACTGGGGTGTGTGTGTGTGTGTGCTTTCAAGTTTGTGTACAGGTGAGCCTGAAAACTACTGTATAAATACACTACTTTGACAGTCTACTATGAATGGAATTAATTTAACGACAACCCGTCCTTTAATCCTGAACTCTGAGCTTTCTGAACACATCTGAATGACTGATGTTTCATGTTGCTCGGAGATAAAGAGGAGAAAACCTACAGTCATTTATATGTAAATGTTACAGCTTTTCAGGAAATGCAGGAATAATTTGCGCTGTATCATTGGATCAGGTTATTATTCTGCCTCAGACACACACAGCCTTAAGATGGCTTTTAGTCTGAGGAGTATGAGGGAAGGTGAATGGAGCTGTGCCTTTTCTCCAACAATCGTCTGTGCAGAGATAGGAAACGCCACCCTCCCCCTTCATGTGAAAGCACTCGGGTTGATATCTCGTCTCACTTGAATCCTTTAAAAAAAAAAAAAAAAAAAACTCAGGAGAAAGAGAGAGAAAGGGAGGAAACTCCTCCAGTGAGCGGCTCATTAAGACAGGGACGAGCTTAGGAATACTTGAACTGTGGGAGCGAGTGATAAAGAGTGAGGTGAAGAGATGGATTCTCTGGGGATTTACGGAAAGAGGAAATATAAGAGTAAGCTGTTTAGAGGGGAACCGGACACTCCAACACTTTATGAGGAGAGCACTAGTTAATCACTGCCAAGTTGGACTGCCTTCATCTATCACAACCTATTGTCCTCTGATTTGGGCCAAACCAGATTTGCTGTTTTTCTTCAACTTGCACACAATAATAAACACTGTCACTGCTGAACTTTGTATTTCAGTGCTGGACTGAGATTGGATATGTCCCATTTTCCCTACCTGTTTTCATCCAAATAAACCAAGCGTTTCACTAATGGCCCTGAAGCCTTTTCACAGTGGACACACATGTCAGACATACAAGAAGGACGTAAAGACAACAAGGAGGTCTGCACACAATGGCTTGAGTCAGTCTTCATCTGGCTTTACTGACAGTCCATTGTATACATAAGCAGCCCTGTCTGTCAATACTTGATCTTGTATCAGGATGGCTGTGGCTCAGTTGGTAGAGCCCCCCCCCCCATGTCAAAGTGTCCTTGGGCAAGAAACTGAAACCTAAATTGCTCCCAGTAGGTCTGGCAGCACCTTGCCATAGTAGCAGCTACATGCTGGTGTATGAATGGATGAATGTGAAGCAGTTTCAGCACCGTGAAGGTGGAAAAGCATTATAGAAGTGTAGTCCATTTACCATATCACAGCTGATCTACTTTGAGATGAACCGTACAGATTGGATCACTCGTAATCATTAAATAACACTGGGTCAGTGTGCAGTAGGACAGGATTTACACAATTCACACAAACTTTAGGGGTGGCCGTGGCGCAGGAGGTAGAGCAGGTTATCCGATAACCAAAGGGTTGGTAGTTCAAATACAGTCCTTGGGCAAGACCACCTTGCCTCCAGTGTTACCCAATGTGCATGAATGTCTGGTGGTGGTTGGAGGGGCTGTTAAGTGCAGATTGGGAGCCACGCCTCTGATGGCCTTCCCCAGGGTCAGCTGTGGCTACAAATGTAGTTGACCATCACCAGATTGTGAATGTGAGAGTGCAGCTCTTATTAATTATATCCCTGAAATGCGGAGCATCTGGGCTGTAATGGTTTTGCATGTGCTGCCTTCGCCGTGTCCGCCACCTCCACATGAGGTCTTTTGTGTTAACTTTTGAACGGATGAACAGATTTGTCCTGAATTCGGGGTGCTAATGATCTAGGATAGGTAACTGAACTGATTAGATTTTGGGGGTCAAAACTTTCAAGATGGTAAAATTTTTTCTGGCCAAAACTTTTGGCCCAGGTGGATGAATTGCCACCAAAATTGAGTGTGGTCAGGCACATGAACTCATTGTTTTATATTTTGTTTAATATATGTTTATGAATGGATGGTGGAAGTGATGGGTGACTGGAAGAATTGCGTTTTGGAGATGTACCTTTAGCAGTCAGAGATGACTGCATAGACCTACTTATGACTGGTTGTTCTAATGTCTGTCAAAACATGGACAAATGAATGACAATTATATCAAGCATGTCTCATATTTCTATTGAGGACAAGTCATTATTGTTTGTTCGTATTATCGTTCAGCCCTAGTTGCAAACATTCAGATGGGCATAAAGAGAAAAATGGCACCAATGACATCTCAGGCCTTTAATTACAATGCCAATTTAATGCTAAATTAAATGTGCTTCATTAAAATTGGTGTAATCTGTAATGGGAATATTAGTAGAAGTCAGCCTTGGGCTAAGTGGAACAGAAGCATGAGTACAAAGGACTCTTGTCATACTGTTGAACATCTGTAACAGACTGTGGAGCTTTGCATCTGACAGGTGACCTTTAATTCATGCCTTTTAATCTCTCTCGCTCTCCACTCATCTTGTGTAAAATCCCTTATAATAATGAGACTAAATCGTCTATTGACTGTTGAGCTCCAATGAAGATGGTATTTGGACATTAAGCTGCCATCCCTGTTCATTATTTTTTATTATTATTATGAAATCATATCCTTCAGTGTGACTGACTTGTTGCAAGGATCACATTTTGTTCCATAAAAACTAATTGTTCACTTTATTAAACTAGACTAAACTCACTAGGCTTGTGTAGCTTGCCTGTTTTGTGCTTCAAAGTGAACAGCATATGGTAGATTTTATCATGAATATTTTATTTTGAGACAGAGATGGTGCATTTTTACAGAGGTGCCCAGCTGATACTTTGGAATAGTTAAGTAGTCATTTTTTTTTATGAATGAACCAGGTGCTGTGCATCAGCCTGACAGTAGAGCAGGCTTGTGCAGGCATTACGTATTCATGTTGATAACTTAAGTGATGCATTGGGGAAACTATTGATTAGTGAGGTGCTTTTTATTAGACCTACTGATGTTGGCTGCAGCATCTGAAATTACTGGATCATTCTCCTTACAGTGTGACCAGAACACAGCTTTATCAAAGTAATGAAACTTCATGATGAAATGTAAGTGCTGTGATGTTTGGTGCTAGTGCTGTGTGAATAATTACACTTATTTAAGCTTCATTCAGAGGCAGTGTGTTGTTTGTTCCAGCTCTGTGGTGCAGAGGGGAGCCTAAAGTTAAAGCTACTGGGAAATGTATGGCCAAACAACAATATTACTGTGTTTTATGACACTTTGGAACTGGTGCTGGGATCTTTTGTTCACTTACCTTTTGTTTTCTTGTATTTTCTTTGTACAAACCTGGAAGAAAACCCCATTCAGAACATAATAAAATAAGTCGTTCAAAGAAGACAGAAAATGTTGTCATAGTTTGATATACTGAAGTTGCAAACATAATTCTAGATTTTTTTTTTTTAAACATAGCAGAGGGGGTTTACTTTGCAGGTGGTTGCTTCAATGAAACTGGTCCCTAAAAGCAGGACCTTCAAATAACATGTAGACTAATGTTATGAAGCAAGCTTGGGTCTATTAAAAAAAATAAAATAAATATTTATATATATATTACTGAGAGAAAAAAAGTTAATATAAGACAATTTTATTTGAAGGTGCACATATAAAAATATGCATAATAACCCTAACACCGGGTTTCTATAATGAACTACCTAATTTTTTTCCTTCAGCCCCCCCATACTATTTCACAAGACAAATTCAGTGATATCTGAGATTTCCCCTGAAATTATGACTAGTTGGTATTCCAACAGTGTGCGGAGGATTCTGCATGCAATGATTACCCTGACAGAACAGAGGTAAAAAGGGCATGAAACTTGCATGCTACAATTTTTTTCAAATATATTTTTTATTCTCTCACAGTTACATTTTGGGAATTGAAGTAAATATGCACGACGGAGTGTTTCACAAAAATTACTTAAGCTTTATTTGTGTTCCAATGAGCAGATTCTGCATGTAACACCAGTGGACACAATGCGTTCCACATAAAACCTGGAATGAGACTGAGATTCATGAAAAATGAGATTAGAAAAACCACTAGGATTGTCACATCCAGCAGTGTTTTTATTTATATACAAGGCTATTTCCAGCATTATTCTGACACTTTGGGAGCTTTTCTTGCCTCAATTTTTGCCTCAATATTTTTATTAAATGTCTTTTAAGATGGCTCAGAGGAAGCGTATAACTGCATTTATCTGAGGTCATCATTATGTACATCCAGGGGGAAATATGTCAACATTACTTTTTCATTATTGGGTTTAAAAAGCTGGCAGTGTGTCGGATACCAAAATAAACCCAGTTTCATGGAAAGACCCAGATAATATATACCCTGACTGCTGTCTGGATAAAATGCTATGACGTAAACCAGTGGGAATTACATCACCAACTTTACCCAAAAGAAATATATCGGTGACCTTTTTAATTATGCTGTTAACAAAAAGAATGAGACTGCCAACATCAGTCTTTGCTTTCTGCTAAAATACTATCAAAATTAAGATGATTTGTGGTCAAAGTATTTTAAATCATACAACCTGAAGTTATTATAGGACTGTTAAGTTGAAAACACGTAATGCTAATCTTATTTGGTCACGAGTGAAGATACTCCTCTACATCATTAAAATGTTTTTGTAAAATTAGGCAAATATAAAATTAAGGAGGCCCAAAGGTTTAGCCATGGGGAACTCCACATAGTAAGTCAAATGCATACATACAAAAAAACGGAGACAGACAAATGTAGCTGCTGAGCTGAAGATTGAAGTAAAAGGAATTTCAGGCTGTCTCTGAAGCTGGGCTCCGACCACAGGGATTAGTGGATGATTCACCCCAGATTCACCCTTTCTAATGATCAGAAGAGAAACTTAGTTTCTAGCCTTGATTAGTCCTTGTGTTCTTGGCAGGGGTGGATGTAGGAAATTTCACATGGGGTGGTAAAGTTGGGGCAAGATGTCTTTTCAGGGAGGTGTGGGAAGATGGTGTGTGAGAAATCCCTTGTTATATCAGACCCTGTATCAACACCCTACACACATGTTTAAATATAAGAACAAAAGCAGTCTTGAACCAAAACAAAACTTTGCAGTTCGTAAAAAATATTGTTTGTAAAACATTCCATTACAAATCAAAATTCAGCTCTTTAAATGGTATGATACACTTCTTGGCTAACTTTTGGTTCATTTGTTGTTCATTTCAATGTATTGAGAAGTCGGTGGGCATAGTGGTGTTGACTCCCTGTAGATCCACCCCTGGTTCCTTGCAATGTGGGGGATTTACAGATCCAGTCTAAAACTTCATTAACTACTCACAGAGACTCCGCAGAGTAAAATGTAAAAAATAAATCGTCAGTACTTTCTGCACAGGATCTCGGTAGTCAACGAGATTGCAATTGCAAACGACTGTAAATATTCCAGCCCTTGAGACTAACAACACTAATAGTAGCCGAAATATTACTTCTCACAGATATTAAATTAATAGACAAAATATCACTGCCTTCTCAACCAGTTGCTCATCCAGACCCAGATTCAGCATTATGTTTTAGTTGTATTTTTTCATTGCAGAGAATTGTGACATCAAGTTTTTGTTTTTATCTGCATCCCCAGGAGATCATGTGGAGTGATGCTCCGTCTGTCACAATAATCATAATAATATTTTACAATCTGCTACTACTTTTTTGTTTGCGTGTTTAGTGTTGCCTTTTATAAGCACCATGGACATTTCTTTTCAAATTTGATCATATATCAAAACAGCCTGACTTCAAGACTCCAGTTAGGATTTTTGGTTTGTTGTTGTGTTAATCATATTAAAAATCCAAATAGACTAGAACTAATTTTCTACATCATTTAGAACCTTAATGAGGTGTGGCCAAAATCAGATAATAAGACACATCACCCCTGAATTTCAGTAGTCTCAGCTGGGTTATCCTGCAGGTTCTCATTGTGTTCATAGGTTTCCAGGTGATTTGCCTTTAAGTCAGTGTTCATGAATAATGATGAAAAACTGAAGACCATAATAGTTGAGCTGCTGAAGTTTTGTCAATAATAGTAAGACAAAACTAAGGAATAGTTTAATGGTATCTTTGTTGAACATCAATAATAAAGACACACATACAGCAAACTATTACACAACAATGTTATATAACACTTGCTGATTGGATGGGACATCAGAGACAGACGATTGGCTCTTGGTGTTTCTGTTGTCATTTTAGCAGCCCCTTGGCTCATGCTTCAGAAGACAGAGATCACAAAAATGAGATCTACTTTCTGCAGGACTCCTCTTTTAATGAGGCTGCTGGCTGCATGAGAAGTAAGTGTCCTTGATACCCGGTGAAAGAAACTCCAAACTACACCATATCATCGCCAACTTGAAATACGTGTTACTCTGGGAGCGGTGAATACATTTGCACATGTTTCTCAGCAGCATATAATCCCAGTTTGTGGTGGTGGTGGTGCTGGGGGGGGGAGTCTGATGCTCCTCCTGTCTCTGTATAAGTTTCCCTGCATGTCGTCGCATATAAACTTTCCACTACTACCATAGCTTCACAAAAACTCCCCGAAGTGTGGAAAAAGGAATGCATTATCCATTCATATTGGTACTAGATAGCGGAGAATGCATATGTTATGCCATCTTGGTTCTCTGTAGCTCCATACTGGGCATTAAGCCCGGGGGGGGGAAAGTAGAAGATGATGAAGCAGGGATTCAGCACTTGGACTGGGTACGATATGAAAGTGTAAAGCTGTGGAAGTGCACCCAGGCCAGCACTGTCATTATAGGAAGTGTGTGTTGTTGAAGAGTGATGTGATAATAGGCTAAACAGAGGTGGGTTTAAATTCGATAACATAAAGCAGCTGATTGCCTCTCTATTGAAATTATTCACTTTATCTCCCCCTTTCGTGTCTCCCCAGAGAGCCCTCTCCACACTCTTCACAAAGTGAATCCACACCGTAATTTCTCTGGAAGATAAAGTATTTGCTGTGTGTGTTAGTCCTCCATTTTTTTTTGCCCACCCCACTTCCCTGTCCTCTCTCTATCTTTCAGCCGCTGGAATCACTGTCAGATATAGATCATGCTTCTCATTGTTTTTCCTCGGCACCCTGCAGTGATAGCTCACCAGTGAGCATGGCAGTGTGTGCAAGTCTTCTGAGCACAAATCCTCAGGCTTCTTTCGCTTGAAGTCGACTCAGAGTCCCTCAGGGTACGCCGAGGAGAGAGAGAGTAAATAAAAAAATAAAGTCAGAGGGCTGTGTGTATGTGTGGAGGAGAGGCCTTTAGTCCTTGAATGACTAAACCATAATAAGAAATGCTAAAGAAGGACAATTACTTGGACAGGATGCTTGTGATATATATGACAGGTTTCCAGGGTTATCATTATTTAGATTCTACTGTATGTCCATATATGGTACCCATTTGCAGAATGTTAAAATTGCTATAAATGGTTTGGGGTGTTTGAGGTGTATCAATTTGCGTTTGAGGTGCTGGATAAGACAGTTCTGTTTATATTGGTGGAGTTTTTGTTGCCTTACATAACCCATTTCTTACATAAAACTATGCCAGTGTTTTGATCTCCTCTCTATTGCTCTGGCTTACTACAGGCTCATAATGAACTGGAAATATTTTTA
Organism: Siphamia tubifer; assembly: GCA_020466265.1. NCBI lineage: Eukaryota > Metazoa > Chordata > Actinopteri > Kurtiformes > Apogonidae > Siphamia > Siphamia tubifer. The sequence continues at coordinate 15,400,504 of CM035800.1, read as the reverse complement.
CATTTCTCATTATAACATACAGCATTTTGGTAAAGCATCTACTGAAAACCAGGACAACGGCACAATTATGTGTATGCAGCCACCAGTAGCTGAGCAAATGTAATGAAGACTTCTGTACTTAAATTTAAACATCAAAACTTTATTTCCACTTTTTGTTTTAGAAATGTTTTTTTCTCAAAGTTTGATTGTGCTAAATCTTAGATAGTTAATCAAAAGAATTGGAAATTAAGTCACAAAAGTATTAGTTGGCTAACGTTTTCATTGTACATAATGGTATATAATAGCATGTTTGTTCAAATACATTTTTACAACAAATGCATTTCTACAAATACTATGAAGATCCTGTAAAGTGGATGTTGTTGTGAGATGAGCATTCCTTTTGAGTAAATCCAATTCTTTCATATTTTGACCTAGGGTTGTATCTTGGACACAACAGCCAGGCAACATCTATATTATAAAAGCCAAGTGGTGTGTGTGCATGTCTTTGTGTCACAAAATCTGGAAAGAGCTGAAAGCTGCAGTTTGGCATACTTAAAGGTGTCATTCCATGGTTATTTCATTAATATTGCTGTGTTCTCAATTGTTGTTGAATACATTGTGTGTTGGTTCTTTGTTTACAGTTGTTTTTTCACGGTAGAAAAATTCCTTGAGTTTACCGGTACTTCCTCATACATGTCTATGACACGGTGATGAGGCGTCTCTGATTGGCTCATAATTTGTGAAGGAACACCCCCCCCCTCCCTTCTCACTCTCTGTATGTGTATACCTTTACCAGAGTAGCATCCAGCTAGGTTTTGTGCTGTTGCTTGTTCTGAAAACATGCAGGGAAAAAATTAGGCTTTCCACAGAGAGCACATGAACCAGTTTGATCAGCCATTTTGTTCAAGTTTGTGCCGCAGCTACTGTGGTGCCGTCTTCTCTTGTAGATGCTAATGCTACTTCAGATTCGGGCTTAACCCCATGTGGGTGACACTAAAGTCCAACTGACGTCAGATAGACCGGCTTTTTCTGGGTCCCTCGTTCCTCTCATTTTCTGTGAATGTGGTATGCAGCCAGTGGAGGTGACAAACTATTTTCAAAGGCAGTCTCAGTTAGAATCAAGATCCACAATCTGAATTGCAATTTTGTCGCCTCATATAAAATGTGAATTTGCAACAAAAACTGTAGTTTCCTCTTTTCTGGAGGCTTAGTCTATGTGATGGATGTTTGCTCTTGTTATCTGACTGGAGAGTCTGCATTTTTGCATCATTTTGGACTGATTTTATAAAGAAATATTGACAATATCTTGATGAAGTAAACACTAGTTCACATTTTGCAGTGCATACAGCTGCAGTGTTTCCATTAATCACTCAGACTGTGGCGGCTTAATTTTTTTTAGCCTGACTTTTATAATGAATCTAAAATGTTTTCACACCAGCATAACTCTAAAGCATCTGTGTAAATCACTCTTTGCATGTCGGAACCATAGTTGATGGAGATAAACTAATTCTTAATTTCTTCCACAGCAGTAAAATAATCCTTGCACAAATTAAAACATAATTTAATGTGGGTTAAAACCTGAATACATAAGTACAGAGAGATGTTAAAGTATAATATAAACACACAAATATAAAGTCACTAACCTGGTGATTGTGCTTGTGACTTTAATGGTAGTAGTACAGTACTATCTGTAATATGTAATTACGCTAGTTAATAGCCCATTTAACATTAATGTTAGCACAATGTCATTATTTAAGTATTACTATTTTTGTTGTACTGTTATTTTTAATAAGATCTCCAAATTCAACACTTTGAGCATGGAGATTGAATTTTTTTTTCTGTATAGATCCACATACAAACTGAAAAACATTCTGCTTTTTAGAAAAATTCTTTCTGAACTTGCCCAGACAGTGAATTTGTAGATGCTAGCATTAATATGTAGTGGTAATTGAGCAGTAGCCCATTTAGAACAAATGCATTGTAAAGTGGGTCTTTTGAAATGTAGTTTAATTTTCATTTCATATTTTGTAATGTCTGGGCCATCCTCAAGATTGCTGTTAATACAAAGCGAAGATCCAACACATTTCATTCCTAAGAATCTTGTGGGTAATTGTGCAGAATCTATTTCCATAGAATAAAGCAGAGTAATGTGGAAGTGATGTTCTAAAGATAATGCTGAGCTTTTCCCAGATGATTTCACCATTATTGTTGAATGTTATTAGAAGTGTTACATTTCTCTCCAGGGGCACTGAGGTGTCCTATCTACTAGAGGTGAAGAAAATGAGTCAAAACCCCATTGGCAATTAAAGCTGGAATCCACAATTAACCAACAGAACGTGATATGACTGCCTTTACTGCGATGGCAGTTTCCACAGTTTATACATTTGTTATATGCTCATTGTGTTTATTCTTAGAATTCTCTTTTAGCTCTTTCTCTATAAGTCACATTTGCGTCTATATGCCGTTCCCCCCGACGATGACCCCATTTCCTCCTGGGGATCATTAAAGTTTAATTTCATCCAATTTACAGCATATTCACATTTCCGTCTTTGAGTTAAGAGCTAAAAAGCCTGCATACATTATACAGTATACGCCTGTGTAAAAATGAACACAATTACAGAAGTACAGTACCTTGTATCTAAGTAGACAAAAGACTAACATCTTTCCCAAATGTCTAATTATATCCTAGAGCAAATTAAATAATCATCCAGCCACAATTTTACATTGGTACCAAAATAAATCCAGTCTTAAGGTGTAGTTTCCTTTGGGTTTTGCGTGCTCTTTAAATATTCATAGATAGTAAAAAATAAAATAGCCTACAGAACGTAAATGTCTTTCGATGAACAAAGATCACACACTTTCCTCAAATCACAGCTTTCATGAAATAATAATAATAAGAATAATTTCCTCATAACATAGTCTTGATCTTTAATTCATACATTTAGTTATTTTGGAGTAATCTTCACTAAAGAACATCTGACTAAAGTCATATTGCCTGTTAGGTATATTTTGGTTAGAAGTGTACACCTAAATATTTTGTGACTGGTAAATGTCTGTTCATTGTATTTATTTATTCATTTTTTATTGGATTAATACAGAACATGTTGGAAAGTCAATTGTTTATAGGTAGGATTTCACAATAATAGTCATGCTTTTTGTCAAAGTAACAGATGGAGTCATAATCTTTGTCTTAATACGTTGATCATAACAAAGACATTCCCACATTAGAGAAACACCATTGATAACAGAGTTCTAATGTGTACACTGAATTCGACGATGTAGTACATTGTCCTAGTCCTGTGGGTTTGTTAGTGTTGGACACTGGTTCAGAGAGATGCTTTCCTTTAAATGTGGTTTTTACTTCTGACAGAGGCAGTGAGAAGCTGAGTCTCACCTCTTAACCCATTTCCATCATGAGATTTTTACTTTATGGAGCTACCAACTTGTATAGCAGCTGAGAAAACTCACTGTATGGACTATAACACCTTCTTAAACACAAATTGATTTTCTCAGGACCCAGGGGTAACCATTTTGGAAGACATGCTGGACTGCCTTTCTCAAACTTTGTCCAACTCATCATTCTGTTGCTTCCTGTGAGTGGTGGTTGAGGTCGGAACATTGTGAAACATTGTGAGGCTGATCGTTGCTCTGCTGCCTCGACTTTTCTGCAAAATCACACGAAAAACTATCCAGCGGTACAAACAGAGCTGTAATACTAGAAGACAAGATGGAGAAGCGGCTGAGGAACAAGACATGAAAGAAAGCATTTAAAAGATCATTTACCATAGAGGGCTCTATCTCTGTCTCTTACTGTGAACTGATGCCTCGAGGTTGGTGTTTGAGCAGGCGGATAAGACGGTGTATCCAATGAGCTCTTTGCTAAACTGGGGAATGAGGTTTAGGATGTTGGTAGGGGAGCAGCTCGACTCATCCTTTCCACCCTTTCATACATCCGTCCACCCATCCACCAACTCTTGATTCTTCCCCTGCAGAATGGGTGAGATCGGATTAGTGCGCAGCGCCAGACACACTTGCGCATACAGTCACACAGAATGATTTTGTAATTGAAAAGCTTCGCTGGAGACTCTGTGGAAGTTGGTGCCAGCCAAAGTGAAGCAGAGAAACAGGAGTGATTTGCTGACTAGAAGGCTGGGTATCACATTTGCCTAGTGTTTATTAAGTGCCCCAAAGCCTCGCCGAGCCACAGTCGATCATTCAAAGGGAGCGGTGTGATGGAGAGCCTCATCCTCTCCAACCTCTAATGCTTCTGCTGAAGCTATTAGCCCGCCTTAATGTTTTCTGCTGAGAGGATGCCGTAATGACAGACACTCTAGACCAATGTGTCATTTGTTTGTTTTGGCACTGAATGAATATTGAATGCAGATGTTCTTGTTTTCTGGGCCACATCTTGGGCACTAACCCAAACACTCCCGTGATCTCATTTGGACAAGAAATAATGTGCAGCTTGGAAGAAATGACAAAATGCCAACTCTGTTTGGTGTTGTCACACATACACATAACACATACAGTATCCTCTCACCAGAAGTGTGAGGCAAAACATTTTCTAATAATAACTTCTTCTTTCTTCCCTCAACGCAATATTTGTAGCATTGGAACAGTGATATACAGTAAGCAGAGGTGGCAGCTTCAGGGAGAACTGCATTATGGGAAGAAATTGAAGCTCTAGTGTAGTTTAACCATGTTGCAGTTCGATAACTGAACGCTACTCAAAGACAGTCAGGGGTTTGTAGGTAGGAACCACCATGTTTTTCTTAAAACCAGAGGTGGGTTCTTTCAGTCCTTCAGTCCAATGTAGATGATTAAATTGGTTTGAGTTTGTAAAACAAGTTGAATGTATTAGATTAAAAGTATCCTCATTACATGGTAGGGTTATGGTGCAGCATCAGTAATACTGTATGTGTTGTGAAAATGGAACAAACTACTGCTTTCAAATGATTAGTTTTTAATCACATTATTTACCGGTGCCTGTCGATTAATTTGGGCTAATCAGAATTAAATGCCATTCCTTTTTACCTAAAAATCTAATAAGTCAAAAAATAAATTCTATATTTTATTTTTCATGACCAAACTGACTCAAAGAAGGGAATATATATTCTACACCAGCCTACCCCTAATTAATGTAAGAAAACATTGGTTTGTTAAATGTTAAGTTGGTTTGAAAAGAGGTTTAAGAAGCTGTTTTCATGTCTACATTGGAAATGGGAATGGGAAAAAAAAAACTGGCCATGAAAAACTTTTGTTGCAAAACTTTATTTTCATCAGCCTTTTTGAAATGTATACATGGGTAAAGAGACTTGCAGCTTGAGGGTTTATAGAATTATTTTCCACTTGCCAGCAGCAACACTTGTTTTTGGAAAATACTCAACAGTATTGACAGTTTTGCAGTACTTTCTAAGATTTCCCATTTTGATACACAGTGCCCTCTTCAGAATTCACAGATACTCTTTCAGTTCTTTATGTGAATGCACAATAAAACAAAATAAAGTTATTTTCACTCTGTTCAAACTCCAAAATGGCCAATGTTTTGATACCAATCAGTGTGCATATGAGTTCTGCTGAGCCACTTCCATTCTAGTGAGTTAATAACAAAGTGAAATTGACTGAAGCCAATGGGCTCCATTATACGCCACCACATTAACTGTAAAATAATTGTTGGTCCTATTAACCAGGGAGGATTTTCTTCACTGATGCTGGACCAGGAAGTAATATTATAAGCTGGTCATCATTCTGGTCATACAAGTACAAATATGTGAAATACTTGGGCTGACAGTCTCTATTAAAGAAAGATGAGGACACGAGACAAAATTGATAAAATATAAAGTAGATTCATTTGCCTGGTGAGGTAAGAGAATACTTGAATTGATTTGTTCCTCTGTAATATTCTCTTTGCTTTAAAGACATTGAATGTAAAGTAGTTTTTATTGAACATTGATTTGGCAGGATGTCGTTAATCCGTGTTACTAAGTCTACACCTTGTGTGGCCTGTATTAAAAATAACTTTGTCAGCACTCTAGTTCAGAAAGGTTTCCTATAAATTAAAGAACAGGTGACGTGACAGCCATCAGATGCATACTGAGCTGTATTATTGGGCTGGTCAGTAAGTGTAGATGCAGGCATTGGCACAGTCTAATGTGGAGCTGCAGTGGAAATACCAAACGACCATAGTCTGCTACAACATGGATAAACTGTGTAATACTGTGCTAGAAGGGGAAAAATATGGGGGGGAAAAAGAAGCAACTGCAGACATTGCTTTTTTCTGCCTTTATTCATTCCATTTTTTCGTTTTTTTTTTTTTTTTTTTTTCCCCATTTTCTGAAATCCTCAAATGTCACAGAAATGTTCCCATCTTCCTCCCTGTCTGTCTGTTACAATTCTAGGCCAAGTGCTGCTGACATTTTATGGATTTCTGCCAGTGTTATCAACGATTAATGGTGACCTTTGCTTGAGGGGTAGAACATTTGATCTTCACCATACTGAAGAAACAAGGCTATCAGCATTCACTTTCTAAAGTCGCGTTCACCTTGTGTTGCTTTTCTTCAGACCAAGCTCATGTGGCAGCAGATTGCATGGCTTATTACCCTTCCTTTTTGTGGGGCCTTTGTGGAGGTGTTATTTAGCTATATGGAGCTCACAATGCACAAAGTGCTCTTACCAGTGACAGAGCTTAATGGATTACCATACAAACGGAGCGAGTGACGAGTGCGTTTCAGGACTCGTTTGGAATTGAAAACCGTTTAGAGACCTGTGTGACAGGATCATGACACTGGTCTGTGGAGACTCAGAAGCATCCTTGCTGCGGTACTATTGTTAAAACAGACCAATGGATTCTCAGTTAGCTTTTATCATAGTTAGATGCGTAAAGAGAATATTATCGCTCAGTAGGAAGTTAAAGTGACTTTTAGTGGCACAGGAGATTTTAGCTGCATTCACTAGGTGAGTGTAATATATCCACACATTATTTCTAATATACTAAAGCTGAAGGTGAATGACTGCTCCACTTTTTTTTTGGTGCAGATAAGCCCTTCTTGGAATGAGCTGTGAAAGCTTAACGATAAGAAATTTGTGGAACATTTGTATGTTAACAGTGGCCAATGAAAGAGGGAAATATAACTAAATAACGACTCATTGATACTGGTAGAATCTGTATTTTTTTTTTCCATTTTCATTTTATTTAACTAGACGGTGACAAAGCAGAATATACTTTCACCTTAAACAGAAGAGATTTAATGTGCTAGGTTGTAGCACTAGTGCACTGGAAAAAGGAAAACAATGAATCCATTTAAAAATTCTTCTACAGTAGGTCAGACATTGGGGAAAAAAAACATTCAGTGAACCAAATTAAATTTCACAGGATTAGCGTTATTTTAATTAAATTTGATTCACTCAAATATTTTTCTTTGTATTTGTGACCTATTGAAGAATTTTTAAGTTGATTAAATCTTTACTTTTTCAGTGTGCTAATTTCCACCTGTAGTCCTTGAGCAGGCTGATGTTATTGGAAAAGTGCACAATAATAAAAACAAAACAAGGCAGTCAGATACGGCAGAGCCTCCGCCAAGGCTTGATTTTTCATTCACACGACATGTTGATCCATCTGATGTCTGAAGGTGAAGAGATGTGAATAAACCCCCCCCCGCCAGATTCTATCTTGTCTGAATCCTGAGATATTACCACTGATGTGTTTTAGCTGTTGACCTTTAGTGTGACTTTGACCTTTATTGCTCAAAATCTAATGGGTTCTTCCTTGACCCATTGTCTATCATTCCTGAAAGTTTAATGAAAGTCCACTCAGAACTGTATGCGTAAACCTGCTGACAGACGGACAGAGGGACAAACAGACCTGAATTTAATATATAGGATAAAATGCATTTCTATATATGCATTTCTGTATAAACATTTAAATTCACATCCAACATTCACTCTTCTCTTGAGTATCAAACTCATTAGTATGAGGTCAAGCTTTTACTCTATGATCTATTTTATTTATATTTCCTGTAATTAATTGTGTTTCTACCTGGTCTGTCACATATTATAACACTAAGGTGAAAGGAAGCTAAATAATGGTTAAAAAAATCTTTAGTACCATACTGCCTAGATGTAATTTTCAACAATAAAATAAAACTAAACAAAAACCCAGACTAAATGTTTATTTTGTAAAAACCCTGTCATTATTTGGTTACAAGCCTGAACTTTGGATGGCAGTGTCATTTCATCCATCAGCAGTAGTGAATAATGAAAGTCTGTCATTAGTTAATACCCCTGACAATTTACATCACCTTGACATCACAACAGCATGAGGGATCAACCTCGATATTTTAATTAGTCCAAACCCAGCACAGAATCCAAATGTTTTATTTAAAATCCCTCATCCACATAATGAAGGTTAAACGATAACTTCAGTGATTTCCTTGGTGATTGGAAATGCTTCACTTTAAGGGAAACTCACCATTTTGGATGAAAGATAGACTCTTAAGGGATTAATTTATGAAACTGCATATCGGTAACATGTGATTGACAGGTGCTAGTCCAGGGTAATTCACTCTTTTAACTGTTGGACTTTTTTGAATTTCTCACATGGCATTAATATTTCAAATACTACTGTACTGTAGCATACAGTATGTGAAAGAATGGCTGTAATGCAGTAGTAGATATTGAATTCTGTGTTGTGCTATAATATTAGAAGAGGAAGCAGTGTTGGTTGTTAATGTTAGAGGTGAGCATTTCAGGAAAAAAAATGCATTCTCTAGTGCATACTTTGTAGCACAAAAACAAAATTCAAGAGGGTGAATAGTCAGAATAACTGTCTGTTTATAGCCATTTAAAGAGTGAAACAACACTACAATTCTTTGCTTATTATATTCTTATATTGAGTCTGAGAACGTTTGGTATTAAAGAAACAGGGTAAAATGATGTAACACCTATTTCACTGTAGGATTTGTTCAAATAAGAACTCTATTTCTAGTGTTTCCACCACAGTTTCAATGGTCAATTAAAATCAATCAAATAAAAGCTGGTCCTCTGATTCAGGCGAGTTAAAGAATAATTTTTCTGTCGTATAATGTGCTGCCAGTCAAGCACCCCGTTCACCTCTACAACTAAATTAAATACATTCAATTATGTAGTCTGGCTTTTGTCATTGTACTGTTATTGTCTGATTTCAGTCACTGCAGGTGTATGTTTTCAAATTGCCAGTGTAGCTATTTATGAGTGGAATGTTCACACAGTAAAAGCATGATGAATGGTTACTGTGCACTGCAATATTAGAGAGCTGAATTATTGAGCATATTACAGTTGACAACATGAGTGGATCACAACATTTTGCACCAGTCACAACTATTGCTGCGTTCTTAATCAGTGAAAATCAAAAGTAGAAGTTTGCTTATGTGCCAAATAAAGGCCTCATACATCCTGTGGATCTAATGAAAATAAGACGAGGCCAGGAATCGGGGTGTCAAAGATGTTAGATGTCTGATGATCTCTCTGCATATTATTTTTCAGGGCCAAGTAAACCCTGTATTGAACCTAATTTTATAGAAACTATATGATGAAATTAAAATGTTAATTTATATATAGTCCCTAAAAACCCATATAAAAGCAAAAACAAAAAGAACCATGCAAAACCAGCCACAACCAAACAAAAACTGCTTAAAATGTCAATTATAAGAGGAAATGGTCCAAATTGACTTTAATTTGGCCTATTCCATGTCCATAATGACTTTTGTTGTACATCCGTGCTTTGTAAAAGTATAGGCAACCCTGCAGTAAATGATCACCTCTTGCTGTTTTCTCGATGCTCTTTGTAAGGTACCGTCACCCACACAGCATAGGCTTTCCATTTGCTGCAGAGTTGATTTTACCATTAGTGTTAAACAGAGTGAGAATAATTTCCATGTTTCTGGTCCTGGCTCCTCATTAGCTGCTTTTGGGGTGGTCTGATTGGGCCCTGTGTGTCAGGCAGACGTTACAGTAGTGATGGGGAGGGTAGAATGTTCTAGGAAGAAATAATTGAGACGTGTAACACTCATGTTATTACTGTGGTCTTCATGCTCATGTGTTGATCCCTGTGTCGGTGGCTCTGAGCTGATTATTGATTCTCCTCAATTGCTGTCAAGAAATAAACCAAGACAGTTTGTCCTCATTTCCCTGATGTGTCTTGTTGGTTCATAGTTTAAAACTAATTATTTGTTTTGTAAACATTTAGAGGGGGATCATTACAGCAGATTGTCTTGTCTAAACCTGTGGCCAAGGTCTTTTTAAGTCTATTAAACTCCAGCCTTATACTGTGTCTTGTTCGGTATTTCAGATGATAAAAGCTAAATGTTCCCCCGAGTTGAAATGAAAGTCTTCTGTCTGCTCTGTTTCATTGCTTTTTCTGTTCAAATAAAATGGGGATGTTCTGGTGTTATCTTTGATAGAACGTATAGCAAGGACGAGCTGACGCGTATGAATCACTCTTTTTTAAATTCTGTGTCCTGAAGAGAGTTTTTTTGTCGATTTTTGAAGTGAGCTCATGATTCATCTGAGCTAATCTAGTCATCCTGTTGAGATCCTTGCTCGGTGGAAACAGGAGCTATTATTCCACAGAAGTGCCTTTGCTGCAGTGACTCGAATAATGACAGTAAGACAAATGCTGGGATGGAGGCACGGAGAACAATGCCTTTTTCATGTATTTATTAGTTTTAAGTTGAGATGGATTCGTAATGAAAATTGATGATAATAAAGGAAAGATGTGTTTTTTTTTTTAATTTTTTATTTGTACATTTTCATCTATTAATAAAATCTGATGACACATCTTTTTACTGTGTACATTTCAAATCAAATCAAGTTTATTGTCATTTTGCTGTACATACAACAGTAGTGCAGACTAGATGAAAGGGTGTTCCTCCAGGATCCATGCATTCACTCTTCCTCTCACCCACAAAATTTAAGATCTTAAAATTAAAATCCTAAAATGTATTAAAAATCCTCCAATTAATTTAAAAGATACTAAAATACACAGTAAAGTGCAAAGTGCGCACATATCAACAGTTCAACATTCTGACAGCTTGTGGAATGAAGCTGCTCCGGAACAGTTTTCTGGAGCATCTTTGTTTTTGAATTTGTTTTGTTTTTACATTTGCAAATCTACTTTTTTTTTTTTTCAATGTAAATATTATCATTGCTTAGCCAATATATTGACTGCTGTCGCATCCATGACCTGTGTTATGACATTGGGATTTGAAACGATTGATTCTCCAAATTCTTGTCCATTGTATTTATTGTATAAATTCGATAACAGATTAGTACACGATGGTCATTCGTTTTGTATTTCAAGTGATCTAAAAAAAAAGAAATGTCTGGGTATACTTCAGATTTTATTTTGTAGATGCAGAATTGCAGAACTGTGAGGTAAAGCTGTATACAAGTTCAGGTGGATTTTCAATTCTTGACATTAAACCATGGCGTGTAAGTGGATTCTTGATATTGAAAATGTATGAAGGTTCAGTGGTGGTCAGAGGGGCCATAGGCACAAATTGGCAGCCACACTTCTGACAGTCTGCCCCAGGACAGCTGTGGATGCATATGTAGTTTACCACCATCAGTGTGTGAATGTGTGAGTGACTGAATAATGGATCCGCTGCATGCACTTTGACTATCCATTCATAAAAACGTGCAATTTAAATTTAATCCATTATTTTTTATTTTGTTCTTATTGTGTACATTTCATGAAAATTTATTGTTGGTGTTGAGGGCGCTCCACTGCAGGTAAAATACTAACACACACATAGATGTTGTAAACACTGGACAAGGACAGCATAGATCTCCTGGACTGTCAAATTTAAACAGATTTTATATGTATTTCTTTTATAGATGTGCAGACATGTTTACCAACCTTTTTGAGCCTTTTACATTAGAAAAATCGCAGGGCACACCACCAAACAAAATGGTTACAAAATGCATATTTATTGAAATATAATGTAAATGTTATTACTCATTGAGAAGCCTGGGCCTGTTTAGTTGAACATAAAACTATTTTAACAGGAATTGAAGATCTTTGTGTGTGTCTTTCTTCAATTCCTCTAAGAAGTAGCGTAGACCCCCCCCCACCCCACCCTGATGACCCCCATAATGAAACTGGTTCTTCCTGTTACCATTTCCAACATATCCTGAAAATTTCGTCAAAATCCGTCCATAAGTTTTCGAGTTATCTTGAACGGAGACAAACAGGTAAACTCCGGCAAAAACATAATGTCCTTGGCGATAAGGCCACCTCAAATAGATACAGTGGGTTGTGGTGAAAGGGAACAAAACTGATGTAGCTTTATTTGCCAGAATACAGAACTCCTTGGCAGCAGTCACTGGACACCCTCATAAGGGGGAGGCGTGGACACATTGGGGGGATGGGAGTGACATTGACATTAGGAGTGTTTGGAACAACAAAGCTGAGAGGGGTGCTTTCAGTGACCCCTAGGACTGACCCCCCACCTCCACTCCATCTGATTGGCAGAACCCGTGGGTAACCCGCTGATTTTCACATTTATCAATGGCTCGCATTGTAGCGGGTTCACTTTCACTTTGACTTTGCAAATGGAAACAGAAGTCTGTTGTTGCAGAGTGCATCATTGGCACATGCAGTCATGTCACTTACAGCATTGGTTCCCAACCTGGTCCTTGAGGATCCTTATCCTGCATGTTTTAGATGTATTCCTCTCCCAGTACACCTGATTCAAATGATAAACCTCTCATCAAGCTCTGCAGAAGACTGATAATGACAGTCAGGTGTGTTGGAAGAGAGAAACCTCAAAATCATGCAGGATAGGGGTCCTTGAGGACCAGGGTTGGGAACCACTGGCTTAGAGTGCCAATCAGGTGAAATTGGTTAATCTTCTACAGCACACCTGATGATTTCCCATGGCACAGTTATGTACTGTGGCACAGTGGTTGGGAAACGGGGAAGTTTTAAAAGACCTGTCTACAGTACTGAGCAAAGGTCTTTGTTGTTTTTGCAGGATTGAAATGAAATATAACATATTTATTTCTCATTTACTTTTGTTCAGATACAAGAAAACAGGAAATATGTGCACACCCTATTATAACCTCTGACCCCATTTACAAGAAGCAGCACAAACGTTCTAAACATCTGACATGTGTTGAATGAACCCTGGTATAAAACATCAGAAAGTTCACCAAATAAATCTCATATTGTGAGGAAAAAAAGGTTAAAGATATGTAAGGGAGGACACACTAAAGATGACCACTGTGCTTTATAGAAGCTGTTTTTAACCTAAAACTTAACTTCCCTGCTGCACATACTTCACATATATCCAGATTTGATCTTAAGGCAGAGCTTAAGAAAAGAATGTGTGATCATTTGAACTTTAATAAACCAACAAACCTAATGTTGGACTCCCAGTACTGTATTCAAGTATGTAGGCCTGTTGTCATGGATTTGTTTGCTTTTAGAAAAGATAATCAAACATTTTTGATCAAATTTGACAGTAGTGGTACATACACCTATGAAGAATATTACTTTGATAATGCCAAAGCAATGACTGGAATCAAATAAAACCACTATAGCCTAGTTTTCCATTGAACTCATAAAGATGAAGCGGAAAACAATATGACATCTATTATTTTCTTGTTATGTTCCCTAAGCTGTCTCTACACATGTGAATTGGGATGATTATCACGACTGTAAAATAATCACACATATTGAAATAAATGTGCGAGACCATTTCCATCATTGTTGTGGAGAAGAGGTCACTGAGGGCTGCGAATCAGAGCTGTTTGTTACCGCTGAGGACAAAATCTGTTGGCCAGACCAATAATTGGTTGGCTGATTAAGTGGGACAATTAAATATAATTTTGAGGTAAGTGACACCAACCGGTGATCATTCTATAAGTTCAGTAAACAATCAAACAAATAAATAAATGTGGATATGTCTGGATCACAGGCAGCGGAGCATTGTTGGTGTTGCTGAATGAGTGTAGCGCTCCCTTCAAAGCTGCAGCTCTTGATAGATTTTTATTATTAGAATATGTTAAATATTTGTGAAAGTCTTTTTGGTTTCAAAAGGTGTGGCTAAATCAGACGGACAACGACAAGGATTTATCTGTGTCTTCTTAGCATGAATAAATAAAACAGTTTCAACATGTTCTCCCCTGAATGTTTTTCAATATCTCACTGTAATATCCCGTTTTAACCTCAACAGAACAGTGCGCATGCAGAAGGCTGTGTGACATTGACAATGACATTGAGTGTGATTTTTCAATGCAATATATTACAGATGCATGGGGCGGCCAAAAACTGTTCCACCAGTGTGCTCCTTGCCTGTATATTTTATTGCCACAGGTGTTTTCAGACATGTATGGTTATTAAATGTGAATCTGTCTGTAGTAAGATATTGCTGGCAGGGCTGTATTACAGAGTGGGCCAGTGGGGCCAGCACCCAGGGGTCAAGAGTTCATGGGGGGGGGGGGCAAAGCAATGCAGGTGCTGATGCCTATTGTGATGTCAGAGGGCCTCTATTCTTTAGGCATATCTGTTATAGGGCATATCTGAAGAGCACCTGAAGGGTGACATGAAGGGGGCAGGTATGGCTATCAGAGGACCCCTGGGCTATGGGGTACGGCAGTAGGATCAGTTCAACAGCTCAACTTTGAGTTAGTGGATGACTTCGCAAGAAGGAAGAGCAGAAAGTAACTTATGTAAAATCTTTAGGTGTGGTAGGTTGGCACGGGGTGGGGGGGTTGTGTAAACTCCTGGCCCTAGGGCCCAGACCCCCATTATCTAGCTGTGATCGCAGGTCATATTCTGTCAGATGTAACCTGGATGTTATCCTACTGTTCTAGGTCTTGACACAGAAGGGTATGTTCAAGTGAAAGTGAACTTGAACATGTGAAGGTATAATTGCACACATCATTTATCAAGTGGGTTCATTTTTTTTTTTTTAGCTACTCATCTCTATTTTATGAAAGTGTTACCCTTTTTAAAATACTACTTAAGACAGGAGAAGTTTAAAACCTTCTGCTAGGCTGCATCAAATGAACAAAAATACATGCAAAAGACTTTCTACTGCTTTGAAAAATGAAAATTCTGGCTGAAGTTTGTGAATTCATACTGGTCACATTTAAACAGATCATATGTGAACTGTTACAGAAGAATTACTCTTTATTTATAATTTATCTGGATTGGTATAGATGAAGTTGTCAATAACTTACAACAATGTCTTGGTATTAAATAAAACAATGTGATCATATCTGGCTTGTTTTAAAATAGGAGTCAACATTTTGGGTGGTAAAGAATCTGTTTAGTGTGTTTTTATTTTCCCCTTTTTAAAAATACAGAATAGGTATTAACACATAAAAAGAGGAAAATAAATAAAACAGTACTCATTTACCTCTCAAACACCTTACCGTCACCAAGTCTATATGCATATACATAAGGCACAGTCAATATAAATGAAAATACCTAGAGTATTACACAGTCGCCTACATATTTAACTTGTTAAGGGCCTTATAATGCATCATAGTATTGTCATTAAAGGTTAAGAAACATTTCCACACTTGAGAAACTTCTGTTCCGATTTACATAATGTATATTGGATTTTTTCGACGTCTCTGGTCCAGTGTCCAACAGAAGGTGGGTACAGGTTCATACCACCTAATACGATTTAAGGCAGAAAGCCAAAAGAGTACTAAAGACAATCGCCTTGTGTCCACCTGCAGGTAGCTGTGGGCTTCCAGGAACAATACCAAACAATGCAGTAAAAGGGTCGTCCTAACTCCTAGCACAAGAGAAGAAGGACATGTCAAGTTTATATGAGCGAATAGGGGAGCGAATTCTTTTGACAATATAGTGTATTTCACTATTATTTATAATTAAGTTCTTTCTATCACCCTATACAATTTTTGTTTATAAAGCCAAAAACAAGCAAACGCAAATGCAGTTTTAATTTAATGTTCTGGTATTCAGTGCCATCACCTATATTACCTTCTTTCATTAAATGTATTGTAAGCAATACAATTAAATTATTAGTCTTTCACTGTAATATCAAATCATTCCTCAGTTACATGTAGGTACATTCATTTCCTCATCATGACGACCTCAATTAAGACACAACAGAATTATTATTTTAATTATTTATCAGCCATTTTTCTCTCTGCAGTAATATTTTAGTACAGGTCACCCATAACTAAATAAAAATGTAAAGTCAGTGTCTTAAATGTTAAATGAATATTCAACTTGCAAAGTGTTGTATCTTTACCTTGAAATTTTTTTTTGTAAACCGGAGATTCATCCTGCCACTAAAATTGTTATTTTTGGTATCCGTGTGATTCAATAAAGCACCTTAATGATATGCTTGTGTTCCTCTACCTGCAGGAAATTAATAAGTGTCATTTCCTAACTGCTGCTTAAATGTTATTGTAAGCACAGACATTTGTATGCATGTGTTCCAGGAGATCAGTTCCACTGATCTCAGTCGGTGGTTGACACTCCACTAACACTTACTGGCATCAGAGGTGTCCAGAATTACTGCTCCTTCTTTACAGCTCTATCCACTAACAGGCTGAAATAACAGGTCTCCTAGGAAGGAGAATCTTCTATCTCAATGAGACTTTCTGGAAAATGAAGGATCCATTAAAAAAGAAAAAAAAATAATGGCAAAGAAATCAATAGCAATGGAAATAAGCTGAGTGCATACTCACAATTCCTATAACCATCATCCACACACAATAACAGTTTGCACTTGAACCGGTGATTCAAATGCTCTGTATTCGTTTTCTCCTCCTTCTTGTCTGTATTGATCTGCTGTGCAACTAGCGATCTTATATCCCCTTGATGTGCTGTTCTGTCTGCTACAGGGCTGAGGAGAGGCCGGACAGTGACGGCACAGTGGTGTTTCCAAGGCCGAACCAGGAGAGACATCGGTAGATCGACACAGGTCAGATCAATCAGCCTCTTATTCAGCTAAATGAAAGCATCTTAAAAGTCATGCCTTGGATTCCTTATTAGGACACAATAACTGTCTTTTTAAAGCAGCATATGAATTTCATGTCTAATTTCTAATCCCCAGTTATGATCTAATTATCACTAACCCATTAGTCTTTCTGTTATAATGCACCTTAATCACTTCCCTCACAGTGAACAACTATGACGAGTACTACATCATAAACAGCCTGTTTGTTCACAGTCTAAACCTGAACTTGACTAAGACATTTTTTTTTTTTGCAAATTGTATTGTGGGAATGGGAATTGAACATAGCCCCAGCAGCAACAGATGTATTGAGACAAGCGATAAAACAGTTTTCATGATTAGGTCGGAAGAAATGGAAGGAATCACTGTAAGTAAATTGTCATCTTATAATACTTTTGTGTGTGATCGTGAAAAACAATATTTGTACCATATCTGTTTCATGGCATTTTCAGAATGTGTCGTCATTTCGGCTTATCATTCATGCCTTGCAAGTATACAGGGAATGGACGGGCCCTCACAGTATGTGCATGATAAACCTACACAATGACATTTTGGGAAAATGCCATGAAACTGATGTATAAATATTGTTTTTCATGATCACACACCCCATATTAAAAGATGACAGTAGACTTGGTAGGGATTCCTTTCATTTCTTCTGATCCGGGTGTGAACGGTTTCATTCCATACATTTTAGCATGAACACACTAATGAATTAGAGGTAATTAAACTTACTTTACAGATTTGATGAAAGTTATTTGCTGGTTTGAAGTAAAATATAGCAGTAAAAGGGTGCAAAGTGTAAGCCAAGCAATACTGGGTTTTATTTTGCTGTCTTTGACTTGAGTGATGCAAGCAAAATGTTAAAAAGACATGACAAACGTTCATCTGTACGAGGCATTTGCTATGTTGGGTTAATAAATGAAGTCGATTAATTGCGTTTGTGCCATTTGAGCAACATACAAAATCATTAAGTCATTATACAGGGATTTGTTTTCTAAATACATTTCTTGCGCAGTGAAGTGTTTATGGTAATATACTCATTGTGAATGTTTCTCCAGCCATTATTATATTATAAGTGGCACTGAAGCAACAATGAATGGACACTTTTATTACACATATACAAGTTAAAGTAACCACTGACCACTACCAAACATTTAAGCACATTTATACACCAGCAGCAGCACTGGAGGCAAGGAGGATGAAGCATCTTGCCCAAAGACTCAACAGCACATGATGAAGACAGAGCGGGATTTAAACTGCCAACCCTTTGGTAATTGGACGACCCGCTCTACCCACTGTCCCACTGTACATCATATACCTTGAGTTGCTTTTTGTGGAGATAAATATTTTGTTGGAATGTACACCTGCATAAAGTAGACACAGTGTATTAGAATAATAATCATAATAATGATAATAATATTATAAGCTGAAGCTCTTGACCGCTGAATTTTTTTGTTTGAGAATAGTAATTCTGTACACCTGCTTTTACAAACTGTAAAGAAGGCTTAGGTTTTTTCGCTCACCACCATCCCTTCTGCGGCTGAAATAACTCCGTGAAACTGATGTTTTGTACATTCCTTTACACTCCTTTTATTCTATTTCTTGGTAATTTTCGGGTCATGTTTGAGTTCGTTTGCACATTGATGCTGACAAGATGTATGTTGCGAATCCCTGACATGGAAGTCAAAGTCGATCTCGTAATGAAACCAATTACTTCATCTTTTAGTCAGTACGGTACCTTGAATATTAAGCTCTATTGACCTTCACAAGACGGTTGGTTTTAAACCCACCTTTGCTTCTGTGTGGTTTTATGGATGAATGAAGGACGTCTGGCCTTGTGTTCTCGTGTGCATGTATCCTGAGGGGACGCTTGACTCTGCGGTGTTGTTATTGATATAGAGGCTTTTTACTGCCCTGGTTTGCAGCCCACAAAACGCCTCTTCCTCCACAACCTCTTCACTGGTCCACTTGCACACACAGGTAGGAGGATGCTCACATTTAAGACCGTGTGCCCTTTAGAAAAATGATGAGGAGGAAAGGAGCGCTTCACCACAGCTGCTAATTCACCCCCAGTCAAGAGTCCATTTTACCTTAGCACAGCAAATCACAAAAAAAGATTAACAGCACATTTAAAATAGACTGTCTCGTTTATAAAACTGTCCTCAAAATGCTCTCTATCAGGCAGAGCATAGCCGTACACTAGGAATGATGTGAAGTTGCATCAGCAGTGAAATATGTGGAATGATCAGATTTTAGATGTATGTTAGAGATTAAATGGCTTAGAAATGCAAAGTAACCACTGAATAGTTGGTGGAAAGTTAGAGAACTAGAAACCTACACTGAACATTCTCCGTAGCACCATTGATATTTATACAAATATATTCAGGACAAAATGCCTAAATAAAACAATAATGTCAACATTTATGTAAATACATGTGTGGATTTCCAGCTATTTTACTCACTAAAAGGTAATGTAATTTAGATTACTTTTATAAGAAATAAGAACGGAAATGTACTGAGAACCTTTCTGCAACAAATACAAAGTAATTCCTTCCTGTTTGGAGTCACTATAAATAACACTTAAGTCTTGTTCATTAGTAAAGCAAAAAAACAAAACACTCCAGACATTTCCATTTGTCACGACAAACTGAATAAAAGTGTAAAGCCGTCCAACAGATCTCTCTGGATGAACAGTTAAAACACTTGAGAAACGTTGGTGGCAGATGCACAGATCAGTCAGATGACTGGTTTGACAGCTTGTGTTCAGAGCTGAAGAACCGACAAGTTGTTATGTCAGTGATATCTGTTATTGTTGACATGCATTTGGCTGGACTTGTCTAGTTAACCATGGAAATGTGGCTCTGCGCCTTGTTGTACAGATGTCCTGTCTTGGCTTGGTCTGATGGTCGCTTTGGCAAGAAAAGAGCAGCCGGGGCGGGTTTAGAGGGGGCGAGAGGGAAACGGGGAGAAGAGCCAAAGCTGAAGGCTTCACAGAGCAGCCATCGGTCTTATCAAGAAGCTGCAGTCAACAAGAAAACAAAAAGTAAAAGTCGGTTCGGACAGAAAAACTGGACTGTCACTGATTTAATCACGGGCGACAAAAAAACGAGACCTACAGTTGGTGTTTTTGTTGAAGTTTTGAAGAACTTTTTAGCGCAGTTGTGGTTCTCCCCAATGTCTTCAATGACATTTGGAGATGGGGTGATACTGCTTCATACAGCTTAATGTCAGCGTGCACAGGAATGCCACGCAAGGATTAAACAGATTTATGAAAATATTCTGTTGGACTCGGTGAACAGAAAACCAAGCTGGCAAATATCTGAGTTGGCAGATATTTGCGAACATATATGGCAGAGGTTTGCTGAAAGTAGATCAGAGATATCAAACTCTGGTCTTTGAGCAGGGGTCTCCAACCTATTCCACAAAGGGCCGGTGTGGCTGCAGGTTTTTGTTCCAACCAACCAAGAGTTCACAGTTTGACCAATTGACTCTCTGCAGATTGAGATCAGTTGATTAATTGATTGAAGTCTGGTGTGTTGCTGCTTGGTTTCAACAAAAATCTGCAGCCACACCGGCCCTTTGTGGAATAGGTTGGAGACCCCTGTCTTTGAGGGTCGCTGTCTTGCATGTTTTGAATGTTCTCTCTTCCAATACACCTGATTCAACCACATGGGTCATCATCAAGCATCCTCAACAGCATGCTGAGGAGCCATGTGGGTGAAGCAGGTATGATGGAAGAGGGACACATTGATAACAGTACAGCGACCTTCAACGACCGGAGTCTGACATCCCTGTTGTAGAAGATCACAAAAGGCTTCTTGCGGTCGAATAAATGCCACATTTTAGGTATGTGGTTTTCGGGTTGGACTCTTAATATATAAACATCTGACTTTGTGGGGGACACAGTGGTGCAGTGGTTGACACTGTCGTCTCACAGCAAGAAGGTCCTGGTTTTTGTGTGGAGTTTGTATGTTTGCCTGCATGAGTTCTCTATGTATGTTATATGGGACAGACAGTCTATTAGTTTATTATGTTTATTATATTGTACAATCCTTGTGGTTGTTTAAATTTGTGCTCTATAATTAAAAATGGATTGGATTAGACCGGATAGTCTGGCTTTATCCCACCATCCTAAGACACTTACTTATAGGTTAATTGGTAAAACTAAATTACTGGTTAATTTATTTTTTAGCTGGGATAGTTTAAAGATCCTTTTGAGGATAAAGCAGTTCTGATGATGAATGAATGAAGTGGAACTTAGTATTAGGGTTGGAAATCTTACTGTAATAAATGTTGTTGGCAGGGTTATGAATATTACCTTCTCTACAATGCCTTATGCTCGGAACAGATTGAGAGGCCATGAGCTACGCAACATATGAACAATTGTCAACTGCAATAATAATTTTAATAATCATAATAAGTCAGTGTCAATGTTTTTCACAATAATCTGTTGAAGTCTAGAAAAAGGAAAGTTCTTAGTGTAAGGCATGTTCTTCATTTACAATATTTATGGCATTGTAAATGTTTTGCTGCTAAAAGTACTAATCTATTGCATGCAGAGTTGAACTGATGTAATTAAGAGTAATTACACAGTCAGAGATTTATTTTTTTTCCCATTAGAGGTGGAGCTGCCCTTTTAAAATAACCCCCCTGAACCTTTTTGTGGAAAAATAAGCTAGATATTCTAGATAAACTAGACTATTCACTTCAGAGTGTTTTTTTTTAATATATATTTTATGACACATCAGGAGGAATGTTTAAAGAACAGACCCAAGATTTGTGACTGCTGAATAATTTAGAAAGCCTGTTGTCATCTGGTGTGAACATTATGAACACATGCGATGTAGAAATGTGAATCCAATCCAAAGACTGAAAGTGGACTTAAGGGGAACAGGGAACATCTTGTGCCTCTCAGATACACTTTATAAATGAGCAATATTGGCATATTGTAAAATTTTACATGTCATGGAGATTTTTTTGTGGCAAAAGCACATGAAATTCAAATTAAGGTTTATTATTTGCTGCAACATGACTGAAAGAGGATGTTCCTGGGAGACCTTCATGACATATTATTCCCTATTTTGTTCAGTCTTTCTAGTCTTTTTTCCTGAAAAATAAAACTTAAGAATAAGTTGAAAAATCTGGCCTAAACACTCGATTTTGTCATTAGTGATACGTTTTAATAATAATAAATTTTATTTAACAGCGCCTTTCACAACACTCAAGGACACTCTACAAATATAAAAACACAATACAAATAAATAAAAACAACAACAAAAAGCACAGCAAAGTAAAATCAAATAATAATCAAAGTTACCTTAAGAATTGCAAGTGATAACATAGTTCAGTTTTGAGTCAATATTTTAAGGATTCCAATACTTTCAAGTCCTTAGACTGATTGGATCTGCAGTTTGAAGCATAAATTGAGATAGATTTCACAATAGCATTATGTTTAGGGTTTGTCAGACCAATCTCATCCCCTGGCTGATGTGCTGACAGCTTAGGGCCGGCTCCCCTGCTGACGGCGTGTAATTGACGGTGATCACTTGAGGCATCCGACTTTCTGTTTTGCATCTTAATGCTGATGACAATGGCAAAGTGGAGCCCTGCTGAGAGACATAACCGTGCAGAATGATTCAGATGCATGCATTCATCTGCATATGGGAGTCGCGGCGCTATAACTGCATGCTAACGAATGGATATTGATGCTTGGCTGGCCAATGTCGGCATTTGAGGAAATGAAGATGGTTAGCTTCACTGCAGGAGAGTTCAATAGGATTAGAAAGCAATGAGAAAGCAAGGTGAGATGATAAAGGTGCCTGGTGACCCATTTCTGAGACTTCACCTTTTATATGACGTGAATAATTTTGACAACTACACGGCAGCTCTGTGTCCTCCCTCTGGCTGCTTCTATCATGCAGGACTTTTTTTTTTTTGAAGACGAGCTGAATTTCAAGTTCATCCTTGCTATTTCATGCATCACAGAGAGGAAGGAAAGGATCATTAGCTCTGTGTTATTTTTTTTTTTACTTGTAGGTCAGAATATGACCCAGACTAAACAGTCCCAGAGGATCAGTTGAGTTTAAATGCTTGAATGTGCTTCGAACATCTGAAGAGCACAAGTATTCCTGGCTGTTCTGAATGGTTGCACTTTAAGGTGTGGTGAACAGGTAACCTATGTTGAACTACAATATTATATAGATCTATTTTTATGCCTTTAAACTTTTCTTAGGGTTCATTTATGGTGTATTTCAATTCATTTTTGCTCAAATTACATAGATTTTTTTTTTGTCATCATAATTGTTGTAAATGTTCTACATACAGATTTCTGAAATGTTTGTCACATTCCAACTATTATGTCCTGCAAGCTGTAGGTGTGATGATTAAAACTATAGGAAACTAAACAAACTGCACTTCCTTCTCTATCCTTAATACTGTATGCAAACACTGCTTTGGTAAAATGACACTACAATCGCACAATTATGTGAGCTGCTATGTTGCTTCTGTAACAAACCACAGAGGAAATGAGATGTGATTAGTCATTAGAGTTGTTTTAAGTGTTTAACATAATGCCTTATCTCAATGAAAGTTACTAAAAGTTACTTATTATATAGACATTTATAGGTATATTCTTGGCTTTTTTTTCTTAAGAATTAAGAAAATACCCATTTGACTTCCATATGTTTCCAACAGTATCTTACTGTATGTTCCATCTATAAGTCCATTCATGTGCAGTGAAATGACCGCATCAGACAATGACCTTCCAGTTATGGGCTGAATCTTGCTAATTGCATTCTGGGAAAAAAATAAAAATCCTGCAAAAGATATGACAGAGTCATTAAGTGTGCATCTGTTGTGCTAGCGCTCGCCTTCCTTCATACGCAGCAGGAGCTGCTCAGTGTCAGAGGTTTCATCTGTCACCATTTGTTGTAGCTCCTGTACTGTGTCTCCGGTGCGTCCTTCAATTATTTGTCGGGGAAGTTCAAAGGCTCCATGTGGCCTCTGTCGTCCTCCATATTGTTTTTTATCTTCTCAGCGCTCAGCACCATTTCTTTACCTACCCAGTGCCTCTGCTTTGTGTCTCCCTAGTGATTAGATTATCTCTCACCTCGCCTCCATGCAGGAGATGGCAATGACATTCACCCTGGCAAGATTAGGGAGTGCACACACATGGATCTACGTCTGGTGTGTGAGTGGTGGTCTGTAGTAGTCTTTATGTAGAGGAGCCCTTGCATGCATATCACAGTAACACTGAAATACTCACTAGGAGTCATCTGATAAGGCTGTAGTTTAAAACCCAGAAAATTGTCATTCTCTTAAAAAAAAATAAATCAATTTTTTAGTGTAATGACGGCATTTAGTCTCACTAGGAATCTACTGTGAAAGCATGAATTTCAATAAACATCTTTGTGGACAAATGTATGTTTGTTCAAGTCATTAAAGTATTTAGTATGTTAAGATATCAAATTATTTTGCTGAAGGCATGCACACAACACTGCGTTTGCCTTCCAAGCATTTTTCTTTCCATGAATAATACTGCCCCATCTGCAGGATGGAGTGTCACCAAGTCACAGTGGTTTTGATCAAAGGGCAAAACACACAGAGCACTGAAGTCTCCTCAGTGGAGATTTAATTCAGGAATGCTATTCCACAATTTCTTCCCCTTTGGACCCTACCTGTCACTATTGCCACAGGCGCTGATTCTAGTTGTTAGTGAGGTGGAAGCAGAGTGGGCAGTGGAAGACAGAGTGTTTTGTTCTTGAAAAGGGAGAGAGACAAAAGAGAGGAACAGCTTTTAAGCTTTTAGCAGCTTAAATTGAATTGTGAAATTCAACTTTTGGTCATTGTAAGTGGTTTATTTCAGATTATATTATTTGGTAATCCAAGTATAGTTGGTGTCAATATATACACACACAGATTTACTGTAACTGTCAATAGGTAAGAACTTTCCATTTGACTATTAGTGCAACCTTTTAATGTGTGGCAGTTGTAAGAGGATTTGCTAATTTAATAAACCCCCATTAGTTTCATAGACTAACATTGGGCTGTGGATGTGTGGCTCTACTTTGACCCTGTTCCAGAGTGAAATGATTTACTCATCATGCCTAGCACCTACAGTACAAGCCTGTGGGGGCAGTGTTATTTATATATATATAAAAACATCGCTTTGTTTTTCAAAATTTGCCTTTGTAAACAATTTGTTTACAAATATTTCTGATTGATTCACTGAGTTCACTTTCAATCCAGATCAAATAAAGTAATTGCCCAATATTAGTTTCCACCAACAGCCTCCCGTGTAGCATTTACCAGCTTTAACCACAGTAATATGTCATTACCTAGTTACCTACTTTTATTCAGTCAGATTTTACCCCAGAACAGCTTTGGGGGCTTCCTATACCATTCACACTGGTTTTTGGCATTTGTTGATTAAAAACATCTATTGAATGAGTCCCTTTTGTTGATAGTAAGACATCACAACTGTGAGGTCCAGATGAGCACAGGGACATTGGCCATATTTTTGACACATGGATTAGACACCACAGAGTCCAGACCTAAACCCATTTGAACTCTTTAGGATGTCATAGAGAAGACTTAACATATAAACTGACTCTCCATCATCACTACAGGATCTCTGATGAAAAATGAATGCAGCTCTTGACAGAAATCAATATTGTGATATTTATTGTTACACTGCATAAGCATTGCAAGGCATAAACAATGTCACGGTGAATGCTTCCTGTAATCAAACCCAAAGGCAGTCAGACAAAATATTGTGTGTATTGTGAACCCTTCTAAAATATTGTGAATAATTTAAATTTAAATAATTACACTACAAAGCGCATTTTTGCACATATTTAAATCCAGTTTTTATCCATTTATTCTGTTCAATACCAGACCATACAAATATCTTCATCTTAATTTATTTGTTGTGTATTGGGCGGTGAGAAATTATAATCTTGAAATTGTAACCTGTAAAATGAAGCCTTTTTCTTCTATGCAAGTATTAACATTTAAGATACTGACCATGAAGCATCATAATCTATTGCTTTAAAATCCAGTCTGTATAACAGCCCATCAGCACATGTCGGATCAACATCTGTGATGATGTCGATGATGATTATGTCTCTAGGTAAACAGCATTTCCAAAGTGTTAGTGTGTTATTCTATGGTCTAATATGGTGGTGGTTAAATGCCAGAAATGCTGCAGATGGAGAAGATAAATTGAGCAATGAATGAGATTTCATACTTTAGATAACACATATGGATTCACTATTTGGTGACCTTCTAATGTAGCATAACAGCTTACGTATTTCTAAACCTGCCGTTTGTTATGCAGCTCTATTAAAGTTGAACCAGTACGTCTTCCATCTGGATTTATACTTAAAGTAAGTTGCACAAGCTCAAATGAAACATGGTTTTATCATCATCTCAACCCAGAGTAAATTGTCATCACTATGGAGACAGATGCACATGTTTGCTTTGTGCTGGACACTGTTCGTCGTATTAGCAATGACCATCAGTGACAGGAAGAAGTAGTGCTACACTCTGTTCATTGTTGCAATGTTTGCCTTTTTTCTCCGTTTCTTTGTGTACATCTGGCATTTGTACGCTCCCCTGCTTTTCTGCTTTGTGTGGATTGAGTGAAGTCAGCAATAAGCTGGTATCTGTATTCCAGCCAAGCCCACCTTCCCTCTGCTGCGATTCATATTTGGGTTTTAGCTGAGTGATATGTATGAGCTAATACTTTTGTTCCAGTGTGTTGAAGTCTGAAAGTCTGAAAATGTGAGCAGGTTTTGCCAGTGTTTGCTTTAAAATGACTTATCAGCCAAATGTTTTCTCATATGGGGGTTAAGCCTCTGCAGTGGCTTTTTAAGTCGTCATGTGACCATGTCCACATGGACTTTAGACTCAACAAGGTCACCTGTCATTGTCCCACCTGCCTCTTTCCCAGTTGACCCTGTAACAAAAAAAAAAAGCAGCAATGACTCGCCTTTAAAATGAGGCAGTTATTTCCCAGTCGTGGAGTCTAAATATTTTAAAACCTGATCTGTGATGCCAGGAATTCACAAAATACAATGTTCTTCTCTGTGGCTGAAGGCTCAGACCGACAATGGAAAAGCTGCATGTACTTGACTTCTGTGTGTCAATACAGACTCTAGAATTACTACAACCAAACACGGGTTTCATTGGTTAAATATTAATTCTTGACGGCAACATCTCAAACGGTCAAAAAACTGTTTCTGTTGTTGTTGCAAGGCATTTTCATTGAGGAGTTACTTACAGGTATTGGTTAATTTTAAGTGTTGTTGTCAGGCATTCAGATATTAGTCAGTACAGAAAACCTTAGCATTTATCATTTATTTCACATACGTCAAACTCGGGCCCAGATTTGGCCTATGGTGGAAGTATTTTTGGCTTGTGAGCTCATATCAAATGTGCATCAGAGCTGGCCCATCAGCCTGCTGCATGTACCACTAATACTACAAATCCCAGAGTGCTTTGTCAGTATGTTGGTGTGCAGTCAAGACCTGTGCTGTGCCAAAGTATGTATCCCCGCTTAGAATTGTTTCCCTTGGCCTAAGTAGCATAATTTCAGCTGTTCTCATAATTTAGAAATTTTGTTCTCATAATTGACCTTTTTTTTATCGTAATTTTCACTTTTTATTTCATAATCATTTGTTTTTATCTCAGTTACTGTATGACTTTTGACGTCATAATTAAAGCTTTTTCTCTCATAACAAATGTTTTATCTCATAATTATGACTTTTTATGTGAACATCTATATATAAGAAGTCAATTTCCGCTACTGGAAAAAAAACCCCTCATGGTTATGAGATCAAAAGTTTAAATTATGCTCCTGCGGCCAAAGGAAACAATTCTGAGTGGAAATATGTACCTGGGCACACCAGCAAATGCCCCTCCTTTTCTGTCAAGTCATTAACAACGATACTACCAGTCACCTCAGGCACATTAATTCCACCCCTCCACAAAAATGGCCAAATGGACAGAAATGGAATGAATGAAATGGACAGCAGGAGCTTTGCAGACAAATGGTCTGTTCACAGACCTGCTTGTCTTATATGTGGAACCAACATTTCTGTACCAAAATAATATAAGAAGATACTATACCTTAGAAACCTACTGGTGTATGAGTGTGTGTGTGAATGGGTGAATGAGAGGCTAATGTAAAGCGCTTTGAGCACCATGAAGGTGGAAAAGCGCTATATAAATGCAGTCCATTTACCATTTTACTATGAAACAAAACACATTTTTCATGTAATATTGAATTTGGCTCTATCTCACTTTTTAGTTTGGGCCCAGTGTGAATTTGACTTTGGCACTCCTGATTTATTTAATTCTAGGCAAAATATAGCAACAACAGAGAAACAGACGAGCAACAGCCTCAGACTCCACAGGAAGTGGTGATACTCATTCACATAGTAGTGGAGGGACATACTTTCTCATTGCAAACATTAAATCCCAAGTGAGGGATCTTCCTAAGACGACCCAGGGATTTCACATCTTATAGTTAAAGTAGCTCTTGTTTTGTGAAATGTATAAGTGGCCTATGGTTGCACAATAAGAACCACCTGGTTGTCCGTGGAAAAAAATGCCACACTGGGCATATAAATGAACAGATGCTAATGAATATATCTGAGCAGTGAGGAGTCTGCCATGAAATACACTTAATATAGTGTTTGTTGTTATCTGATCACCACTAACATGGGAAAGAAAAAGACACTTTGCTATTAGCTTTCTGACCCACTTTCACTGGTCTGAAAGCAAAATTCTTTGAGGATAAATGCAGTGAACCTGTCCCAAATTTGGATGGTAATAAAATTAAACATTTTGAGTTGGTTTCAAGATTCAGTCTTGGGTCAAAATATGAAATTTCAGTTGGAATGAATGTAACACAATACGGTTTGGATGAACTGGAAATGGAGCCTTAGATGTCATAGTCAGCAGCAGGTTGCTACAGCCAGTGCCTAAACTTTGCTGTGTTGAGCTGCTATTGATACAGATTAAAGCCTGTGCTTATGGAAACACATGTTCAGCTCTATAGTATATCACAGCTGTGTTGGCTTATACACATATGTTTATACTGCATTGACTTTGGGAGAGGAGCTTATCACAGACACGTCTTTAGAGGCAGTTTAAAACTAATAACACAAACAAATGCAGGAAACTTTAGATAAAAGGCAAGAATAATGCAGAGCAGACATGCAGGTGTGGGTTTGTTTGTTTGTGTGTGTGTGTGTGTGTGTCAGTGCTATGCAGGCAAGGACAAAAGCAAAAAGAAGTGGAAGTGTCAACGGTGAACTTTGATCACCAGCTCTCCGTGTTTCCCTATCATCCAGGGTCAGGTTGCAGGGTCGTGGTATAAAAGCAAAAACCTGTCTGTGTGTGTATATGTGTAGATGTGTGTATGTGTCAAGAGGTTGTTGTTTTTTTTCTCCATTTTTTCTGGTTTCCAAATCTACATATTGTCCCTGCCTTTGTGTTTTGAAAAGCAAACAAAACTGAAACAGCCATTTCTCCTCCCAAATCCAAGCTGTCAGTCTTAATTTCCAACGTCACAGCACAATAATGTAGGCAGTGTGGGGGTGGGAGAGTACTGGAAAATATTCAGGGGTAGGAATTACATTTCTAGAGAACGGCAGTGGTTCAAAGCAGCAGATTGTGTTCTACAAATCTAAATTCATTTGCTGCTCATGTCAGTGACGGTGGACTACTGTTTAATGTTTTTTCTTTCAGTGGCTTAACGTACTGTAGCACAGGCTTTGACAACAATGGGAGAGGAGGAATTAAAAAGCAGACGGGGGGACTGTTCACAGCATAACCTGACGGAGAGAGGATTCCTCCTTTTTGGATGAATGGCAAATAATTGATTAAAGCATATCTATTCACGCTGTATGAAAGTATCCAGTATGTCTTGAGGAAATGCCAAGATTTTATTACAGCAGTTTTATAAATACAGCTGCAGCTCTCGGGAAAAAAAAAAAAAAATTAGCAGGAAGGGTTTATCAAATATTAATTCATTTTCAACGCCCAGTTTAAAACGTTGGCTGAAGGTATGTTTCGTGCTTTTATTGAGCTGCACATCTTGACTTCTACTCTATTGTAAAGGCCTGAGGGGTGCACTCTGAAGGGGGTTGGTACAAGCCTTGGCCTTAATCCTCAGTGGTTCAGTGAAAAGTTGTCAAATTAGAAGAATACTGGAAAATATTTCTAATAAACTGCCCTTTGTCAGAGTGGAGCTGCTGGTCCAATTCAAATAAAATTAAAATGTGTGTGTGTGTGTTTTGGCTGTTAAATTGGTTACAATTGTCACATTTACATGGGTCTTTACAGTGCCCCAGCACACACACACATACATACATGCACATTCATCTGCGTTAACCTTTCAACAGCTTATAGCTCAAGTCGTCTGAGAGGAGCCAAACCCTCAGCTACTCCTTGGTCACAGCCTGAAATCTAGATTCGTGTATCATTTCTGAACTCTGTCCATCAGCCAAAGGCCGATTAAACATGGGCATGAGAGCATATTTTCACAGAAGCATTGCAGGAGCTCCTCTACTCTGATGTTTCAGTTTTCATTTTCCATATGTGGCATCAAACAGCACTGTATCATCTATCTTACTGGTCCTCAACTGGTCTCGCCTCAGGACCCACAGCTCCCACAACCATCACGTTGTGACCCACTTTTACAGAATTCGAAAACATGCCAATGGATTTACAAAAAATCGACTCATACACGCATATCGAATGTTATTGTGAGATTTATTTATAATAAGTAACACATTTGGTAACTGTGCTCGGACTAAAGTCATTACAAAACCATGTTTTCAGTTTGATTTGCATGAAATTGTGTGTCTGATTTCCAAATCACATTTTCGTCACAGTTTCGTTTTTTTTTTTTTTTTTGTCCTGACATGTCACACACTTAGTTTGTAAACCCATACAATCACACATATTTCCACTATATCTAGACTGTAAATGACTGTGTAAACTCATCTCATCCGTCAATTGGACATCTATGTTACCAAGGCGACCGTCAGTTCCTCTATACATTGTGCTGAAGTCTGAGATTAGATAACATTTAAGGCAGGAAAACTGTATTAAAATGCTGTTTTTAACCTACATAGAGCAACTTATGTGGCAGATTTGTGTGAATATGTCTCTATATTTAACGCTTAAGTAATTTATCACCATTTATTGTAATTTTATCATTTCCACGTAGCATTTTTCGATAAAAATTAGGTATTTTCTTGGATTTAATATGTTTGGTCA
This sequence comes from Siphamia tubifer, assembly GCA_020466265.1. NCBI lineage: Eukaryota > Metazoa > Chordata > Actinopteri > Kurtiformes > Apogonidae > Siphamia > Siphamia tubifer. The sequence goes on along the minus strand of CM035800.1, from coordinate 15,369,254 downwards.
CGTAGACGTTTATAAAGGCTCAGATTAATTAAATTCAGATGTTGTTATAACAGAGTAGTGAACAATTAGGATAAAGCAAACATATATCATTAACTAAATATAAGTACAGCTGTGCATTACCATTTGTCAAACAGCATGTTTTACTGATGTTTACATGTTCACTATGGAGCCTCTGAGCATTCCATGATGATCCCACTGGAACAAGCGGAGAAGCTGCATTTTATCTGAATTATTTAAATGTATTGATAGGATTAGTTTTCACTTTCGCCTCACAGCAAGAACATCCTAGGTTTGATGCTTTTCTCTGGGTGGTCTGCATGTTGCTGTGCAAGATATTTAGCTTTTTGAATGGAATTATGCATTTTAAAACATTTCCCTGTGGTCTAAATAACTACAAATGCTATACCTGGGTCTGAATTGTTTATTAATTCAACTTCACGGTTACATTTTCAACCCTATTTCAGAGTAATGACTCAAGAAAGGTAGTTTTGAGCACTGGACTTTTAAATGTAAATTTCAAACTTCATGCTCCACCCCCTCCAGGTTGTTGACTGTTGACCTGTTCAACCAACAACTGAACATTTTAGGTAATCGGCTCCAAGTTTGGACATATTTTCATTATCCACTGCTGCTGAAAAGCAATTATCTCATACTTGTAGAAATGTTCATGAGAAGTCTTGACCTTATATGCACAAATTTCGTGACTTAATTGGTTATAGACATAACAATGAAGGAATAAAAACAGGTTGTAGAAATCCACTCAATTTTTTTTTTATCCAAAATGAATATAAAGTTGGCTTTGCAGCAGCTGGTGGGTTCAGCTCAATATGACCCCCTTACTCTTCAAATCTTTATTCACCTCACTTTTTGACATGATTTTAGTGATGACTTTAGCAACTGGTTATTTGTTAATATTTTTATTACTATCATTATTCATTATTTTATGCCTGGCCTGAGCAACAAATTTCAGTTTGTTTTTAACATGTTGAATGACAATAAAGCTACCTTGAACCAACACTGAAAGTCCATGTTCAACACTAGAGGAACCAACCAACAGTCAGTCAGCTAGGAAGGTGATGACTGAAAGTATGTGATCTGTAAACATCACTAGTTGTTGTTTCGTGTTGTTGCAGAGTAATGCTTCTGTCTCATCACATATGGTGCCGGCAGTGAAGCAGAAAATGCACTGCCTCAACACAGTTACACTTTTATATTCATAAACTTTGGCCCACCTTCAATTGAATCTCTGTCATTATCATCAGCTGATCTGGCCAACACAGAGTACTGTTCTCGTCGCCGATGTAGCTTATATCAGAGAAAATATGACTGGTGTGGCTTTGCTTGAGGAGAGCAGAGCTGCAGCTGTAGCAGAACAAACAGTGAAAATGGGAAATAAAACATAACTTTTTGTATGAATCAAGATAATAAGTTTAGATTGACCTCATGACCATTGTGAGGTTCACTTCAGGTTCTTGATATCCTGAATTTTTTCAAAATTCAAGATATCATTGGGGACGCAGCCTTTAAGTATGTACCAAAGTTATGGAATATAATTCCAAAAGACATCAGGGAAGCCAGTTCACTGAGTGTATTTAAAACCAAATTAAAAACATTTTTATTTTCATCAGCCTTTGAAGGGAGTTAAAGAATGGGGTCACAATTTTTTGACCCTCTTCTTTATGTTCTTTAAATTCTTTATACTCTTTATATTCTTTCTATTTTGTGCATAATCAGATCTCAAATTATTTCTTATTTATTTTATCGAAATTGTATAATGTATGTATAATCAGTTTATCTTGTACTTTTGTAATTTTATAATTTTGTGCAATCAAATCTTAATGTATTTAAAATTTCAATCGATGTGAACCACTTTGGGTTCCAGTTGTTGTATGAAAGGTGCTATACAAATAGTTTTATTATTATTATTACAAAGTGTTACCTTTTTTTTTTTTTTTAATACTTCTGCTACTGTCAGAAGAACTTACACTAGTAATGGATTGTTCCTGTGAACTGGGCATCCACAACCTGATTTAACCTCTGTCTGCATGGAGCTCCAGTGTCGTCTGAAAACAAATAAAAATCCATCACTCGGTTTCCTTGTCACATCAGCTGACATGATTGTTCCTCATGAAACAGGAATGCAACTTGGTTGAAAAGAACATCTCCAAAGTCTTAATATCAAACATTGCTTTTTGCATTTCATTTCTGGAGACAATTTTTGTTTGTCTCTTGAGTGTAAAAAAAAGTTTATGCAGTGAAATAAACGGGAGATCAAGTGTTAAGACACTACAGTGCAGCCAACATAGTTTGACTGGCAGGTGTTAAATACAACTAAATACCTTCATAGAAAGGAAATGATGGTTATGTCAGACTAAAAATAACCCATTTATTAAAAGTTTGAATTGTTAACTTCTGTTATTTCTGAGCTTTGACCTGTGGTTTTCATGGAGACTGCATGCCTACAAATTACTGCAAAACAAACACCGCAAAAATAGGTTGATTAAAAACAAATTTAAAACGCCAAATCTGATGGAAAAGGTTTTCAAATCAGGTGAAATATATCCATGCAGCAAGATCATTTCACCAGATTTTTATTTTTTTTATTAAGATGGTTAATTCCAGAAATAAGCCATGTCTACAGATGTATGAAGACTTAAACTAAGAAATTAACTTTTAAAACAAGATAAATTATGCAATAGTTAGAACGTTGTTTTGTTTTGTTTTTTAAATATTGGTGAGAACCAAATAATGTTCAATGTGCGCTGGGAAAAAAATTTAAATCTTACTTTTCTCATTTCTTGACAAAATATCTCATCACGTTTAAAATAAGACATAATCACTAAGAGTAACTTTTCAGTGTTATATAAGAATTTATTTTAGACAATAGCTCACTTGTTCCGTGGGAAGATTTCTTTTTTGTTGTTGCTTGAATTAAGGGGAAAAAAACCCAATGAAGTAAAAACAAATCTGCCAATGCAACAATTAAGATCTTTTGTCTATAAATAAGTTCTTTATAGCTCACTGAAAAACTACTCTTTAGGTGAACATGTCTTATTTTAAGTGTAATGAGATATTTGGAACAGAGTAGATTTTTTTTGTTCTTTAAAGTGTCAAATTTTTTTCCTATTGAAGCAAACTGTCGCATTTTTCGGAATATTTGAAACAAATCGTACCCACACTGGAAAAAAATACCCCTGTAAAGACAAGGGAAAAAATAAATTAATGCAATATATTTTTGCTTGGATTAAGCCAAAAAAAAAAAATCTTCATGTGGAACAAGTGAAAATGATCTTGGTAAGTTTTCTTGAAATAAAATCTTCAAGATCTACTGTTTGCAAATAAATTATCTCACTGAAAACCTACTCTTTAGGTGATTTATGTCTAATTTTAAGTATGAGCTATTTGGACTAGAAATGAGAAAAATACACTTGGTCAGATTTATATTTTTGCAATGTACATCTGTATGACACACACACATACACACATACACACACACACACTGCATTAAAAAGTGAAAAAAGGGAATTGACCCCAATTATTTTCCCCTTTGCCAACTGCTGGTGCCCCAGCTGTGTTGTTTGCTTCGCCACATGATTGACACCGAGACGTTAAGCGATGTCAGTGCAGCTCATGTCCAGTGTACATCTGGTTCCTTCCCCATTTGACTATTGTTGGGCAATAAACTGGTGGACCATCTCCACTAAACCTCCATCTGGACACAAAAACATGACCCCAGCAGCCAGATGTACAGATTCAGATGGAACGTTGACTTTTCTAGCCATGTCTAAAGCTGTATTTGTTACAGTCAACACTAGAACACACCACATACCTAGTGCTTTTCTACTTTTGTCAGCAGAGTTTTGTCCTGAGGGAAGTAAGAATGAAAAGAAAATTGAGTTGTTAGATACACACAGAACTCATCGGTTTATCTCTTTTAGGTGGATGAATGTGTGAGTTTCCTCCTGGAAATAGAGATTTATTGAAGAGAAGCTGAGGTTTCATTTTGACAGTAAATATTGTGAGGAAATTACATGAATTGAGTGTCTTTAGTTGTGTTTACAAAGGTTGATGCTTGACATGAGCGAAGTGAAAGCTGGCCATTAGATACTCAAAACAAAACTGGTTCATCATGGGAAATCAAAGCTAGACAAGGGTTTCTGAGATAAAAATGGTGCTGCAATATATCTTTTGTGAGAGCCTGGGGTGCGTTACAAAGTGCATACTTGATTGTTTGAATTTTTATTTTTTTTTATGTCCAGTGCTTTCATACTTCAGTCTTTTTTTTCCTTTGACTTGTTGAATGTGTGTGGTTTAATTAACATTTTTGTAGTTAATTTCCTTGTTGTTTTCAATGACACAAGTCTTTTCATCCCCATTTAAGCGAAGGTATTTAAGCTGAATTGGGTAAAACTTCATAAAAACACAGTCAGCACTACAACTTCATGCCAACTCTTTGAAACTATTCCAACTTATATTGGAACAAAAATGTTTCAGTGCCTCAAGTGCGAAGGCAGAAAAGAAGACGAATTCCTGCCAGCGAATGTGGAAAATATGAAGGTTTTAACTTATTCAAAAGCATTCAAATGACAAATAAGCATGCATCAATACATTTCTAAGGCCTCAAGGATGTAAGAGTGAAAAGTAATGAACGGGAAGTGGTTTCTTTAAAAAAAAAAAGAAAAAAGAAAAGATAAAGCATTATTTATTTGATTTCTCCCATCAAGGGTAAATTCTTCCTCTGGGCATTTCACATCTAATGTCACGGAATTCTTGCCAGTACTTGTCATAACATTTAAAAGTGAAACGCAAAGCAGATGAAGATGCATTCTGGCTGCTCTGACTTGAAAGCATGGAAGCAACAGGTTTTCATCATTAAGTGAGAATGAACAATGGACAATTTAGATTAATCAATGAACCTATCAGTGCGTGTGTTTGGATGGTGGGAGGAAACTCACGCAAACACGAGGAGAATATGCGAACTCCACACATAAAGGTCTGGTGTGGGAAGTGAACCAAGGTCCTTTTTTTTTTTTTTTCTTTTTTTGAGGCATGAGTGCGAACCACTGCACCACCATGCCACCCATAAACAGAATGTTATTGCATGTATTGTGTTTTGCAATGATAAAAATCCTGTTCTGTTCTGTTCTGGTCTATTCTGTTCTGTGTTAAATCAGGGAATGATTGAAAATTCACAATGTGTACCACCCCAAACAATATTAGTTTCATCACTAGATGTGGGACCAATAGGTGGATTTCACTACTTTTTAAAAAAATACTTTGACATAGTTTTTATGCGTTCTACAGTATCAGACGTCTCTCATCAGAGCTTCATCGCCGTCTCCAGCAGCAAAAACAAAGATGTCGTTGAGCCCATCATTGAGTTTACAGACATAGCTGTTTCCTCGAGCTGACCGACTGCAGCTGGAAGCCACAAATCCAGTTATGTTCTTTTTTAAAAATGGAGATCGTATCATCTAATCCCTTGTGTTTGGTTCTTTTGTTGGAACCTGAACCCGTGGGCCTAATTTCCACCACAGATGTTGTGAACAAGATCAGTCAGTCAGATGGGCCCTGGAGGGGATTCTGGGTAGCTTCAATAATCCAATGAATGTTTTCAGTCAGGCCTGAGATTATCTCTGACACTCGTTATATAATTACCCTTCATTGTAATTGTACTGCATGTCTGAGTGTTCATTCATACCATTAAAAACAGTTGACACAATAGGACACTTTCACTGGTTATATTTCATCATAATCATATTCCATGTTTTATCTTCTCACAGAAAAAAAGGTAACATTCTACTACCTGATTGGTCTAAACATCAAACATTCAATCGTTTTACTGAAAGACCAGTTAAGACTGAGGCCCCACCCAGTCCACACAGCAACATTTTCGAGTGAATCCGATAAAGTTCGTTAATTTTCGGCCTCACGTCCACACAGCACCGGTGTGTTGGGTACCTCAAAACGATATCTTTTGAGAACGGCTTCCAGAGTGGAAAGATCTGCAATGGTGCCGTTGTGTTGCTGTGTGGACAAGTAAAAGAAATGTATTTAAACCTACAACCACATTACCAGAACAAATAGCACCTTCATATGCAACATTCATTTGTAAACAAGACAGCGAACATCATGGTGGGCACCAGAGTAGTGGTAGTAACAGAGCTGCAGCCACTGGTAAGTTTACTTGTTATTGACGGAAAATCTACTAATGTTAAACCAACAAGATGAGCAGCAGAGACGCCTACGCACGCCTTCTTGTTGTTCATTTCTGGGGTGCATTTCACACCGGTATAAGCCAGTATGTGCATGCGCTTTACTTCTATTGTTCTGATGTATCTGATGGCGCTGTCTTACAACACACCTAGAGGTGTGGCATGTGTTCGTTGCCATGTTTATGTGATCTTTTAACGATTTTACGCGACTCATTTTACTGATGATCTTTTTAGCTCATCCGGACGAAGTCATGATGAGCTATTGCCATCATGCTTCGTCCGTCTGTCCACAATTGACTAAAATCGCTTCTCCTCACTTAATCCTCAATGGATTTCAATTCTGATTGATTCATTAGACAGATCTACTGTAAGCACTGGGCACATACTTGCCATATTTGCCTTCTAAACAATTTGTTTACAACTTTATTTATTTTTCCAGTCAGACACTAAAATCACTGCTCCCTCAGATTGACTCATTAGAAAGTAATTGCCCCAATATTAGTTTCCACCAACAACCTTCTGCGTAGCATGTAACAGCTTTAGAAGAGCTTTGGGGGCTTCTTGTACCATTCAGTTTTTGGCATTTGTTGATAAAACACACAACCACACAGTGGGATTGATTTTATGATCTATTGAATGACTCCCTTTTGTTGATAGTAAGATATCGCAGCTGTGAGGTATGGGTCAGTACAGGGCCACTGGCCCTATATTTTTTCCCATTATATATTGGTGTTTCATTCACACAGAAGCAGCTTCACACACATTTATATTCATTGCCATCTTCTTGTGTTAGCACCTATACTATCACCCTTACCACCGTTCCCCTGTGACAGACATGTCGTGAATGAGAGGATCCCACAATACAAGAGAAGACAAGTCGGCCACACCTGCGCTTTAGCATTACCCATGTCATGTGCTCTGACCTGGGTAATGATCTCATGATCTTATAACTCTTTACTCTTTGGTTTTTCCCTGTCTTAATGTTATTCTTCTTTTTAACATTAATTTATTCCCAGTCCAGCAGTGTTCACTCTTACAAGACAGTTCAATCTGTTGCCTATTTTCTGTGGTAGAAATAAAACAAACTTACACATGAACATTTGTACTCTGTTCTTCATATGTTCTCTCATATCTCATGTGTGCCTTATGTAGAATTCTTCTCTCTCCTTAATTTTTAGATTGTATATAAGTTTTTTTTTATTTTTAGCTTATATATTTTTTATATATCTAAATATGTACATATACTTATTTATTTTTTATTTTCATTTCTTTGGAAAAAGGGTTTGAGAGAAATGCAATTTCAGGTCTCTGTATGGGTACACATGTAGCAGAACTGACAAATAAAGCAAACTTTGACTATAATAGTTTATGTTGGTAAAAGGCTGGTTCATACCTCTCTTTCTGTTGCTCATTGACAAACCAAATGCTCCATTGAACCAGTCTTTCACTTTCAGACAGATTCCTCTGGAACATTGTAATAATATGACGTACTATCATTTGGCTTGTAGCCTTTGCATAGTTGCCATAAAAAGTCAGTGGTTAATTGACCTGTTGACCTGAACACTGAATCATTCACATTCTCAAGACCTTGTTCTGGTTCTAAAGTTGGACAAGTTTATTCTGGACCAGAGTCTTGGCCTTATTTGACACTGTGGTGCTGAATATTCCCAAACTCGACTTTTTTAGATGTTGAGACTGCATTGTTTCCTCCACAACTTAATTAAGATAATTTGGATGGCGCATGTGGTCTTTTGGCCTAGTTGACTGGAAACTTTTTACTTGAGCAAACGCAGCATGTACTACTTGGATTGGACTAAATATATCTAGGAAGATGTCTGATCAAACAGAGAGGTGTTGGGTGCATCTAAATATAGTGTGTTAAAAGTACAAAGAAAGTATTCAAAGCCTTAAACTAAGCTTTTAAAGGCAATCGCAGCTATTTATTTTGTGCTGCTTATGTTCCTGTCATTCAAATCAGAAATGGAAGCCAGCTTAGAGGATAAAAAGGATTTACTGTTTATATATAATGAAGTGCTTTGGGTGGAGAAAGGTGTGTGTGTGTGTGTGTGTGTGTCATTAACAGATGTACCAGCAGTAAGAGAGCTTGGATATATCCATTGGGAGGCTTGTTTTGATCGCAGCGGGGTTGGCTTTCTGAACGGCATGGAGGGAGAGTCTACAGCTGTGCAGTTCCAATAGGAAGACACTTTGATCAGGCTCTCTTTAGAATACAGAGACATCTTTGACAATGGGCACAAAGATGTCAGTCTGCTGGGGTTTAGGGATATTTCAAGGAGCACAAATGGGATATGACTTTTTCATTTTTTTTTTTCTCAAAGGAAATTTTTAGTTTGAATAGTGAGCATGGCCTTTTATTTTTTTCCCCACAAGCATGACTCATAAAACATAGACATGAAAATAGACACGAGCATACACAAAACACACAAGCGCTATTTAAAAACACATCTTTGTTACATTCACCATGACAACAAAATCAAATGATTTCTTTTCATTGGTGGGCACCCGCTTAAACTATCTTGTCCTTCGAGATAAGGGTGCGGGCTCCACGTGAAGAAAGATGCCGTGCATTGTAATACTTTCAGCAAGAGTGACATTTCTAAGGAGCCTTCTTGTGGTTTCTTCCTACCTATTCATCACTTTACTCAACGCCTTTGGGAGGAATTTTCTTGGTGTGTTCACAAAGCAGTTCTGTCACCTAAAATGCACTTTTACGTTTAACAATCTAACAAATGCCTGGTAGACATTCAAGTTTTATGTAGAAAATGTGAGGCTGAAAATAACTGGAAAGTCTTTACACTAAGCGATCGTATTGAATCAAAAGTCTTTCTACAACATGAGATCCTGGGAATGATGGCATTTTCACATCGTGGCACTGACTCCACTCAAATTGACTAAACTCAGGTACTATTCCTGGAGGCCATTTCCATTTCCAGGATAGTACTGACTAGGCCTGCACGACATTGCCATTTTTTTGCGATATGTATTGCTATATGAATAAATACTTAAGAGTATATAAAAGCTGTGGTGCTGACGTAAACAGTCAGATTAGTGGATGACAGAATATACGTTTCAGCCAAAATAATGAAATGAAATTAATAAAAAAAAAAAACAAAACTGAAAGAATTTAATATGAAACAAAACTACATAAAAGAATAAATGTGAATCTATTAAAAAATAAATATACATTTTAAAAAAAGTGATAAATATATATCAACCCATATAACGAATGTTTTTCTTTTTGGCACCAAGCCTTGGTTTTTTTCTTGTTCGTTGCTCATTTTTCAGTCTTGTTTCAGTCTTTCACTTCAAACTGGTTCAAACTGATTGTGATGTGTCAGGTTGTATTGAAATTATTTGAGAAAATGTTGGGCTCATTTGTGTTCTACACTGCAGGAGCTGCCATGTGACCATTGAGCACACATTGCGATGTCGATACTCGCACAATATATTGTGCATCCCTACTACTGACTTTAAAATACATGGTCGTCATAGCAATGCTGCGTGCAACTTCCATAACCATGTCCTGTCGTCTGCTCATCTTTTCATTGACCACCAAGAATAGAAACATCCATGGTGTTGTCTTGTGGCCTGTCTTTATCCTTAACAGTATGTTCAGTGTCAACTTATGAAACGCGTTTGTTAAAAATGGCACATTGTGCATTGATGATGCAGTGACAACTTTCTTACCAATCAGTGATCTGCAGTATGTATGTCACATTTTAGTATCTCTTCACTTGTTTTGGAACCTCAGTTGAGCAGATATTAAAACATAGTACCAGATACCAGATTGTAGGTACTTTTACATAATGTAAAGTCAGTCAAGTCAAGCTGCTACTACATAGTAAAGGTTGGGGGCAGGAAAACATATACTGTATGATATTTTTTGTTGTTTTTGTTTTTTAAAGGAAGAATCACAATTTGCTGACCTAACAAAACAACCAAACAAATCTCTCTAGTTTTGTCTATGTTCTTAGGTTGTGTGTGATGGCTTTTTGTTGTTGTTGTTGTTGTTGTCGTCTGACTAGGTACTTGTATAATTCTAAATTAGCATTATTATAATATTGGCAACATCTATATGAAATAAACACTTTCTTATATATACCACAGTGTGTCCAATAAGGAATTAGACTGTAGCAGACTTATCTGTCCCAAAGGAGCTTTACAATAAGTAAGAATGTTTTCACACTAGCATAACTCTTACACATTCATGTGAATGAGACTGATCATTTTTAAGTCAGTTCTATCCACAGCTGGTGAACCAATGATAATTTACCATCATTCCTTCAGCAGCAAAACAACACATTATGAACTCTGTTTGTGTGGGCTAACGCTTTATTGTAGACAAACACCATTATTATTGCTTTAGAGTGAAAGAAACCTCATAGCCTAGTGACCTTAAAAGGTCAAAGGTTATTAACATAAGAAGAATTAATTTATTATGCGAATTAATTAATGTATACTTGGTTTTGATAGCTTAGCGAGGACAGGCTCAACAAAGAAAGGCCCTGATCTGAGTGGGAGTTGAACACAGAACTTTGTAGCTGTAATGTGGGAAGAGTTAAGAGACATTTCAAGAAAAACAAACGGCTTTTCAGGTTTCTTTGTTTTTCCATTTGCCTGTGTGCAATTTGTGATGAAATACTGTAATCACAGTGATACATGGGTGAATGTTATTTGAGTGTAAAAGTACTGACAGCTATAGGATATATTTTTATTTTATTGCATGATCTTTACAATCCCCCTGAAGAGACGATCATATGACAAATTAATATGAAACACTATATAACATCATGAACTCTCCTAGGTAAGATAACCATTCACCCTCATTGTGTCAAATGCTTATCTTTATTCACCACCTTGAAAGTCCCAGCAGACAAGAGGAGACAGAATGAATATTGTGACTCAGAATAAAAACATGTTGGATATGAGAGGTCACCCCTTAGTCTTTTTTGGATTCAGCTTAAAAACCTGAAAAAAGTCAATTTGCTGATGTTCACACGTTTGTATGACTCCCGCAACATCTTTTTGTTGAGGTCTGAATAAGGTCCTAGTTTCAGTTTCTTTGTGAAGTACACATGTTGCTAATCGTACAGAGGTTGCATCAATTGGTTGCAACTTCAAAACCGAAGAATAAGATGTGGTTCAGGGAATGAAGATAATAAAAATCCCTTTCTTTCTGTACATGTGCTTTAACCTCTTACTGTACCAGCCTTATGTCCGGTCCAGGGATGTAGATGACATTACTTTATTAACCTCTATATATACAGCTCCCACATTAATGCACCACCACTTAATGAAAACATTCTGAAGGGTAACTACATACACAAAAGGTTGTTTTCTAGAAAAGCAAAATATTCCAAGTTTGGCTTATCTTCCTTTTGTAGCCTGTCATCTGATCAATCATCTATATATATTCCAACAAATTAGGCCACAATTATAATCTGTCGTGACAGGTAGCGAGATAGACAATGAGTTTGCTGAAATGGGATTTTTGGACCAGAAGACTAGTTTGGACTTTATTTTACCATTGACAATGGTAATTTTGTATGTGAAATATTTATTTTCATACATTTTTGCGAAAATATGTGTATTTGAAGCATTCAACGGTTATTCATTAAAAAAATGTAGCCAGGACATTGGAAAAAAATTCTCTAAAACTGACATTTATACAAATAAAGTTCTCGACTTTGAGCTTTAAAGTGCCAAGACACTTGACAGTTGGTAAATAGTGTGTTTCATTCAGTCCATAGCTGCCAAATGCAGCTTTTTGGATCCTTGTTTTCACAAAAAAATGAGGTGAGAGGGGAAAAAAAAAAAAATCAAAATCCATTCGTGTTTCTAAGTATAAACCTTTTTACCTGTCAAATAAACAGCAAAAGTGAATGTTGTAGTCCAAACTACGATCTGTTACCTTTACAAAGAGCCTAATCTTTTCTATGTACTTCAAATGGTTAAATCAGCTGTCAGTTTAATATGGAGAAGTATTTTTCACGTTATAAGCAAAATCACCCCAGAATGGTAAGGGGTTAAACCAATGCTTTCATATAATAGGGTTGGATTTATGGTGACAGGTTGACATATTTCATAGTGCAGCTGATGTGCATGTTCCAGACAGCCACATTGAATATTACCATTAAAAAGCTCACATCTCTGGAAAAGAAATAATGTTGCCAATTACTATAATCTGAATAGAACTAAATCAGGGATCAAATGTATTTTGCAGGCAGCTGGAATTCATAAAAGGAAGTTTTTAATTTGTGTTTCCAGGTTTTTGTAGATTTCAATTGGTATAATCGCTCCATCTGTACGTACTGGACCTTGTAACACGAGACAAAATCAATGGTCCTTCTGAACTAGTTTTGTGTCCCTCTCAGCCCAAGGTTGTGTATTTTGGTCTTAGTTATAAAGTGTATTGAATTTATGTTTTTTTAATTCATTTATTTTTTTAAGCATCAAAAGTAAAGAGCCTCAGATTTAAGTAGGTAATCTTTTTCGTATGTTCACATAAACTGGATAAAACAGATTTATACAAGACATTTTTGCTTTGATTTTGCAAAAAACAAAAAACAAAAAAATTCTCCAATAGAACAAGTGTCTAAAAATAAGTTCTTTATAACTCCATGAAAAGTTACTCTTAAGGGGATTTTTTGTTTTCTTATTCTAAGTGTGATGGAATATTTTGACTAAAATTATTCTGAAACCCGACTGGCATATTCGGCCATCTGCTATTGGTGTGATGTCATCTAAGACCTCTTTAGTACACAACTTAAGTGAAAAGAAAGTTCCAAGGATCTGAAACTAACATATTAGCAAATAAGAGAGGTCTTGTATCTGTTTTCTGAGAAGTAGCCCAAGTGCACAGAGCGCATCACACCAGGGTTCATTCTGCCTTGGAAGCGTGCTCTCTCGTCACTTCTCTGAAAATGAAGAAACATTTGGCACGCACGTGACGCAGGTAGAATCTGAATCTTCAGATAGCAGGTTTTTGGCTGGAGCCTGATAATCATGTCATGTCACATGTGGGAACAGTTATCGACAAGGCTCAGTAAGGACCGGGGGCAGTGATCAGACTGCATGACCAGTGAGCAGATCTACAAAAAAAAAAAAAAAAAGGATGTTGACCTGTTTCAAATGCCTTGTAAGCATTTCTTTCTGTTTTTGCTTTTAATTTTCCTTTTTTTTTTTTCTCTCTGATGAACAGAATTGTGAAAAATAGTCCAGATTTGCTTGTCATTCTCCAGAGCATAGCAGACGTTCCAGTGCTACATCTTAATTCAAGCCAGATTCTTGGACTGCGTTATTTGAAAATGAAATGGAGAGCCCCCAACCAGCTTTTGTATGATAGGAAATTGATTGCCATTGGCATTGTGAGCCTGGTATTCAGCTACAGAATGCAGACTTAAAGGAAAAAAGAAGCAAAAGTAAGGAAGACTGATGTGAATGTTGCTCCTCGTTAGAGCAAACGGAGTCGGAGGTAATTACAAGCGGCCTCTCTTTCCACAGAATGGATTAGATAAAGATTGATATTGTAATAGTGCTTTCATTTCAATTTTATTTCAACAGTCTTAGCATATGTGCGTGCGTGCATATGCCACTGTTGTTTGTTTGAGAGTGATTTTGTGTATGAATTGTCTGATCTGGGGAATGAGCATGTGCAAATGGAAGTGTGTGAATCAGTAAATGGTTTCACGGTGAAAGGAGAGCATCAGAAAATCCATCATAACGATGAAATGAGGTGAGAAGAGAGATGGAGGCAGCACATTTGGCTGGAAGTCTCTGAGAAACGAATAGCACTGTATTTAATTTGAGGACGGTGCTCTGTCAAAGCTGGACTGACAGGAAGTTGGACTCTTCTGCGTTCACACGGGGTGGAGGTGGGGGATCCTGGTGAATTGGGGATGTCTACTGGCCTACATACTGTAAGTGCAGCACTGCATGGATTTAATGTTTTACAGACTTTGGTGGTGGAAATGTAAAAACACAAATCATCACAGTCAGTTTTAGACTGTTGACTGTACGCCTATACACTATGGATTAGCCATTCAAGCTGACTGACATAGATAGATAGATAGATAGATAGATAGATAGATAGATTTCACGATCCATACAACCACGGCAGTACATGACATCACTCAAAAAAACATGACATCACACAAACTCAAAAACAGTAATTCTACATCATATACTACAGGTGTGTATTGGCAAGAATCTCATGAGACAATAACAATCACAATACTAGGATCCACGATATCATACATGGCAATATATCACCATATTGTTAAAGTGATTTTTTTTCCTTGAAAATTATTCCCTGGAAAAATGTAATTTCACCATAAATACTAAGCACATTTTTATTTCAGCAGAACAGGAGCGAATACTTTATCACAAAAAGTACGGGATTTGGATAAAATAACATATGGATTTTCCAGTACAACCCCCCCCCCACACACACACACACAAAATAAATAAATGAATAAATAAAATTATGTTTTACAGAGTAGTTTAAGATCCTACTGTATAAATAAAAGAGCATAATATACAAAAAAGAAAACCAGGTGAACCTCTGCCATGTCTGCATTTGAATAAATGCCTAAAAATATTAATACAGTACTTTTTAATATCAATATAGTATCATGAAATGTCATATTGCGATATATTGCAGAAATGGTATTTTCTTACACAGCTATCATATACCCGCCCATATAACCACCACACATACTCAACTAACTTTACATTATTTTTAACGATTTTTTTCAGCTCTTATGTAAAAGTTCAATTTCATGTCTGGATTATCTTTTTCATGTGGATGAATAGATTTAATAACACGGCACTGTGAGATAAAATGGTTCCTGTCAGTGTTTTATTTATTTTTTTATAGTATAGGATGTGTATTCCTGTTGTGTTAATGTAGGCAGCTCCATGCGGTAATGTTTTTCACCTTTTCATTTTCCACTAAAAAGTTGTAATTTCTCTAAATGCACAGAATTAAAAATATTTATGGAAATGACAAAATGTATCAATCACAAGGTTTTTTTTTTACTTGCTTGAGGCGGTTGCTACGGTTTTCTTCCCAAAAGAAAGAAGAGTTTTAAAACATTTTCTCAAATAAATTCAACATAATGGACATTTATCCTCTTGCTGTTTTCTGTGTATTCCTCAACATTCCTGAAAAATGTGAAAATGCAGCAAGGCTAAATTGTAGGGTCACACAGGGATCTTTTTTAAAATTTTACTTTACGTGACCCTCCTTGGATTATCCATGAGTTCAGAGGCGTATCTTACCATTTTCATTATAACATTCAGTTCTATTCATCCTTTTAAGCAGATGGAGCTTTACAAATTAGATAATTTTACCGCCTGCTTAACTGCCATGGCTAAATGACAACTTCCTACAAACGTTGATTATGACAGTGCTATTCCCCTCATAGAACAGCATCTAGGTCTTTTAGGCTCCTCTGTTCAGTCTAGCCCAGGGGTGTCAAACTCATTTTAGATCAGGGGCCACATTCAGCTAAATTTGATCTGAAATGGGCCGAACCAGTAAAAAATACAACAAAAAAAAAAACCATAATGATATTTAAATAATGTCAACTCCAAACTTTTCTTTCTGTTTTTAGAGCGAAAAAATTCAAATTACTTCATGAAAACAAATAACATTAGCCTTTACGTTATCATTTACACATCTGCATTCTAATTTACAGATCATAGTGGTTCGGGTTAGGGTGCTACAGATACACAAAATATTTAGCAATAGGTGGAATTTTATTAAAATTGTACCTACCAATACTTCTCTTAAGACATTTGCAATATTTAATATTTGTTCTGATTATTGAGATTTTTTTTGTGAAATTATACTTTGATTTAGTGTCACTAAATGGACAAAAAAAAAAAATTACAAAGAGGATTTTTTTTTTTTTTTTTTTTTTTTTACTTGTGAATATTTATAGGTTAGTATATTATGAGACTAAATATGTCTGGATGTGGACCATGAACTAAAATGATTTATATCTTAATGTAATTTTTGCATTTCATAAATTAATCCAAAGGGCCAGATTGGACCCTAAGGCGGGCCGGATTTGGCCCCCGGGCCGCATGTTTGCCACCTCTGGTCTAGCCTGTGTAACCTGGGGGCGTTGTTTGACAAAGCTATGTCCTTTGACTGTCAACGTAAGCAGCTAGTAAAAAACAGCTTTGTTCATTGACTAAATATTTCAAAGATGCAGTCTATGCTTTCAAAACCTGAAATAGAGACGAGTATACACAGTTTTATTCTTTATTACAAATGCTCATTTTAAGTGTCTTAACAGAAAGGTGTAAATTGCATACAGTCTGTACCAAATGCAGCAGCAGGACTTTTAATGTGAAGGAAGAAAAGGGATCACATTGCCTTGGTTTTATATTTCCTACATTGGTTGCCATTTAATTTTAGAATTCAGTTTAAGATTTTGGTTTTTACCTTTCGAACGCCTTGTGATCAAGCCCCTCTATACATAGCAAAGCTCCCGAGATCTTATTCTCTCTCATTAAGGTCATCACACCACAGGTTTGAGCACAGTGCTCTTTTCAAGCCAGTGCTGCACGCCTGTGGAATTCACTGCCTTTTACTCTGAGCATCAAGTCCATCGACTCCTTTAAGAAGGAGCTCAAAACGTATCTTTTTAAGCAGGTGTTTGGCCTGGATTTATGTTTTATGGGCTTCTTTTTATTGCTTTATGATTTTATTTATTTTATTTTTAAACTTTAATTAACATTTTATGGTAAAACACCGAAGCTTTGGTCACTGGACGACCTGCTCTACCAACTGAGCCACAGCTGCCCCTATGGAAGGAAAATTTCTGCTGCTGCTTCTATGTTTATTGGGGTCATATATGATGTAGCTCAAGCTGCCACCTTCTTAAAAGAGTTCCTTGAAACCAGTTTATGAGACTGTATTTAATTAGCTTCTTTCCCAACTTGTCAAAAAAAATTTGCTACAGATTTATGGAAACGCAGCATCTATCTTTGATTTCTGAGACTCAATGAAATATCTATCAAATGCTGTGTGCTTTTATGATGAGACATCCTATTTATTCAGTGCTTTCCATGAAATGACAGTGTCTAAATGCACACATACACATGTTGGACGTATATTAGCAAACAGGTCTCACACATTAGGGCAAAACGTACCAGAAGACTCATCACTTTGGACTTTGTGTGGGGATTGAAGGCTTGGGATTGGACACACAACACACACTACATGATGATATCTGCTCATAAGACTAGATCCAGTCCTGTAGTACTTGATCAGTCCTTTAGTCCAAATCAGAGTGATTAGTGCTTTCACAGATGTTTGGTTTGTGCCGACTTAAATGGAACACAGTAAGCACTCCAGAAGGTAGTGTTCCAGCAGTTCAGGATGGTAGAGCACCTTTCTATTGTACATTTAAATACATTATATCTGTCATTTAGTTATTTAGCAGTCCCCATTAGCAGAATTTAACTAAAGCATAATGTCAAATTGTGACATTTAGAGCTATAAATGGGACAATACATCATTTGGGTATGTTGTTTAGTGTTGAAACTAACCAAACTCAGTCTCTCTTTAAACACAAAAGGCCTTAGTTTTGTCCAATTTAGGCTTTTAGTTAGCTTGACGTTAACTCAAGTCCTCAGTCGAGCATAGTGGATAACATTAATGTAGGGTTCTACCTACTACAAAACCACAAAAGTAAGTGGATGAAGTCTGCTCATGGCATATCTGCTCACTCAGGAGATATAAATGACTCCGAGGCAGGGAAAAAAAAAAAAAGAACGACCAAGATTATGTATTTTTTGTAATTATACACTAGTGAAAGTATAATTATGAATATTCTATCCCATTTATGCAATTAGATCCCCCTAAATCTCCCTAAATGTGACACACTGGACCTTTAATAGATAACGTGACTAAATGTTTAATCACTTATTGCTCCACAGAATGTCTAACATTAATCTGGCTGCGAGGCTTATTTACAAGTAAAAAATGTCAGATTGTGAAGGAAACATGAGGCCTTCCTTTATCCTTCATTTCCGCAAATGACAGTAATATTACTACATTTAATTAACTGTAGAGTACTGTGAACATGCAAGTGCTTCAGGCGCCCAAACCAGCTTACGTTTGCTTTGCCATGTAGGCTAATGAATCCTGAATCTTAGGAAGATCTTTGCAGCCCCCCGGCCCCTTAATGTTGTTAGGTGATTTAATACCCTGCCACAGACTCGGGTAGTCTTGTAAATACTCAGCTTAGGACGGTAATAAAAGAGAACAACTGTATTTTAGGTTGTGAAACTGCTTTTCCCATGGGTCCTCATGAGCCTGAAGGGGTTAAGGCCTGTAATCAAACTCCAAATGTCTTAGTTCACACTGATGAGGAATGCTCTGACGAAAAGGTTCAGCTGTGGTAAATATTATTCAACAATCTCAAATGTAGATGTATGTGTTTGTGCTCACTGACAGAATAATTATTTCGACATAAATGACTGAGGAGTGCTGGTGGAGTGAGACTCTGGTTCACGGCTCAAACCATTTAACTGCAGGCTGTGATTTGCTGAAAAACAATCAGACGACGGCTGTTTATGAAAACAGTAATTCACGAAAATGAATCGCAAAGCACAGTCGGCTATGAATAGTTTTTTTTTTTTTTATTTATTTCTTGCAACTGTTGAAATAACATTTAAAAAACAATTTGACTTTGACAAACAATTTCGGAGCTTGACTCTAACTGCTGTATTTGAAATATTTGAACCCCTATTATTAATTTAACTTCATTAACCAGTGTGATATTTTCACCCTCATGCTGTGCCATTTTCTCATTTAGCAACGATAAAACAAAAGGTTAAATGTAATTTAACATGCCAGAATTAAATATCCCTTTAATGGCACTGATAGAACCACTTAGTTCCAAAAACGGTTATTAAATATAATCAGTATTTACTAACGGAATATAATCACAAACTGCAATAGCACAATGTGGTGTGAACATAAAATTACCCATGCTACAGTATAGTGTGTGCAGTGTCAGACTAAGAACACAAGCCACTTTTCCATTGACCCTCAAATTATACAAACTTGTCTATAATAATGTACCTAATGGAAAAACAATTCTGACAAAACTCTAATTTTTTGGAATAAAATATTTTGTGGTGGCAAGAGGTGTTTTTTTTTTGGGGGGGGGAGAAGCACAAATTGGACAAAACTGCAATGGAAAGACCTTTTTTCACAATTACAGTCAGGTGACTTAAAAAACCGTGTAGATGAACGTTACAACAGGTGAAGAAAAATAGTTTTAACAGAAACGTGGAGTAACGAAGTGTCTGAAGGATGAGCCCTGACAGTGTGATGTGTAAAGGAAAGGTGGTAGTTTAATTTTGTCAGCACTTCATTAGTCGCAGTGCCATCTGAAAACACATCAGTGCCCTTATTACTCATAACACACACATAAACACACTTCCTGCCTTCACAATAAAAGTATTCCATCTAATTTGCAGGAAACCACATAATTTTTCATTTGGTATGAGACAGTGTTAATACAGTGTAAAAAAAATAAAATAAAAAAATAAATAAATAAATAAATAAATATATATATATATATATATATATATATATATATATATATATATATATATATATATATATATATATGTATGTCAAGTATTTACAGTAGTAAACATTTTCCAACATTCCACAATTGAAAATATTGGCATGAAATATTTCCAGATTGTCTTTCAAAACCCATCAGACACACAAATGCAAATGGTTTTTCTTTGTCTTTTGTTAAAAAGAAAAGTAAATCTAAATTCCTCAGTTTATATTACTGTGCATTATAATATTACTAATGTTTTTACCAGTGGGAACCATGGGTCATATTAACACTGAAATTAGTAAATGTGTCATCTGTGTTTTTAACATCATTTCCCATCATACTGCGTGGTACTGCACTTTCCATCAACTGTCTATGCTATTCTATTCTATGCTATTCCAATTTCTTCTGTTTTAATATGTTTAACTGTTCAGTTCTGTTCTATTTTTCTTTTCTTTTCTATTCTGTTCCGTTCTATTTTAATTTGTTCTGTTCTGTTTTTTGCTTTTCTATTCTACTCTATTCAACCATCTGCCACAGTATTCTCCCTGTTAACCTTATGAATTGGTGATGAACTGGTTTCTTGTAAACTGTTCCGTGTCTGTGGATCTCAGTCCTTTTCTTCCTCATCCTTGTCGCGTATCTCTCCTCAGAAGTTGTTTGCTGAAGCTTTGTCGTTGAATAGCCAGTAGAACGGGATCATGACATAGCCTTGACACAGCACAGACTCTTTTGTCATCAGTCCATTTCTGAAGGAGCTGTTTCTTGTGTGAAAGGCTGATCCAACAATGCACTGCTTTACTTGCAAAAACATTTATTTTTTTTAATGTAGCTTGTTGATAGAGTATAATTAATCATTTTAAGAGGAAGGAATATTTGTACCCAATAGGGATAAAAATACTTCTCGCACAGAGTGATTTTATTTATCCAAACCTAAGACAAAAACGCCTGGTTTATTTCAGTTTTATAATTATTTTATTCATCATTCGTGGTACTATTATATAATTTCTTAAAGCTCAATGAATGACACAAGTACAGTTTGAGCTGGTGGTGAAGTTCCAGGCTCTGCTTATCATGCACAATAACACAAATTAGACGACCTCTAGGTCACAGGGGCTGTTTATCCCTGAAGCTGCTCGTAGCGGTGTCAGATCAAGGTCACATTTTTACCACAAATGAACAAAATCAGACCGAGACCACATGTGCCAAAAACACCTCTGCGTGCTTGTTTTGAATCCACACCCCAAGTACACTGGATATTTCTACATAAATACTGCAGCTTTGGAAACACTGTGATTCTGCCGACGAAGGCTGCGTTGA
Organism: Siphamia tubifer; assembly: GCA_020466265.1. Taxonomy (NCBI): domain Eukaryota; kingdom Metazoa; phylum Chordata; class Actinopteri; order Kurtiformes; family Apogonidae; genus Siphamia; species Siphamia tubifer. The sequence continues at coordinate 15,348,100 of CM035800.1, read as the reverse complement.
CGTAGTTCAAACCTCTGGAGGTGGCACAAGGTGGACCTCCGGCACATTCCGGTTTCTGCCAGATCCCTTTGTTTTCACCAAAATACTTTCCATGATCCCCAGTCTTAACATCGATTGCTTGGTTACCGCAACTGTGGAGGTCACCATATTAAACAGACCTTGAAATATTACCCACGGCTTATAATGAGGCGTGACAGGATTTGGGTCGACCTCAAACTCTCACATGAAAAGGGAATTTTTAACCTTCCAACTGAGCGCGTTCACTGTTTTCAAGCAAGTACATTAAATTGCAGTTTTTATTCAAGACAATTTTTTTTTTTTTTATTTAACTTCTTTTTATCACGTCGACACTCGTCTTTCATGCATTTTGCACACGACCTTTGGATCTCTTCACACCAGTGTCACACGTTGAGCTTTAGAAAATAACTGACATTGTTTTGTCAGATGAAACCAGTTATAAAAGGCAGCGATTGTCAGATTGAATCCTATATCCTCATTATAACTCCACAGGCCAGCGAGGATCACATACTGAGGACTTGACCAGGTAGGATCTCATTCGAACGACTCCACCCCACACTCCTTTTTCTGCATCTTCTGTAGCAACGGTTGTGAGGAAGCGAGGCTCGGACTTGCATGTAGTGGGTGTTTGTTCAGTGAAGGAGTGAGGATCCAGAACCTAAGATTCAACACACAGGCCAACGTACTAGTACAACGTATATACTGACAAAATAAGGTTTTCTCCTCATCCTCTTCTTCCTCCACAATCACGAACATCATCTTCTCCTTTTTTTCTTCATCATAATCTTCTCCTTTTCTTCTTCAATCATCTCTATCATCCTGTTCCTCTTCCTCTCATTCTCTATCACCATCATCATCCTCTTGCCTCTTCCTCCTCCATCTCCATCATCTTATTTTCCTCCTCCTCCGTAATCATCTGTCTTCTCCTCTTCCTCCATCATCATCACCCTCTTCGCCTGCTCCATCATCATCTTCTTCTTCATCATTATCATTATCATCATCACTCTCTTCTCCTCCTTCATCATCTTCTTTTTCTCCTACTCCTCCATCATCGCCATACTCATCTCCTCCCCCTCCATTATCATCATCATCATCATCCTCATCCTGGTCTCCTCCTCCTCCTCCTTCATCATCACCTCCTGCATTTTCATCTTCTTTTCCTTGTTTCATTATTAGTGTAACAGCAACTTTGTATTCCTGAGTAAAGAAGCATAAAACTTGTAAACTGTTCATTTACTGATAAAAACAACTACCTTTTGGAATTAAACTCCACCCTACATTGTACCCAGTGTGACACTGCCCTGTGTTAAAATGTAGACGCAAAGTGGATACAAGTCATAAAGGCTGTGCAGTGATGATTAGTGTGTTTGTGTGCTAATCACTGCCTAGCTCTGTTATTGTCAGCCTTGTCCCAGCTGAAGGTTAATGAGGTGTTACATATTTAACAACCACCATGATTAGCCATGTGTGGAGGCACAATGGATCCCACAATCCCAAGTAATTTTGTAAATGGCATTAAAATAGACATGCAAATGATGAAGCGTCAATATTTCAGAAGTTGTAGTCTACACTGAGACTTCTGAGTACCAAGCTTCTCTGGTGGGACGATTGAAGGCATTAAAGCTTTTATTTTTTATCTTCAACCTGAATAAGTCGGTCCACCTGCAAAGAACAGGTGGTGTTTATCGTGCAGCTGTGAGCTGCTAATGATCAGACGGAACCCCACGGCACCTCTTGTACAGCCACGCCCTTAATTAGCGTTTGAAAATCGAAAAATACCCGCGGATTCGGCCTGCAACTTTAAGCTAACCTTTCACGTGAGCCTTCAGAAATAAAATGAGGGATGAAACTTGTATCAGCAGCTCTGTACTTCATAGACTCGGCTAAAACCGTAAACGCAGACTCTGAGTTTCACGCATAATAATTTAAGAATGAATGAGATAAAAAGCCTTTGTTCCCTGTTGTCATTAATTTACAAATGTATACATTATTAATAGATTAATGTGTTTATAAAGTGGTGTTGCTTCTGATGAACTGATACCATACAGTAATCCATATTTTACACAAATGCTTTGCAGAAGCAGTGGTGCAGGATGCAATGTTGGAAAGCTTTTATGTAATTTTGAGAAGTTTAAAAATATTTTCGGTTCATTATGAGACTGTGACGGGACAAATTAGGTTATGGCTAGTCTCCACAGTGTTGGAAATGAATGGGGATGCTCTTTATCTTGATTATCCTTTAAATCCATGTATTAAGCATTACTTTAATGCACAAAAAAAGATGTATATTGGAAACAGTGGTGTCTTTTGGATTACACAGTTATTTTTCTAGGGCTAATAGAGAAAGCCAGTGTCTGTTGGTTGTCTGTCTGTACTCTACACAATGACTGGACTTTTTTGGCCATGTTGAAAGAGAGGATTCTGCTTGTAAAACCTGAGTGTTAGCATTGCATAACGTAGTGGAACATCTGTACAACAGCATTAATATATCAAAGAACAACAGGAACATAAGCCAACGCTAAGAAGTGGTAAATTCATTGACAACATTCATCCTCTTTGTTCTACCTTGCTACTTAACATGTTTAGTTTATTCCAACCCAGTTCTGCTATAAATGTTAATAGACACAAGACAAGTAATGCATAAAGGAAACATTGTGGGATATCCATTTAGTTAATCAAAGCATTAGACAATTCCTTATTAACTTGTGGTAAATACAGAAAGGCCAAAGTCGAATTGACTCAATGTAATCAGAAAATGTTACAATTTAAGGAAGTCTCACAATGATTTTTCATTTTCCTGTAATTTTTTTCCCATGAAAGTGAGCAATTTCACTTTAGACGCCTTGTATCAGTTAATGACTGTGGCAGTTTTTTTTGTTTTTTTTTTACTGAAAGTGCACACAACATGACTTTCAGAGCACTTCTGATGGACACTTCTTGTTGCTATGGTAACTTCAGCATATCTGCATTATTACAGGCTACTGTAAGTTGTAATTTGTGTGAAACACTGCTGTTTTTGGCTCAGAAAGTAAGTTCAAGATGTTTTCAGGAAAATGTTTCTTTAAACTTAAAAGCAAGGGTGGGTTCATGTAGCTGGAGCTTACATGAACATTTGGTGCTCCAAATTTTGGGGATTAGTCAGTCCAGATGTGAGAATAGACATTCAGCACTGAGCTCACTTACACATAGAACAGCCATTCAGAACTTGTGAATCTGGCTTTTTACATTCAGACATCATGTAATCCTAAAATACGGTCCGTGCACACCTCTGAACCCTACCAGGCCACAGTGTAGGCAAACAAAGTTTTACTGTGTTTTGTCTTTGTTTACTTTGGGCCGTCTACTCCACACACACACACACACACACACACACACACACACACACACACACACACACTAAGATAGACTTGAATGAATACAAATGACAGTATATAAGTGAGTTCTGTGTGTCTGTTGAGTATGGATGGCTTTGTATTAGAGTCCCGCACTGGAGCCCTAGGCCCGAGGGGCCCGACAGCTCGAGGGCCTGGCTTCGGGCCGACGACCGTATAATTACCTCGGACACGGGCCGGGCTCGGGCACTTTTAGTTTTCAATTTAATTATTTAAAAAAAAACCTGTGTTGTGTTTAAATGGAAACAATTGAACGCAGCAGCTGCACCTCCCTTATATGGGCATACGGAAGTCTCCCTCACTATCCGATTCGCGCGACTTCCCGACATGGAGAACGATATACAAACAAAGTTGAAAATGTGAACAACACTAAGGGAAAATCTCTGTTCTGGACTAAGTTTCAACTTATTACAACCCTTCAAGATGAGCCAAATGGGTTTGTTCAGTGTGTTGTATGCAAAGCTGTTCTGTCATATGACAGAAAAAAAACAGGTTCATCACATCTCCAGACATTTTGAACGGGTATGTGGCGGATCCAGCAGCGGCCACAGACCGAGTTCTCAAGCTGCTGATCAAAACATGAGCCCCTATTTTAACTGAAAACGTGTCGGGGCTCCACCCCCTCGGGCCAGGGCCGGGCTCGGGCCCAGATAATAGGCCCGTGCAGGGCACTACTTTGTATTTCCTGCCCTCTGCGCTTCACTTAAAACTGTATCTGTGTATTTCTGGATGGCTGCTTCATTGGGGTTTTTCACTCCACTTTGGAGCTGCCCTCTACCCTCATGACCTCTAAAGTTTGGTGTTTATTGCTTTTTTTTTTTTTTTTTGAGAAAAATGGTCATGTCTCCTGTATGTGTGCCTTAAAATTCATATTACCTCCTGTTTTACCTTTTGTCCTCATTACTATATTCCTTTTTTGCTTAGATACTAAAAGTGGGAAGGTTTGTGTATGTTATATTAAAATTGTCTTCATGTATATACTGACAGCATTACCAAAATATTATTGAAAACCTGTCAGTGCTTTTGCTTGATTCATACATATTTTTAAACTCTGTTAATTTACAGTACACAATACAGTAATACAATTTAATACAGTTATTTATTTTTATAAACTAAATATTTTTGGCTCAGTTGGTAGGGTGGGGTCATCCAGTAACTGAAGGGTTGGTGGTTTGAATCCCGCTCTATCCTTGTCGGTCCGTTGTGTCCTTCACACACACTTAACCCTCCTTGGCTCCAGTGTCACTCACGCTGGTGTATGAATGTTTAGTGGTGGTCAGAGGTGCAAAATGGCTGCCACACTTATGTCAGTCTGCCCCAGGGCAGCTGTGGCTACATATGTAGTTTACCACGACCAGAGGGAGAATGTGAGAGCGAATGAATAATGGGTCATTGATGTGAAGCGCTTTGAGTGGCCAAAAAATCGCTATGTATATCCAATCCATTATTATTATTGTTTTTTTGTTTTTTTTTATTATAAATGGAAACACCTTAAATATTGGAACAGATTTTCCTAAGTTGTGAAGTGATGTGAGACTTCAAAGGAGAAGTTTGCATTTTCATCCACATGCTGCATCAGACAAGGGTTTAATGTAACCTGCTACAGCACTCAGTGAGGTTGTACACAAACAGATCTCCAGCTCAGTCTAAATCTATTCTCAGTTTATATATTTGTTTGAATATTCCTGTGTTTTTAAATAGTTTTTACTTCAATACAACCAGAAATATTAATATTTATTGTATTAGCCACCCTTCGCTAAACTGTCTTGTAGTTGACAGTATATGAGGCAAAATATTTTTACACGTAATGTGCAGGTAAATGTTTTCCTTTTGCTGCAGGAATCCACTTTAATAATAAAAAACACAATATGTTAATAGAAAAATGTGATTCTGCAGCAGGAAAATGTTTGTATCACTGATTAATTATATCTAGTCTATTCAGATGTCCCCCCCCCCCCAACATATTCAAATTAATCCTATCACTTCATCACCATATATGGTTTCTCCATCTCATCAGCATGAATCCTAGTTTCTAAATTAAACTCCATGACTAAATTCATACATGGACTTTACAAAGACAGAAACGTCTTAAAAGATTTGGTCCTCATTACAGAATTCATGTTGAATGTAATCCCCTCAGTCTGTCGACCACATCACTTAAAATTTATATTAATGCAGCCAGAGTAACACCAGATTTTTTTTTTTATTGAAGAAAATAAGTGCAATTACGGAGTGTTTTTTTTAATTTATTTTTTTTATAAATGTTACAGTCTAGAGTTTATTTTGTCATTGCTGAATAGCAACTGGATTCATTTTGTGTGACAGGTGTAGTTCAGGGGCATGTATTGACACCTATTGAGAAATGTACAATGCTCTGAAAAGATTTGAGTCCTTGTACCAAATAAAATCCTCAAAATCAATAACAATTTACACCTCCACTATATATATATATATATATATAAAATATTTTCTCCTTGATGTTGTACAGTCATTCCAGATATACCAAATCTCTCTGACAAAAAAAGTGCATTTTTGCAGCCTGTGTTGTTGTCACTGTGTCGTTTTAATAATTTAATTCCGATAAAAACCAACAAAGCAACGGAACTGCTCAAAGGAGGGTTTTTTTACGAGGCAGAATCCCTGCCCTGTGTGAGTTCAGTGGATCTGAGTAGAGCCATAAATAAAACTGCTTAATTTCAATGTGAATGAGGTTTGTTAAACTTGAACTGCACATTTCATTACAAAAACAATGTTAATCCATAAAGACTAAGTGAACAAGTGGTGACCAAAAGCATCTGATCTAAACTGTTTAATACCTGTTGATCCACTAATCCTATCAATACATGTAAATAATTAATGTAAAATGCCGTTGGTCTTTTCATGGTCATCTGATATGACCCATGTGGACGTTCAAAGGCTCCGTAGTTACCATGGAAACTTCTCCTACAACATTGATTCACCAGTAAAACCCATGGAGTTGTGTCAATGACGGTGAATGGACACACTGTGTTTATGTTCAGTTAATGATACATTTTGAAAAGGTCACCTTTCTTTTCTGTGTCTGATATTATAGCAGTCAACTTTAATCAGAGCTTTTATGAACATCTACATGGTCACTAAATTAAATATGGGAACATTTTGGATGTTCACTAAACACAAAATATAGGATATGGTTGCACGATTAATGAATTTTAAAGAAGTGAAACTTAGATTTTTTTAAAATGGAGTAATGCTTTTTAAAATATGTCCCTGTGGTCTACATAAACTGTAAATGCTACGCTTAGGTCTGAATTCTCCATTAATTTATCTCCACAGGTCCATATTCAATTCTGTTTCTCAGTAATGACACCAGAAAAGGTAATTTTGATCACTGGCCCTTTAAATGCAAATGACCCCACCCATCCATATTGTTGACTATGCTTTCAGACCCATTCAGCCACTTGTGCTTCATTAATTCAAGCAACAACTGAACATTTTAGGTAATCTGCTGGAAGTGTGAGCATATAGTATGGACTACAACTGCTGCTGTTCATCAGAAATCTGGACCTTATGTGTAATGTCGAGATGTAACTACTTTATAGACACAACAAATTAAGAACAATTTGGAACAGGTTGCAGAAATCCACTGGATTCCGGTTGGAATGAATATAAACAACAGCTTTGCAGCACCTGGATGGTTCCTTTTGGAGCTATTAGGAGACGAATGACCCAAAAACAAATAAAAAGTGGGTTTAGAAAAATATGTGACCTTCAAATGATTTAATTAAATAGTTAATTAAATTGAATTAAAAAAGGGTAATCGTCAAATTTAATTTCACCTGTGTCATGTCTCCAGGGTGCGTACTTACCGTAGGCTCCTCTCCACACACCTGTACACAAATGGCGTTTTCTAAAGGGACTGAGAAGTTTGGAGACAAAAGTAGCAAGTTGTGTAGAATTGGTACGGCTTCAAAGTTTCCAACAACATTGAAGACCAAACCATTTCTTGCTGCAAACTCGGCTTGAAGGCAGAATCTGTCAAAGGCCGCAGCACAATTAACTGATTTCAGCTCCTCACACATCATCATACACTAGAGTAGGAGCAGTGTGTTGCATTGCAGGCTGCAGATGAAAATGACATGTCAACTTCTGTTGTATTTTTGCTAGCCTAGCTGTGCTATCCCCATTCATTACACGTATAGGTCTAGTTGTACTTCATAGTCAGAGGAGGCGGGGCTACAAGGTTGTCTTTCAAATCCTCTGTTTGCAGTAGGACGGAATTCCAACTAATCAGTGTAATCTTTAGGATGACATAGAGTGCCGTGAAGTTCACAGAGAAGTCCGGAGAAAGATACGAAAAAAAAAAAGGGGGAGTATGGAGCTTAATGACTGTTGTCGCTTCAATAAAATGATTTTAAAGATTGCTGACATTTTTTTCACATTCTTCACTCATCTTTGATAAAAGGAAATCGCCACCCAGTCTATTGTTGTTGTTTGGACTTGTTTGGAACTGCTACATAAATAGCACTGGGTCTTGATGGGTAAAAAAAACAACTATGGTGTCTTCATGAAAGGGGGGGGTGGGGGGCTTTGTCAGTATTCATGCTCATTATCATCAGCATCAGTATGTTTCATAAATGGTTGAACTAAGGGAATCACTTTAAAGACAAAAGTTGCTCTCGGCGTCCACTGGGGTGCGTTAGATTTGATGTTGTCCACTCTGACTTTCTGTTAATTTGGCTTGACTGGCGGAGCTTTGGATCCTGTTAAAGCTAGACAAGACCCCCTGTGAAATCATTAGATGCACATATATGGATGGAGATATGTGAATTAATATTGCATAAGCACTTTGACGTCAAGGGACAGAGCGTTACACGTGGAGCGGTTGTAAGATGATCCGCTTGTTATTACATTATCCATAGCTGCAGGCTCTGTCCTCTCCACACTCCGCCCCCTCCACGTTCCTCTCCAAACTCTGGCGTGGTGTGGTGTGTTTTGGGGATTAGTGGCTTTTTGGAAGCTCAGCGCTCACAGCGAGGTAACAAATCACCATGCAATCCTCAGGAAACACACAGAGGACATGTTTTAATTTGTCACCTCAGCAGCTCTCCGCCCGCTGTCAGCACAGGGAGCAGCCGGAGCTACCTCACAAAAAAAAAAAAAAGAGAACAACTCCTCCACTCTAGGTTCCACTCGCAGGCTTTTATGTTTTAATCCACTGTCGGCTTCACTCATACATCTGATCTGGGCTCAGGGTTCAGGAGTGTACGTGTGTTTTCATGTACAATCGGCATACGTCCCCATAAGGATGGAGCAATTCGTGTAAATCCTCCCAAGTTGAGATATTTTACCATTCCTGCAAGTTTGACGACTTCCTCATAATTAGTTTAGGATTAGGACTTGAGTTTGAGATTATAACATTAAAGTCAGGATTAGGTTTAAGCAGAGTGTGATATTCCACCTCATCCCATCGTGTTTAGGGTCATGATTGTAGATTTGTCTGGATCGTTGTGATGTTGCTGCGTTTGATGTTTGCCGATGACTGAAAATGACGTTTGCTTTTGAAGCAAATTAAAATTAGTGCAAGGGTTTCAGAGCTACATGGGCATCATCCTTCCACATAACAGAGTATGAGCCAAGGTTCACCACGGCCTTGGTTGTGTCTCGTTTTGTCATTTTTCTTTGATATCCAGTAAAATATGCACATCTCTCATCATTATGGATATTTATAGTCATTCTTAAGCTTCTTTTTTGTGCAGAATTTGATAAAAGGCATAACTATGAAGGATTAATGTAAATAACCTACAATCAAAAGGCACATAAAGGTTATTATGCATATTTAGAGCAACACATGCCATATATATATGCCACCATTTCCATTGTATTGAGTTGTTTCTAAAAAAAAATAAAAAAAAAATCCTCCTGTATCCTATAGCCCCAAGCCCACCGACTCCCACTCACTAAAAAAATGGGTCATAAAGAACCTTTTTTTTTTGTTTTTGTTTTTAAGGCTCATGAAAAAACATCTAGATACTGTACTTTTTTATATCCAACAATACTCAAGGAAGACATAATGCACTTTTATGGTACTGTAGATTAATCCTCATTTTGACACTATTTGTGGGAGCAAAAACCAAGAAGGCGTATGTGGGTGTTGATGCGTTTACTGGTTTGTGGGCAACAGTGGAGCTGTAGGGCACAAGAGAGGAAGATCTATTAAGCTTTAAATACATAGTACCTTTTAAGATGATCTATTTGTTGCTGTTTTGGATTTGTACTCAGGGTGTGATAAGAAAGAAAATCCCTCTATCGTGTTGGCAAACTGTAAAAAGCCCTTTACAGACACAGCCACTTTATTTGGCACACTGAAAAAAAAAAATCAGTGGAATGTATTAAAAATATTTCCATCTAATTATAATTACTTTAGCGAGACACAATTTTGTTGATCAAAGTTAATCATAAGTTTGTTACGTGAACATAAATTACTGGCGTCACTATTACTTATTATCCAATGGTTGGGTCCAGCTTAAGTTGTAAAAGTTGCTTCAACATATTTGCTGAGAAAGGATTTGACTCGATTGTTTTGGGTCACAATAACCTGTTAAATAATTATGTACAACTTATTTAGTTAGCGCAGGTGTGGCAGTGTTTTACAGTATCAGTCACTATCAGTAAATTCAGTCATTAGATTATATAATAATAATAATAATAATAATAATAATAATAATAATAATAATAATAATACCTCAAACTTGTATTGTACTTTTTAGGACAAACAAGCAATGCATTAAAAAATCAATCTAAAAAATGTATCCTGTAGTTTAAAAAAAGTTTAAAAGTTGTTAAAAAGGCGACTCTACACTAGGGGTCAACAACCCTGGTCCTATAGAGTCACTGTCCTGCATGTTTTAGATGTTTCCCTCATTATCAGTTTTCTGTAGAGCTTGATGATTGGCTAATCATTTCAATCATGTGTTTTAGAAGAAGGATAGATCTAAAACATGTAGGACAGTGGCATTCTAGGACCCCTGCTCTACACTACAGGGTGACTGGAGAGGGGCGTCATAAAGTCGAAACAGCATAGGTTGAGTGACGCGTAACCCTCGGACCTCCTGTACACAAAGACTCCCATTACATGTAGCCTCAAGGGGTTGATGGAAAGAATGTAAGAAAATTTTTTCTTTTGAAAATTTGAGTGAGTATGGAGCGATGTCACTGGAGCGGCATGACAGTAAAGGTGAGTGAAGAGCAGGTGCAGCTTTGAGCGATAGAGCAAAGTGGAGGACACCCACATAGGCAGGGGGCAGCTCCATTCACATGCCCATGATCATTACAGATTCTCAAACCTTCCCTTCGGTCATAGTTCGTTTTTTTTTTTGTTTATGGTTCCTTATTTTAAGGCAATGGGATTGGATTAATTAAAACTGTCTCTAATGGATTTAAACTGATGAACAGGTTGATTATTAACCCCAAAAAATAAAGAAGGAAGCAGCTACATACACTGGATGGTCACACTCACGCACGCACGCACACACACACATAAATAAAAATGAATGAGTAAAAAATCAATATTTAGAAAATTAAATAAACAAAATAATATTTTAAAATAATAATAAATAAATAAAAGATAAAAAAAATAGATAAAACCAAATATATTTAAAAAAACAAAGTAAACACATCTTCAAACCTTTCAAAACTAGATGTTTTGCTTTCCCCCCCGTTTCCCTCATGCTTTATGGGGACTTCTGAGAAAATCAAATCAATGTATTTATAAGGCCACATCATTTCTACTTTACTCGTAGGGACCTTTATTTATATTTAATCCTCGTGGGGACCTGAATTTTGCTCCCCATACTGTCAGAGGTCCACATGGGGTGACTGTGTAATAGGAATACAAACACACACACACACACACACACACACACACACACACACAAACACACACAGCGATGATTCATGCTTTTTATCTGTGGTTTTAACACAGTCCTTTTTGACATTTCCGTGGCAGAAGTACATAGATTGGAGTTTCCTTCACTTCACTGCTCAACAAAGACCAGTCCTGTGTGTGTGAGTTTGAGTGTGTTTGTGTGCGTACGGGTGGTTATGTGTGTTTAATTAGCACACAACACCTGCCTCCATTACAGGGCAATTAGACACCACATCACATCCACACACACATTACTGCTAAGCTTCACTTGGATGTCTCTGTCTCTGTATTCCCTTGCAGCTTTGTGTGGGTTGTGCTACATTTATAGCACTACAACTCTGTTTGTTTCTCTACAAATTAGAGCCTTTCACTCATTTTTAAGTTCTTTCCTTTTCCATTTATGTTCAGATCTCTGCACCTTTAGGACTACGTTTAGGTTTGTTAGTACGTATCTGAAATAAAAAGCCAAAGAATGATGAATTGACGCATGAAATGAAGATGCAGAAATTAGTCAAGGAAAACTACAGGTGGTTCTGGAGATGAGGAATACCGGCAAGAGTAGCCAAGTTCTGCACTTTTTTTTTTGTTTTTTTTTTTTAAATGCACTTTTAGATTAATTTCTCAGACAATTCTGCAACCTGTGTTGTTGTGCTACTGTGGTGTTTTTATACATTCTTTCACTTTCAAACCCACAAATAAATTAACCAATCAAGGACGCAAATATACCAGACAGAATCAATACCACCATATGAGCCTAGTGTTTCTGAAGAAAGCGATGAACTGGCATCAGATGGAAACTGGGAGGTGGGCATTTATATAACTTTCATGACATGATTTTTATTTGTGATCAATCAAGTAAAATAGAGAAAAGATTATTGTTATTATTTTTTTTTTTTTACCTGCTGATAGTTTAAGTTTCAGCCTTCGTCAGAGTTGGGAAAATCATATCTGAAGCCAACACTGCTCTTAACAAGTGTATTTTTTCTAATTTCGAGTCCAAATATCTAATCACACTCAATCACCAAACAACAACTTATAAATGAGATATAATGCCTTGAAAATGTTATTTAAAGAAATCTTAGAACATTTTCACTTGTTCCATTGGTGAATTTTCTTACTTGGATTAAGCAAAAAAGTAAAAAAAAAAATAATAATTTAAAAAAATCTGCCAATGGAACAGTTGGGTCAGAACATTTTATCTAGAAAAGTTTCTTGTCCTGATCAGCTGTTTGTAGACACTTCACACCAGGCAGTGGTTGAAAGCTCTGATCAAGGCTGAAGCTTAAGCTGATAACGGGTAAAAAATACCCAATGTATTTTTCCTCAATTCTACTTCTCTGATCACAATAAAATCCCACATTTGCAATAGACAACATGGCAAATGCAACCAATCGTTCATGACGTAGAGTCGTACAAACAATAACCTGTGATTATTAGTATTTTTTCAAATGTTTTTTTTTTTTTTTGCCTCCTTTCTGAAATCTTTAAGGTAGTTATCAGATGGGACTTTATTTTTAAAAGATGTGTCAAAAGGTTATAGATGGACTGAAAAACTTCCACATCCCTCTGAACCTCCAGTGGAATCACTACCTTCTTCGGTTTTTCTCTTTGCTTTGTGTTTCTCAGCCCATCTCTCTGCTTTCTGCAATAGAAAACGTCTTTTCACAGCAGACTTCCAATCAGAAAGCCCTCCACATGTTCCCTTCCTGTCCATGCTCATCTATTATTGGTACAGCATCAGCCGAATGGTAGGATGGATGTACCCGTTCTGCCCAGACTCACCTCCTAGGGTACATTCATGGCCAAATATACCCATTTCCTCACCTCATGCCTTCTTACTTTGAGAAATAGCTCCACTGTGGAATAATGTTTGCTTTCTCGCCGCTGTCCTGCTTACCATCTCGCGGCAACAGGAAGAGGAAAGACGAGACATTCTGTTGATGTAGGAGGACAATGTTCCTCCTTATATTTGGCTGGTGTTTTTCTTTTGTCTACTCGCTGTTTATGTGAACCCTGTAACAGTGAGTGAACTCAAGTGTTGTGTGCACAAGTGTCGTTTTGGGAAGAGGGATGATAGTGATTTTAACCCCATCACACACACACACACACACACAGAGACAAAGACAGAGACACACACACAGACACCTCGACAAAAAGCAGAAGAAACACAGTCAAACCAGCCTTCAGCATGCCCTCAAAAATGCTCTTTTTTTTCCCCCCTTTAACTTGTGTTGAATCACTGTAATTTCAGAGCCAAACCACACAGCGCTGTGTTTTATCGTTCTCTCAGGAGATGGGGGTGGGGGAAGAAAAGACGAAGGAAAAGAGGAGCAAAGAAAGGAGAGGAGAGAAAGAGGGAAAAAGCCAACCACCGCTGACCTAAATGTGGCTCTCATTAAGATGGCCTGCACATGAGAGAGGGAGGAGTACGAGCCAAGAAATGTCCTCTCGCTCTTCTTTTTTTTTTTTCTTCCCCTCCTTCGTTTTCTCATGTTTTCTGCTCTCACGCCTTTTCCCTCCTCTCCGTCGTGTATTTTTCCCTGTCCTGTGTTACCCTCACCCTGTGCTCTTTTCTTTATGTGTCCAATTTCACCCACTCCCTCCTTTTTAATTTTTTTTTTTTTTTAATTTTTCCTTTTCCTGGCAGAAGAGACAGTGTTTATGTATCAAACTTATAACAGGGAGAGGTTTGCAGCCAGCCAGGGATGAAAACAGGGTTATGAAAAAATAAAATAAAATGAAAATTCCTCCTTTTGAAGCCGTTGAAGATTGCTATACATCATGTTCTTTCTTTCTCTCTTTTGTCGGCGCTGCAAAATTGAAGCTGTAACTTTTTCTTTTTTTTTTTTTTAACCATTTTACCTGCCGTCTAATGTAATGCTTGCCATCTCAGGCATCGCAGAATGAGATTTACTATTAACATGAATATTAAAGTTACCTGACCTACTTTTTTGAGCCTTTGGAGCAAAAAAAAAATAATAAAAAAAAATCATTACAAAACAACAGTAAAACAATGAAAGTGGCGACAGCATGGTCCCCCGCCTCTAAGCCCGAATGATAATGTGACTGGCAGAGAGCAAGACGGAAATAAAAAATAAGAGCCATAACAATCTGAGGCTCGGCTTGACGTCTTACAAGGTCCTAGAAGATGGAATACTCAAAAAGGCTATCAACAGTAGAGTGATGCATGCAGCTTCCAGGGTGGAGAAACAAAAGCAAAAACATGGCTGTCTTTTAGTCTGTCCTGTACTAAGTAATGTTCAGACTCATACATATAGATGTGTATGAGCACAAATAGGCCGTTGTCTGATTCATAATATCTAATGTCCCATAGCGTTTGCATCTGGAGATCGTATCTATACGTTGCTGTTTATGCTGTGACTGATTCTCTCTCCGTTTTTCCTCTGTGCCTGTAGATGAATAAGTCTTTGTGCTCAGTCAGGGTCAGAATCGGAGTAAAAGGAAAGAGTTTGGCATCAAGAAATGAAGAATATTTTAAAGCAGGGCCCATTTTGGAACCTGTGAGCCCTGTTTGGCCTGTGCTTATATACTTTTGGCCCCTCTTAGGTCATACTTCTTTACCCCTCCCACTGGTGGTGATGATGATGATGAAGTACGGTTGGGCCGTATGGCAAAAATATCACCAAAATGTTTTGTTTGTTTTGTTTTTAAAATACATATTTGCTGCATAATGAGGTGTGATTCTGCTGTCAGTTGGAAGATCGTGGTACATCGGGTACATTTTAGAATATTAATTTGGGTCAAAAGTAACTACAATTAATGCATTATTGTTTTACTCACTCACTCACTCACTCACTCACTCACTCACTCACGCACTCACTCACTCACTCACTCACTCACTCACTCACTCACTCACTCATTACAATAATAATTAATGAATGCTATCAAAAACTGGATAGAGCATGTTTCATATTTCTATCGAGGAAAAGTTATTTCATGATATATCGCCCAGACCTAACTTTGCTAGGTATTGCTCCATTGCTAGATGTTTGATAATGCTAGATTTTGTTTTGCATATGGCTTAGCTAAATGTCATTGTATTCTGCTCAAGGACAAATGTCACCTTTCAATAAAAAAATAATCTAATAAAATCCCACTTATTATTCAGTGTCACCGCTGATGATTGTGACAAGAAAAGAGAGGTCAGGTTGAGCCCATTTAATACAAAGTCTCTTCAGAAACTTGTTTTAACAAGATGGCCATTGTGTTTTCATTGAAATATGGGCCCTTATGCCCCCAACACCATTTATAGTCAACTGTTGTTCTTTAAATCACTTAGTGAGTCAGTTCAAGTGCCTTAATATCCATTGTCTGGGCCAGGTGCCACAGCAAATGACATTAAATCATGAGGATAGTGAAGTGCAAAACTAGTCTGAGATGACAACAAGCATCGCTGACGCTGCAGACGTGATTACATTTAGCCAATAATGGTAAAATGTGATCACATTTTTTTCTGCAATTCCAATCATTTTATAGAAAGTTAAACATGTCTGTTTAACAGACATGCCACGCTTGTCTGTAATGGCCATTTTCAGAAACACCCATTCCTACCAGTGTGTCACGTTTATCATCTTAATTACACATCATGTCATTTGCATGTTAATGTGCAGTGAAGCCCGCCTTTGAATTTGTGATGAAAATATTGCTGAGGTTGTGGAGTTATGGAGGGTAAAGAACGCTGCCACTGATACATATTCATACAGATGCAGAGAATCACAGTATATCCAGAATTTCAAGTGGATGTCAAGAGCTACTCCTGAAATAGCTTGTACTTGAATTGACCAGTGTCTCAGAAAAGTGTGTAGGCATACAATATATTTTTAGTAGAAGCCATTGTTACCTCTAAATAATATGGCTTAGCTCACCTGAATACTGAGACCCAGTTAGCAAGCAGTTTTGCATTTTACATTAAATAATTACCTTAATTGGAAACAGCAATGTGCAACAATTTCCTTTTCACATCCATTTTTTCACATCATTTTTTAATATAATGTCCTTTTCCATTGAGTTTTTTTAAAATAGAGCCATGAAACTCTTGTCCAGTACAGAAAACAACAAAACTGCATTGCTGGTTCTCAGGAGGTTAATGGGTCAGTGATAACAGCAATATACACATATAAATAACAATTGTGATAAAACTGCAATTACCACTTTGTGCCCAGCATGAATGAGGATTTGATTAGTTCACTGGGGTTCCACTGATTAGAGTGTGTGTGGGTAGTGTGTATTAGAGTGTATTCAAGTGGATAGAATCAATGTGCTGCAGTAGTACATTTAAAAAAAAAAAATCAAGTTACCATAACCCAGTTTCCATGGGAGTCTTTGTTCTTTCCAGTACAACAGTTCAGTAGATTTCAGATGAAACACTGACTTGAGGTTTACAGAAATGGAATTGAAGATAAGTGGTGAAGTGTAGCTTTATACACAGTTTCTTATATTTAGAGGGCTAAAAAAGAACTGGGCTGAATGAATAAATAAGTAAAAAAAAAATAAATAAAAAATTATTGCAATTTCTTTGTGGTCAGTGACTGGTGGAATTAAGTCACTTGTTTTTTTTTTTCTGTTGCTGTCTTACCTGAAACACACTGCTGTATTTTTATGCAGTTTGTTCCTAGGCTTTGTGATTTGATGAATCAGAGTTGAATTTGATTCACGACGTACTTGAGCAGCTTAGACATAATCAACGTGATTGGGTTTCTGACCAGTCAAAAGGGAGGGAAAAACATTTATTTTTGACTAAATCATTGAATTAATCAGAAACTAGAAAAGTACATGGAGAGCACAGACCTATGCCAAGGCAGATCAGTCTTCCCACTGATCACAACCAACATTTAATCATATGTTGTTTTTGCCAGTATATTTCCTGAAAAAAATCATTGAAATCTGTCCATAACTTTTCGAGGTATCTTGTTAATAAACAAACAAACCCCAGTTAAAACATTACCTCTGCTGTCCTTGGCAGAGGTGAAAACATTTGAATCATAATTTCTCCAGGATATTGTATTCTGTATTATCTTACACTACTTTTATTGTGCATGGAAGACAATTTCTGTCAAATTTACATATCGTGTAGAAATGAACATCAAAACAAATGCAGAATACACTTAAACGGAGCTCATCAGCAGCTTAGCTCTACCAACAGTAATCGTCACCATCATCTTTAGGTTTTAGTGCCCTTGATGCCTAGTTTCCATTTCGGACGTATATTCATACATCTCATATTTTTCTCCTACTGTACCTGCAAAGTAATTGTTTACTAGTGTTTGCCCTTGACAGTTAGAAGAGATTTGCGTCCTGTGCAGTTCCATTTAATAGGAATTGTTGAAGCAGTGGTACACTAGAAACTCCTATGTTTTGCAAGGTAACATGTTTTTTTGTCAATAGTGTTCAATAGCTTCGGATTTCTTAAGTGAGGGTTGTTACATGTGAAGGTTAAATACCGTAAATGTTCTATACAGTATGTGGTGTACATTCATGTATCTTTACTGTCCTTAATAACCACAAAAAACCAGTAATGTTACCCTGCAGAGTACATTAGTTGTTTGTGTACTTGTACGTTGGTCGGTTTAGACTTTGATAAATGTGCTAAAAACACCAAAGTCACTCACTAATGATGTACTGTTAGTTAAGTTTCTGCTTTTGTTAAAGCAGTTGGGAGACTTTGGCATAGTGGCTTTAGTTTACCTGCAGAAAGGGTTGTTTGATAAAGAAGTAATGCAGTGAAGTAGTTTAGCTCATGTTAAAATACCTTTGGACATGCTCAAAACTATGTACTGCAGCTAGCACATTGACTCTGGGTAAGTATTGTAGTTTAGAAATCTGAAGTGAAACCAAAAAAACGTAACATAAACGTGCTTTGGAGTTGAAACAAAACAGAGGAGCACTTATTGTTTTCAGTTGAAGCAATCTTTAAATAGATATATGACGAGAATAGTTCACGGCAGGTTTGTCAGACCTAGATAAATGTGTGAAAAAGGTCTGCACAACCTGTGAGCGTCTCAAAAATATTTAATCACATGTAGTGATGTTTCAGTCTTCTGCCCTTTTCACTCTTTTATCTGCTGTTTGTTCAGGATCATGCACCACATTTTATAACTGGATGCACTTGTCATCACCAGACCTACCCATGTGTTTCCTCCACAAATACATCCAGAAATCTTTATTGACCTTGGATTATATTATTTGTTGGGGGAGGGGGGTTATGTTAATTTAAAACAATTCCTTTAATGCTAATCATAACCATTTCTACCCATGCTGCGCATAAAAATTTCACCAAAAATTGCAGAGAATTTTAAAATGGAGTCCATTTTCGTGTCCTCTGTGATGCTACATGTATCTGTAGGAGGGGGTAATTGCTGGTCAGTGCCTGTTGGATGTCAAGTACAATTAGATAGCTAAATGTGTTCTGCGCCATCCATTTGGACATGGTACAAAGTAACCAAGATGGAGGTGGAGATGGACTTCATCGTGGCCCCAAAAGCAATCTGAGAGCCAGGTTCCCATCCTTTGCACGCCATAGCGTCAGTACATGAGAGTATCGCCTGCCACTCTCTGATAAGAGCTACCTTCACCACGCCAGTGCTCATTACCTCATGCTAGATCAAATCCCCCAAGGGGCTCCAGCTCCCCTCTATCCCTCTTTACAGCCTTGCGGCCACTCATTTAGGAATGAAAGTGGAAAGTCTCACCTGTGAACTGAGGATGGAAGGGTGAGCAGGTGGTGGAAATGGAAGCCATACTGCCTTCAGTTGCCAAAGATCTCAAAGTCCACATCTGCCATTTTCATAAGGGCTTTCATAAAGTATCCTGTCGTCTATGCTGGGATGTTCTTTGCTGATTATTTTGCATCCCAGAGTATATTAAAGTTCCACATACCATCTGATGGAAATTTGATGGAAAGGTGTGTTCACATATGTTTGTGTCTGAAACTTAGAATATTTTAAAGATTCATCTACAGCTTTGCTACATGTTTTTGGTGATGATGGTGGATTTAATGATGGAATAAAGCTTTTTGTTGTCACACCAGCTAACACATAAAAAGACAAATATTAAGAGACTAAGTGCATTTTTCTGGACATTTTAATCACATAAAGCAGTATTCGTACCATTAGTGTTAATGCTCGATATGTAATTTCAGGATTGACTGTTGCACCAAAGGCTTGGAATCAGAGACAATGCTGTGGGCCAGCTTTTATTTGTTATAGTAAGCTGGTTCATACAGTTTCTCCAGTGGTCGGCCCTCTGTTTTCTATTAATGGATCACTGTTGATGTTACAGAAGTGAGCAAACACTCTGAAACTCTATGAATCCCTGTGGCAAAAACAATCAGCCCAAAAGACCTAAGCTGGTGGAGGAAATAAAATTCTTTGTTCTGTCATTTTGCAGCAAAATTCATTGTGATCTTTCCAGGATAATATATTTTTGCTACCGATACCAATAGGACCCTCAAAAGAAATTGACACAATTGCTGCTTGTAACAATCTGGACTTTTTTGTGTTGTTTTATGGTCTTCTTTTCATCTTCCTGTTATTTCTGTCATTGAATGTCTGAGCTTTTACTTTGACATGTGGGTTTGTGTTCACCTTTCACCTACTGTGTCTCCACCCTTTAATTAATCCCAATGTGTCTCACCTGTTTAGTCCCCTATTTAAGCTCCTTCTCTTTATTTGTCAAATTGCGAATTTGTTTGTCCTGGCACATCAAATGAGTGGCCTGTTTCACTGGTTTTCGATCTGTTTTGGTACTTCATATCTGGTCTGCTGTCTTCCCCTTGTCTGTTTTGTCTTTTTGAATCTGCCTCTCGTCTCAAACTGTATTTTACACAAATTATTTACATGTATTAGTCGATCAATATTAAACAGTTAAGAACAGTAGATTATTTTGTTTGATGGTGGATGTTTGGGTCTTTATGGGTTACGGTCATTTTGGGACATTTGTACTAGGACACAAGTCAATCTTAAACCAGATTGTAATTTTAATCTAGATTTTATCAGTGCAAAATATGCAATCAGTACACCATTTTTACACAGTGCTTGTACTTGACACTTTACAGAACAGAGAATATATTTATCTGTAAAAAAACAAACAACTAACTTGAATATTAAAAAAAAAACAAAAACTGATAATAAAATTAAATCTTCACTGTGCTTACTTTAAGAATCACCTGAATCATCACTCCAAGGGAGTGGCCATAGTTCTCAGGTCCCAGCAGCCAATGCTGGGTCTAGGTATACTATGTATTTGGTTGTTATGGTTACAGCGACTGAGAGTGAAGTGATCATATGACAATGTACGTCACGTCATGTGACATATATTTGCGGAAAAAGTGTTTCCATTGCGCTTTTGCGATATATTAGAATATCAAAACCAACTCATGACAGCGTCAAAACTTGTTTGAGTGTTTCTTTTATAGCGATATTTACATTTTGTGAATTTCCAAGGGTAATGGAAATGCAGCTAATGAGTGTTCTACTTTATTCAATAGGAGATAGTCTTTAGTTATATAGTGTTAATTTTTGGTTGGTTTTGGTAAAATTAAGTGTATTTTACAGTAGTACTTTGACTTTTTGAGAGCTTGGAATATTAACACTACGTAATATAACTACTGTAATTACATATTTGTCTTCATTGACTTACATGTGTTGAAATATTTAAGGTTTTGAGCCTGTTTTGGAGATACACTAACAGAATTATGGGTGTATTTTAACTTTTAACTGTAGTTTTGCTATGAATTTTTCAGCTGTTATTTGCATGCATAGCACCAATTGCCACATTTGGTAACGCCTAATTGGAAAAAACCCCCACCATGGAACAACTAAACCAGAGTGGATTTTATGCAATAGATTGAATTTTAATTTATCGGGCAGCTTTTGTCAAAAACAAATGAATATGTTGCCACATTGCTGGATGAGTAATTCAACTGTCGTCAATGTGTGTGATAGATAGGTGTACATGTGACATAGCTTCACAATTTTAACAATGATTTAAAAATGTATAGTGAGATACTGAAGCTACAATGCGCATTTGTACCTGCTATATAACTTACACAAAATAGTCAAAGCAGAAACTGTTCTAACATCAGTTTTCCAACTCAGCTGTCTCAGGGCACTGCTGTAAGCTCAGTACTTACTCACTGCTGTTGCTGTTTATTCATTGGAAAACGCATCTATCTTGAGGTTTAGTCACATCTGGCAATTCAGTTCACTGTAAGTAGGCCACATTTCTGACCAGTTAATGTGTATAAAACCTGTGTAGGGAGATGTATTACACTGCAGTTGAAGTCGGGGTAAATGCCAAATATAGCAGATATTTTCACATTAGCCTGAATGCAGGATGCATTGTGAATTGCGCACACTTATTTTTCCTAACAGCATCTTTATTTTTAAATGGCTTCAGACTAGTGGTGTTTATGGTGCTTGGCTTCAGGTGAATATTAAATAGGTAAACACAGGAGCTTTTCAGCAAAGATGAAGTACCAAAGTTGCAAATGAGAGCTCCATTTTCATATCAGCATTCATCCAGCCACCCACCCACGTCCATTTCCAAAACCATTTCATGCTGCTGAAGACTGAGGCAAGATGCTAAGCACTATGAATGGGAAGCAATTCACTTCTGATAAATTACCCTTAGGTACATCTATACTTTTGTTCTTGCTCTGTGCTGAGGTGGCTGAGTGCACAAATAACTTACTAAAGTCTTTATAGGAAACGGCATGAACTTAAGAACTGTACTTTTTGTAAATCTGACTTTCATTTTATTTTTATTTTTGTATGTCCTTGAGCACTTACTTCTCCATCCCAAGTTATTATTAATTAAAGGGGAGTTCCATCTGCAATGGAAGAAAATTAATTTCAATTAATTTCAATGATACTGTACAACACATTTTTACATTTCATGTGATGAATATAATGAGGATTTGAAAATATATATTTAACAGGTACATTTTGAATTTGTGTTTGTGCATTTTGTTTCTATTTTATATTCTTTATAAACAAATAAACATGTTCAATTCTTGGTTAGAGTTGGGGTTAGGATCTCTAATGTGTGGGATGAACATGTTTTTAGACTTGCAAAATTAAATATTTATCAACTGATATTTGATTCCATTATGTTTGTTTCCTTGGATTATTTGCCATCATATGCTAGACTGTATTTTAGTAGATTATATATACACAGTTGGACCAAAAGAATAGTTGCACATGCAATATTTCACTGCACCACCTTTAGTTTTGATTACAGGAGACATTTACTTTGACATTTTCTTGGCCTACATAATGCTTATGTGGTGTCACAATGAGGTTCATTATATATTTTTTTTTCAATCTATAATTGCATTCATTTTTGATTATTGAGTATCAGACCACTGCATCATCTCAAATTAGTGTCTGGACTTAATGAAGACTAATTAATTCAACCACCTCAGTACTTACTCATGGAAGGATCTGAACTATTTGCTGAGTTAAAACCAAAGAGGATGCAGTGAAATACTGCATGTGACTTTTTTTTTTGACTGGGCAGTGTATAATTGTGAAAAAAACAAAACACATGTTGAATCTTAAGATAAATAGATACAACAATGATATTTGAGCATCTCCTTTCAGTCAGTACAACATTAAAATAAATGATAACAAGCATCCTGGACCAAGTAAGATTAAAATTAAATGTCTATTGCACCTATGTATACCAGACAGAGAGTCAGGAGGTAGGATTGGGTTTGAAATTCAGAGTCAGGTTGGCTTTTGGAAACTGAAAACTGATTGCATATTTTAATTTTATATACCAGAATTGACTAAAACTACACTACACTACTACAATTTTTTTCTAAAATTGGGTTGATCAGTGTAATTTGCCATTGGTTTAGTGTTGGTCAGTAGTTGGATAGTAACTAGAAACTAGACGTTCTGTGTTGGCTCTGTCATTGGTGGTTCAATCAGTTCTGATTGGGTGGATTTTTTATTTTTTTTTTTCATACCCATTGGAAGTGTAAAGTGGGATTTTCATTCCCCTTAAAAGTTGTATCACACTGTGAAGTTTCCCAGTGAAACATACATAATGTGGTGAGAATGAGGCACAGTGGAATATCCATGAGGAGAGAAAAAGTCAGTCCTTTTTAGCTCCAATGGACTGGATTTATATGGAAATGATTGTATGTAAAAATGATGCTTTGTGAAGTCTACGCTGTTTGGAAGACTCATGTCTGAAGTTGAATTCTAAACTTACTTACAATTGATCTGGCGGGCTGGATGTCCTTTTCTTGTAAACAACCTTAGATAATGTGCTTATAATGAACACTTTCATGTTTGTCCTTCATGAAAATCAGGGACATTGATTCTAGAGTTTTGCTTTCCGTCCTATTTTTGGTAGACCGACCCATTTGTTTTATTTATTTTTTTATTTTTTTAATTGAAGCAACTCTTCAGCTGTGTGGAATTGAATGTCAAGGCTGGGGTAGCAGGCTGTGAGTCTGATTGCTGATAATCTGATGATATTTTTAGATAAATGACTCGGTACTCTCAAGCCATAATATTGAAAAGTAAGAAGAAGCCAAACATTTAGTGTAGTGCAGCTGTGTATTGAACTTTATCACTAAACATTCTTATCTACTCCCTGTTTCAGTTCCAACATGGAAAAAAAGGCTCATGTATTTAGTCACTAAAATATACATCTTTTTCATTTTTCATTTACTGACCTTTGTACAGACTGATTTATTTTTATGGTGACCAACATCTGACACACATCTTTGTTTCCCATACACAGATATTTCTTTGGAAAGGTCACATAGTTTAAAATATTTTCTCTATCCTTCCAATAGAATTAGCACTGCACACAATCCATTAAATAGTTAGTCTCCCCTCTCTTTCCCTGTTCTGTATCTAAGGTTAGTTTATCTGGTCTGAACAACATATGAAGTAAAAAAAAAACAATCTGTGATCAATAATCTCAATCACAATTTTTTTCACTTCTTATAAAATGTCATCATGTTACAAGTAAACTATAACTAAGTTAGTTTTTCTCTAGTATTGTCTGGCTTCTGAAGACTTAGGCTGTGTGTGATTGCTTATGGTTTTTATCTTACTGGAAAATAAGCATTTTGGATATTTTTGTGTCTCACATTATTATAATAAGATGTAGATGAATTAAACAGAAGTCCATATTTTCCTGTACGTACTCCTGCAGTGTTTCCGTTAATTATCTTGTTGTGGAAGCCTAATTTGTGCAATTGGAGTTTTTGCAGTGACTTAAAATATAAACAAACAAAATCAATAGCCTTGTGACTTTTCTTTAAGACATTAGTGCACAGGTGTCAAACTCCAGGCCTCGAGGGCCGGTGTCCTGCATGTTTTAGATATTTCCCTCTTCCATGTGATTCAGTTTAACCCTTTAACTCCTGAGATTTTAGCAATCAGTAAAAAAAAAAGTTATAAAATAAACTAAGCAACAACGCAAACAAAAGTAATGATAAACTAACAAAATAATTGGTAACATGAGCAAAGTAAGACACAAACGGCAGAAAATCTAAGAAAAATAATAAATAAAACAAATGTAGAAAAATTAAAAAAAAAATTAGCAACAAAAACAAATATTTACAAAATGCCAAATAATGTGGAACATTTAAAAAAACAAAAACAAAAGAAGAAAACTAGTATTGAAATTTGGTCCCAGCAATTTTAATTTTGCCTTTAAAAGTTTTTTAAAATAAAAAATAAAAAAATCTTGCTTTTGACACCTTTTCCATTCACAAAACTAAAAGGAAAATCAGCTCCTTCTCAGACTGATAATGATGCAATGGCCTCTAGGTGTAATGGAAGAGGGAAACCTCTAAAACATGCAGGACACCGGCCCTCGAGGACTGCAGTTTGACACCCCTGCATTAGTGCATTATACTAATGAAATGACCATGCGAAATGTGTTCAAATGTCTGTATGATAATCCTGAAAACTCAAAAATATGGAAAATGAAGATCAGTCACTGAGATGTTGTTATGACACAGGCCTACTGGAACCTTACACAAATCAACAAATACACACAACAACATGACTATTTGTCTGTCATTGCATCTTTTTCTTAATAACAAAGTAAAATGGTTCACACTGAAATAGCACTTGTAGATTTTGCAGCCATCATCCAGAAGATGCATTAATTTAGTCGTCATCGTATCATATGCATCTGTCGTTGATGCTTTATAAAGAGAAGCCACTTTTTGGCCATTTACTGTGGTTCATGTTTATTTGTGCTATCTAAAAAAAAAAATATTTGGGCAACAGACCCATAAGTTATGTCCTTTGGTTGCAAAAATAGATTTATCAAGTTTAGAAACCAATAGGTGAACGTAAAATTGACTGTTTAACATATACTCATTCTTCCCATTTCAGATTTGGTTGCATTTCAGTATATTTTCAGTTCTTAGTCCTGTTTCTACATTGCCTGAAAGACTATCTCCACTGCTTTGTATTTTCTGCACAGGCTGCTTTTTTTTTATCTCGTTTCCAAATGAGGCATTATAAAAGATAATAAATTCAACTTGGAACAACTACCTTCTGATATACTTCTTTGTATCCTATGCAGCCTGTTATCACCCTCGGCCTCACTACTGAGGATGATATGCATTGTTTGTGGGTCCAGGGAGTTGATTCACAGTCAGAATTTGTCTTTGAGAAAAAAAAATACATTGTAAATCAAATGATGTCCATTAGTTTGAGGCCTAACTTTGGACAGATTCTTCTAGAATGTCCGTGTGGACTGTATTGACTTTATAACACTGAGGTTCTTGAATTGCATTGTCATTACTGCAGACTGTGAGAAGTCAGTAGTTTGGGTTTTACTGTACTATACCGTCTGGTGGGTTGTGATTTGTACGTGTCCTCTGTGGGTGCCTTGTGTTGCTGTTTAATAGAACAGCACCAACTATTAAAAAAAAAAAAAAAAAACCCAAACAAACAAAAATACCTCTCCCTCAGAGAATTACCTTTGATTGTCGAAATGTTCTGTCCACAACAGTGACTGTACAGGTTCAGATAGAATCAGAAAATGCAGCAAATGTACTGGACTGTGTTTTAATCTTCATCCTGTTGTAGTTTTGTAATGATTTAAACATCATTGAAGTCCTTCTAGAGATACAGCTCTGATCTGTTTCCTTCACTCTTTTTGTAATATATTTTTTTCTTTTTTCTTGCCCTCCATTCCCTTCAGCTTCAAGTGTCACCTGGCTGATAGAACATGTGACAGTGAAGTGGAAATGCCTGGGCTGTCACTTGTTCTTACCAGATGAGACCAGTTGAATATTAAATTAAAAAAAAAAAAAAAAAAAAAAAAGGCTGGTGAAGTGTTTTCTTTGGGGATAGTTGCAAACAAAGACACAGTGCTTACTGGCATTGGAACAAAACAAAAAAGCTCTTTGTAGTTTTGCTCGTGCTTTCACAAGAAAACTGACTTGTTTGATACCAATATCAAGCTGTGTAGTCAAAATAAAACAAATGTGTGGATTTCTTTTCCATTGATTCTTTTAGTAATTAAGGAGGCCATTCACTTTTATGGCAGTTTGTCACATGGGACATTCTACGTTGTGAATTCATTGAGTGGATGTGGGTGCTGTGATGCATGTGATTAGCCTGGATACCATGTCTGTCACAGCATGAGGTACCATCACAGCCAGAAGATCCTGACAAACAGCAGCTCACACTTCCATACAGATTCCACTCAGAGCACACACAGCTGTTGGATGTTTGTTGGATAATGAAGAAGTGTTATTGTTTTCTCTCTGTCTCTATCTCTCTCTATCTCATTTTATTTATTTATTTATTTTTAGCTTTCCCTTTCGTCACAGTATGACAGGCAAGTTCTAGTATACACAACCAAAAGCCTGACATATAGTTTACATAGATGTGATAAAATATTGATTCAATACAGATTACGTATGATGTCAGTGATGTAATATTCTGGTATTTATTTTTAATACATATCATTTACATTACACACTATACACACGGTTAAAAAAAAAAGCCCATATAACCAAGCACCAAGCAGTCAGAAATGCTGAGAAACCTTTTCAGTTCTGGTTGTTTTGCTACAAAAACATTACAAACTGATCCAAGACCAGCCTGTAAAACGGAACTACTGAATAAAATTTAATAATAAAGTAATGGCAAAAAAAGTGACAGTAAGTGACTAAAGCCACCTGAAAGTGACAATTAAATTTTGTAAAGCATGAAGTTTATGTTGAAGATAATGAAAAAAAATGATAAGGACACATGGAATTGGTTAAGACAAGCAAGTAAAGAAGGAAATGAAGAAGAGAATGGAGGTAAGGAACCAAAGAGGAAATAAAAAGGAGACAAGAAACAAGGGGATGGAAATGGTGATAACACAGGAAGGATTAAAATGAAAAGGAACAGAGAAAAGAGGAGGTGGTAAGGAAATGAAAAAGAATTGGAATTTACTTAAGAGAGGAAGGGAATGAGGAAATAATTTTGAAGGAAGAGAAGGAAACAAGGGGCTACAGGAAGGAATAAGTTGCAGAATTAGGAAATAAAAACATTACTAAAGTTTGGGAGGGGGGAGTAAGTAGTAGGATAGGAAATGGAAGACAAAGAAAGGAGGAATTTAAAGAAAACAAAGTAGGTGATTATTAAGAAAAGTAGGATAGACAAACGGGGAAAGGAAGGAGACAAGGGGGTAGGAATGAAAGGAAACAAAGTTGAGGTCAGGTAAGGAAAGGAGGACAAAAGGAAATGAAAAGGAAGTGAAGCAAATAACAGTTAAGCATGGAAACAAGAGGACACTTGGTAAAAAAAAAATAGACATGTGAAGGAGACGATGAATACGAGTGGAAATGAAGAGAATAAATGAAGGGGAATTAATGAAGTAAAATATGGAAAGAAAGAAAGATGAGAAAAAAAAATGACAAATGAAAAGGAGGAGATAAAGACATGGGGGAAGGAAAGGAAAATAAAACAACTGAGGAGATGTGGAAGGGGATGAAGAAGATACTGTTTTTGGTCTAACTTCCATGTTTTCCATATCAGTGAATGTCATGGAGAGGAAGAACTGATTAAATTTTGGACGATTGACCATTTCTAGGGCTCAAAAGTTTAAAATCACTAAACACTCTGGAACTATTTGTTTGTTTTGACTTCAAATGAAGTGCAAATGAAAGGTCGTGACCTGGGGGATGCCTGACATTATGACCTCATTAAGGACTGGGAGCGTTTGTGGATATTCCTTGAGCTCTATACTGTACCTCTCCCTACAGCATAAGCCTCGTTTTGAAATGAGGAGATTTGGGAAAGTTAAAGAGGAAATGAAAAGGATGAGCAGACGTTATTTAAGGAGTTAAGGAAGAAAACAAGGGCTTAAGGATGGAAATGAGGTCCTCACCTGTGGCTCACTCTTAGTACTTTTTAGAATGACTGCTGGGGGAATTTTTTTTACCTTTTTTTTTTTTTTTATTATCATCTGCTCAAAGACAAAAATGGAGCTGAACTAAAATCACTCCTGATACTTGGCTCCTGTTTTTTTTTTTTTTTTTCTCTTTTCGACCTGACAGATCATTTGAAGCCGTCGACACCCCACTTTAGCTCAGTGGGGGACTGAAGGGAACAGTAATGAGTACCTCACTGTATGTACCCATCCGCCCTACGCCTCCACCTCTCTTCGCTCTTCTTCGCTGCCTCTCAGAACAAGACTTGTTTAATTTTAGCAGCTTTGACGCACATTTGACATAGATTAATTATAGTGGCTCTTGATGTCTGCTGGCATCTCAGTACGAATGTACACGTTCGCCCAGGCCTTTGGAAAGTGGTTATTCAGGGCAGGCTTTTCCTTCTACAATAAATCGACTTCACCCTCTGCTTGTGTCCCCTTCTCACCACTCACGCCTCCTCCAGTGTCCTCGGCGCCACTCCGTTCTCTTCCACCCTCGCTCTGGAAGCCCTCTCGGGTCTCCGACATGATTGCCTCTTCCTGTAAAGCTCCATCCACTCACACCTTTTCTGGCCCTTATCCACGCTGCTTGACTGATCGGGAGAAATTGCACCAGAGACGACTGTAGCGCCTTTAACAATTTCATGGCCTACTTTCAGTCAGATAAGGGAAAAAAAGGACAGAAAAAGTGAATAGTCCTCAATCAGCCAGACCATCAGTCAGTCATCATTGCAATGAGAGAGATTTTTTTTATGTGTTTATGTTCCATTTCTGTACAATGTAAAAAAAAAAAAAAAAAAAGACTGTGGAATTAATAACAAAGTTAGAGAATTGCAATATAAAATTTTTTAAGTGAAAATACAGAGAAACATTTTTTATTTGAGAAGATTTTTGTGTTAATTCAATGAAATGCAGCTGTAGTTTTTACAGGAAGAATATGTTAACAAAACCAGATTTTTACATGGATATTATGTATTTCTATTGTTAAAAAAATATGTGGTGCAAAATGTACATTAAACTGAAAAAAAAGTTATTTTCAATAAATAAATATTAAAATTACAGTATTGAATGTAATACATTTTATGGCATTTTTCCATAAAAAAAATATACATGAGTAGTAAAATTTATTTTCCATTAGAAAATATGTAAATATGTTTTTCTTGATAAACCTTTTTCACGGTGATTCAGTGTTTTATGAACAATGTTTACAGATTTCCACTTTCATGGTTTGTAGGTTTTCATTGTAAAATGTACAAACCTTTTTTTTTTTTTTTTTTTTACACTGCGCGTTTCTTTCTTACAGTGTAGTGTTAGCAGAACTGTGATTAAAACTTTGCTTTCTCAGTACATTCTATATCTATTTTTACACTGCATGGAACTGAATATAACCTGAATATTAAGTGTTTTCATAGAAGGAAAAAAGGGTCTTCACATGTCACCTCAAATCCTACTATTACATTTCACAGTCCGAGGCTTCCATACAAGTAACAGTCAGACATTCTTAAGCACTTACCAACTTTAGCAGAACTCAGGTGTTATATTCTGGGTAAAACATAGCGAGTTGTGCCGCCGGTCTCAACCACTCAGTTCATTTCACTCCTGCAGAGAACTATTACTTTCAGGAAGAATTGTAAGTCACAGAAATAGTCTAGAGGGTAAATTCAGGTATTTAAAATAATAATTATCTATAAAATAGCAGTCATTAAAATGTGGCAGGGCTCAGCAACTGATAAGAACTTTTCAGTCAGCAGGGTTACGCACTATTAATCCCCTTTTTGTCAAATTTCGCAGTAAGTTAAACCTACCATGGTGACAAAAGAATAGACAAAGGATGTACTCCACCCACTAATTGCATAGGGAATTACACAAATATTTGGCCCACAATCTGCTGTTTTGTGCACATGTTCACAAAGGTTTTGCACCAGTGATTGGCTACAAACTTGAATACTATTTTTTCACCTGTTTTCAAGTGTTTCAGGTTTTTCTCTGCACTCCAGCAAACTCATTGGTCCATAATAAAAATGACAAGAACTCTGATTGCATGTTTTATTGGGTTCATTTTTATTTCTGTTTAATTCAGAATACGTTTATTCTACTTTAAGATGATCATGCAAACACCTATTGTATCTCCAGTTGAAAATGACTATTCTGAATGAACCTTAATTCAGTATAATGTCACCGGTGTAGTCCACTTTTAATTCTGAATTAAATAATTCCTTAGACATGCAATCAGTTTATTCCTCTTTAAAGTTATTCCCTTCATTCTGCATATGCTCCTTGTCTTGTCCTGTTATGATGATACACATATTCCACACTACTGGGATTGTTGTCTGCCTGCTGTCTTTAGTTCTCTAACATCCTTCCGATAATCAGAATGAATTAGTATGTTGATTCAGGTGAGCTGCTGCTTCATAATTATTCCAAAAATAAATGCAAAAATCACATGTAATACTTGGTCTTCTATGTTGCTCGCTGAAACAAAAAGACACACGAACTAGATATGATTGTTTTCATCCAGTAGAGATCAATCAAAACCCTCTGTACCCCCAGAACTTACAGCAGAATTAACTAAAGCACAGTAATCGTGTTTCCCATGGACACCTTTATTCAGTATTGACATGTCCATGAAAACACAAAGACAGTTGCTTTAATTGTGAATTATTTAATTCAGAATAAATAATCCTGATTTAAACGATCATAAAAACATAGCCATTATATATAAACCTGCACATGATGAGCTGTCCACCACAAATATCCATCCTTCTGCAGTATTACGTGAAACATCCACACTCCAACTTATCCAAGAGCAAAATGAAGAATGGTCTGATGTTATCAATCGCTCGCAGACAGCTGAAACTGGAATAGCCCCTGGAGTCTTAAAGCTGAGAACAAGGCTAGTGAAGTATAAAATAAAGTTCTCTTTCGTCCCTGTAGGGAAACGTTTGCATTTTACCCATTCTAGTTCACACAAGGAGCAGTGGGCGGCCAATGAAGGTGCTCAGATCCATGTCAGTACTTTGGTCAAGGGCAGTGATGGAAGAATTAACCTAGCAGACATGCCAAAAAGATACTGGTCCAACTGGGACTTGAGGAGACAACTGGGTTAAGAATTATTTTGAAATATCACTATTGATGATTGTGTGTGATTGGGATTACAGTCAAATGATTAGGCAATAGAAACATGATCATGTCATATACTGAAAATAAAATAAAGATAAGTGGTTATATATAAAACTAAAACCTCCTGATTCATATTTAAACCACAAAACAATTATTTGCATATTTTTTTTCTGCACAAAGAGGTGTCATTAACAACATTTCACTCATTTATTTCTTCCCAAAAAGTTACACAGAGAATTCATTTAACTCGTTTCTAACCTGTGATCACTTTTCTACTCTTTAAAAAAAAAAGAAATGGTGATTCTACAATATAAAGGTCCATGCTGTAATAACCCAGACTCATCCCAAATCTAGTAGTGCCATTTTGGGACATCCAACGCACAAAAGTGCTGTTTAAATTGTTTCTTTGTGCCATTAAATGGAAACACATTAGCTGTCACTGAATGAGGGCTGCATGGCTTCCTGTAAAGCATGAGATGAGCCACAATAGAGCACAGTGGCTGTCATTGTGCATCCCCACAGTCACATCAAAGATCTGAAGTGTGCATACATCATCACATCTTTGTATGTTTACTGTTCATAACCCTGTATGATAATCAGCGCCTCTCTGGAGGAAAGGCAGGATTGTCAGGACCCTCTCATCATATTCTTTGCATGTAGATTAGACAAGCTTTGATCCATCTAATAAGCCCTCCTCTGGCGCTCTGTATTAGCTCTGCTTCACTAGACCACAGACTGGGTCTCTAAGCCTGCTTAGAGCTCCATCTGATGCATGGAGGGTGCTTGGCTCTCTTCCTCCTCTACATGTCTATCTGCAGCCCAGAGCAGATAAGCATCACCGGTGCGACCAATCCAACAACTGTCCTATTCCTTTCTTCTGCTTGTCTGTTTGTTTTCCCCTCGTCTCGTTTCCTGTTGTTTCTCACCATCGATTTGCTTCACCCTGCGTCTTTGTTGTCTTGCCTCATGTTTCTCCTTCAGTTGTCTGTTTTCATAAAGTCCTCTTCTTCTGCAAGATCCTCATAGGTTCTTATCTGGTGGCTTTTAAATTCTCCATCTCTTAATTGCTTCACCCAGTTTTTCCACTTCCTATCCTCTGAAGCACATTGTTACTACAGCACATCTCCACTGGCTGTCTTTTGAAACATGATCAAACACATCCCTTTACGCAGTTTAAATTTGCGTATACCTGATGCAGCTTTGTGTTGTACATTTATTTGCTCTCTGAGCCATGGGGGTGGAGGATGGAGATTAAAGCAGCATAACTGTAACCTCAAGTTATCAAGTGCAGCAACTCAAAGCACAAACACCAGTCACTGCTGTGAAAGATCGACAAATGCAGCTAAAGTAATGTGAGGATTTGGAAACTGTTTGATCAGAGGAGCTGTAGAATCCCCTCAAAAAAGTTGGGCTCTGAACCAATGATTTTAACCCTTGTGCGGTCCTTCGTAAAAAGGCACACTGGCTGTGTCCTACAATCGGGTCTTAAAAACCCAGATTCCAAAGTTCAGTTCCATAGACTCGTCACCCCACCCCCCAAGGATATATTACTGTTTTCAGTAGTAAGCAATGGCATCCTACAGTACGTATAAAAAGGTACATTTGTGAGCCACCGGGTCTCTTTGACCCGAAGGACCGCACAAGGGTTAAAGAAGTGACCCTGAGATGGTATGAGGAACAGCAGTGAGTGAGATTCAATATTATTTTTCATCAGAGGACTCAACAAATATGATTTATATATGAGGTCAAATAAATGTTTCTCAACTCCTGTTTCCCCAACTTAACCTCTGAAAATGACCAATCACTTCTTTAACTGCCCTCATGGACATCAGGGTTTTGTATAAAGATATAATACGCTGCCAACTGAAGTCTACTTAAATCTACCCACTTTTTTCCAACAAATTTTGTGCATACGCCCTTGGCTTGGATATAAAGTTAGAGCTGATGGTATTTATATACTTGCATATTAAAAAGGTGTGCAGTTAAAAACGGTAACATGTTTAGATTATTAATTTATGGTTATCATAAAGGGAATGAAGGGAATTTTTTATTTTTTTTTTTATAGATGTTCTTCAAGGCCAGTAGAACTTTATTACAATGTACTATGTGTGTTAGTGGCCAGTTGAGTAAGTTGAATGAACCATTCATGTTCTGGGGTGATCCACAAGCTGAGCACCTGTGCTGATTGCCACACCTGTGTTGGTTTGCCATACTTACCTGGGTGATCACACAGAGAGGAGGTTATGTGGAGCAGAGCAGAAAAGCAGAGTAAGTCTAAATATTTGACATTTTATTTTGGTCCATTTATATGCATATAAGCATGACATTGATGTGAAATGTTTTTTGTTATTAAAATGTAGTTTAGGCCAGTCGCTTGTGGTCGCTTGTGTGTTTTTGAAGAGTTTGCACCCTTGGTTGGCGGAGCGAGGTTGGTTCATTCTCTTGATATTTGTGTTTTAATTGTTTAATCATGTACAAAAATGGATGATATTGGGAGTTTTATGGTTGGATGTATAATGAAGTGTGTGTTTTTGGAGAAAACTGAACTTTGTACTTATTAATATTTTTTTGTTGTTGTTTTTTTTAAGTTTCACGGTGCTTGAAAATGCAATAAAGTTTGTACCGGTTGAACTCTACGCTGTCTCATTGACGCCAAGGGCTGCTACAATGTGAAATAGAACAACTTGATGTCATGAGAGCTTTGGGTGTTGTAACTACACACAAAAGCAGTTCTCAACGGGAACACATAATGGAGAGTGATGGTGCTGCAGAAAGCAGTGAGCTAGGATAATTGTTTAAATTTGGGGATAAGAGTGTTCTGCCCTAAAAACCTGGTTTTACATACTGTTCAACCATTCAGCAGTCACTTGTCACAGCAGTGAGTCCACTTGTTCAAGATGTATCTTTAAATTCCTGCCATATATGGATTCTTACACATGCCCTGCTTGTTGTGGTCACTGGTCTTTGTTTCATCTACCTACCAGACATGTTAACAGTTTCATGGTGTATAATTGACATTTATTCCTGGTTGAAATTACTTTATTGTAGTTACAAGTATTTATCCCCTCTCGCTTTAATCAGCAGCTCGGCAATGATGAAAATACAAAGCCCACATGTACCTGCTATTTTTCTAACATTTTCCAGCACAACGCAAGTGACGTACATCATAAAATCCATCTGGTTCCATCCAAGCAGAGCTTGAACATTGTTCCGTTGCCATTACCACTGAAATAGTTACTGAAGTAAAACATATAAAATCTTAACCACTGTAACATTTGTCCCTCACCGACACGATGCCACTTTGTACTTGAAGGTAACTTGGAAGTGCAGTCACATTGACAATACAGTGAGGACAGGGAAGGAAAATGACATTTTCTTCGTTGGTTTTAGTAAGTATGTATACAAGTTTGAAGTGTAATAACAGTACTCTACTCACCACTCACTGTTGACTCACCATGGCCAAAGAGGTTTTCTCAGCGAGAGCTGCTAAAGAGTAATACATAATGACTGTACTGCTTAAAATAAATGTACAGATTGCATCATTGTAAATTTATGCTGCCATACGGGTAACAATGCCACAGCTTTCACAGAAGCCTACACATGTGCTTCACACATGGTACACCATGAAATGTTACATTTCAAGTGTGATCTTAAGTGAACTCATTTGCTTTTAGACATACAAATTCATACAAGTGCAGTGATGGTCTCAGGTTTTCACATCTCACTTGGACATTGAATGCTAGACCACAAACTTTACATATTGCACAACATGAAATCAGATGTCAAGTCTACACAGAAATGTTTCTCTTTCCGAAAATAGCTTGAAAAGACTTTTACAGCATGCACTGAAAAGGAATGTTGACGTCCATGAAACTTAAGTTTAGAGCATAAAATTATTCCACTTCAAAGATAGTAAATGTCATCTGGAAACATTAGATATGCAGCAGCATCATCATTAAATGTCTACCACATCTAAGAGGATTACACTGGTCTATCCAGGTTTTATTCATAAGAACAAAATGAAATGAACAACCTATGTGATGGGCTACAAAGTGTTAGAACAAGGTAATGTAGTTTTCGGGACAGGTCTTCATCTTGAGAAAAAAATTTTGTGGTCTCGGTCACAGATTCAACTCATTTGGTCTCGGTCTTGTCTTGGTCTTGGGCCTCAAAGTTTCAATGGGATTTGTACAAAAACCGTATCAAAACAGAACAGTGTCCTTATTTATTAGATGTCCTCTTCAAACGCAACCAGTCAGTTGAATCAATTTTAAAAACATGTCACACTGTATACATTTCCTCAACATTCGGTGCCAGCCCTCCACAGTCCACTAGTGATGTAGTTCTAGAGACGGGTCTTGGTCTTGTCATGGACTAAACTCATTTGATCTCACTTTGTTCTCAATACCCTCAATACTCTGGTCTGGTCTAGCTGGTCTTGACCACAACACTACTAGAACAGTTGAGTGGTCTAAACAGTGTTGGACCTCCTGTTAATGGCAATCACCTTCATTATAGTGAAAATACTCATATGATATAATGTCCATGTGGCTAACCCCTGTTTGGAGGTATAATGGATCCAATCCTATTACGAGATTTTTTAGTGAAAAACAGCATCATGTCATCATCATCAATTGTCACAACTCAAATTGAGGTGAAACCCAGTAGGTTGGTTGTGACTATTGACATGCTGCTGTTGCAAGAACAGTTGTCAAGTCATTGATGTTACAATTATGACTTTTTGCAAAGTCTTTGTATTTGTGATGTAACACCTATAAACTCAACATTCTCACCACCATCCAGACCCATTAGGGCCGTCTCGATACATTGATATGATTTACCAGGGTATCTATGGCACTGATAGGAAAGGGTTGTGGGGAGTTGTCTTTTAAAGCCACACATGCTCAAACAAATATGAAAATGAGGGTATATGGGCATGGGGGAATGAATAATCTGTGATGTATTTTGAGCTGAGACTTAAAATACATATTCTACAACTTGGAAGACTTACAATACTGTGTTTCCCAGGGATACAGTATGGCCTCTTTAACTTTAAAGAGGCCAGATGAACTATATACATATAAGTTGCATATATTTAGTTGTATATATCCAAGATATGGAAGTAATACAATGTTATCTATGTCCCATATTAAACCTACAGCTAAAGAAATACCATAAAATGCAAGAAAAGGAGAAATTACTGTTGGATTTATGTTGTGACTGCTACTAGATTTATATTGTTTAGTCATAAAAACAACTTCAGCAAAAGAGCCTTACCATGGTTAAAATGAGTATTTTGTTAGAAAACTAGTGGACCTTTTATAGTCAGAGTTACAATAACAAACACATGGTTAAAGTTACAGTGCTGTCATGGATAATACATTACTTTAGAAACGGGAAGCTAACAGCTGTCTCTTGTATTATCGTCCAAGGTTTGTTATCTGGACTGCTCACTGTGACCCCATGTCAATGCAGATCTCTATCCTGAGTTAGACTCCATAGTCTCTGTCTTTGGTACTGAAGTCAGACTAGCAGGCATGTAGTGTCACTTGACATCTTTCAGCCCAAAACACACAGTTGCACTTTTTATGGCAGAGGATTTTCTCTGTTGACAAGTGTAATGCTTTCATGGTGATTGTAAAGAGTTTACAGTGTTTCAGAGCCCTCTCTTCTCTGGTGCAGTAGTCATGACTCCAGAAAAGCAGAATGCAACATGGCTAATTTTTGTCTTAATCTTTATTGTTTCGTGACAAAAGCTTCCAGTGCACAGTTGGATTTCTTTTCCAAAAGTCTAGAGGTACAAGTGGTAAAGTTTTAATCTTATTTTTTTCCTAGTAGAGCTGAAACATAATAGTCAGTAACACTTTCTTTTAAACTAATATACCAGCAGTGAAAATACAGCAGCATGTCATTATATCACGTAAGACTACAATAGGTCCAATTATATGTTGTCTCATTTCCCTTTCATCTCACTTCATTTCACTGTACAACTGCACTGAAAATCGATGCTTCAAATTGATTACAACAATGTTTAATTGCTACAGGGAGTTATTTCTGCAGCAGAGTTAATTGATTTCAAGTAGGCAGGTAGCTTTTACTGAAAACGTATAGGCCAAATTCAATTGATGGCAACATTTAAACATTCTGCCACTATTACCTCCTTTTCACTCTTAGTGATTATTGCCTTGTACAATTCCCAAGAAAAAAAAATGAAAGGGGGGCCCAAATGATTTCCTCTGCATAATTTCAGGCAATAAATTAAATCACTTTGAACTGTAGGTTTAATGCAAGTTATCTTGGGTCAACTCACAACTGACTGTGACAACTTAAAACTAATCTAATAGTCCTACAGTAAATCTACTTCTGCGTGTGTCATTCATGGGACTTTTTATTTACCCGCAATGCTTGAATATATATATATATTTCTTTCCCTCCAAATCTAAGGTTTGCATTTGAGTTTAAATTATCTTCATAAGCTTGTCAAGAAGCATTGTGTTTAAGTATTTGATACACATACAAACTATGGTTAACTCACACACTCACAAAGAAAACTTCAGTGTCTTTTGTCACACATGAAGTCATGGAGACTTTCCACTTTGGCCCAGAGCTGTTTTAAAAACTATACTAATGTAGGTTTAATATGGTTCATCTTTTCTGGGGTTCCCCAGGGGTTTATGATGGGTTCCTTTTTATTCAGTATTTACATACTGTCTGTGATGCTAATCATGCAACAACATTATACTGATTTTCAGTTCTGTGTGAACGGTTGGTCGCTGGATATCCTATTAAAATCTGGCATAGATGATGCACCCTACTGTATTGTTGTTTTTGGTAAAAGAGTGCTAACCCTATGACACAAAGAAAATGGTGAATTAGACTACACGCAAAAAGACCTACAGTTCTGGGATTTTTTTTCTATTTTTCTCCTTCGAATACATACACTTGATGTACATCTGTTCACTTGTTATGTAATATATGCCATCCACACTGCAAAGAAAGAAGATAAACTTCAATGTAATATTGTGTAATATTATGGCTGTAAATTCAGTGCACCACTCATTCATTGCACCACTGAAATGCTCACCAAAAAAGCTTTTATTTAGAAATACATTTTGGAAATAACTTGAAAATCATCATGGAAGCAGTGTCAGATGTGTTGAAATTAACTCCCAAGGCCACTTCGTGACTGTATTTCTGACAGTTGGCGCTCACCATTAAAAGTAGTTAGAAATACTAGCTTTTAACTGTGCTCCTTTTTAAAGGCACTTGTACTGAAGTATTTTTGTTGAGACTTTTCTTTTTCCAATAACACTGACTTGACCCAATCTCTCTTCACCCGACAGGAAGAACACCCAGTCAGAGGAGAAATAGTCCTCTCATCTGATGACCTCCAACTAGTACTACAAGTGGAACGTAATCAGTGAGTACTGTTGTTCTCAGAACCCCTTTACCACTGTCACACTCAATCATCTCCTTCATCTTTCACCTGAGAAAGAAGAATTAATTGAGAGAAAATATAGAGTGATGTGATAATAAGGGGAAATATTCAATCATGTCCTCACGTGTTCTCTCTTGGCTCTGTCAGAGGCTTGTGATTATCAATTGTTACATTCTGAAGGTTTATTAAAGAGTGAATAGATGGTTTGTTGGATACAGAAGAAATAGAAACATAACCATGGGTAACTCACAAAGACATCTTCAGTATGTTATTTGCCTCATAAAAAAAGTCAATGACACTTTCCACTCTGGCTCAGGGCTGTTTTTAAAATGTGATACTGATGTAGGTTATAGTGCTTCTGTGGTCCAACAGATGTTTTGTGGGATTCCCCAGGGGTTTATGTTGGGTCACATCTTATTCAATATACATACTACTGTATATACAGGCCTCTATTGCATATTATATAAGAAGATTATACTGTGGACATTTAGTCACTGTATATCCTATTAACCCATAAGGGTCCAGTGTTAGTTTTGTGTATATACCTTATCTCTATAATTAACCTCCCTTAAGCTATTTTTCACCATATATTGTAATATTATTTTTTTGTATTGTGAAAATCACTTTTCCCCTACGTTGAATTTACTCATCACGTAGATAGGTGCACAGCAAGAAGGTCCCTGATTCAATTCCAACACCAGACCTTTCTGTGTGGAGGTTCTCTCCTTGTCTGCGTGACTTCTTTCCAGGTACTCTAGCTTCCTTCCACCATCCAAACACATGCACCGATAGGTTAATTGGTTAACCTAAATTGTTCATGAGTCTGAATGTAAGAGTGATGAACTGGCGACTTATCCTGGTTGTAACCCGCCTTTGCCCATTGTAGCAGGGATAGGCCCCCAGTGACCCTAGTGAAGATAAAGCCAGTTCAGAAGATGAGTGAGTAGACAGGTGTTCATAAAAGCACAGATTAATGTTGATGATTATCAATTAAAAAAAAACAGATAAGTGACTTTTTCAGAACCTCTATCATTAACTGTCTCCAGCATCTGTCTTTTATCAGATTCCAGGGTTTTACAAATGAATCAATGTTGTAGAAGATGTTTCCACGGTAACTACAGAGTCTCTGAACATCTATATCTGATGACCATGAAAACATAGCAAACTGCCCATTATTTACATGCATTGATAGGTTTAGTGGATCAACGGCTATTGATCATTTCTATCAGTAGATGTTTTTGGTCACTGGTAGATGTTTGGGTCATTATGGGTTAAAGTCTGGCATTGATGATGCATGATCCCATTGCTATTGTGGTGAGAAGTTTGCAGCACGTTGTTTTACGAGTAACAACAATGCCAGTGAGGTTTAGTTGCAGCCGCAACCAAGAGAAAGTAGTTATTCTTATTTGACACTTATATTAACTACTCCTGAATTGTAAGAGTAGTTGAGTGTTTGCTGCCTTTATAGCGATAGCAGAGAATGTGTGAGTGACACACCACAGGGCAGTGACGAGGAGGAAGGTTAATCTGAATGGGCGGCGAGCTCCATGGAGAGCGCGTGGAACAGGGTTCAAGGCCGGCAGAGGTTATAGTGTTCCTGTGATAACATCAAGGGGAGCTGCGTTTGATGCCTGCACATTAGCCAGAAACGTGCTGAGACTCCTAAGGTAGACCACTTAACATGCTTATATATCCCAGAAGAAGGGAAAACATGTCTGAACACCTCCACCTTCTAACCTAACAAATAGATTCTCATTAGACTGCAGACGTGGTGCTTTGATTTCATAGAGCAATATCAGAGAAAATTAAAGTTGGTGCAAATTAGTTCTCGTGATGAGCCAGGTGTCTAATTAAGGTAGATGTGTATCTTTTAATTGTGTTGCCTTTGTTTACACATTTTATTAAATAACCTTTTTTCTATCAGTAATACAACTGCAACGCAAAATATATACAAATCTAATCTAAACTCCCCTATATGAAGAGTGATGGTACCACATAAAGTACATATGAACAAAGTACAGCCGTATCAATCCATTCAGCAGTGTTTTCAATGGGAAACAATCCCAAAAATCAATAAAAGCTGACATTATGCCTCATTGCATGTATGGGTTCAAAGGCAGCTTGTCTAATACACTAAGGGAGTATGGCAGCACTCAAGGAATAAAACATCAAGAAACTTTTTTGACCCATGCACACTGACTTTGCCCAATGCAGAATATTTCCTACAGACCTGTCAATCATCCATGGATCAGCAGTACAACTTAGCCACATCCTGTCATTTGAGACCAAGCTGATGGTGAATTATTTAGACACTGTTCATATTTATAACGTGTAACACTACATGCTTCAGGAGAGACCTCTGCTGTGGTGTATGCCAGGTTATTAGCATGATGAAGGCTGATTTAAAGGGTGATATTTAATTTATGGATTTGTTTGACGTTATCGTTCCATAATTTAGCCTCCATCAGTCATATATATCAAATAGGTGTTGTAAAAAAAGCATGTCTTTGAATCAAGCTTTGCCTTCAGGTCTTGTAGCCAGAAAGCAATTTATTTAAAAAAAATAAAAATAAATCAAGTTCATCTCTAATCCTCCGTATTCTGTGTTTCAGTTTAGTTTTGTAGTTCCATTATGCAGATTTTCACTTAAAGATTAAAATGAAAAGTTTACAGAACAAACATTTTTCTCGATCTTCAAGCCATAAGTTAACATGTTAATTACATCTTATTTCATGAATGTGCAAAGTGAAGAGTTAATAAATTCTGTTGCCATATGGACAAGACAAATGAAGACCGTCTAAAATGAAAGCATATGTGCATGACTATTGTTGACGACAATGAACATGAACTTGAAACTTTAAAAACTAAACTTGTACATGTTTAAATTGTTGTATTAAATAAAAGCAAATTGAGTAAAACGTGGGTGGGGATTTCACAACTGTTGATGATTAAGACATACTTATTTATCCCATCATGAAAATTGTCTGATGCTTTGTATACTCAAAACATTACAGACATGGTCCAGTTATCTATGAGATAATATGTTAGTGTCATAAACATGGATCTTCTGGGTTCACAAAGATGCATTTACAGCTAATATGAAATACCCACGTTAAAATGTGGATGTATAGGTACAGTATTAGGGCTGCACAATATATTGCAAAAATATTAATTAATAAACACAGTTCATAAAAAAATTGATTTATTCATCTATTTATTTCTCCCCCTTAAAGGGAAGAGCGGTATTTTTTTTTTTTTTTTTTGTCAGTTTGGGTGTTTATTGGTGTGTTTCTTTGTTTACAAGCAGCTTCATGCAAAAACTACTGGACCGATGGACAATGGATGGACACACTTATTTTGTCTTTTCATGATATATTGAAAAATAAACATCTACACAATCAATAAATCAAATGGGGAAATACCATATTTTCACTTAAACATACTTGGGGTTTGGAGTCTGTGTACTTTAGTTTCCTCCCACCATCCAAACACATGCACTGATAGGTTAATTAATTAATCTAAATTGCCCATAAGTGTGAATGTGAGTGATTCTCTATACATGTTCAGCCCTGAGATGAACTGGATACTCATACAGGGTGTACCCCGCCTTCACCTATTCACCCATTGCAGCTGGTTTAGTCCCCCAGTGACCCCTGCAATCCTAGTGAGGATAAAGCCTAGAGACGATAAGATATTCCTTTATTAGTCCCACTAAGGGAAATTCCACATTTACAGCAGCACAGAATAGAAGAGCACACAAGACCAGCACAGCAACATAAATAATTTAAAAACTCTATCGAGACAAGACATACTTGGAGCAGAATAAGTTACTAAATGGCGATGAATCACTTAAGAAAGGTTAAAAAAAACCATACAGAACTGCCACAAATGTAGCCCTAGGTCTTTACGGGTTAAGGAACATGAAGATGAAATTGGTATTTCTGTATGTGAATGACAAATATTACAAAATTATTGCATTATTACTGAACCCCCTGATCATATATATCGTGCAGCTCTAATAGGTATATTAAAAATAACTTCTGAAATGTGAATTCATGTATGTTGGCAAAATATATATTGAAGGTAAAACGTCATATATTGGTATGTGTATACAGTGATTTACTTTATATATACACTCATAAACACATCAATATCCCTTGCTCCAATATTACATTGTATTTATATACAGTAACCATCTTTATTTGTCCACATATCATTTGAGGCAGTAGTGAATATTTTATATTTTACTAAATCTTATCAATGAACGTATGTATATTGTAACGTAATTTGTAAAATAAAAGTGCGCCTCAGCCCCTACATGTTCACTCACACAGTTTGAAGAACCCCCCAGTAAGTGGACTATTTCCGGTCTTTTTTTTTTGTTGTTTTGTTTTAAAGATGCCGTATGGAAATCTTCAGAGAAGCAAACAAAACCCAGTAGAGCACCAACGTGACAGATGTTTCTTATCTCTCAAGTTGAAGCTTGTGGAAAAATAGACTGTTATTGTCTAAATCTTAATTAATTATGATTTTCTGAGTTATAAAACAAGGATGTGGTCATATTTAATTTACAAAGACAGAGCTTTGACTAGAATGCATTTAAAGGTGTAGCCAAATATAACTACATCTGTTTACTGCACAGTAATATTTAGTGAATTTCTGTTAAGGTATGCATATTAAAAATGAACTCTAAAGATTAAAAATCTGATTAAAGATCTGTGATCTGTTCAGTTGCCTTAGGGGAAATGTAGTCTCCAGTTTGACTCACTATTAGAAGACAATATCAGGACATTTTGGCGTTTTCTGCTTTAGTGTTCCTTCGTTTCATGAGCGTATAACCCTAAATTGCTTTGATTTATTTAAAGAACTCTTCCACTTAGAGAAGCATTCTTTATATACTGTAGTTATTAAATTTTTCCCAACAGCACCACCACATTTGTTAATGAAAATGCAATGAAAATCCAACACCAGTTTGGATTCAGATATTTACTATTTATTGTTTATTTTAATATGTTGGTTAGATTGACTTGAAATAAATGTGTTAATGGACCAATTTGCACAATAGTTAAATGGAAAATAAACACTTCCCTCTCAAAAACACAAATAAATATTAAGATAGATGAACCTGATGTTGAGGACTATATGTTTGTCAATTTGAAATTTTATTTATTTATTTATTTTTTAACCTTTTCTGTAGTTATTTGTCATGTCTGGTCAAATTCTAGATACACTGTGAAGCCAAACATACCAAAACTAACAGGAAAAGTGAGTTAAAATGGTAAAATGTATATAGACAAGTTGTCTTAAGCTATTGGGATGTTCATGAGGTTTTTTATATAATTGAATAGTAAATGTGGTAATTACCATATCAACATATTTTATAGATACATTGTTGTCAAATCATCAACCCTATTTTAGGATTTGTGAAAATCATTGAAAACACAAACCAAAAATAGTCCTAAAATAATTGGTTGAAATAACTGAAACATATAAACATATGTAATAGAAGACTATTAAATAGTTTCATGAGGTTTCCTGTCGGTGGAAGAGAATGATAAGAGACTATTTTATGGCGCTGGACAGAGGTAAATCCAAAATACCACCATCATGGTAACT
Source organism: Siphamia tubifer (assembly GCA_020466265.1). NCBI lineage: Eukaryota > Metazoa > Chordata > Actinopteri > Kurtiformes > Apogonidae > Siphamia > Siphamia tubifer. The sequence goes on along the minus strand of CM035800.1, from coordinate 15,303,171 downwards.
GCCATGTTGCATCAGTGTCAACCCACAGACTCAACCGTATGTGATTAAATCTCTAAGCTGCAGAACCCAAAATCAGATGGAGGAAAAAGTACTAAAATGTAAAAAAAACAAACACTTTCTTTCACTGTGTTTTCCTCTCAGTCTAAATAAAGAAATCTCATACAGATGTTTTTGAAACCGTTATGGAAAAGTCAAGCACTTTACAGTACACTGAAAGGTTATTATGGAGTCTTTTGCATGGACATGTGGAAAAAAAAATATGAAGCCCCATCATTAATTACAGTGCTCAATTTGTCATATTTAAGCTCCTTTACTCTGAAAATACCTCATCTCCTAGAATCTCTTCCTGTACATATAAAGTGATATTTAATTACTTTAACTCAAAGACATGAGTCAAAGAGTCATGTTTTGTTTCACATCATGTGTCACCTCACCTTTTTTAGTTCCTTATCTGCTTTAATTTTAATTTGTTTGTTTTTGCTCTGCACCTCTAACAGTAATTAATGTAGTTTAAAAATGAATGATATTCAAATGCATTCGTACTCATCATCTTCTGCTTATCCGTGGGGGCAGCAGCCTCAGAGAAATGGCCTAGACTTCCCGTCCACCACTTTCTCCCAGTTCCTCCAGGGGAATCTCAAGGTGGTCACAGGCCAGCTGATGGACATAATCCCTCCAGTGTGTGCTGGATCAGCCCAAAGTGTCCTCCTGGATGGACATGTCCGGAAAAACCTCCCCAAGGAGGTGTCTGGGAGGCATCCTCACTAAATGGTAAATGGACTGCACTTATGTAGCGCTTTTCCACCTTCATGGTGCTCAAAGCGCTTTACATTAGCCTCTCATTCACCCATTCACACACACACTCATACACCAGTAGGTTTCTAAGGTCTATGGTAAGTCCTACTGGGGGCCTAAGTCAGGGTTCAGTGTCTTGCCCAAGGACACTTCGACATGTGGACAGCCAGAGCCGGGACACGAACCGCTCGGTCATTTGGCGACCCACTCTACCAACTGAGCCACAGCCGCCCTACATGCCTGAGCCACCTCGACTGGCTCCTCTCTTACTCCTGAGCCCCACCAGATGTCTGAGCTCGTCAAACAGTGTCTTAAGTCTAGCCACCCTATGAAGGAAACTCATTTCGACCACTTCTACCCGTGACTTTATTCTTTCGGTCATCACCCAGAGCTCATGACCATAAGTGTTCATGATTTTTAAATGTGATCAATTGAAATGAATCCATGGCAACCCTATGATGAACCTAAATAAAACTAGAAAAGCACAGACTCTGCCTAGAAAGATCAGCAGTTGATTTGGCTGAAATTTGGTCTCTTTCATCCTTGTATCGGTCTCCTTGTATGCGCCAAATTTCAGAATGATCTGACAAGATGTGAAAATTCAATATGGAGTCAGAACGGAAGTGGTGAGTTGATTCGGCTGAAATTTCATCCTTGTACTTGTCTCCTTGTACATGCCAAGTTTCAGAATCCGTCAAGAGTTGGCGAAGCTAGAGTGTGAACAGTGGAAATGTGCATACGCACTGACAGACAGATAAATCGAAACTAACATAACTTCGCAAATCTCAGATTCGTGCACTTTATAAATGCTGGTCAAACATAACTTGGTGGAGTAACTGTAAACCATAGTGAAGCCAGAATACAGTTACATCCTGCCATGTGAAGTATACACATTTACACAACAGCTATATTACACTCAGCTGCCAAGTAGAGACTCAATCATTTCCAACCTTGGTTGTTTAATTCAGATGTGCAGTGTTTAGTCACATGGTTCTTCTGTTGTGAAAGAATGTGTGAAGCTTTTCAGCGGAGGCGAGTGTCTTGAACGGGGACAAGCCACAATGGGGGATTTCACATTTTCAGTCAAACGCTGCTTTCACAAACTGGTTGCGCAGGATTTCAGTTGCTTGGAAACAGATTGATGAGTTGGAGTACGAGGAGACAAATGGAGGAACTGTCACAGACAGTTAGGCAGGCCGATAGAAAGCGAGAAGCTCTGGGGCGGTGGCGGCATCCACAGAGCAGACAGACAGAGATGAATGAGGTGGAGAAAAGACAGAAACATTCAGAGCTGAGTGGTGATGCTACAGCGGATCTGAGCTGTGTGTAAGACAGGACACACAGTTGGCTCCCACTGTGTTTGTTTTAAACCAGCGAAGCCCCGGCGAAGTGCGCAACTACGGTCTGGACGAGCGAATGTAGGTCAGACAAAGAGAGATGTATTCTGGGGAAACAGTTGGCCTGATGCAGGAGGGGTTACTGGGAACCTTACTGGAAATGGGGTTTATTTTATGTGCTGGGCCTCTTCCACTGGGACGTGACTGGAACGTCGCCAGGGTGTTTGACTCACAAACTAATTACTCTCAGACTTTAGAGAGAAAATACAACACGTTCGATACATAAACATTTGATTACGATACACCATGAAACAATCCAACGTCTGGTTCTGTTTCATGAAAATGATGCTGGCTGTGCTCGTTGTGACATCTGCAAAATAATTATTTCAAGTATGACTGGGAACACCTGCAATACACCGAAACACAGAGGTTATTTATTGATATAACCTGCAGGAAAGACTCATCAAGATTAAGAATATCCCCTGCGTAAGAATCCGGCTTTGACCTCCATAGACCTCAAACAACAGCTGGAAACCAAAAGCATCTACTGAGCTAAAATGTTTAATAACTTTCAAACCATTCATCATATAAATACAGTGAAATAATTAAAGCAAAATGCAGTTATCCAAGGACACAATAGACTGACTAGGACAGAGTGGGAATCGAACCACCAACCCTTGGGTTAATGGACGATCCGCTCTACCATGACTACCCCCATAAAAAAAAAAAAAAAATAAAAAAAAATGTTCAGGTGTTAACGGCTTATGAAATCAAACCATATATTATGCTTTTATTTTCCAAATCCGTGACAGTATAATGTAGAATTTATCAGTATTTTAGAACTAATCTACATAGAAATATTTGATTCAGGTTATGTTAAAAGAAAGAAGTCCACAGTGTGTATTTTTTCCTGAGAAAAACCTTAAACACAAAAATACTTGTTTAAGAGTTACATATCAGGTTTTATTTTCTTTATTTTTGTTGTTTTTTTTGTTTCATTTTTTACTTATTTTCCCTCGGAGACCTTTTATTTAAATGTTTCAGGATACAAATGTGGGCATATATCAAATTACATGGAGTAAACTGCTGTATAATAAGAATACCTGAAAGAAATCTCAAACTAACATCTTTTATTCTTCATCCTTGTGGTCACATTACACTGTTTAATGAGCCATTTGTCTTAACATTTGTGACATGTGAGACTTCCTTTTGTCGAGTTGTTACCGTGTGCAGCTGAAATGTCTTCTCTGTTTTTATGAAATGCGCTTTATTCTTTGCGAAGCAGGGTGCCTCTATTATGTGACACTGTAGGAATCCCATTATAATAAAATAATACCTCAATATTAGAACAAAGCATTTCATTTAGAAAATGGCGTCTATTTGGTGTGATATTTTTTGTTATGAAAGTTTTATGACTAAACATCTTCTTTTTTTTTTTTTTTATTAAGTTATTACTTGAGGAAAAATACATGTTATGAACTTCCTTCTTTTAACATAACCTGAATCAAAAACATTATGCAGATTAGTTAATAAAATGCTTTCAGAAAATAAAAGTTTAAGTGCATGGTTTTATTTCTTAATCTTTAAACACACAGACTATTTTGTGACCATTACTTTTCTCTGCATGTGACCTTTACTAAGTGATTTATCACTATTTATTATCATATTATCCTCTGTATTTTGCATAAAAAGAAAGGCATTGTTCTATATTTTAACCACTGATTATGGAAATGTTCATACAAGCTCATAGTAAATTCAATAGTCATTTTATTAAAATATATTGTTAAATGAACATAAAAACAGACGCCTTTGACAATGGATTTTACTGGCAAACACATGTTCCAAATGACTTTGTTCACGCTGAAGCCTCTGCTCAAACTGCATTTTACTGGATTTATTTCAATGTGTTCATAGGATTAGTGGTTACAAAGTTATTAAACGTTTTAAATCAATAAATGCTTTTGGTTGCTGTCATCTTGGAGGGTTAAACTATGACATGTTATATAACGTCTATGTAAAGAACTGATTCAAAGTGTCTTAATATAGTATCTTAATGAGATGCATTATAATGAAGAATATCTTCCATTTATATGATATTGAGCCTCCTTTAAGTGTAACAGAAGGGGTTCACACCCTTCGTTTTGTTAAATCAAGTCTCATTTTCTTTAAGTTTGGCTTTTGTTGAGCTGATTTGGTTGTCATTAGGGAACAGTGTGGTCAGAACGGCTCGTGTTTTCCTACTTTACAACCTTGTTAACTAAGGGTGTTGAATAATTCAGAATGGAAATATGTGTTCTATCATCTTTACCGCCAGTCATTGTTATATTTTTAAATTGAAAGACTTCACCGTCCTCGCTCTGGCAACACATTTCAGTGAATGCTATTTGCCAGAAGCAAGAAAAGTGCAACCAATATAGTAGAGCTCCATGTTAGTGACTGGATGAAAATGTGATAATTTAAAGTGACTCTCTCTTTTTATTACCAAAGTGTGACTTCTTTCTCTCAATTTAGACAGAAATGATGGAGGTGCATGGGTGGGGGCAGCTTGGTTATGGGGTGGGGGGCACATGTCTGTATAGCTATAGGGGGAAATTATAGTAGTTATGTGTATGGGAAGGCATGTCAGCTGCTTTTTTTTTTTTAAATTTGATTTATTTGAACATTTAAAAAATGGAAAATTAAAAGAAAATGTACAATAAAAACAACAAAAGGATGTACAAAAGGAGTGGGTGGAAGTTAACATTTATAAAATCCCACCCCTTCTTACTCCTTCTTCCACTTACTGTGGTGGACATTCAGTTGTATATTTAGGGGTTAGGGGTAGAATTGTGTGAGTTAGTGGAAGGGGTTCAGAACGCATCAGCTGAAGGAAGGAACACACATGGATTGGTTTCATTGTATTTGTCATTTACTTCATACAAATGCTTGGGGAAATCTGTTCCATCATGTACTGTAAAAAAAAGAAAAATTAGTATTTGTTCAGTTGACAGAGAGATCTTCATATGTCTAATCATGGCAAAAAAAAAATATATTTTTTTTTACATCAGAAAATAGTTGATGGCTCAACAATAGACTAAATTTGCCAACGGTCATTTGCAGAGTACAACGGGATTTACATTTATATAAAAAAAACAAAAAACAGATGGAGAAGTTGACAGTAAATATAGCCTTATGTTAATCCACATGACAGCCCATAATACTAGATCATGGTCGATCCAGGATATTCAGTCTTTGGTAGCTAATGTAAAAATCCAGACTAGAGAAAAAGAACATGAGTTTTATCAGCACCTGTGTCTTGAGCACAGACTCAAACCCAAATAATCATACATTAAAAGATATAAAACATTACATTACATTAATACTTATATCTTTAGTCTTATTTTAATTTTCCCAACACAGTCACAATGTCAGTTTTGTTTCTAATATTGTGCAGGTCTATAGTTAATTATGTTCTGTGTGTGGTTAGCCTGCAGGAAACACAGTGATGAAAGACAGGTTTTGGACACCGCATGTATGTGTGATGTTCTGCATGAAAACACATTCTTAAGTCATTGAATGATGCCAAGTATTGATCCATTCTCCAAACCCACATGCTCTTTCTGCATGTGCTCAGTTCATACAAGGTCAAAACTGGATGTTTCATCAGATAATGAAACAAATCAACTGGGACATGACATGATAAAACCGTCCAGAATTTTGTGAACTTTTCTTGTCAATAATAAAGTAAACTAAAAAACAAACAAAAAAGGTAATAAAAAAAAACCCAAATGGATTAGCATTTCTTTGTGTCTGTCTCAGGCAGACACAACTGGTGGAATGCAAACAAGTTATTTCCACAAAATGTCATAATATTTGTAAGATGAGGAAAACTTATTTCTATTACTGTAAGTGTAAGCGGGGTTAGATGCTTTTCATCCCCAAGAAATTCATGTATAGAACTTTTTTACTTGTGAAAAAATATTTAATTCATTTGACACAAAAACTACTATGTTTTCTGTCATTACATTATTAATTAGTTTGTAAGTGTTTCTACTATAGACTCTGGAGAAAAAATACCAATCCTCAAGACCCTAGTTCTATTCTATTCTACGCTATTCTATTGTATTCTATTCTAGACATAACAGACACCAGTGTTCTGTATCACCACCTCATCTCACGCAAAATTGAATGAGCTTAATTTACAACTGCGCTCCTATTGCTTCCACTCGACCAATCACAGAAACTAATTTTCTTGTCAAACAAAAATGGAAACATACACTCAATCATACTAAACAAAATCCTGAAAGTGGGTTTGATGTTTGCTGAGGTGTTTATTATTATTTTTTCAACAAAATAAAATAGATGGTTTTTAGGCTGAGTTTTTTTTTCCAGTTAGTCTCACTTATTTTGACATATTTGGATATTCTGTTAACTATGCTATTTCTGTACATATCTTTACCACCCTGCACTTTAGTGTGGGATAGAAGTGGAGGATGTGGGAACAGTGTATGTATGAGTGTGTAATAAAGACCTACTGTAGTGCTACAGGTCCCAAATATTCCCAAAATTCTTTCTATTTAACAATTTTAAGTGATTTATCACATTTTATATTATCCTCTTTTTTTTTTTTTTTTTTTTTTTTTTTTTTACATTTTTCAGTGTAAATCATATATTTTCCTATATTTAATTCCATGATTATGCAGGTGTTCATGAAAACTTCAGTAAATTCAAAGGTTACTATATCAGAAAAAGGGGGAAAAATGAGAAAAAGAGAGTTTTTCAACAAAGATATAAATAACTGAATGTAGGAACAAGTGTCATTTATTAAACTATGGGTTTTACTAGTGAATCAGTGTAACAGAAAATGTTTCCACGTTCACTACAGAGCCTCTGAACATCCAAATGGATCATATCTGATTATAATTTAAAGCTGAGAAACTGCATTTTACCTCAATTATTTACATGTAGTGATAGGATTAGTTGATCAATAGATATTAAACAGTGTTTCTATTTATTTATTTTAGGAACATAGGAATGTATGTTAGGAATGTACAGAGAACATTAAGCTCACAGATACAGAGATGTACTGTACTAGATTATAGATAAATAGCTAGTTTCCATCTGTAGCCCCTGACAACAGAATAAAAACATTTAAAATGCATAGTCACTAAAGATTATACGATACAAATATTAAAATGACATCAAAACAATCAGACCACTCATCATGACGGCACAGACGAATTCATACCCAAAATTTAGCCCATCATACATCAATCTACATAATTATCTAAATAATTATAAAGGAAAAGTCCACCATAACCCAGTAATTTTAGTGTCAGTGCTGGCAGGTTTGACCACTGAACAGACAATGTTTTAATTGTCTGGAAAAGGTGGTATAATTGTTATTTTTTTTCTCTCCAGAAGGGATGTTATTCCATACTTGAATGGCCTTGTATGAGAAGGCTGAGTGGGCGAAAGTTGTTTTGCGTTTTTGTGTTGTGTACATCAGTAAATGCTTTTGGTTAGTGGCGCCTGTTTGGGTGTTGATGAGTTAAAATGACTTAAACGCCACAAAAGAAATTTGTCAAGATTTGCCGGCACTTTTCAGATGTAGTTACAGCTCAGAGGTGGAAGTGTTTTCATGAGGGGGACTTTGACAACAACAGCTTCTTACAGCTTCAACTACGCTTTATTCACACATACTGGAAATACATGAGAGCGCACACATGGTTTTTTTTTGAGTCGCAGTGAAATACTTACACTGTCATGTAGTTATATGACCGCTAAACACATGGAAACTTAATGTGTGTGTGGGTGGGTGGTATGCCAGCTGACGTGGGTCTGGACATGCCTGTGCGGGCCTCGATACCCAAAACTGACACATGCCACAGGATGAGCTCAGTGACTCACATGGTTGGCTCCTGCAGTTGTTTTTCTGCTGCTTGTGTTGAGCATCAGGACATGTGATAGCGGTGGCATCAGCCAGGTCTGACCACCAACAGACCCAAACCCACAGTACAGTGAAAGAAGTATCAGTGCTCCAGCTGATGGAATGAATAACACACAGAGAAAACATAAAAACAATCCTCTGCTTGGTAAAGATCTGTATCCTCATTCATGGAGGCAAAGAGGAGGCGCTTGTTTAGGAAAAGTCATGCATACCAGACTGGTTATGTGTTGTAAATTCCAGATCTCAAGCGGGAAAAGACGTAAATCTTGCATAACATTTTTTTTTCATCCATCAAAATACCATTTGAACTACTGATAACAAATAGAGGTACAGCAATTTCTCAATTAATCCCCAGTGTCAGTCGATTAGAAATAAAAATGCACATCAACAACTTTTTTTTTTTTTAATATATCCCATAAAACAAATAATGGAGGAAAATAACTGTCAGTATAGCTGACAATCAGTCGACCCATTCAGTGATATACAGTATGATTAAGTGCCATTATGACATAATTGAAATATTCAGAGAATTATTTCACATGGAACAATGTCAGCGCTCCTCATTTTTTATTTACAATAAAATCACTGCAGACAGAGTAAATGTCAGCATTTTATAGCAGCCCTTTGGCTGTTCTGCCCTCCAAATAATCAGCACCAGCCACTGACACATCCACATTGGTCAACCAACAGCCCCTCATGCCGGCTTACATTTATAGACTGTAATGTTTTTATAGTTTTTGTCATATGTATATTATTTAATGCCATAGTTATATGCTGTAGACTGAACTGGAGCTATAAAGAGAAACATGCATTCAGAAGCCATTAAGGTGCAAAGTAAACATAACATGAAAAGGAGCTTTTTTGAAACATGTAAAATAAAAAAGTAGAACCTATGCATGATTTATTTATCTTCCACAAATAACTCTGATCAACCAATCCCAATGTCAGTCAGATAGTAATATAAGAAACACATTCAGCACCTCAAAGGGCTTCGTCATGTTCTGTTAACAGTAAATAAGTGCTAATATATATTTTTTTAAATTCCCTTTGTTTAAACGAGTGGTTGTTTTGGGAGTTGAGTTTTAACCTGTCTGTTTGTCATTGCATTTCATGTATCTGCAAATACGGATTTCTAACACTAACAACTGGATGAGTGCAGCTTAAAACCTTCAGAACTCCACAGATTTACATGCATAGTACATCAAAATATCGATAGGAGTTGCAGAAATCCAGTGTGTCTGATTTATGTTAATTTGTTTTTAAAGCAGAGCAAGTACGTACATTACAAGTATTTGCAGCAGTTTACTTATAATTATCATATTATACTTTATCTTCATGAAAACTGCAACAGAAAGTAACATTTAATATATGTGGAAAGATCATATAGAATGAATGACATTGGTGACCATAAATATACAGTAAGAACAGCAGCTAACCAGTATGATCTGCTCTATAAACACTGATATACAATTACAGTCGTACCTCTACTTACAAAAGACCTAGCTAACGAATGATCCAAGTAACGACGAACCTTTGCCTCAATTTTTCGTCTCTGAATATGACAGAAAATTCTATTTTACGAAAGGAAACTGAAACCTCTGAGACATAAATACAGTACATTATAATACGTAACTACATAATAAACGTAAAAAACGTCACGTATGTAGCATCCCATTGGCTATGAGGGAGCTACCCATGATGCTTTGCCCTTTGACCCTCATTCATCACCTGAGTTACTGTTGTTTCCTGAGTTTTTCCAAGAGTGCTCATTTAAACTTTATTACAGTATGTATTAGTTATGCATCATGAGTCCAGAGTAAGTGATTCAGATGCGAATGAAAAGAAGAAGCGGGTTGCGTTATCAATAGAAGTGAAACCGGAGACCAGTCGTACTTTCGCTCACTTTGACAACGTATGCCTTGTGCAATTTAGGAAGATTATGAAAAGTGATCAAAGGCAATCATTTTTGGATCGATATTTCACCAAACGTCTGTCAACAAACATTATTGAAGGTGAACAACCACAATGGTATTTAAATGATTTGCATGTCTTGTTCATTTTAATGGTTTGTTTAATATTCAGTCAGTGAAGACACATTTCTCTACTGAGACCAATACATTACATCTAAAATCTAAATCTACATTTTCTTTTACTGTAACACATATTTCATACAAAATCTGTATATTTTAAAAATTTGTAAAGAGTTTGAGGGGTAGTATTTGGGGCAGTATTTGGGACTATTTACGGAAAATTCACGGTACGAAAACAAATTAATTTCGTAAGTAGAGGTACCACTGTATATATAGAATTGAGCCATAAAGTGTCTTTTCTAAGTGACGTATCATACAGTTCATTACTTTGAGCTGTTGTTTGCCATGTTAATAAATGTTTCTGATTAAAAAAAAATTGTAGGAAAATACCAGATTTTTACTCAACGATGGAAAATACAGAGGATTATATTCCAATAACTTGTAATAAATCACTTAAGAAATATTAAATGTGGAAAATATGCATTTGGAGTTTGCAACAAAGGGGTCCTTCAAGGTTTAATGATCATTAATTCTGGATTCTTAAACCCTAGTTCAGCTGAAAGAGTCATGAAGAGACTAAAGAGTTTAGAAGTGTTTCAGGGAAAAGTTGCAGCACCGTGAACAGACTGATGTTATCACCTGTGACTCATTTTGTCAAGTTACAAATGGCTGCTTTTATAAGTATTCTCAGTATTTATTTCCCGTAGCTCATTTGTCATCCCCCTGGTGAAATGTTGCCTAGTTTGTGTTTTCTCTGCTTATTAAGTGTCAATATCTCTTCTAAACGATAGAACTTTCCCTGGAATTGAAAGAATTATTCCACCTTCACAAACACAACTGACTTCCTAACACTGTTCTTGTTTTTATTTAAGGTACTATGGTATGGTGATAGATTATTTGAGAAAGATTACATGGTGAGTGAGGAAAGAATTCAGTTGAATGTTGAAAAAAAAAACAAAACCTTGAAAATAACTGTATTGGTTCATCATTTTACTTCATATTGGAGAAAAAATGTGTTAAATTCATGATAATCCAGATGTTATTTTATGCAAATTGCTACATGGTCATTCCCAGATGTTCATTTTTCCTGATGTGTTTGTTTTTGTTTTGTTTTGCTTAATGCTCTATTAGTTTATGTTGAGAAAAGGAAATGTTAGAGATAGAGACTTGTGAAAATGAACCAACAATACACATGCAAATATGAATGATTGAACAATGTATATCCTCCTGAGACCCAAGGAATTGAAGTGTTTAGCTTTTTTTTTTAATTTTTTTTTTTTACATTAAACAGTTGTCTTGATTGGAAACTGCATAATACAACAGTTCAGGTACATTTTTAACATTATTATTATTATTTTTTTAAAATATCTTTTTCATGCAATAAAGTGCTTTTGTCCCCTATAAAAGACACAAATGCATTGCTGGTTCTCAGGAGGATAAATAAATATACAACTTGACTACCTAAGAAATGCATGTCAGTGGAAAATTATAAAAAGCAATAAATACTATGTGTAAAAATGGGAACCAATGAAAGGAGTGAAGAGTCAGTGAAATCCAGTTAGCGCTGATGCTAACTTAATCATACATGAACATCTAGATTTCTCAGAAATTCACACAAAGCTCCTTCTTCATCTGCGGCAGAGGTTGTCACTAATAACATACCCCTGATTTTTACTTGAAGTATCTTGGTCGCATCATAGCTTCATTTCATAATTGTATTTATATTTTCCCTCCAGTTTTAATTGCTTCTACTCTTATGCTGTAGGTTACAAAGTTAACACAGATAACAGAAATATATTAAAATCATCATAACACTTTAACTTTAACAACACACTTTAACTTCGTAAAAGTGTGTTTTATTTTGACAGTTATGTGATGTACTCCTGGCATTGACATGGTCATGAAATAATTCGATAAAAAATAGTCCCAGCACACATACGTATTTTTAGTGAAGCGGAGCACCAAGCCATTATGGTCATTTTATGAGTGGCCATGACCAACTCTGGATCAACTCTAGAGGCCATGATGCCATAATGTAACCGTACGTGATGGAAAGCAGAGGATGCACTCCGTGGTATATCCATTTAGTGAATGGTCTGCATTCATTCATTCCTTTTCAGAAACGCTTAGTCCTTGAAAAGGGTCTTGCATGGAGGTCGAACCTCTGACAAACACCCATTATGTTACATTTAGAAGAAATATACTTGTATTAAATGTCTTTTTTTATTATTTCTAAAGCATTCTCTGATCATAATGGACCTACAAATATCCAGTTCTCCCATTTTCCTTTGTATTACTCATTGCTTTGTAGAGGATTTAGGTCTTTTTTTTTTTTTTTTTTTTTTTTTTTTTTTTAAAGAATCCAACACTGAATCACTAATATCAATAAATAAACAGTTTTCAGCACAAACTGCACCAAAGTCCATGAGCAGGTGTAAATGTTGCAACTTGCAAAAAGTGCAAATTGCACTTTTAAAGAAAGTAGAATATAGACTGTGAATGTAAAAGGGATACCTTTATGACGCTGTACAGTACTCCCATATTTTTTAGAAATATACATAGTTCCTATAGAATGTATGGAGACATTAGTTATAAACCTCCTTATATTTCAGAGCTAAACCCTGCTGAAAATAAAATAGGAGAAAACTGCTATCATGGCTGTGTTCCAGTCTCCAAAATACAGATGACACCTTTAAAGCTCACACAAAAGTTAATGAGTGTTTGTCTAAATCTTTAGCTATTGCTTAATTGCAGGAGATTTATTTTGCCATAAATAATTCTAATTATGCAGGCAGTGAAGTGAAGGACTTAATCTCATAACAGCAAAACTAATTCTACACAAACAAGTATATATGAAAGAGGAAGAAGGATAATCTGTCTGGAAAATAACATGGCATGGTTTCAATTTTTAAATACAGACAGCTTATTCTCTTTACAGAGTAATGAAATCATGATCAGTAATATTCCAGGTAAGGCTTTCTGCATATCTGTGTATGTGTGCAAGCAAGAAAAATGAATTAAGTAAACATGTACACCATTAAAGAAGTGCCACTTGGGTAATCACCAAATATTAAATATTAATAGCATCAAAACAATTGGCCGTATCATTCAATTACTTTACGAAGGCTGGTGCGGCTTTATCTGTTCTGCTCACTATATCACACATTCACAGCTCACGGTGTTGGCATTGCTCTTAAAGACTTACGTTTAATTTAAATTGCAGATTTTCTGTTGAGGGTTAACAGACGAAGCAGAAACTGTCTTTATGTTAATGAAAGCCTTGATTACACTGCCACCCTGGGATGATACCGAATGAAATGGCCAACACATGCCATCCATTGTACATAATGATGAGGCGGCCCCTTGTGAGTGTGTCTAGTTGAGCTAAATGTATTGCCGTACTCTAGGCAGCAGACCTGACAAGGTGTTAATTAGCACCGTGGTCTTCAGAGAGTCTGACTGCACGTAGACAAGTTTGGAGAGCTTTTTTTTTTTTTTTTTTTTGGAAGCACTCTCCTGGCAGCAGCTTTTATTATCCCAGTTCCTCCATCGATTTTATTTCTCCAGGAACTAGTTTGTTTGAAGTTGGCTGCAGCCCCACAGCGTCTCCGTTTTAATAGTGATTAAAATCAATAATGAGCTTTGTTCTATTAATCTGCTGTAATCCAACTCGGTCTGTCAGCTCAGACGATGACTGGCAGCTCCATGCCAACCATGCCCGCTTTCCCTCCTCCAAAGAAAATCCCTAGAAAATCACTCCAGTTTGGAGCAGCTTCAGCTGGAAGGATGAAGGGATGACGGGGACGAGGGGAGAGAGAGAGAGAGAGAGAGAGAGAGGGTGAGGGACACAAGAGGAGGAGGGGTGGAGGGGCTGGGGGGTGACGTATCGGTCAGTATCAGGAAATGAATTGTCCGTCAATGACTCGTTGGAGTGTGGGAAAGACAGAGGCAGACACTGTGGAGGGTTAGAGGGACTCAGAGGAAACAGAACAAACCTTCAGTGAGTTTGTCGTGCAGAAGCAGAGATGTTGATATGAAACACAGAACAGGTGACGGGGCTTAGGCTTGTATACCCTACAGATTCTGCTCAGCTTCCTGTTTGACATGTGTAGAGGAAGTCCTGCTCCAGCAGCTGTGCAACCTTGTAATATTATATACTAGCTTTACATCTCTATACACAAACACACACACACACACACACACTGTGACCTGTGATGTATGTGGAGTACAGTCTTGTTCACAGTTGTGTTTGTATCCCTAAAGACAGCGTAGCCTCATCTGTCAAAACGTGACCTTCTGAAACTGAATGTCTGAGACAGACCACGACCAAGGCTCTGTCCTGCAGGGCTTTGTTGCCATCTCTCATTTCACTTCACGCCTTAAGTCCACTCTGACTGATGGCCATTGCAAATCAGACTTCACACACCTTTTGCATGTCGCTGTATATCAAAATCACAAACCAAGGCATACAGTCAGGAGCATAAACAGTCACATATGAATTATAATAAAACATATATAACCAGTGAATAGCTATTTGGAAATGAACAATATGGACATTTCTTTGCTTAAATCTGTCTTGATCAGTTAAAACACCATGTACAGACTTAAGCTGCAGTGTTCTGACTACAACCATATTGTTTCATTTATAGTAACTCAGGTTGACCAAGAGTTTTTCATTACGATCTGCTGAATTATTTCCGCCCCTCCCTTCACAGACAACACTTTATCTTCTAGAGGAATGCTGCTGGACTCGTATACACTGCTCTGTAACAATAACAGCTGTGCAGTTGTGTGTTTACTACTGAGTAGGTAGTTTAGTTTAGTGGCAGATTCATCATTAAGCATCTACACCTACTTAAAGCCTTACTTTTTTAAAGATGCCTATTTGTTTTGCCATTTTCTATCCAGTATTGCAGATAATTTATAAGGAAATAAATCTTATTTTCAGTAGAAGTGACACAAAAGGCTTAAAGGGGTCGTGCTAACTTTGCTTTCAGTCCCTCCATAGCAGAGATTTTTTTTTTGTGTGTGTGTGTGAGGAATAATACTATAAAAGCCTATACTAGGGCGAGCTGCATGGGCTTCTTGGAGCTGTAATAAATCAGATTTTAGAACAAATCCTTTTTAAAGGTGCTTAAGTGCACAGGGATTTACATTAGGGGCAACCTGCTGGCTTGTTTGTCTTACTGTTTGGAGAAATTATGGTGCCTCAGGAGGCTGCAGCAGCTGATAATATATTATTGCTGCTTTTAAAACTCCAGCTCTGGGTTTTGTGCTGGACACACATGGATGGAAGACGTCCAGAGAAGTTGACTTGGCTGCTCTATAGCACAGTGTTATGGTACAATGTCCAGAAGTGTGTCAGGGGAGGGCCTGTCTTTTCCACCTATTTCTACCGTGAGAAAATCCACAAGAAGACTGTGGAGCTTTTACAGGCACAAAACGAGTGCAAATGAGTCAAAAACCATTGTGTGGAAATCACCAAACACCTGCAAAGGCTAGAATTTGACATTTCAGATTGTGAAGCTGTGCCTTATTTGTGTTGATGTAGATTAGTGAACATTAATGCACGTGGCAAAAAATCTGATCTATGCAAATAAGCCTGGCTGTCAAATGTTTGGCAGATGCAAATATAATCTTGTGATAAATTCAAATGTTTAATGATGTCAGGTTTGGGAATTTCTGTCAGATGCTGGAATGATGAGGTTGATAACATGACATCTTTGAGTTTCAGTTTATAGCTGACGCCTTTATTTACACGCCTCTTAATGTTTATTATCCTGCAATACTAGGGCGTAACCTTTGAAGAACACACATTAGTGACAGGCAGATCCACACTGATACCCTGTTACTGACACCACAGCAGCTGCATTCTGGGTAAAAGTGAACAGCCTCTTCCAGGGTTTAGAAACTGCAACACTGAACACAGCATCAGTACAAAGGTTTATTTTTTTTGTTTTTAGTTTTTCTCAGTTTTATTTCTGGCTGCAAAGAAGATGTACAAAAAAATAGTAAAATAGTCACCAAGACATTTCAATGTAATTTTAACATTCAGAAAGATACAGTGCATTCACACTACAGGTAAAAATGCCCCAATGTGACTTTTTTTGTCCCATATCTGATTTATTTTTTTATTACAATCTGAACAGTGTAAATCTTGTATTCCTCTTTCTTCCCTCATTTTATACATTTTTGCAATTATACATGACAACAAAAAAACACAGATCTAAACCATGACAAAAACAAACAACTAAAACAACAAATCAGATAAAGACAGACTGTTGGTATCTTTCACAACAATACCACATAAAAGGACAGTAAAAGTACTCACACCTTAGATGATAATTTGAATTATCAAAGGGAATCCAACAATCATATACAAGGCTGGATCAAGATTGAGGAAAAAAAGAACTGAGAAGACTGCCTTTTGATCTGAATTCATAGTCTTTCAATTGTTATGCACCTCCTCACCTGGTTCCAAATGGTTCCATTTGTAAAATGAGTGTCATTAAGTATATCTGCTATTTGCTCCAGACCTAAGAGATTTGTAAAAATCAGAAAACTATGTATATATAAAGTGATTAGTTCAGGTTAGAACTCGGGATGGGACACGATTTTCGAATGTTCATGTCACGGTCGAATATAGAATACCAATTTCAAATGCTGCATTTCACTTGGACAGAATGTTGTATTGACTGTCATTGTACGGTGGCTGACGGAGGCAAACGCACCGCATCGACCAAATGCTGCAAACACAAGACAGATGAACAACCAAAAACACAAACGTATAGAACAAATGCAAGAGAAAAATGTTGCAATAACAGAAACAAAGCAATGCACGTGGCACAAAATCAGACGTCTGTACCGTCGGAGCATGTGTTTTCGACAGATGGATTAATTGTGAATAGGCGCACATGCCTCCACCCTGACCATGTGCAAATGTTAATTTTTTAAATAAAAACCTGCCGTATATTCATGTGACTATTGGTAAATCCCTTCAACGTTGTAACAAAATCAGCTGTTTCACCCGGTTCCGCCGAAACGGTGAAATGAAATGTATAACATTGGCTGCAGTTATTGTGATTTCAATATTAAAAGAATTAATTGTTTCATGCAGAAGATCAGTTGAATCACTCAAGGTGTAATTTGTAATATTGTTGTTTATTCAGGTGTTTGTGCACCCTGGACTAATTGTAGGGATGTGCAAAAGAACACTACTGCAATGGTGACCTGTCACTGGATAAAGAGTTCTGAGATGTGCAGTGGAAACAAGCTTATGCAGAAGTCCATCTTTGTTATCAAAATGTGTTTGTTGTAGTAAAAAAAAAAAAAAGTAACTTCATCATAGTGGAATCTGCATACCTTTTTATTATCCATTTTATTTGGAAAAATTGTCTCACGGGGCAGTCTGATTGAGTTTGTGTTGTTAAAGGATGTATTGTTAGTTATTTTTTAATTTTCACAATAATTATTCCAGGAAAATCAAAATGTATTGTTACAATATTGATGTTTTTCAGTAAAAGTTATAATTGCACTACTGTTACAATGCTGTTGTGGTTGAAGGGGGCCTGGAGATGTTTTCATCCTCCAAAGGGGCTGATTCTGCGATAGTCACTGCTGGATTCTGCAAACAGAGGGTTTAACTTGCGAGTAGATAAGTACATACAAAAAGATATAGTAGTTGACTAACACCAGGAAGTGCAAGTTCTTCTAAAAGAAGATAGAAAATATAACCATTGGTTCAAGTGTCCAAACATAATACTGTTGGTCAAGTACTGTTTGACTTAAGTATCTAAAACACAGTGGTGCATGGGTCCAACGACTGCTGCCAAATCTTTGATTTGTGAATTTTATAGTTTGACAAACTCATTCTTTTCTCAGTGAAAAAGGCTAAACCAGCTGTTTCCTTTTCTTGTCTTTTTTTGCTGTGCAGCCCTGTACTCCCATCAGACACACATTGTAAAAAAAAAAAATTTTATGGAATAAAAATGGCAGCTGTAGTCACCAGAACAATACTGTAAAAAAACAACAACAAACTGTAAAGGTATTTACAGAGTAACATGTAGCTTTAACATTTTAAACATGTATAATTACTCTGCTAAGGAATGGAAGAGTTATGTTTTTGCTGGGATGTATCTGTTCGTCTGACTCTTAGCAAGATAACTCAAAAAGTTACAGATGGATTTAGATAACATTTTCAGGAAATATTGATGCTAGCCCAAGGAACAAGTGGTAAAGGTTTGGTGGTGATCGGTGGCGAGTACTGTCAGAGCAGTACTCAGAAAAGAGGACTCAGATGCAGGGCATACAATAATCAAATTTATTCACAATTAAAGAACTGAGAACAGGTTATAAAACAGGGCGAAAAAAGTGAAATCACTCCAAAAAGGGAGGAAAATGACAACAATTGGCTATGAAAATTTCAATGAACAGAAAATCACTCCACAAGGGAGGAAAAACATAATGGTTATATAACTTACTGTAACTATATCTAGGAGAAAAATGAAACACAAAATCACTCATGTAGAGGAAGGAAAACAAACGTCTATGAAAAGAAACTATCATTGGGAATCAAAACTTAGAAACAAAACTTGTGCCATTCGCTTTGAAAATCTTGCCGAACTGTGAAGATAAGGCTGAGGTGATCGAGGACAAAACATTCCGACACAAGACAAGTTGAAAAGGTCTGCGGTCTGCGCTATCAGTGCTTTTCTAAAAACACAGCAAGGTTATTTTCCCAACCAGTGACCTAAATACAGAAACCCACCCAAAACCACTGGTACATTAGGTGTAACACTTAACTTACTAGCATATCATAGCATGTCCAGTATATAAAACTACTGAATATTTAAAAAAAAAAAAAATGAAAGGAAGAAAAAAAGAACTGAGCAAATTATGGGTGCAGTTATTTTTGTCTGTTGTTGTTGCAGTTCCAGTCTCATGTGTCTGTCAAATAAAGCAGAAAATGCAGAAGCAAATTGTCTGAACTGTTCACACATTGCACAGAGTGATGATCCTATGCTTATTCAGTTATGTGACAGCTTCAGTAAACACACTCCTTTGGTAACAGTGCTTATATAACCACTGCACAGGACAAAATAAGTGGAGTAAATGGAAATTTAAGTGGCAGGTAACTGACATGAGATCTGCGGAAATCAATGAACTGCTGTCAGCGAGAGGAAAGTTCATCAGATCAGAGAGAAACACTGTTGTTAGAGTTATTTTAACAATAACAGCGCTGTGTCTGAGGCTGAATATTTGCATCATACCCCTTTTGTTTTTATGTCCTCCTCCTTTTGTGAGCCATCATCTCACACCTCGCACATATTTACAATAATAAGTCACTCCAGAGACACATCGGTCCCCTTGTGTTTATTTTTTATTTCTTTATCTTGTGTCGTCATTATCACACCTTGTTGTTTGGAAATACAATTCTAATATTGTAAAATGGTGTGATACATGTAAATAGGCTGACGTCAGAATAACCTTTCACCCTGGATTATGACAAACCATATGCCTTCAAGTTAACTAAACTAAGCTAAAACCAAGTAGTTACAGGTACAGCCATGGAAAAAAATAGACCATCAAAAAAAATGGTGACACAATCAAGTACTAACTCCTGTGTGGTATCATGTGCTCAGTTGGTAGAGTGGGTCATCCAGTAACTGAAGGGTTCGAATCACACTCTGTCCAAGTTGGTCCGTTGTGTCCTTGGGCAAGACACTTCACCCTCCTTTCCTGCAGTGCCACTTACACTGGTGTATGAATGTTTGGTGGTGGTCAGAGAGGCTGAGGGGCAAAATGGCTGCCATGTCTCTGTCAGTCTGCCCCAGGGCAGCTGTGGCTATGTATGTAGTTTGCTACCACTAGAGCATGCATGTGAGAGTGAATGAATAATGGGGCACTAATGGGAAGTGCTTTGACTGGCCAAAAAAGCGCTATATAAATCCAATCCATTATTGTTATTATTAAAACAGACAGAAAAGAAAACATGGAGTGAATAGAAGTACAATGACATAAATATTGATGCAAGAACTAAAATGATTTTGATGATTATCAAGAAAACAGGGCAAATATTTAAATATCAGCGCTGAAATTAAATTGCTATAAGCTATTTTTCTTGTTGTTATGTGTCCAAACCAATATCATTGTTTCTGTCCCAGGCATTAAATTGAAGAAAACAAGGGGTGGTCTCATTTTTTCCCCCTGCAATTGTATTATATGTATATTTTAATTTCTAATCTTCCATTGTTGGATCAAGTATTTAATATTCAGTTTAACCCATAAAGATCCAAACAGCCACTGGTGATTCACACCATCCACTGATCTAAAATGCCTGTTGAGACACTAACCTTATCAATATATGTAAATAATTGGTGTAAAATACAGTTTGTCACCTTGTTAATGTCTACAAATCCATTTGGATGTTCAGAGGCTCCGTAGTGAATGTTGAAACACTGTCCTCTTTGACAACATTAATTCACCAATAAAACCAATGTAGCTTAATAAATGACAGTTGTTTTTATGTTTAGTTCATGATATGTTGTTCTAGAAAATGCACTTTTTCTTAAGTTTTCAGTTTTTTATTTATAATCTTCAAATGGAATGCCATAACAATAATTAAATTACATGATCAGTAAATTAAATGCAGGAAAATATGATTTTCAGTGAAAATATGCTTAATGCAGACAATAATGTAATAAATGGTAATGAATCACTTAAGAGGCGGTGAAATTGAAAGAACTGCCACAAAAGTAGCACTGAATCTTAAAAGGCTTAAAGGTGATAATGTTTCAGAGTGGTGCTAACTTCTGCAACTTTTTAATTGGATCCAAACAAAACATGTACAAAGCAGATATTGACTTTGTGGGGATGTGAAGGAAATTCATGCTAAACTACATGCTAATTATTTATTTTTAGCAGTTTGATCTTTGCAGAGCTGAGGTTATATTATTGACTTGTAAATGTGAAACCATGACGAGTAGCTTCACAAATACACCAGTGCCCTGTGAGACCCTTCCTCCTCATCTTCTCAACTGAAGCCATTAACCTTGATGTTGTGACAGTGGCTCAGGAAGCTGACGGCACACTTCACACATGGCTGATGGGCCATGAACGGGCGATGAGGCCAATTAGAGTCAGTATGATGAACACAGAGGTCGCTAGTTGACCAGGACGAAAGATGTGACAACAGTGTGATGTTGACTTTAGGTCAGAGAGAAACACTGTGGCAGTGGTCTTTTGTATTTATATTGGACCTGTGGGGAAGCAGGAGTCATATGCCATCTTTCCGCTGCATGGAATCAGCTCGACTCGCCTTGGCTCAGGTACCAGGTATTATTCTACCGGACAGTTGCCTCACAACAAGACAACCCGGGTTTAATTCCCGGACCGTGCAGGCCTTTCTGTGTGGAGTTTTCATGTTTCTCTCCCCGTATCTGGTTGGGTTTCCTCCAGGTGCTCCGGTTTCCCCCATCACCCAAAAACATGTTTGTTAGGGTCAAATCCTTCAGCCAGGTGATTCTGACCATTAGCCTGGCTTTACAGCTGGAGATGGGTCCCCAGGCGCCGCCCCATGGCTGCCCACTGCTCCTTAAAGGTGCCCAAATGGCATCAAAGATGGTTTAAATGCAGAGGACAAATTTTGTGGTACAGTGTATCATGACAAGTAAAGTACTTTACCTTTACCTTATTCCTTAAGAGTGTTGCTATTACAGATACTATAGTACCTGTACTATAGTACCTGGGCGCCATTGCAAAGTGTCATCAAGCTCATGTCGAAATTTTCAGCCACCAAAGACCGAAACATCTCAACTTCCAGGACCGACCACGATGCTGTTTCATAGAGTGCGTTGTGGACTGAATTAACTTACCGGTCTGTGTAGTGTCACTATGAATGTTTTGTTTTTTGTTTTTTTTTGAATGGCAGGTTGCACATTGATAACGCAATGACGCAGAGACAATTCCACCAATCAGTGTCTGCACTGTTTACACATCACGTTTTATTATCACTTGGGACTACTTGGAACCTCAGAAGAGGCGATACCAAAAATCTAGTCCCAGTTGCCATAGTACCTTTTTTGTAATGGAAACACACCAAAGCAAGGTCAGCCAAGTCAACTCAAGCCAATACTATTGGAAACACTGCAATAGTAATATTGATATCTAGGGACTGAAGTTGGTAAATGCATGGTTCTTGTTTTTCGTTTAATTTTCCATCATGTAGCGTAGTACTGCACTTCCTGTTAACTGTCATGGATAAAGCAATGTGATTCTAAAGCTATTGTATTCCAGAATGACTAATGTCTCCCCAAATATTGAACAGGTTCTCTTTAGGTACTCCAGCCTCATCCCACCACCCAAATATATGAAGCGTCATTGCTCAGCCTAAATCACCCATTGGTGTGAATGTGGCAGTGAATGGTTGTTTATTTGTCTCTGTCAGGCCTGTGTTGAACTGGTGACACTGCAGTGAGGGCAGATCCAGCACCAGTAAGACCCTCCCAAGCACTAAAGTCTGCCACGAACACCGCAGCAACAGAGAGATTTCATTTGGTGTGGAAGTTTTCGCAAACTTGCTCTCAACACACCAGAACTTTCTTGTCATGTGGTTTGTGAGAGTGACTGTATGAATGGCCAGACAGTTGAAGTGGGTGTGGTCAATATAGTGAAGCTGTTCATTGTGTGAAATATCCCTGTGAACACATAATTTGTTCTTGTCTTGCCACTACATGAAAACAAATTTCTCTGTTGTTGAGGCAGATGCAGAAGGCTTTAGAGGACTGGAAAATGAGTGAATGAATTATTCAATAATAAACCTTTCGTGCCAAATGCAGTTTAAAGTGCTTCACGAAGCAAAACAAAGACAACAGAGCAATAAATTGCAACAACTAATGAGGTATCTTAACTTAAAGCCAAGCTAAAAAAGATATGACTTGATATATATATCTGTTTGCAAACAAATCATGATACACACATCTAGTGCTCACTATGCAGCTTTTAGTTTTGACATTTTTATTTTATTTATTGTATTTATTTGCACAACAACAAATCAAACAATATAACAAAGAAATAAATTGTGGAGATGAGATCAGACAACCCAGTGGGGCTTATGGAATGAATCTCACCTCATTACAGCATTAGTTAAAAGAAAAAAAATAAGAATAAAACTGTAATATACAAAGTACAGCAAAAATATAAATAATATAAGAAATGTGTTTGTAAGAGTAGGAGAGTGCATGTATGAGGAATATTATACTTAAAACTGTGGCTGTGGATCAGGTGGTAGAGCAGGTTGTCTAATGACTGAAAAGTTGGGGGTTCAAATCCTTGCTCTGACTGTCCCCACGTCGAAGTGTCCCTGGGCAAGACACTCAACCCTGAATCGCAAACAGTAAGTCTGGCAGCACCGTGCACAGTGAGTGAATGGGTGAATATGGGCCTTTATAGATCTCTTTGAACACCATGAAAGTGGAAAGAATGTATTTAAGTGAGGTAAACTAAGATACTATTCGAGTAGAACTGTTCCATAACTGAACCCATCTGGGACCCTTACGCAACTGTTCGGTTTTCAAAGGAGGGGCCTTATCTAACATCCTTGCATGTGATTAGATGAAAAATCTGTCCATCATCTTGACTGATATACCGCTTCAGTCACTCACGTTGAACTCAATCCGTGACGCTTTACGCCACACCAGCCACAATGCTGCCCAGTCATGGGGTAGTCCCATCCGGCGACACTGATTGGCTTCTTCGTTTTGAAGAAAACCTGAATCCCATGATACTCAGATGGTTGTGTGAGCGTGGAGAAACCAGCCAGATGATGTGAGTCAGGTTAGGTGAGTGTGGCTCTTCCAGCTTGAATTTTCAGCACTCAAGTCTTGTTGATGAAACCTGAGTAATTGAGTCATTTTCTATAGATAAATATACAGTATGTTAAACATCAAAATATTTTTTGTTTTTTGAGTGTAAATATAACGCAATTAAATTTTTTTACATTCGAGATAATTTATTGGTAACACTTTATAATACCTACACATAATCCAGTATGTATTAACTAATTGTTACCCATGAGTGAATGGTTTGTTCATTATGTATTAACCATTTGTTACCAATTTGTTATTGTATTGTTCACACCATTTATCATAAAGCATTTGTTCACACGGTTACAAATGGTTTGTTCATAGAAAAGAACAAGTGCTTCCTTTATGATAAATTGTGTATTAACAAATAGGTAACAAATGGTTAATATATAGTGAATTGTGTGTAGGTATCATAAAGTGTATAAAGCATTTAGTGCAAACCATTCAGAAGCATGATCTAAATCCGAATTTGCTTTCGACATAAGGTCGGGATGTGAAAAAGATAAACCGCTATCATCAGCAAAAAGTTCTGGACATGGGAAGGATAAGGCTGCAACCAAGTCATTAATGTAAATAATAATGGGAATAGTCCTAACATGTCATCACATTACTCAGTCTTTTCTAATCACTTTTAAGTTCTTTTTCAGACTGAATATTGTTAACAATTGTAAGACACATTGAAACTTGTATTTCATAAAACCTATTTGACCAATGTGACCTGATGAGACTGAGGAGTTAAAATGTTATATAATGTATTACCTTCTGTACTTTAGTCATGGCTGCAAGTACTTCAGGTCTTCCCAATGTAGCATCCTAAAATATGGAGGAGGACAGTGTTGGTAAGTTAGTTTGTGAAGGTGTAATTCTCCTTTAAATTCCAGGAAAAGTTCCATTATTTAGAGCAGTTGGTGACACTTAATGAGCAGAGAAAACACAAACTAAGCAACATTTCACCAGGGAGATGACAAATGAGCTGCAGCCAATAAACACTGAGAATACTTATAAAAGCAGCCATTCGTAACCTGATAAAAATGAGTCACAGGTGATACCATCAGTCTGTTCACTGTGCTGTAACTTTTCCCTGAAACACGTCTAAACACTTTAGTCACTTCATGAATCTTTCAGATGAACTAGGGTTTAAGAATCCAGAATTAATGCATGTTTAACCCTTAAAGCCCCTCTGTGGAAAATTCCAAATATATCTTTTCCACATGTAATATTTCCCAAGTGATTTATTACAATTTACTACTATCCTCTGAATTTTGCATTATTCAGTGAAAATCAAGTATTTTCCTTTTTCACACTACTGATTATGTAGCTGTTTAAGTGAAATCAAACATTGTTACGTTAGAACAGGAGAAAGTGGAGAAAAATACATACTAGTGAACTTAAAAACAAGCATTTACAGCTGCTGTCATTTAACAAACATGGAGTTTTTGAGTTTTACTGATGAATCATTGTTGTCAAAGTTCACTACGGAGCCTCTGAACATCCAAATGGTTCATAACTATTGGCTGCAAATAGCTGAAAAACAGCATTTTCTCTTAATTATGTAAATGTATGAATAGGATTATTGGCACAAAAGCTTAATCAGAAGTGGAGTCTTTGGTTGTCTGTTTAGCTCTTGGGGTGGACTCGATTAAAAACACCCATATGTGCTACTACTAAATGTTTCATGTAGTTTATTAATATTAAAATACAAAGAACAGATTGACAAAAAATTTGTTGATGTCTGCAGCTACAGTACGTGTAATCCTTTACTTTTCCTCCACGTGTCTTCTATAGAAGCCATTATGGTGCATTGATTGAGTTGGGTCATTTGCTGTACTGAGTATTCGTGGCCCCTCATCGAGCCCCAGATGTGAGTGCTGTTTTTCCAGATGTCTCTTCAAGGACTGTTAAGGAATGCATAATTACATTAACTCCAGCTCTGCCATTGATTTCTTTTTTCCTTGTCCAAACTCCATTGACTTAGCTTAGCTCTACCACCGGCCTGTGATCACTGTAATCACAAATAAAGTATTTATGTTGGCGTACCGTGTCTGGCAGAAGAGCTAGCTGTGTTTTGATGTCGCTGTGGGAAACGACACCTGAAACCTGGCTGCTATCGTTTCTTTGTTGTCTTATCGCTGTGCTCCCCCTCACAACAGCACGTAGCCCTCCGCGGCGGCGTGATGAATGTCCTCCCTCAGCTCTCTGGCGTTAGTGGCTTTGAGGCTCAGCACAATATGCTCAATTCAGAAATGAACAATTCTTCAATTACACCTTTTTTATTTATTTTTTTTTTTACCGCTTTTCTCTTTCAGGCTCGTTAGGTTCTGAGCCATTCTTCTTTTGATAAGAAACCTTGCTTACCGTACCTTTCAGCCTCGTAAAGCAAAACACAATTTATTGTTGGCCTTAATTTAATTTAGGTCACGGTAGATATGGTACATGTTGGAATAATCCATTGTGATATGATTATGCAAAGGCAGGAGGCTGGGGTGGGGATAGTAATAAAAGTTGCTTCTTTAGTGTTTTCTGTAAGCAGGAGAGGGTCAAAGAGAGGGCGACTCTTAATCACCCATAGTGTCAAGGGTTTATCAGTGCACCTGAACACTGCTGGTGTTGTGGATGCTCCCTGGGGCAGTCTGGTGAAGTCCTGAGCGTGAGGATTGTTCTTAAACCAGTTCATCCCCTGTGTATTTAAACAAGAAAGAAAGGTAGAAAATGGATGGACAGAGCGATTAACAACATATGGTATTACTTAACGTCTGAGAAACTGTGTGAGTAAGCAGAGAATGTATGTTTTTAAGCATCTAGTGTGTGTTTCGTCATGTGTTTTTCTGTCAGTAGGGCAATGGGTCACTCAGGCTCCCCCTCCCCTCACTGTTATCTACCGATGTCTCTCTGCCAGCTCTTGGCAGCAGTTCATTTGTAGACTTAAGTAACAGCTGGCTGGGCTCTCAGGCCTGTTGTTCTGTTTCAGATGGGCAATAAATACTCAACTTCAACAGCAATGGAGAGAAATGTTAAACATTCTTGGAAGTTTAGGTCTGCAGTAACACTGTATCTTGCAAATGAGCACCCTATTAGTGTTTCTGCTTCAACCGCAACATTCTATTAGGAAGAAAAATGAAAGGATATGACAATTTCTGCAAAATAAGTACAATTGTATTACCACAAAAGTATCACTCGAAATGCAACTCTCAAAGTCACAGAAATTGACATAATCTGCACTTTAATAAAATGCCAATTTTGGTTAGATTTATGCTGAGTAGAGGAGATGTGGTACTGTATTGGAACAAAAACAACTGAATGTCAACCTCAAAATTATGAAACAAAACAAAACGTGAACATCAAACCAGCCAGTTTTTTTCAGTCAGACATTACAGGAGCCAAGCACGACTAATACTGATCCTGTTGATGTTAATCCATTTGCCAAACTGATTAGTTGTATCTGGTGGTAACAGCATGTTTTTAATGCACATTTTCCATTTGCGATTACATTTTAAACATGTAAACAAAAACAACTGTCATGATTAAACTCACGGGTCATTACACGAGAACGATTGCTGATAAAAAGGATAAAATATTTTATGTAAGTGCCTTTCATTTACACGAGAACTGAGTTTTTACAGGTTGAAAACACAAAAATCTGAAGATGCATTCCAGAGTGGAATTCTTGAAAACTATCCACTTTTGCGTTTCCAACTAATGGAAACATAAAAACATAAAAAATACTGCTGTTACACATGTGCATTGACGAGGCAGCGTCCTATCACAGCACCATCTATCAGCCTGGCATGCATATCCAATCCAATTCCACACACTCTTGCATCCCCGTATGCACGGAGATTTCTTAATGACAATGCTTGAGTAAATGTGGATAAAAAGGTTAAGACGAGATGCCAGTTTTGTGTCTTTTCTTCTGATCATTTCCGTATAAACATATGATACACATGAGGAAAAGCAGGAGAAACAGATTCTACCAATGATGACTAAATGTACCATTATTGTTTATAAAAGACATAAAAATAAAAGTAACATAATCGAAAATTATCATATGCACAGGAGGAATGTGGTGATAATGGTCATTTTAACAAGCTGTGACAAAGTCCTCATATTGCTGTTTCACACATATTATGGCAACAAGCTCTGCAACAATATAAATTTGTTCATAATATCCTCAAAAGTAATGCACACCTTCCTGTTTGGAGAAATTTTAGCGGAACTGATTCTGCAAGTAACAGAAATGTCCTAATCAGAAAAAATGATCTGGCATCACGGAAAGAGGAAGTAGTAAGAGTAAAAAAAATAACAACTAAAGTGAAGATGTGCACTTTAGTTAGACCTCCACTTCAGACCCCATACCCCCCCCCCCCCCAAAAAAAAAACAGCAGTTGTTTCCAAAGAATGAAATTGGAAGCAGAAGAATAAAATGTTTGAGCCAGAAGAGAAGTATGAGGCATGGACGCCGGCTGAGCTCCACACAATTCAACATTTATATTAATGTGTTGGCTACGACCCTGCAGTCATCTGCGTCACATGGGCTCAGCGTAGGGGACCGAGAGGAAAAAAATGTCTTCTGTCTGCAGACAACCTTGTCATAGTGTCCCCTACAGCACATGCACTGCAACACAATGTGTCCTTGTAGGAGAATTACTGCAGTGAATGAACTCTGGTAAAACGGGAGTTAAAAAAACAAACCAGAAGCAAAAACTAAGAAGGGCATTCAGTGAGAGCAGACCTCCACAAAGTAAACAGTCCATTTCACAAGGTTTTAAAACCACAAATTGGCACCTAGCTTTCTCCCTGTTTGGTCATTTGTTGTCAATAATTACTTTAATTGTGTGTCTGCATTGTAAAAACTAGTCATTTGCCTGAGGATAAAAGTGCTCGTTGGTGTGAAAAAAGTCAAAGATGACCCAACTAGTTGATGATTGACAAATACTCCAGATCATTTTTGGAGCAAACTATTAAAATACTGAGGGGAAAAAAACCGCCAGCTGTGTGAGAACTTAAAAAAAAAAATCTTAATTTCACATTATAACTGCAGTATCTCCGAAGAAAAGGGCTAAACAAACAAAGAAGAAAAAAAACACCTCAAGTACGACTACAAACTAGGGCATTCTTCGAATTTCAACATTTATATAAACCTGGTGTCAAGTAAAATCTCCAGAAATTTTGATCACTTTTCATATTATAGAGGAATATACTGTACATATAAAACATATATATACAGGCACCTGGTGAACACATGTGATTCCAGTTCTTAATGATTCCTCAAAGACACAACTGAGAAGTGGCTTGTTAGCATATGTGGATATAAACAATTAACCCATCCAAAAATGTTGTAAAATATTTTATTATGGAAGAAATATGTTAAGTGTTTCCATTAACTTTCAGGGATAAACATGCATTTAAATGAGAAACACTTAAGTAAACATTACCATGAACATCACAGGTTTATACATAGTACATACATGTAAAAACAATACCCAGTGGTTAATTTTTCCACTCATAATGTGTAAATTTCCAACTGAAACAGCTAACAGTGTTGTATGCGTTTGCATATTTACTTGCCGGTGGTGACCCATAGCTGCTGGTGGGCCATAGGTCTTCCACAGGGGTCACAAAATGAGTGTACAGCCTCAAGTGTTGGATGGATCATCAGTTTTATATATTTTACTTGCAAAATATTTTCTTCATTGCTGTGTTAGATAATATAACATCATATTTAAAGGGGGGCATATCATGCCCATTTTCTACAAGTGAACACAGTTCCCTGGTGTCTGTCTGTGACCTGTCTGTGACATGCTTTGGTTAAAATACCACATTGGTGCAGAGATACAGCAGCCTCTTCAACATTTTCAAGTATTTCAGCTAATTGTAAATATCTATACAAAAGTGTCACATATTGTTTTATTCTGAAAACCCTAACAAAACTGAATATGAAAGCAAAGTGAATAGAATTTAAACACATTTTATATAAATTGAGTGTAAACACAACTGTATATATATTTTTAGAGTTCTTCAAACAGTGCAAGAAAACACATAATAAATCTATCTAAGCAAGACTTTTGAAGTTTGATCTTTGTAAACGCAAGTGTTGGCTGCATAAAAGTAAAAAGAGAATTTAATGCAAATGAGGCACAGCTGACTCCGCCCCTTTCTTCCACATTCTACCGAGAGGAAGAAAAAGAAACGGAACCTGAAAAAGTTGTGGCAGAGAAAAAGAGACAAAGACATCGATGAAATAAAACCAGCTGAAGAGAATCAAAGTGGACCCGAGTGTTGAGTTACAGCCCTGGTCCCTTCAAGTCCTAGTCCGTTACCAGCCCTGGTGCGTGTTCAGGTCCGGTTCATCTGGACCTGGGCCAGCCAGATGAGCCATGATACCACAGTTGCGGTGCCACCCACATACCACCCTGTCCAATCAACCCGGCCCAGACCAACCATGGACACACAGATGTACACACAGTAACCAGGGCTCAGACCCCAATGCACCAAATGCATGCTGGGACTACAGATGGAGAATAAATTGTAGATATCTGAGTCTGAGCAGAGGTGGCTGTGACCACTAGGTGGGGTTAGCTGAGCTGGTAAGGTGGGACGGGATGGGATGGGGTATTCAAATTAATCTATGTATATGACGTATGAAGCATAGGAAATCCAAAATGGAGGGTTTTCACCCCCCCTCAACAATTAATGTATCAGGAGAAAAAGAGAGTGGATGGTTTTTGTTCATAAATTAAGGGTCTCCTCACACACAGACAACACATATTCGTGGTGTAAAAACATTAAAACGTGCATTTTGCATGATATGTCCAGTTGAAGTGGAACACCGTAAGTGTGACATCAGTAATTTAAACATGAAATTGAATGGGGACGTTAGGAAAACCATAAAACCATCCAATCGTCTGTCCATCCAACCATCCTGTTGATCCACTAATATTTTCATGTTCATCAGATATAACCCATTTGGACATTCAGAGGCTCCATACTTACCATGTGGAAACACTGTCATCTTCAACAACATTGATTCACCATTAAAACTCATGGATTTGGACTTTGTTTATGTGCAGTTAATGATATATTTTGCTTAAAGGCATATTTTCTTCAGTTTTCAGAGGCTGATATTATATAATATAATAAATTATCAACATCTACATGGTTAGTAAACCAACTATGGGAACATTTCTCATTTGTCCTGAAAAACATGCTAAATACAGAGGATAATATTATTATAAATGGTGATAAGTCACGTTGGATTATTACTTAAGAAGTCGGATAAAGAGAAACATTCATTTAGGAAATGCTATAAAAAATAGCACTGGGTCTTTATGGGTTTAAACGTCAGCCAGAATTGACTTTAGTAGTCATAGTCATACTGTATTAATTATACACTAATAAAAACATAATTCTATTCTATTTTTGCACTTGGATTTTTCAAAATCCCCCAAATCTTTGACACTTGACATTAATATTAGGTGGGTAAGTACCAGATCCTGCAACAGGAAATGTTTGACAGATAACAGTCTAAACCACCAAACGTATTCGTGTTGCTAGCAGCCTTTGCCATGTGCTGCAGGGTAAAACCCGGCCTAATAATATCCTGTCAAATGGGTCAATGTAATGGGCTTCAAAATTACTTTTTGGATATAAAGAAAAATATTTAGAAAATGTATGTGCCTCTAACCCTTTTTAAAAACCATTGCATTGTTTGTCTCTTGTGCACGAACCCTAAGGCCCAAACAAAGGATGCAGCCTGAAAAGACAAACTGTCCTCACCCCACAACTGTAAAGCTGCAAAGCAAACCATAAAATCCTATCGGCTGTCACTGGGACTTAAAGTGTTTCGAAAACTTAGATGTGTTGGGGGGGGGGGATAAAAATAAAAAAAAAATGGATCACTTCTATAATAGAGAAAGGAAATAGTGTAAAATAATTAATCTAAAGGACAGACAAGAGGAGGCGTGACTACATCCTTCCTGAAGAGTTTGTCCTTTCTCTTCATCCTTCCTCAGATGAAAAATTAATACCCAACACACAATTTAAGGTCAACCAAAGAAAGCCTGCGCTTTCACCAGATTTGTTCATATTTTTCTGTAAAACAAGCACGGTTTGTACACGACAGAATCTTACTAGCTGTATTTTTGTAGCCTTTCTTATTTTATTAATTTTTTTTGTTGTTGTAATTTTGGTTGAAGTATTGATTGACCCTGAGAAGAGCAGCATCTTTGGGAACAATTACTGATCAATTTTCAGCTCTGTTGTCCATTTCGGGGTAAATCTCACACACTTTACGCTTAATGCAATGCCTGTCCCTGCAGAACAGAGAAATGATCGCTGTTGAGAAATACAAAGGAAACAGGCCAATTATATTTATTTATTTCTGTAGCAATGTTGAGGTATGCTTAGATATTAGAATGCATTTTTTTCCTTGAGCTATGCAATTAACAAGTCCACTAGAATTGAATGAATATTTGTATCTCAGTTGTAGAGGTCCCTTTTTCTACTTTAATTCTGTGACTTGTAAACTTGAGGGACATGGATATCTTGCCACAAATATATTATCATCATGCTAGGCCTTTCAAAATTAACACATCAACGCGGATTAATCCATCATCATGATTAATGTGGTGTACATTTTTATTGCAATTAAAGGGAACAGTTGTTTACAGGTGTTTTTGTTTGAAGTTATTTTGGTGAATTTGTTGAAGGTGTTGAAGAAACACGTTCATTGCATATATATTCATGTTTTTCCATATGCTTTGGATATTTCATCATGTTTTCTAGTGTTTTTATCTGTATTTTAGAAGAGTTTTTGAATGTTTTGGACTTTTTAATCACTTTATTTTTGGTGAATTTTAGTGGATTTTAGTATGTTTTGTATTTTTTTTTTCCTCCAGATCTTCTTGCTGTGTGAGAAATTTGAGTACAGAAAAACCCCACAGACATAACCGTTGACCGACGTAGTGTTTAGGTTTAGGTGGGGTGAGCTGGTGCACTGTAAAAATGTACTAAAAAAATTTATTGCCTCAATTTAACTTGATGAAAATTTAGTGGAAGTTTAAAGGGTGAAGGGTCTTTTTAAAATATGTATGAACATAATAATTAGTGATTGTCACCGCCGTAGACTTGAAGGTTCTTAATTTTTTACAATGGTGGGATGTTCTTTTACTTAAATATTGTACCTAGTATTTCTACATGTTATAGATGTACAGTAGTTTTTTCCATTTTATACATTTTTATTTTAAAGCTTTCCTACAGCTCAGTCAAATATTGTACATGTTTCGGTTCTCCATTTGTCTGACAACTTTACTTACTTTTTATATCACATCTGTCTGTCATATCAAAACCACGTATCTGTAAATATGATTACTTTTAACCCCCCCCCCCCACACACCCTTTTTTTAATTTAGTTTTGTATACAACTGTACACAGCATTTTACAAATACCTTGTTAAATATCTCTATATGGCATATATGAAAAATATGGTTGTCTGCTGTACATTTGGATTTCAGTTAGTCACAAATGAAACATGAATAACAGGATAAAGAAAAACAAATGCTCTCTATGAAGTCTTAGTATGGTTGTTTATCTTTTTTTTTTTTTTTTTTTTTTGTTTTATCATGACCTGAAACAAGCTCCATTTCATTTATGGGTTGAGTTTCAAATGTCCCTCATTCTTAGGTTGGATAAACTATTTGCATACATGCCCGTGTTTCTGAGCTCATGAAAAGCTTTTTTTTTTTAGATACACTTTGATACAACAAACACGATGCAGCTGTAAATTAAACGACCAATAGGTTATAAAGCAGCTGAAATGAGCTCAACCATAAACACGTATGGCAGTAAAACACAGTGTATACTTGAATGCAGCTGTGAAATGAATCAAAAAGTATTATATATACAGTATAAACTTTCAATTTATAGTGTTACTAGTAAAATATGGCGAGAGGGAAAAAAAAAAAAAAAACAATGGTGTGGTTAATTAACCAACCCTGCCATGAATGTACAGTACTGAACACACAAACACATTTTTAGCTCCATTAATTAGACATGATGCTACAGAAGTGCATCACACTGTTTCTAATTAGTTTGTGACAGTATTTGTCATAACAGATTTCTATTTGCTGTCTGTTCTCCATCCTTTTATTCTGTTCTGACGAGTGTTTGTCAAGAACTATTCTTGCATAGTATGGTACACAGTAAAGGTGTTTTTAATATTATAGAAGCATAGATACAGGATGTGGTTTTTAAGGCGTTGACATTTAGCTCAGATAGATTAAGAGATGAGCTCCTCTTCTTGTAAAAGGTGTTTAACCCCTGAGTCATTATTTCAGTGAAATGGACTGTTTGGAATTTGATGCTGTGAAAAAATTATAAAATATTGGTGTTTTAGGGTCAAAACAAATGGAATAACAGAAAAAGATAAAAAGGAATTGATGTTTTATATGTTTATACTAAATAAGGCATTCAAAATGTACATCGGGAAGAGATTTAGGGTCTTCATTTCTGTTCATTTCATCCATTTATTTCTTTATTTTGAGCAGGAAAAATGAAAAAAATATGCAATTATTGTGTACAGAAACCAAATAATGATAATCAATTGCTCTAGCAATTGCCATGTACACTGACAAAAACAAAATAAGACCAATATAAACTGCTCAAAAAGGAGTGGAAAAAAGATCCCACTCCTTCTCACATTATACAACATAACACATAATGTTTTGCTTCTTAATTATAAAGTAATAGTTCTGTAAAAAGCACATAGTAAAACAATTACAAAAACGATCCAAGTGATAGTCAGCAGAACTTATACTACAGTACGTTACAACTGTACATGTGAACTGTGAACTGGAACACACTGAGCAACAACAAGTATTTGAAATGGGGTCCAGTAGTTTTTATTTTGGGCTCTTTTTTTTTTTTTCCCCGAAATAAATCCAGCTGCTTTTTGGCAGTTGGTTGAACTCGAACCGCTGTTACACAGTCGACAGTCTGTAAAATCACAGGAAAAATACCACAGCACACCATTAAAAGCAGAAAATGACCAGGAAAAGCACAAACTGTCTATTTTTTTTTTTAGTGAATCGGTGTCACTCACTGCTGTGGGTGTTGCCCCCTTATTCCACAGATGGTAGGAAGTACAGTGAGCATGCTCAGATATATATATATATTTTTTTAAACATTTCTTCCTGTTGAAGAAATGGTAAAATTTTTATGAATATATAAAACAAATCATACAATCAGACACATCGCAAGTTATTAGGATTAATTCTGATTAACTAGAATTTCCAGTTCTGCAGAGCTGATGGCATGATTTGGCAGTGATGCAGAAAACAAAACGACACAATCTGAATTTGTAACTGGTGATTTTCTTGGTTTTTTTTTTTTTTTTTAAGAAAAGATTACCTAAGGAGAGAGAGAGCGCGTCAGATGTTTTCCAGCCTATCACAGTGTGACACAGTTTTAGTCGACTGGTTTAATAAAGCCTGTCAGGGTTGGTGGTAAACCTCTCAGATAGTGTCACACCTTAACCACACTGACACTGCTGCTGTTATGTTTCAGAGAAGTGAGGCATCACACTCAGATACTGAAACGCTCTGAAGCAGAGATATTAAAGATGTTGTTCTAACACATGCTGGAGAGCGCCGAGACGCATCCGGTGACTCTGCATCAAGGCACATGATTCCAGGTGTCGTCGAGCGTGCTGTTGTTTCTCAGTCTGTGACTAGAAAAGGGAACAACTCCCTTCAGCTTTCAATTCTGTTTTTTTTTAAAGCCTTCGCAACACGATTTCATAGTTCACTGGCAACATCATTTCCTGTTCAAGACTTTATTTGTGATTCTTTGTCCCTTTTGCAACCATCAAGTATGAATTTGACAGAAAATGATATTAAATCTAGCAACTTTTTTTTTTTTAATACACATGAAATGCACATGTTTTCTTTAGTTTTGAAGGTGACATATACTGATGTTAGTGTGGAAAGTGCAGTGAATGTCATCCGCTGTAGTCCCAAAGCTATTTCCTACTGGATGGGATGTCACAAACTAATCCATCAGCAGAAGCTGGAACTATTTTATTCAGCTGAGTCGACTAGAGTGAGTGATCCCAGGCAGGAGAGATCAGAGTCTTGACACTGGGTTTGAGTGTCAGACATGCTGCAGGGTTCAGTGTTAATGGTTACCTTCTCTGGGCTGGTCAGACAAGTGGGTCACACATTTACAGCCACTCGCTCTTTTTATTGAGGTTTTCCATCACGATTTTCAGCATCAGGGGCAAAATGGGAAACAGTGCTTAAGTGTGTAAACATAGGGTAGCAGCCGTTTAGAGTATAATTTTTTTTAAAAATACTGAATTTAACATCAAAAAGTAGAGGCAAAAACCTTGTATTTTTTTTTTTTGTTTGTAAAATTATTCTAAAATGTGTTTCATTTGGTTGATGGGTGCAGATCGTCGCTCGCAGAAGTAAAAAGGGGGTGGGGGCTGATCTGCCTTGGCGAAGTCAGTACTTTTCTTGTTTTTCCAGTTTCCTGAAAAATAACTCTTTTAAACATAAGACATCTCTACCAGACAGTAGCAATATAATACAGGATGGCAGTAAAGTAGGTTAAATATAAGGTGTGGACCAGTAGTACTTGTGTATTCTGTTTTTAAATCTCTCTCTTCAGTGAATAGTAAATGTACCACAGTCATATACAGTAATATTTCACTTTTTGTCATGGATGAAATATTTTATAGAAGACAATAATGGATAATCTGATCTTTTCTAAATCTGTGTCATTACTTCATCCATCCAATTCATATGAGTAAAGGAACAATGCAATCTATGTGCTACAAGATAAATGTTATCATGGTTTTCTACAAAGTTTTACCCATTTTAAGGTTTTGTTTTGGATAATACAGTCAATGCAATACCTCAATATTTCCTGTTTCACCTGTATGAATTGTAATATTTATTAGGTGTTATCCAGTAAAGTTAACTTTCATGTTTAATCTTCATAGGCAACTTGAGGGCAGTAACTCAATCTGCTGCAAAGGGACTTTTTTTTAATTCCAATGCAGTCAAACAGTGTATTATAGATGAGTTATCTAATTGATTTAGAAAACTAATCAGCACAATAACACAAGTGAATGCTAACAAACTATAAGTTTTTGCAAGTTGGAAAAAATTAGTTTGAAGGCAAATCTGAGAAAATTAACCTAAAACAAATCTCCCACCCCATTTTTTTCCACATTGGTGATTTTATTTTGATGTATTAATTGTATTATATTTATTGCTCTGACATACTTATTCGATATTGTTAATGTCCTGTCATACATATTGTGGTTCCACTATAAAAAAATGTCTGATTCACTCATTATCAGCTCTTCCTCTCTCCAAATTATGATTATTATGCCAACCTTTCAAAATCCATAATCCATCATTTTAGACCAGAACCCCCAGTGTTCAACGACAGGAAATAACCATTGGTCAAAGCACTGTAGCTGCTTTGAGGGGTCCTATACCGCCTTCACTAACCAGTCAGTCTGAAAGACCAAGTAAAATGGTGAAACTGTTGTAAACACTGTGTAACTGCGGTCAGATGGCCAGATAATGTCAGCTCTAAAGTCTAAAGCCTCAAATGCAGTTAGTTAAATTGATTGAAAGAAAGAAAAATGTACAAAGCAACAAAAGAATAAAGAAAAAGAATGGGTGTCTACATTCTAGGGCTGCAACCATGAATCAATTAAATCAATCCAAATTAGTTCTTTAAAGGGTTGGCAGCCAATTGAGTGCGTTAGTATTGAGGCATGTCCGCACACTGTGTAGTGTAAAAGAGAAAAACACAGAGTAGCACGGTTGAGGCCAGTTGTTAAAGCCAGATTTACATTAGGTTCGCAGTTGCCACGGCAGACCTGTTTTGCTGAGAGATAAAGTTAACACAACAAAACTTTAATGTGGAGAAAAAAATAATCCAAAATCTCACAGTGTGCTACATTTCAGGCAAATGGAAGTGCTACAGCCACTGTGAACATGATATCTACTTTGCTTTAGATAGCCTACGTATCATGAGTACTTTGACCTCGTAGCTAAAGTCCATCTGATGTCAGATGGACCAGCTTTTTCTGGGTCTCTAGTTCCTCTTGTGGTTTTCAACGGAATGACACCTTTAACAGCATTGTGCAGTAAAGGATGGAAGCCAAAAATGGTTAGTTGAATGCCTCCCTGAAAATAAACAGTACAATATAATCTACACATGAATAGATTGTTAAAATTGTTCCTTGCAGTGCTATTACATTTTATAGATGCCACCAAATGAAAGTATAGTTATGGATGGTATAGTTGTTTTTCAGATTATCAATAAATAAACTGAAACATGTTCTAATACTTCCTGCATTTTTCCTTTGAGTATTATGTGATTTCTGTAACCGCTTCAGGTCAGGGCCTTCACAGAACAATGGAATTAACTCAAAGCAGTTTATACTTTCGCCGAATCACAGACCACTCCTGTTTTTTTTTTTTTTTTTAAAGGCTAACATTTGGTTCTCACTGAGCAGCGGTGATAATAAATGGTCCCTGAATATTCTGAACTTCACTGTCAACCATGAATGTCTAACTGATCATCATGTACCTTTATCATTGAACCAGAAAATGTCGCCTGATTCCTGAGGATATCACCATGGATACTATCAAACACACACTCTGCTTTTTCATCTGTTCAAATCCATTCTCTATGGAGCTATAAAGAGCATCAGTGTGTCACCATGTAGATAAGGAAGCATGCTTTTCTAGTTTGAGTTATGGATAAAGGATGTTCCAGGCTAAAGCTAAGTGACATCAATGTTAACACACAGTATGACTGTTGTTATTAACCATCCAAAAAGCTTCATATGACAACAACTCCACCCCAAGCATTCAGTGTTTTTAATATTCAGCATGTGATAGTGAAATAATAATAAATAGTTGTATTTAAATAGAATAATTCACTGGTGCCTGTTTTCATTTTAGTCTCAGCAGCTCTAAGGCATCCCTCTTAAACAAGACCTTCTCTGTTTTACTCATTATCTATTAGTCATTTTCATGTGACGTGTTAGCCAGCGACACCACAGGCTGTTTTTTTTTTTTGTTTTTGTTTTTTTAAACAAAGTCTGCAACTTGTTTATCTGAGAATATTTAGTGGACAG
The DNA here is from genome assembly GCA_020466265.1 of Siphamia tubifer. Classification (NCBI taxonomy): domain Eukaryota; kingdom Metazoa; phylum Chordata; class Actinopteri; order Kurtiformes; family Apogonidae; genus Siphamia; species Siphamia tubifer. The sequence goes on along the minus strand of CM035800.1, from coordinate 15,264,058 downwards.
AAGAGAGGTCTGTGTGAATGTTGACATTTGGGTTTGCATCACAGCTTTTCTGGAAATCTGACCATACTGGTGGTCTCCAAATGTTGTTGCAATTGTATTAAAATAGCTGTCGATCTTATTTTTTTTCTACTTTGTTTTGTTTCTGGGAAATCAGAGAAAAATAGTCTGGTTAAGCTTATCTTTTATTGGGAACGTAATCTAATTTATGATGTCTCAACATATCTAATTTGATCTTGATAAGATATTTAAGCTGATATTGGTCCAGATTTTCCCAGTAGCAGCAGAACAACATGTTGCTGTTTTCCTTATTGTAGACTGAATATAGTTGTTAAACAATATTATTAACAAAATTCACTTATTGTTGTGTTTTGTTTCTTGTAATAAGAACATCTGACTGTTGTGTCTGCATTTCCTCTGATTGAAATGCCTGTAGTGGTGGGTTTTTTTCAGACTTTTTTAAGAGTTTTAAGAAATCTTCTGAAGTGACATTTGCTTACAGTGTCCAGGGTCCAGTAGACTATCTGTCATCTGTGTTGTCCATCCATAAATAATTGTTCAAGAATTTTCTCCTCTGAAACTGTCACTCAGAATGACTTCATATTAGAAGAAGACAAGTTGTAGTTATATTTTTTTGAGGGAGCGGGACAACCAGCTGGTCTGTGGCACTAAATAAAATATAAATTGTGTTAAATCAGTTCTTGTACATATTTATGATTATGGTCAGGACTGAATTATGAAACAAAAATACATTTCTGAAATGGAAAGCAACATGGAGGAGAGTAGCTCCATTTTTTTACATTAGCGATGCCCTGAAAAACTGCAGGTTTTTTACTAAGAAACTTACCAACTTAAATTCAGACCTTGTCAGTCTTTCTTTATTCTGTTTGATAACAAGGGAAACCAGTTGCCACATGCTGCTGCATCTGAGAAATGCCAATGACCCCTAACCTACAATATGTAATAATAATAAAAAAACAAAAAATCTGGTTCTTGTGGGATATTTTTGGGCGGGAACAGGACATCATTGTATTGGTGCAGTTCAGAAGAGGGACAAAAAAAAAAAGTACTTCTTTGCAGGTGCGGTCGAGCGGGACTGAACACTCAGTACCACACAGACCTCTACTTCATATTTGTTGTGGACCATCATCAGGTTACAGTCTAGAAAGTTTGTTAAACTAATAGAGGAATATCATAATAATAATAAAAAGAACAAGATTTTTCAAAAATCCCCATGGGTTTATAATAGGATACATTTCAAAGTCCTATAATTTGAAAACGGTGTAAGTTATTGATAAAATAACTATTGTCAATAGACCTTAAGTCACATATGAGCTTTCATTTGGTGCCATGACCTTTGGCCTTGAGTGACCTTCAAAGGTGTTTAATGTCTTTAAATATGCCATTGGCCCACATGGCATTTGGTCCAATTTTTGGCTCTGTACACAGCAGTTTGGCCTTAATTAACGATATATGCTGTCTTTGTACTGAATTACCTTTTCGCATTGGATGTAGTATAAACTTCCTGCATTACATTTCTTTTTTTTTCTTCTTTTCTTTTTTTTAGCACAACACAATTATTATTATTATTTCATTAAACCTCAAAAGCTACAAATGATGACCGATGTTTTTTATGCATTTTATCTGTTGGTGCTGCTGGTTGTATTTCAGTTCGGGTCAGTGTTATCATTCTCGTTTGGAAGTTAGTTAATGAGGAGCTTAAGTTGGGTTTAAAAAACAAAATACCAGAATAATAAATAGAAAATACACATCTTCCTTCTACATCTCTCTCTTCTCAGTCTAAATCCAAAGAGTAAATATAAATAATTCTCAAACTGTGTGTCATTAGTTAAAATCTTTCTGAAATGTCCTACTGTCTGAAAACAGAGCGAAGGAATAGATGTATACAGTAAGTCTACTCAACCACTTAAATTATAATATGCTGAAAGGTAATTATGTGGGTTTTTTTCCCAATAATGCTTAAAAACTGTCATGCACTGCAGCTTTAAGGAAGCCAAAAAAAACAAACAATTCTTCCCTTGGCCTCTTTTAAAACAAAGACAAATGTGTATTTGTCAGTATATTTTTCATAGGGAAATGCAGCACATACTCAAACTGACCCTCGGCTTTTAACCCATTACTAATTCAACAGGCAGGGATGCAGCCATGTCACGTACAGGAGCAACAGGGTGGTTGAGGGTGATTCAGCGAGCAACTGCTCACAAGTTTCTTCTCCAACTCATGGAGGAAAACAGTTGATCCTAGAATCTTCAAATCCATAGACAGATGCGTTGTCCATTGCACCACTGGCCCTGATGAAGCTTCACTGAGTCCATTTAAGAGTTTAAAGTTTATTTATGTTCCACGCCTGACTCTTCTACCAGGTTTCATGATACCCAGTGCATTAGTATCTGCTCAGTCCTGCTGACAGGTGGACATAGAGGGAATGGTTAGCTAATCTCCTTGGTGGATACACTTAGTGGTCTCCGTCTGAAAGTACTCACGATAGTCTGTCGGAAATTGAGGAAACACGCATAATGAGACACACTTAACCAGAATTTAATTTAGTCTAATTGGAGCAGTTTACGGGGAAGACTGATCAAAGCATAAATTACACAAAAATATGCAGAACAAACAACTAAATGTTGTTTTACCTGTGCCCCCATTAACCAAATCTGTGACTCCAGACATAGTATATATGTGGTCTCCTCCTCTACTCCGCCTGTGCTCCAGACACTCACTGCAACAGACCAAACCTTTCTTCATTGTCCCTGATTAGTAGCTTGTCTCATTGCATCAGGCACAACCATTGACAAAACCAAGCAAAACGGCAACAAAACATTTCGGACAGAGTGCAATTAATTTTCCATTGTGGGAGTGGGAGGGGGACCATACCGAGCGGTAGCGGTAGGGTCCTACTCCATATCGGGTCTGACGTCTCCTCGACTACGATGTGTTGTCATTTTCAGAGGATTGGCCGAGTCGCCACAAGATTAATGCCGTCATCTGAAAGTGATGACAAAGTAGGGAGATTTAAAAAGTCAAAAAGTCACGCTGAAGAGATGGCTATGGTGTTGGTTAGCAAAAACAAAAAAAGCTCAATGGTCTGTACTTTAATACTCGGCAAGACAGTATTGTGATAGTTGTCAGAAGTTGAGTAAGACATAATAGAAAGAGGATTTATGCTAAAATATGGTTAAAATATAGGTTTTATAGTCATCAGGAAATTAGGTAAGATGCAACATCAGGTAACCAGTGACAAATAATTACATGTTTTATTTGTCTACAACAACTCTATTAGTGGATGAAAAAAAATCGGTTCTTCAATTACCCATATAGTAGGCCTTCATGGCTGATCAAATAATTTAGTTTCATTCACTTAGGAAAACAATCAGTGAAATATTTCCTTTGCCACTGCTAGAAGATTGTAATCACTACTTTTGGAATTTGTAAAAGCTAAACAATGACTGATTAATCATTTGGAATTAATAATAATTGTAAAAATGACATTTATAGACTTAACCTTAAAGTTCAAGTATTGACAACTGACCACTAGATGAATTGAATTGAATTGTGTCACAACGTAAAGAAAAACAATCAAGAATGAGATTAGAATGAATCCTGTGGAAGTGAGTTTTGCAGCCATTCCTGTGGTCGTACTAGTACTAGTGCAACTTTCAGATAATTCTCCACTGGACGCACCTTTGTTTCTACTTTGTAGAATGCATACGTTTTTGGCTGAAGCCTTATCACAGCAGCCTGGGTTTGACTGTGACTTTCACACATGTCCTTCCTAGTCTCTCCCTTCACTGTCTTGTCTTTCTGAACTATATCTGTTAAATACATGCATAATAGAAGTCCTCTGTCACTGGTCTCTTCATCTTTTTCATGTCAGAGCTGAGGTCCTCACCCCTTACTCATAACCAATTTATTAGTAGCAGATAATGGATAATACTGTAAGTGCCAAACTACATGTTAATGAGCTATGAGCAACATAATGAGTAATTAGAAAGAGCAAATATTCTACTAATATGAACACTAATAAGCAGCTGGTTATGACTTCTATATAAAATCACAGTGATATTTGGCTACTCCATACTGTAATGTAACTCTGACTACTGCGGCTTAATTGGACATTTTTCTCATATACAAGCAACATTTTATCTTTGTGTGTGTGTGTGTGTGTGATCGTGATCATAAGCGCCACGTGTGTCTGTCTATTCATTGTCGCTGTGTAAAACCTAAGAACTCAGAGACCAGTTTTCCACTTCCCGCTGACAGTAACAAACCTCCTTTCTCTCATTTGTACCTCTGTCTCTGTCTTCGCGTTTACTCCATCCTTGTGTTGTTGTTGTTCTTCTTCTTTTTGTTTTATCCCAACAGCTTCTTTAACGAAGATGTAGGAGCTTGGCTAACGAACAGAATAAAAGATGATCGGTGTAAAAGCACAGGAGTTCTACAGTGCCTCCACACACATACGGTTGTGTCCAGCTGTTTATCCTCTCCGATGGCTCATTAGAGCAAATTATATTGGCACAGCAAAGCCAGGCTGCCTGTCTGCTTGCCTTCTGCAAAAAAAAAAAAAAAAAAAAAAACGCCCATTACTTTTATTCTTGGAAGTAGCACAGCAGTTTGACCCCAGCTACACTTTGCGGCTTTACACATGATGCTTGGAGAGAGAGAAAAGACTGGGTGTAGTTGTGTAATTATTCAGTATCAGGGCAGCTGATGAGGTGTTCCACATCCACCGGCACTTTTTTAATGAGACGATAATGCTTAGAGCTGTATGTAGCCGACCGAGATTTGCACAGTGTAGAGGTGCGTGTGTGTGTGTTTGTTTCCAGATCAGAAATACACCCAAAGACTACTGTAAGGTTGTTAAAACTGCATTTAAACATCACATCATCACCTTTTCCAGGGGGTGCCTTTCTGTTTTTCCATGTATAATAGTAATGTCTCTTCACTGGAAGCATCTCCTATATTTTTCAATTTATTTGATCAATGTGACACAACAAAGTAAATTTGAGAAATGGCCTGTTGTGTTGCCCCAGAAAAGGCGCTATCATTATGAAATATCATTTGCTTTTCATTTTGTCACTCGTTCTGTTTCTATCTCATTTCCAGTTGCAGTCATTTGTTATGTCACAAATGAAGCACAGAAATTGACTTGAATAGCAGGATGGGAAACATACCGTTTTCCCCACAAATCAAACGCGTTCTCCATCAACACTGATCCGCGTTACCTGACCTGATTTCTCATAAACATTGAGCTGCACACAAACACTACTGCACTGTTCAGTGTACCAAGAGGGATCTAAAGGAAGAAAAAAAAGTTAAAAAAAAAAAAAAAAAAAAAAAAAGACTTTTCCAGTCATTTCAGCTTCTATCAGATTCACGAGTGTGTGAAAATATGAAGAAGAATTTTTCAGGTTTCTAATATGTTTAAAATGAGTGTCCCTAAAAATAGGACAAAGGGCTAAAAATCAAACCTGAAGCACACTAATGTTATGGAGGAAGTTTGGAAGCACTTTATAAATAATCACTGAGCTAAAAGAGAAACTTTATTTTTTTAATAAGACACATTTTATATGATTCTTATGTTACTTTTCTACAAAAAAATGGCATGTAACAATAAAAAATGACATGAAAATCACACACTACCATTTTTAGAATATCTTTTTATTCTCTTACATGTATATTTTGGGGAATTGAGTGGCAGAGTCACTTACACTCATGTGTTTAAATGGGCAGGTTTGCATGTTACACAAGTGGCCACTGCTGATTCATGAAATGCATGTGTGACTTAACAAAAACAAAGGGATCAGTGTCTTAATTTATTGGTGTATATAAAACCATTTCAAGCCATGTTTTCCAGATCAAACAACTTGGTAGCTTTTCCTGTCCCAATTTGGTTTTAGCCCCAATATTTTATTAAAAAGCATTTATCTGAGGTCATCATTAAGTACATCCTGGAAAGAAATGTGTCTAAATGTCTCTTATCTAAAAAGCTGAGCAAGTGCCACATATTAAAATGAAACAAGTTTCATGGAAGCACCCATTTATTATAACTACAAAACAGCCAATGGTGTGTGAAGAAACATAATTTACTGCTGATCTGAAGCTGGTAACACAATGAAGATCACTGAATGAGTGGGAAGACGTGCACAGTGCATGTTCTGTTTGTTTATCATCAGCTTCAGAAACTGAAGCTGCACCAGTGTGGGACTGTAGCCATTTTGAAGCTCACAAAAGAAATGAGGAAAAAAGTTGACAATGCAACATGTAGAAAAACATGTTTGAGTATGCAGTTGGAAAAACACATTATTACCACTACAGTACATGTAGACTGATGCCCAGTGTTGGGCTTTTGGGGCCTCATTTCCTCTCTTTTTTTTCACAAATGGGAACATCTGGTTTAGCCTTGGCTTCAGATCAGATTATTCACAAATATCCACTAGACCAACTCTACCACTACTATTATGTAAAGTAGCTCAAATCAGCTCGACGTGAAACATCTACAGCATTAAAATCCCACATATGCACCAGTGACATGAATTCTCAAACATCTAATATAAAATGGACTATTTCACACAAGGTCAAATTTTACTTTTCATTCTTTAAGTACATTTTCTGTTTATATTTATAACTATCATTGCAGGACATTTACAGTACTTGAAGTTGAGTATTTAGTGTAGTACCGTTACTTGTCTGTGGGGGTGAAATTAGTGTCCAGACAGACTTTTCAGCTCCCATTAGGCTTCAGACTCACCTCACACCCCACACAATGCAAAGGTTATCAATAAAATACAATAGTTGATCTTTGTAGGTGAACTTTTCGCCCCATGTTTGCAAAGCTTTGAGTCTCTGCTGACAGTCATATCCTGAGCCAGTTTTTAATTAAGCCATATGAGATATTTGTCTACCATCTCTGCGTGTACACCATTGCTGCCCTGTCTAATCTGAATTTCCACACTACCTTATGTACACCAGCTTTGGTGCAATTACCTTTTGAGGACTGCCACGTAAAACAGTCTTTTCATATGGCACTGCAGATTATCTGCAGTAAAAGGGGTGAGGAAGCTGGATTATGTTCCATTATGATTCTACTCAATGAATAATACAATGGGGCCCCAGGGACCAGATGGAGATTGGGCTCATCTTTTTCATGTCTGTCTTCTATTTGCCCATTTGTGCTCTGGCTGCCAGTGTGTCTCCTGTCTGGTCAGTGATTCAGCCACACACAGAGGCTGAATAAGGCCAGACATCCCCACGGTAGCACTGCTCCATACATCTGTAAACCTGAAGCGTTCGTCCAGGGCCGCCTTGGCATTTGACAAGTGATTCTTCCATCCCCAGACATGACGAATGTCACCTCTCTCTTCTGCCGGCTAAAATGGAGCCGCTGCTTTTCAGTTACACGATGACCTTTTGCATGACATCAAAAGAGAATCTATTTCTTTCACAGTGTGGAGTACTTTACAAACTGTCTGGGAGCAGAGTGGTAATGTAACATTGGATAAAGAAAAGTTTGGTTGCACAAGCTACAAATTTGCATGAGATAAGTAACTAACAGATGAATCAAATCTGATACAATCACAACAAAGACAGGCTGGTGGGGGTTTTTTTTTCTTTCTTTGTCTCCTTTTGTTATCTAAGTCCAACTCCATCAACATGAAAGGCTCGGGGACTGCTGATCCTACATTTAATTTGGAGGAGATTATGCTTTTTGCAGTCACGCTTGGTAATGTCAGAAAATGATACAGAGGTTGTCAGCAAGCAAAGAACAAAACTATGAATATCATTGTAGCTTTGTCTTACTTTGCACTTTCTTTAAAGCCTGGATTCAATTGGCAAATGTAGCTTGAGATAAAACAAGGTCTCAAATGTCAGACTGTTTCTGTCAACCTTCTGCGACCAAGTATCTAACACATGTAATATATCACTCTTTTCTTAGATTGTGAGTTTCCATCTCTCAAAATTTGCCAACATCTGCAGCTCTGTGTTGTGGTAAATCCAACCAGACATTGAAGGGCACTGATGTTTTCTCAATGTTTTATTTATGTTCAGCCATCATCTGGTGTTGGAACACAAATTCCCTTTCCTTTTGCAGCAGTTTCTCCATAAAACATCCTTCAGTCAGGGAGGAAAAAAAAAACCTCTTTTGGCAAATACAATAAGCGCTACAAGACAAATAAATTACAAGAAATGAGTTCTTACAACAGAAACACAAAGGCATTTATGGAAATATTTATAGCCTTGCTTGTGTCTGTGAAATCTCGAAAACTGTAACCGTATCTTTACAGTCAAATATTTCTTCAAGGTAAATCAGTAATGGTCACAAAACTAATTGATCACAGAAGACCTCATTTGTTTTTCCACATGGGTGGTAAATCCCCACATGGCAAATTTGTGCAGCTCTGTCGAACCATCTACCTAAATGTATTGTTGCTAAAGTCCCTTATTCATTTGGATGTTTTAGCATGTGTTAATGTTGGGAAAGAAAGGCCTTGGAGGATGTTCATTAACCTTAAGACCTTGAAAAGTCCCTTTTATGTGGATCCCATTCTGTCATTAACCTCTCCACTAACAACAGGTCGTTGGCAATCCGGTCGCCATTTTGTATGTAATACATTAAAGTTTCTACAGTAGCACTTATACAGGTATGCTGTAACTTGTTACCAAAACATACATCTGGATAATAATCAAAGCTAATGGGGCGTCTTACTGTTCCATGATTATCCATGATGATTCCATGATTAATTCTATTGTGGTTCAAGAATGGGTTATAAAATCAACAGGAAAAACGGTTTAATTCAGGTTGTATTTTAGCCACTTTTTAATAAAGGTATTTTTTTGGGGTGTGATAAATAGCCAAAATTATGAATAATAAGGAGAGAAGACATGTTAATAGCCATGCCATTGTTCCTACAGACTGTCAGATATAAGAATGACAATACTTGGTTACAGACATTTAGATTAATTTATTAGTAGATTTCATCAGTACAAACTCTATTCTGTTATTTAAACTCTTGCCAGCCTTTACGCCCTGGTCCCATGATGTTGGTGACATTATATTATGTACAGTTGCTACTGTACATGCACCTCCACTTGTCACACATCAAATGAACGTGAACAAACTTTCCAAATATCCTCCTGAGACGCAGGAAAGTGAGAGGTTTTTTTTTTTACATTTAATAATTGTCTTGATAGAAAATTGCATGATGCAGCAGTTTTTTTTCAGATGCTTTATTTTAAAATGTATTTTTACTTATATTTGTCTTGGAATGTCCTTTGCAACAGGTAGCATTTTTAAAGTAAAACAGTGAAACGTGTGTCCCCTACAGAGGACAAAAAAGTCCAACAGCAAAACCACATGCTCAAAAGGTTGTTTTCCAGAAAAGTGAAATATAACAAATTTGGCTTCTCTTAATTTTTAAGGAATCCGGATGAATATGGTGTCAATGTCTTCATAACACTTGCAAAAACACAACATATGACGCAAAAATAATCCAGTAAAGTATTTTATGTCCAAAACACACATAAGATCCACAAAGTTACAGAAACTACAAGAATATTTGTCCGACGTAAGATCCATTTTTTACGATACCATCCATAATTTCCTTTTTTTTTTTTTTCCAGGGTCACTGTCATTTTAATTTGGAGAGGTATTTTCCAGGCACTGTAAAGAGTAAAGGCTTAAACCTACAAAACCCATGTTCTGTGAATGTTCAATATCATAGAACACAATCAAACATTTAAAATAGTATCACTTTTCCATTGTGTGATGTCATGGTGGATATGCCATCCTCTGATGTGAATATAAATATGTATATTATGAGCAAGAGGCTCCATCCCTGTTATTGGTAGTGTCTCTCTCATCAGGTCTAATTTGTGACTCAATAATTTTCTCTGCTTTTTGGTACATTGCATTGGTCATTACTGAAATTAATTGGCTACATTTACAGTCATAAATCTCTGCATTGATGGTGGATCAGCTGAAGAACTGGACAGTGCATTCAACGCTTGAGTAAACTTAAATAAATCTATCTCTTTGGATCTGAAAATGCCTTTTGATTATTTTTGGAAGAACACAGTGTTTTAAAAGTGGAGCTGATTTATTCTGTGGTCGTATGAAGTTAAACTTCTTACAGATAAGTAAGAATTTTTGAAAAAATAGACCACACTAAAATAACAAATGGGATCATAACCAGAATTTTAATAACACCATTTATTATTGTCTCATTGTAGACTTTGGCAGAAAGATAGAGATATTGAATTCCAATTAACATTTACATGATTTTTGACTGCTTGTCCGGTATATAATAAAGTACATGCATATATTTTTTGGAAAAGCATTATTTTGCTTCATTTTGAATGGAAGTATGCATTTTAAAACATATCCCTGTGGTCTACATAAACAGTAAATGTTATACTTCTGTGTCATCTTCATTAATCCAACTGGACAGGTCCACCTTTGATTTGATTTGAATGATTTATTTCGAACATGTGCAGAATGGAACAATAATCAATACAACAATAAAAATAATATTAATAATAATAATACTACACAATGACATGTCCGAAAAGGAGTAGGATAAAGCATAAGCTTAACCTTTAACCCTATTTCTGACTAATGGAACGAGAAAGGTTGTTTTCAGTACTGACCCTTTAAATGCAAATGAGCCACTCCATGCCTCGCCTCCTCCAGGTTATTGATCCTGCTCTGCTCTGTCCCATTCATTAATATAATCAACAACTGAACATCTCAGGTAAACGGCTCAAAATTTGGACATATTTCCAATTTTTCTAACCACTGCTGTTGATAAAGAATTATGTCATACTCTGAGAAATGTTGACCTTATATGTGCAAATCTCACGATGTAACGAATTATAAAACTAACAAATTTAGCAGGAATTAAAACGGGTTGTAGAAATCCACTTGATCTTTGCCAAACATGAATATAAATACAGCTTTGCAGTGACTGGAGGGTTTGACTTCAAACTTTATGAACTGTTGGGCCCTATACAATGAATAAATACACAAATAAATGAAGCAAAGACTAATTAAAGTGAGATTAGCCAAATATGAGGTCTTTAAATCTCGGTGTATTGTATCTGATCTTTTTCTTCTCTTGATATTTATTATTAATTGGTAACATATTGGCAGATACTAATATTGAGGGCATGGATGAGGACAGAATTTTGGTTTGATTTCTCAATCAAATGACTCCTTTCATTAGATTGTTCCTATTTAGAACCCCCCCCCCACACACACACACACACACACACACACGTACACACTTTAAATGTCTCATGAGGACCAAGTGTATAATCAATAGTCATTGAGTGGTGAATGTAAACACATTTTTTAATAAATACAAACAACATAATGAATTGAAAATTCTATTACAAAAATTAAGAAATAAAAAAAATAGGAAAAATACAAAAAAGAAATGACAATATTTTTTTAAATAATAAATAAATACAAACTGAAAAAAAAATACTAAGTAGATAATTCAAAAATAAATATATATTTTTAAAAAAGTGAACATATCTTCAAACCAAAAATATACCCCTCGTGCTTTATGGGGACATCTGGACAAAACAAATGAATGTATTTATAGGGCTACATCATTTCTATTTTTACTAGTGGGGACCTTTTATCTATATTTAACCCATGTGGGGACCTGATTTTTGGTCCCCATAATGTCAGAGGTCCCCACGGTGTGACTATGTAAACATCAATGTCCCCATGAAGATAGGAAGGTGTGTACCTTACAGCGATATGTCTTTGTTTTTTTTTTATTCTATTTACTAATATCTCATAAGTGATCAGACATAATCACCTAAACAGTAACTTTTCAGTGAGACATAACTTATTTTTAAACAACAAATCTGGAAAATCTTATTTCTGCAATTTTCTTTTCATCATCAACTTATTTGATTTTTTTTCAGTCACAGGTTATATACAATATATCATTTATGCACAAAGATATGGAGACGTTGATGTATAAAAATACAATAAAACAACCACAACAAAGTGCAAACCAGACAACAAAAAGCACGTTGCCATTAAATAAAATACTATGCTATGTAAGTATATCATCTCAGTTTTTAAGGTGTGTGATTGTTTCAATAAATCTTACCAAGATCATTTTCAGTGGTTCCATTTGTAGATTTGTTTTCTTGAATTAAGCAAAAAAAAAACAAACTTGAATGAAGAAAAAATAAGATTTTCCAGTGGAAAAAAGTGAAAAGTTTGTCTTATTTTATTTTATGTGTGATGAAATGTTTTGACAAAAATGACAAAAATCCACTTGACAACTTGGATTCTTGCATTGCACCAAAAAAAAAAAGGAAAGGAAACACCATTTGTTATTGTTGGGCAACAGCAGAATCAGCTGCTGTCAGTCATTAGGCTACTGTGGCTAATGCTATTAGCTAATGTAATCAACTAACCACATTAGGAGACTGAAACAGCAAAAATGTTTCCTAGTCAGGACACTCTCAGCCTGATGCTGTATATTTTATTATGTGATGATGACACATGGTTTGGCCCAAAACAGCCAACACAACATGGTCTTTGTGTTTGAGTAACTGTTTATTTCACTCTAACTGTGCAGCTGGAGCAGAGCAATGAGACAAAATGTTTGCAAATCAACAGGCGTAAGATTCTAAAATGCCAAAGAGTGATTGAAAATGATTTGTCAATAAAAAACAATTAAGAACAGATGTTTGAAACAAGCTAAAAATGAGTCCTGTACGATCATCGACTTAGACCATAATTTTCTTTGCTCTGTCCTATTTCTACCTGCGACCACAAATACCCAATTTCACAGAGATCATTAAAGTTAAATCTTATCTAATAACCCACCATCTTTTTCTCCTCTCTTCTTTTTCTTTTGCAGGGAGCTTTTAGGTCCAGACTTCACAGAGACCTACTACACAGACGATGGGGTGCCGGTAACTGTGACCAATCACAATGTCACTGTAAGTATTCTGTGTAGAAGTAACCTGAGGGGAATCTGTGGAGACATACTTTCTATACTGAAATATATGATATGGTAACATTGCACTGATGTCAAGTTATTGATGTTCTTCACATTTTGAGGGAAACGGTACAGAAGTAAACATTGTCATAATGTCATTTTACTCTTTTCACTGTTATTATTTTACTGATCTGACCCTTTATGAGATCATATTGGGCTGAATGGGCCCCTGAACTAAAATGAGTTTGACACCCCTGGATTAGACCAACACTAAATGGCTCAAACCAGAAGCATTTCGACAGTGCTTTGTTTTTTTTTTTGTCCTTTATTTCACAACATTTAAATTATGATTTGAAGTAATGTGTTTATAATATAAAGATTCACACTGAATATAGTAACCCCCCCCCCCCCCGCCCAATCTTGCATTAACAACTATGACACTTTGTCTACAAACTTCCTGTTGCATACTCAATAACATTTAAAAAATATGTTTTGCATTATTAATAAAGTGCAATGTTGTTTTGTTGAAATGACAGTGTTTTTTTTGTCTCCATGTATAGTGTACATTTCTGCTGAACATAGAACATTTTTCTGTGAAATTATGACCTCATTTGAGGTCATTGAATTTTTCCCCTTCCATAATTACACAATATCATAGTGTGCACAAAATATTGTTCAATTATTAGCAGTGACAGACTCGATTTGTGATATTTAATGACATTTAATGCCACTACAGATTGCACCCTGCTAAAAACCTCTAAAAACAGCCACTACAAAATACCACTGGAAAACACTCAATTCCCTCGTTGCAGCCAGTGTTTTGTTTTTTTTTTTTTAATTTTCTGTTCTAAGCTTTTTGGTTAAGGGCAGTAATAACTCTGGTCCAAACTCAAGCATAACAGCTAACAGTAATACATTGTATCATGAGTGCCACATGATATAAAATGGAAAAAAAATGAGCAGAAGTCCTTTTTAAAGCTGTGGAGATATTGTGGCACAGTTTGGTGCCCTCCTTTTGTAGATATACACGGTTCATTATAAGATAATAAAAACACAATTCTCATTTCTACATGATTACATTATATTTCTTCATTTGAACCTATTTTTAGTGAGGAGATAAGTTATGGTAATGCATAAAAAAAATAACTGCTTCTGAATCCCAACAGTGTGTGAGATCGAATATACAACAAAACAGACCAAATAAGCATACCTTAGTGCCTAGAAATAAAATAGATTTCAACAAAACAGGTAAACTTACAACAACATAAAATGTCACCATTTGCATATTCGTAAAAGGAATTGGAAGAAGTGTAAATTTACTTAATCCTGCCCCTTTTGTCACACAATAGTCAATCATTTAGCATCCAGCAGACACCTACAAGTTTATACCATGTATAAACCATCTCTTTAAACTGACAGCTTTACAGATGCAACAACACTGAACATGTTAATTCTACAAAACATATTGAAGGAATGAAATGACTCAAACACACTCCAGACAGTGGCAATATTTCTGCTTTAATTATATTTTTAGGCCCACATGGGACGTTTCCTGTTGTAGAAGAACACGTCAGCTGCCATGAATCATGCATACATTATGTTGCACTTTATTAATGCTGTCAGATGTGTGTCAGACAGGCTGTGTGTGGGCAGGTTAAAAGTGTATGAACAGAAAGAGTGAGTATGAAAGACTAAGAGCTGCTGCTTAATCCCTCAAATACACAGTAGAGTAACAAGTCTAATGTGTCTAGAGTAAAACAGAATTAAAGTAGAGATGGCCATGAAACACTGCTTTACAGTATCTGCTTATACTTAAATATGGTGCATCACATATATGTACATTTTAGACTTTAGCACAAATATATGGAAATATATAAAAATATACAGTGTAACAGTAACACAAACAGTATAAGCTACACAATTATTCTAAAGTACTACTGAAAACAGAAGTAAAAGTATGTATATAGCAATAAATATAGAAAATTATTTAAATATTTAAAAGTCAGAACCTTCCCTATAACTGTCAGGTAAGTTCAGTGTAACGATTCATCCCAAGTTGCAGAGTTTGAACTACATTCTGAGGATCTCCAACCATCCATCAACTTTCATATGTACTAAAATGCGCTAATATTGATGGATCAAATGCTAAAAGAATTAGCATATTTCACCGTGAACCTCTTTATTCTTTCATCAACTGTGTTTAGCAAAGTCATCTGACTCTTCGTGCAGCTCTCATTGGAGTTCCTTGATCTCAATCTTTAAAGAGTGAAGTGATCAGGATGCCTTGTATCTCAAGAGGTTTTGATGATAAGAGGTGTTTGAACCCCCTGATTGGTCCCTTGATCAACTTAGGCTCTTAAATGCTACATCACAGAAATAAAATCATTTATTTGTCCGCAGTGAATTTTTTTTTTTGCCTCCGTTTCTGCATGCATATTTAAAAGTTTTTTTTTATCTAAAAGGGGGAAAATAAGTTATTTTAGTAATAATATAATTCACAGACATTTAACCACTGGAAAACCAAGAAAAACCTTTACGTGCATCCATTGTATGCCGACATAAGAACAGTCACACATTTAATTTGACTTCATGAAAACTATAAATAAACTGTAAATGACAATTAAGGAAAAAGTAAAGTACTTTAATACATTCCACTGATGGCACCAGTTCTCCACTTTGGCTATGTCCAGAAGAGTTCGATACGGGTTTGGTTTTGAAACGGTGTCAAAAAGTTCTTACGTAAAAATGGAAATATTTCAGCAAATATCTACAACAGCATGGCATGAAAAAATGCTAAAAATGATGCAATTCACATGCCATACCCCTACATCGCAACGGATACAAGTGAACAATAAAAGAAGTAGAAGTAGTTTGCATGCGCCCACATTCTTTTTTCAACTGGCGCGACACACGGCAGACACAAACAACAACAATAACGCTATTACATTTAGCAATGCATTCACCACTGCTACTCTGTTCACCATTGTTGCTGTCTTGTCACCGTCTTGTGATGAGAATGAATGCTACGGGCACAAGGCTGCTGTTTATACCGGTCATGTGGTCATGACGTGGGTGTGAACACACAAATTTTTGTTGCCCAGACTTGTCAAGATGGGTGCGGAAATGGCACCGTCACCATATCTTCCCACTCTGGAAGATTTCTAAGATATCTTTCTTGGGGTACCCATGACACCGGTACGTCAGATTCACACAAATTTGTTTATGTGGGAATTGGACCTTTGGTGACATCTAACCAGTGCAGAAGAGGATGTAGTAATGCCAAAAACATTATAGATTCCTGGAATCCCACAGGGCAGCACCAAGGGACGCCTTTTCATTTTAACCGACCATTAGTTTTCTGAAGACAGATGAATGTAATCTACATAAATATGCTTTACTAGAAAACCAGAACATCATTACAGTGTCTGCTCACACTTATGACCATTTTAACTAAATAATAAGTGGTGCCAGACATAACAAACCCCACCCCTCAACATGTATGTAGAATGATTTGGTATCGCTCCAGCTGATGTCATCATGTCTATGTGTGTGCTGATGTCAACGTATCGGTTGCATCTATATATGTGCCCAAGATTGAAGGAAATTGAAACGGAATTGAGAAAAGAAATAATTTGAACTTTGACCTATTTTCCCAAACTGTAATCACATGTTTTCTGGGACACTACCAATCACAAAATCCAATTTTGTCTGAATTCATCCAATAACTTTACTGCTACAGACATTTGAAATTTTCCCCATTATAAGTCTTTTTTTTTTTTTTTTTCTTTAAACTTTGACCTACTTTTCTCAAAATGTAATCAGGTTTATTTTTGGCCACTGGTAAGATATAAACACAATTATGGATGAATTCAACCAATATTTTTTGGCCAACAAACCAAAACCAAATACACTAGCCTTTGCCTCCCTTAGTAGGAACAGGGTGATCAGCTTCAACGGCACCTTTTATAGATATAATTATCCTCCCAGAAAAGGAAAACTCTTATATTTGTTGAGGGTGATAAAGTAAAGGACACATTTTTAAATGTCAAAGTAACACCACCACTGTCTGGATCCTGTCAGCTCAACTGAACATTTTTAGCCGATTATTATTATTATGTACTTTGTTGTTTTGGGGGTTTATGCTTTATTAATTATATTAATAAAAATTTATATCAGGAACAAGTTTCACAGAGAATATTGAATTAACATTCATTAAATGAACACAAACAAACGGCAAATGAGTCGCAATAATGTTCACGGACTGATAGATATATCAACTGCCCCCAAAAATGGCTACAGATAATAAATGCATTTTTCAATTTTAATTATTGTTCCCTTTGTTAGCTGGCATAGTGGAATAACAAAACAGAAAACCAGGACCAAGACGGTGTGAGACGAGGAATGTCAGGAGCAAAATAACATTATTTTCTGCTGTCGAAACTCCGGATCAGTGTTGCGACATATGCTTGAATTTAAGATCAGCTGTTTGTATTGTGATTCACGGAGCCTGACCGTCTCAGCCCACTAACCTTGTCCAAACAGAGAGGAGAAATTGAGGCTTCATTGAGTGGTGTAGGTCATAGCAGGACATTTCTGTTCCTTTCATCAGAATACAAACCTTTGAAGACAGTTCTTTTTCCCACGGAGGATGAAGATCTCTGTTGGCTTTTCTGTGGCTTTTTGTCTCAAACACTCGATTTGCTAAATTATATTTCGTGGTAAAATCAAGTCATTGTAGATCATTCATGCTCTCCTATTCATCAAAAACCTCCAAAGATATCCTACTTATAACTTCTGATCAGACAATCAGATGAGTTCACTGGATGGGCTGCAACAAATCATTTTAGTAATCCCATTTTCTATAGTTTTTCACTCTGATTTCCATCCATTCTCAGTCTTTAAATGGATGCACTGACTAAATGGTGCATCTTATGTATCACAGTTAAAAGGCAGAAACCCAGAGCTCATATGTCATTAACATGTTTCATATGGAAATATTCCACGTATAAACTGTTTATGAAAATGAATATTCCGCCGTATTCCAATATTTGACAGTCTTATTAATAGTCCTTATCATGTAATTTACTGCATATAAGTAAATGATGCTGGAAACCCTTTTTACCATTTTGGATATTTGCATCCATTTTTTTTGGTTTGCTTTTTTCCATGGTTGGTTTGAAACATAATCCCATTCATTCATTCCTTCATTCCATGTTGTGATATTACATGAAACCTGGTGATACTAAAGACTGTTCATAATGTTCAGACGTAGGTGTGTGTTTTTCCCTTCTAAACAGAAATGTGGGTGTTTCTTTTAACCCTTCATATCTGTTTCTCTATTGCTAACTGCTAACAATTCACCTAATGCACACAACTGGTAATAAAAATGGGAAGATGATGTGTGTTGCAAAGAGAAAAACAAATGCATATATTACACTGTGTATGTGCAATAGAGTTATATTTAAATTGGAGATATACTGTACTGTATGACAAGGTAAGAACGTTTAATGTGCAAATATATCAATATAAACTTACATGTGCCAGACATGAGGTGCATAAATTACATAAATTATAAATATAGCCTTCCACTTTATGATCAATATAACTTTACTGTCAGTGTCTTCTGTGTGATGTCTACACTTTCATGGGCTGGTTTTGGCTCGTATATGTGCGACACCTCTGCTTTAGATGGTCTTGAAAATGCGTCCTTGGACATTATGACACATTACATAAACGAGATCAAAAATGTTTCCAAAAGTCCTCATTACAGGATAGTGATATATGTGAAGTTATGTGTATTAAAACACTCAACAGAGATAGAGTTGAACACATAAAGACCCAGTGTTTCTCCTGTGACACTTTCCATTTATTCATCCTTAATAGTTTCAACTGCATTTATTATATTATCTTCTGCGTGCTTTATTTGCTGAACAAATCTTGCATTTTTCTGTTTATTTTTCTGATCATGTGCTGTAGATGCTCATAAAAAGCTGAAGGTTATTATATAAAAACAGAGAAAACTGAAGAAAATGTGACTTTTTCCAACAAAATCTGTCATTAACTGAACATAAACCAAATGTCTCCATCTACTGTCAGTGATCAAATGCTATGGTTTTCACTGGCCAATCAATGTTGTAGTAGATGACACTGCTTCCTTGTTCATTATGGTGAGTCTAAATGTCCAAATGGGTCGTATTTAATGACCATGAAAAGATGACAAATTGTATTTTACACTAGTTGTTTCAATGTGTTGATAGGTTCAATAGTTCAGAATTTACTCAGCACTGTAGATCAGTAGATAATTTATTTGGCAGTGGTTATGTGGGTTTTTATGGGTTAATAGGACCAATTATGATCCAGAACCAGATGAGATGATTGTAGAATTGACAGTGAAAACTTGTAAAATTGCAACATAAAAACTGTGAGAATAAAATCCTAAGTATTTATTTGGGAAGATGTTTGTGTTAATGATTAAGTAAAATGTAGCTATAATTTTTACAGTGACAAAAGCAGATTTGTATGTAGAAATTAGACATTTTTCTATTATTTTTGAGAAAATAAAACTGTACTTTGAAAAACAACATGGTGCCATAAAAATACTGTATGAAAAATACAATGTTAAAATAACAGCCTATTTGATTTTTGGTGTGTGTGTGGGGGGGGGGTAATTAAAGAAGTCAACATTTAACAATTTAAGATTTTAAATATGTAAATTAGAGGCGACTGTGGTAGAGCAGATCATCCAACATCCAAGTGTCCTTTCCAAACACTGAAGACAATGAAGCCTAAATGTCTCCTAGTTTAGTCCTGGTGGATTTAGAAAACACTGTGGACACCTGCAGATCTGAATAAGGGACAGTTCATTGACTGTTTACATTCAATATTAAATCTATAGGTTTAAAATGTTAAATCTATATGTTTAAAATGTTAAATCTATATGTTACATCTACACATTTAAAATGCTAAATCTATATGTTTAAAATGTTAAATCTATACGTTTAAAATATTAAATCTTGGTAAATTTACACATTTAAAATATGACATTTACATATTATTCTGTAAATATATTTACCGTTTGCCAGAATTTTTCTGGCAACCACAGCTGTCATTTTTTTCCATAGAAACAGGATTATTAGCTCCACCAAGGAGGTTATGTTTTTGCTGGAGTTTGTCTGTCTGTTAGTTACCAAGATAACTCAAAAAGTTATGGACGGATCTCGATGAAAGTTTTATGACGTGTTGGGGGTGACACACGGAACAAATGATTGGATTTTGGTGATGATCCGGAAGAGATCCTGGATTCTGCATCACTTTGAAATTCGACATTGCAGTAAATAGAGAATAAATTACTAGACAATTTCCCCTAGTGTTGAGTTTTTTTAAAAGTAAATATCAGCAAACATGTTTAATGAACAAGCTGACACTGATGGCGGGTCTTTCCTCACACTTGAAACTGAGCCGTATTGGCCCAACTCATGGCCCAGGTCTGCCTCCTATCCTGTCCGTATCCAGACTAATTGCAGGACTTTGGCAGTGGAAGTTCTCCCTGACAGCTGATGTGGTGTTGGCTGCACTGACGCCACTGTCGCTGTTCAGTGAATGAGCTTATTACACACTCTGATAAGCTGACAGAGACATGGCTGCATAATTTAAACCCTGTGGTGATCAATCCCTGCTCAACACCAACAGTAGGTCTTTTTCGGCACCCAACACCAAGTGAAATCATTAAAAAGTTTGCTACCTTTGCACTAAAAAGATGGAGCTGAAACTGCATTTTCCATTTTTCACCCCCTTGTTTTCAACCTTCCACGTTTGTCACGTCATATGATATTGTCTTCAATAGAGCGGGAACAGTTTTTCACTATAAATTAGGGCTGTTATTATATTATGTAATATGATCTATGGTCTGTTTTTAGGGTCAGCGGCTCTTCTAAGTCCACCAGATGCAGAGGATAACTTGGATGGATATTTAGGATAATTCAGAGATGGATGTTGCTTATGCTCATTAGCAGTGGGTGGTGTATAATTTCTGGGTAACTGCACCACTTCTATGCTTTTGAACTGTCAACTGCAACTGCCTGACTGCTGTGAAAGATGTATTTTTGTTACTTTACAGCAAATTGTTTGTTGTTTACTTTTTAATGAACTAATTTGACAGTCGTTATTTGGTTCACCGAACAAACGGAAAGATAGTTACCGAACAGTGCTCCCTGTTCAGTAGTGTGACACAGACATACTGTACTGTACCATCATCCTTATTTTTATCGGAAATATATCCTGTTTTATAAGGTAGAAGGGTCTGGCTGATGAATATAAATGTATAGCATTTAAATTTACACCTTAATTTGTACTTTTCAGACAGGTTTAGTTACTGGTTTTCACACCAGACAATAAGCTTGTCTTATTTAGTTAGTATATTTTTCAGTTACAGATTTTTTTTAAAATATACTTAACCCTCGAAGAGTCAAACGGTGACTGTCAACCAATGGCATCTACTGATCTGACATTTTGAACAACTTTACTGCTTTTCATTATCAGATATTATTTGGACATTTAGAGACACCATAGTGAAAGTGGAAACACTAATCTTCTGTATCAGTGATTCAATATTAAAACCAATGTACAGTAGTTTGACAAATGACAACAGTGTAGCTCAGGGGGTCTCAAACTCATTCCTTTCAGGGGCCACATTCAGCCCAATTTAATGTAAAATAATAGTGTATTAACCTAGGGGAAAAGAAACCCTATTACCTTATGAGCTTGCTTTAAAAAAAAAAAAAAAAATATATATATATATATATATATATATATATATATATATATATATATATATATATATATATATATATATATATATCCAACAAAAAAAGGCCTGAAAAAACTTAAATATCTCAAGAAAAATACATGCAAGTCTAACAATATTATGCTTCAGTTTATCATTTACACATGTGTTTTAGTAAAACAAAAAAAAATTATTTCAGTTGTACCATAATTCCATGTTTCCTATTTTTATTTGGAAAAACATGTCAAGAAGTAGCAGACTGGGATTATTTGTACTGTTAAAGCAGAAAAAAACATTACTTTTTAATTTGCACAACAAATTATTCAAGAGAAAGCAAAATATATTTTTACAATGTTCAATTAATATTACAATTGTGCCACAATTACAATGTTGTTGATGTAGAAAGGGCCTAAAGCGGTTTCATCTTGACAGAAAAACACTGTAGTACTGCTCTACACTTAGACGTATATATTCAAATGCAGTTTAGTAAATGAAGTGTGACTGCTTGAACTCATGTACCTTTATGTATATTATTACTTCTTTGCCTGAAGACACGTCTCCTGCACACTTCTACAAGTTAAAGTGGAATATCTTTAGTACTGACTATAAATGGACTTATACATTATGTGCAAATGTCCTATTTCACCTTTAGCTTTATTATTTTTGCACAGTTGGAATTAACATACATATTTATTTTTCTTATTCTCTTTTATTGAGATTCAGATATGTGGACAGCCTTAAAAGACAAATAAAAACTTGAACTTATATTATAATTATTATGTCCCCTAACTTCATGACAAGAAGAAGCACAAGCAGAAACATCTGCCATGTGCTGAATGAAACCTGGTACATGTGTGTGTGTGTGTATATATATATATATATATATATATATATATATATATATATATATATATATATATATATATACATCATACTGTTAAGCACATTAAATGTTAAGGTAGGTCACGCTAAATATGACCACTCTATAGGAGCTGAAAGTTGCATTTGCTATGCTGTACATACTTCACATATACCAGATTGGATTTTAATAGACATTGAAAAATGTGTGTGTGTGTGTGTGTGTAGTCATGGCAACAAATGTCTACTACTGTACATTTACTTATCTAGAAACATTAATGCTACAAAACAGACCATGATTCAACACTGCATCATATTTACAATATTACTGCTCATGTTCGAAATGAGTGAGTGCGTCTATGAAACTGGGCTTATGTTGGTATATGGCACTTTGCCAGCTTTTTAGACCCATACTCTATATATTTTTTTAGACACACACACACACACACACACACACACACACACACATACATATATATATATATATATATATATATATATATATATATATATATAATGCAAAAAATTATACTCTCACTCTGATCTATCCGAAAATTAATGCACTTTTAATAAATAGGATAGGAAAAACTACCCAAGTATCAGTGCATTTGATCTGACCCTCATTTTAAAATAAGGGAAGGCAAACGGAGAATGACAATATGAGAGAATACATCACAGAAGTCAAACAGACTAATTTTAAAGATGTTATAAAAATGAAGATTTCTTTCAAAAAACATCAAGTTCCATATTTGCACACACTTGTGGATCCAGTAGAATTATATGAGGCTGAAATGACTGGAAAAGTACAAATATTGAATAACTTCATATTTCCACATTTAGGGAACAATCCCTATATTTTACCAAATGTTCTTACAAGTAAAGATTTAAATTCAGATCACCACTCCTAAATCTACAGCAATGTTTCCAGATCCTAAATTAATTGATTTATTCCCTGTTTACTGAGCCACAGCTGTGTACAAATACCACTTTTATTGTCATTTTACACACAGAATGGACAGCTAGCACACTATGTAGAAATATTTTCAGAATTCTACAAGAGATAAAATGGATTAGAATCACTCGGAAGCTTTAAACTCTTCTCTTCATTTGTAAATGTCAACCGGATGTTTAGCGCTACAGCCTTAATATAAACTATGGTAACACTTTACATAACTGTGCTGATTCATCCCAGCTGTTGTTCAGATGCAGTGAGCGGCTGCAGTCATGAAGTGCTTTAGGGAACACTTCTACTGCCGGAATGACCCTGCGGATCAATCCATTATTGATTGTACCGGGGGCACGTCTACATAAATATGATCATTTCACTATTATCGGTTTCTTAACGCTTTCCCCAAAGATGAAATATGAAGCATTGATTCTTTTCTCTTTCAGGACCACTGCTTCTATCATGGCCATGTCCGAGGACATCCAGAATCCTGGGTAGCTCTCAGCACATGCTCAGGAGTCAGGTACGCTAAAGGATAATACTGTTCACACTGTGTACATTTACATCCACTGTTAATCCATTGTGGACAATAATCTGGTCTTCTGTAAACAGCATGTTCACTTTGGATTTGAATCAGAGCTATTAAAGCTGCAGCAGGAAAGAGTTTATAGCATAAAACAAATCCATAAATATATTGTTTGAGAAGACATGAGGCGTCTGCATCTATTGCTCAGTCCTGTTTACTGGCTGTATACAAACCTACACCATGATGACATGATTGTGGCTAAGTACAGACAAATCGAAAGGTTAAATACATGATTGACGGGTGTAATTAGAAAGCTTTGATCAAGTGTTGTCAGATGTGACCTGGATATGAGTCTTTTTTTTTTTTTTTTTTTTTTTTTTTAACCTGTCTTGTACAGCTTCGTAAAAGCAAAACCCTCACAAGAAAATAGCAACATTACAAACAATAACCACCACGGCAACAACAACAACCAGAAAAAATAAAACTTATTAAATGAAGAGGGGGAGAGAGAGAGAGAGAGAGAGAGAGAGAGAGAGAGAGAGACACACAGAGAGAGAGAGAGACACACAGAGAGAGAGAGAGAGAGACACACACAGAGATACACAGAGAGAGAGAGAGAGAGAGGGACACAGAGGGAGAGTTATTAGTTAGTTATAATAAATAAATAAATAATAAATGTTCTATAAATAAAAGAGCTTAATAACCAAGAAAGAAAACAAAAAGATGAACCTCTATCATGTCTGCATTTGAATAAATACCTAAAAAATATGGATACAGGACTTTTTAATTTTGATACTGTATTGTGAAATTAAATATTCCAATATATTGCACAACCAATATTTCCTTACATGACTCGTAATTGTAATTATTTCTCTGACAATAACCCTAGCACCAAATTCTTTTAATTGTTACATCCCTAGTTCTGACAGCAAAGTTTATTATGAGGACGAGTAAAAAGAAAAAAATACTCTATGTGATTTTAATTATGTGAACACTCATCACACCTCCAACTAAAGCACACATCACTAATGGTATTTTCTGCTCTTTAAACAGTGATGCAGTTGTTCAGGTGCGTGAAGGTGATTTACACCTAACTTCTACAACAAAGTACAAACTAGCTTGTGGATGTGCCTCTCATGGTAATGACATGGGGCAGAGGATGCTAATGTTGGTGTTGGATGTGTGTTGATGAAACTGTGAAGTAGAAAGACGGGTTCAAGCAAGGCCAGGTTACCTACTGACACCAGATTCAGATCCTCAGGGGCCCCTAAGGCAACAGACTGTCCATGATTGTCTGTGATGGTAATTTATTTAAGGTGATTTGCAAATGTGTTTAATATGCAACATTATAACGTAATTAAAAACTACTGTGATAGAGGCTCCCTGTGGTGGCGTCTGTTTTTAAACCTGAGGCAGTGTCTTTCCTAATTTGGTGGGCATTTTTTGTTTTTTGCTTTTTAACAATTTTTGGAAGAAGAAAGTCAGTCTTTGTGACAGTTATGACAATAATATATCTATTTTTTTTTTTATTTTTTTTTTTTACACCATGAGCCTGTATTTGTCTGGCAGCCATAGTCATCATTCAAAATCATACTTTACATACTTTACATACAGAGTTATAATGTAAACTATTGACCGACGTAATACATGAAAATTTGTCAAGTTAATGAAAATAAAGTAATAAATGATGGCCTTTGTATTGAATTCAGCCCGTGGATTTACTGCAATTGTTGATTCATTGGTCGTTGCCCCTGCAGTAAAATTAAAATCCCTTTAACCCCTGATGTGTCAGCACTGGAGAGTTGTGAATGGATGGTTTAGTTTAAATATTCAGAAAAATTCAAGTGTTTTTTAACTGTTTACTGACAATTTTGTTGATGGAACTGGTGTACAGGTGTCAAAAAGCAACTAATTTAGCAATAAAAAAAACACCAAACTAAAACTACTGGAAGCAAATTACAATAGTAGTTATTTATTCTTTTTTTTTTTTTTTTTACTTCATTTAGTCTTTTTTTTGTTTGTTTTTCTTTTGCATTTTTCCCATTAGTTTTATTTTGTGAATATTTATTAGTTTCTATTGATGTTGCTTATTTTGTTTATTTTTCTATGATTAGTTTTTTTATTCTATTATTTTTCTTCAATTGTGTTCGGTTAGTGTCTTACTTTATTCATATTACATATTATTTTGTTAGTTTATTATTCGTTTTCGTTAATTTTACTGATCACTTTGGCTGTTTTTGTTTATTTTGTTGCATATGTTATCTTTTTTTTTTGTTACTGTGGAATTGCTAAAGTCTCAGGAGTTAAAGGGTTAAGCCAAGGCTTTTTTCCAAACATACAAAATATTATTTGTACTATCTGAAGTCCCCCTTTTTTTATTCTACGTATTCAGAGTGTCATTTGTATAATTAATTTGATCCTCTTTGTGGATCCAGACTGCAGTTTAAAAAACCTTCACAGCCTCAGACAGCCTTTAATGTGGAGAGTCTTGCATATTGACGGCTTAGACTGATGCTTTTTTGGCAATAACACTGCTGTCCTGAGGATCTGTGTCCCAAAAAGAAAAAAAAAAAAAGCTTATAAATCTTGATCTAGTAAAAGAGACATCCAACTGAGGCTATATCTCAGCAGGCCTTTAGTAGGAATTAATACGAAAGTCAGATGAATAAATTTCGGCAGATAAGAGTTCACAAAGTTTTCTGGCTTATATTTGTATGTGGCGCTGCCTGGTTCTGACACATCCGCCAGTGTCCCTCTGTCCGGATCTGGGATGGTAGCCAGATGCTGCTTGTTGACAGCAGCTTTGATGGGAACAGAGCAGACGTGCGAGAGAATAGAGATGTGTGAGCCACCAGAATGTAAATGCTTTCTAAATGTCCTGTCATTGAAAGAGCTGTCCAAATGTGGGATGACCATCAGGGCCTTTCTCCAGCTGAAAACATTGTGAGAGAAAATGAAACCTTTCATCTTCATTCATGGATGGTAACATTCATATCATATCATGGAGTTGATGGGTTTTTGCTTTTTGACTAAATATGAAATTATCACACATATATGAGAAGCACAAAGCTATTGATTTTTTGTTACAGAAAAAGTCATCATGTACAATGTTAATTTAAGTGAATATACAAAGTTCAGTTCAATTTTATATCAAGCAAACAAAATCATCCAAATATCAAGGCATCAATCAAAATGGTAAACTACTACGGTCGAAAAGTAGTGGGAAGAAGAAAACCTATAAACTCCCACCAGCTTTTCACAAACTGATAATTCAACACATTATGCTTCCTATGCTTTAACCCACTTTTTAATGTCTATTTACCATAAACACAAAGCATCTATACAAACCATTTATGTGCACTAGCTGATTTGTATAATAAACTATAAAGTATATTTAGATTCACTTTAGATTTAATACAAATACAGGATTTAATAAATATATCTCCTCATGATAGTCTATATTAATTTATCGCAATAATATCTTATTTTATCGATTCTTCTACATTGTGTGTGCCACAAAGGTGGGGAAGACGGACTCAAATGCAAGGGGAAATAAATTAATTCATGTAAAACATAAACAGAAAGATGAAAAAAAAAGCAATCAAAAACCTGGACAAGTCCATTGGCAGATGAGTCTATTGGCAAATGAATGAATATTGTGAAAAATGCAGCAACGATACTGTGCTGCACGGCAACATGTGTGTGTGTGTGATGAAGGTGTGGAGGGAGGAGCTAGTGGTAGGAATCAGGATTGTTTAAGTTTAAATAGTTAAGTAGCTGAATTAAGGACATTGTTGGTTGTGTTTGGAATGAGAAAGTCTTTGCACATTTGCAGAGATTATTTGTTGTAGTATCACAAGAAAGAAAAATGTATAAGGTTTGATTTTAACCCATAAAGACATTCTGCAAACTAACGTCATTTATTGATGTCGAAAGTGAAATGCCTGTCCATCCACAATCCTATCAATACATGAAAATAACTGATGTAAAATGCAGTTTATCGTCTATTCATGGTTATCAGATATGCCCAATTTAGATATTCAGAGGCTCTGTAGTTACCATGGAAACACCATCATCTTCTACAACATTGAAGCACCAGTAATACCTATTGAGATGGATCAATGAAGGTGGATAAACACACTTATTTCCATGTTCAGTTAATGATATATTTCACTGGAAAAGTCACTTTTTCCTTAGTTTTCTCTGTTTTTCATATAACTCTCAACTTTAATTTGAGCTTTCATGAATGTTAATCATGATCAGTCAATTACAGTAAATGTAGGAAAAGACCTGATTTTCATTTAAGAATACAAATTACTAACCACAATATCAGAATAAAGAGTGACAAATCACTTAAAAGTTACAAATGGAGATAAAATCTGTTCGGTGAGACCACACAAGCAGTACTGGGTCTTTATGGGTTAAACAGCAAAGGGTTTGGACAATTGTAAAGCAAATGTAGATTTCTGTTGTAGGTGTCAGTATGTGGAATAAAACATGGAATGAAATAACTACCGTGTAAACTGTAACAGCAATTTATCTGATGTAAGCAGATGTTTCAGGAAAAGGGCATGTATTATACATTTTCTTCTTGCTGCTCCGTTCCAGTCATATAGAATCTGATAAATAAATACATGAAATGAATTTACCCTTTTTTTATTTTTCAATCTATCCGTAGAACCTGATATTTTTTAGTGGGCTACGTAAAATAGGTTTTAAAATGTGACATTCACTGTTTTAATAAGGAAATAAGTCAGTGTTTTAATGGTAGTGATTTTATGAATCCTCAGCGAAGATAAATGATCGAGACTAATAATACTAAAATGAGTTTTTAGTACTGTATATACTAGACACAAGCCTCTCTCTAGTGTGTGAAAACATTGCAGTATCATAATAAAAATGCAGGATTTTCTGTAGTTGCACGAGTCCCTTCAGTCTATAGAAAACATTAAACCTGATAACCGATGCCTTATATATTTTTGTTTCTTGTACCAGAACAACTTACAAGAGAAACTTTATGCTTACTAAGCATCTCTTGTTTTCCCAAAAAAGAGAAATAAAGGTGAATGAAATAGAAGGGGGATTTAGGGATGAAATGTACCCGAAGATTTGTTGTAAAGCATTTTGTGTTATGTAAAATATTACTAAAAGTCACCAAATCTTTTTTGTTTTATCATTCTATTAGGTTAGGTCTATTAAGGTCAGAGAAATGTGAATGTGTCATTATCACATAAACATGTTGTGCTGCAGTGCATGCAGGTCTAAGGACAGGTGTTATATGAGGGCTGGAGGAAAAAAAAGGACTTGCACATCACTATGCATGTACCTCAGGTTATAGATGTTTTATAAATTACTTTAAGCCTCCGGCTGTTGTGCAGATAAATGTCCTTTTCTCTCTTTGACAACTTTCATTTGAGAATTTGAGAGGGCAGCAGGATGTTTGCCCCCCTCCCCCCTCAAATTGGGAATTCCCTAATAAATATATATTTATAATATTTTATGGAGGTCATGGGGGGGTGGGATTAAATAAATTGCACTTCTTCCCGCCCCTTTTCAGGCATGCAAATAAAACTATTCTGCTGTTCTTCTGTCTGAGATTGTTGTGATTGTTGATATTTCTATTAATGTTTTGCTTGTCGCACATATGTTAAATTTCATTGCATGTGAATAAAAATCATTAAATATCATTAAAATCAAAGTCTGCAATGTAAATATCACAAAATAATACTAATGGATTAAATTCTAATGTGCTTTTGAAAGCACCCAAAGTGCTTTACATTAGTGACCCATTATTTATTCACTCTCACATGCTCCCTCTGGTGGTGGTAAACTACATATGTAGCCACAGTTGCCCTAGCTGACAGAAAAACGGCTGCCATTTTGCGCGTATACACGGAGGCAAGGGGGGTGTGAAGTGTCTTGCCTAAAGACACAACGGATCGACTAGGACAGGGCAGGAATTGAACTGCCAACCCTTCAGTTAATGGACATCCCGCTCTACCAACTGAGCCATGGCTGTCCCTGAAAGTAAAATAATGAAAATGTAATATTTGAAACTTAATCATCTATATAATAAGCAAATGATTTGGGCTTAACGTGTTAGTGTTAAATTCAATCTATGACCGTGGTAGAAAAAGTACCATCAATAAAATGGGTTGTAATTTTTTTCCACAAGTGTTGTTTTAAAAAGGATTATTACCCTATAAAATGGAAATCTTTAGGTAAGATATGACACCTGTTAATAATTGATGGGTGCAAATATATCTTGTAGATGTTCACTTTCATTTGATTGGATCCATATGTACCATAAAATGTGCACAGACACATACTAAACCCCGCAGACACTTATTTAGAGCAGCTTATTCAATAAGACTTTCATTTCTTTTGTCAATACTGTTTTGTGTGTATCGTGTAAAAAGCCTGTCAGTCGATGTTCTTCAGCAGTGCACATATGGTCAGACGGCGGATGAACACAGTAGGCAGCACAACCCCTTTCATGTGTCAGATGTTTATTATAGGGATCAACAGTTAAACCGTCTTTTAGTTTCTCATGCATGACATGTTCTGTAATAGACAGAACAATAGCTGCCTGTCAAAGGGATGTGACAAGAAAGGAATAAAATCAGGGATGAAAGTGATTTAGTGTGACTCATTGGAGTAAAGGCACGATAACGTTCAGCCGTCTGGATTCCATAATAGAAGCATTGTCATTGGGGGTCACTTATTACACTTTAAGACCTCTGAACACTTCCTCTGCTTGGCAACAGTGTCTTTGTGAAGTATGAATCCATGATGTTTCAGAGAAAACAACATTGTGATCGAACAGGTTCTGTCATTATCAAGTCCATGATGGTTGATTTCAATGAGGATTTTGTTTAGATGATTATGTTTCCTCCTACATAAGCACATAAGCATGGTAATTGGTTTTGAGGGATGGAAGTTTTTCAAAAGTACCTTGATGAGACTGTTTGTTGTGCTACAGCTGTGAAACACTGTCATTTTCTCAGCAAATCCAAGGTTTTCTTTAAATGGCCGAACTGCACAACCCTGCAGTACTTGCAGCGAAGTGATGATTATGCACAAGAAAAATCTCATGATTGCAAAAATTGTCAGCTACCAGAGGCCCCCCGCTCCCAGCATAATAAAGTTTTGGATCAGAACTTTTGTTCAGGGTTCAGCATTGACCTTACTTATCTGCACCCCAACAGCACTTTGTATGTCTTCTCTTTTTTTTTTTTTTTTACTGCTGTCCAGCATTTCCCAGCTCATTTTCCCTGCTGGCAACTTTAATACCATAACAAGGTGTTTTGTGTTTGACTCAGGATGAATGACACTGTTTAAGAGAAATAGCTAAACAGCCTTGGACACATAATTACTGAAGCAAAAAAGAAAGTCCTACTGCAGTTTGTGCAGAAATACTGAGGCTTAGCTGTGCACATACAGTATGGTCAAGCCTGTGTGGATAAATACAATGGCCAGCATTATTCTTCTTACAGAAACCAATTTGATTCGTGTTGTCTGCTGTGAGAAAAATGGCTACTCTGACACAATCTTCACAGACATAAAGTGAAATAGTTTTCATGAACACTTCAAATGCATATAGCAGTAGAGCCAGCGGAGGCAGAATGATTCATTATTGTTCAAGGTTGGGCCATATGGAGATTGAGGAAGGGCACATGGAGCTCAAGATTCAGTTCCCACAGTGTCATTTTATTTGACCAAAACAATAGGATCACTATTATAAAACCACACTTATATAATATACAATATATTAACCCTGAAAGACTGTGGAGATTTTTACATCGGCTTCCAAATTATTATTTTTTTCTGTACATTTATTCTTTTGTTAAATGAATTATCGCTATTTATTCCACTATTTGTATTTTTCATTGTTAAGCAAACTCTATTTTTCTCTATTTAATTCACCAATGATATAGCTGTTCATGAAAGCTCAGAGTGCATTCAAAGGTTATTATATCAGAAAAGAGAAACTGGAAAAAAAAAAAAGCTACGTTTTCAACAAAATATATAATTGCTTGCAACGTTTCATCATGTATATGTCACAGTAGAGATTACAATGGGCATGTCCACTGTGTATTGAGAGAAGTGGTTTAAACATCATTAAACATTTTAGTCAGTAGATGATTTTAGTCTTCTGTCTGTAAGGTCTTTGAGGGTCAATGCTTTTAATTATGTATTATGTAAACCAATATTCAACAGTAGAATATGTGAGCTCAGGTTAATTCATCTAGTAGGTAGATAATAGGTTAATAGGTATGATTTGTTTTTCTTTAAATAGTCTATTGTCAGATATTTGTCTTTTATTGCCAAGCATGTATTCATTATTTAAACTAATAGTCTTTGAAGGGGCAACATCCACACATGCTGTAATGCTTATGTGTTGCGTTAGTGGTTTTAATTGTTAAACTAAGCTAACAGTAGCTTGTTTTGAACATTATTGCTGCGGTAGAGGAGCAGAAGTGAGACGCACAGATACAGGGGAGTGAGCAGAAACCTGAACTACAAAGGTACCTATGTACTTTGACATATTTGAAAACTGATAGGCCATCACATACAGGGACAGATGAACTTGATTGAAATGTTCCTGTATTTGAGTTATTACAGTTACATTGGATGTATGCACACAAGTTTACTGATATTTACAGAATGTCAAAAAACAGAGGTAGTTAATAGTATTTTTTCCATTAAATCACGAATGTGATGATATTTATCTTAAGATGACACAAGAAGTCATTCCATAAATATCATGTTGTTTTACAGAAATGTTCTTATATATTACCCTTCTATCCCGTACTAAATTAAAAAGTGATTTGTTTTTCTGGTGCCTGTTGACATGTTTCTTTTAAAACTCTTTTTCACCTCTTCACGTCTGTCTGTCTTGTCTGTCTGCCTCATTGACTGGATCTTCTTCACTCCTTCATGTCTGTTTGGAAGCTCATGTTTCTTATGTTGATAATGTCTGATAGCTTCTTCAAGTGTCTTACCTCTGTACTAATTAATGCAGCTGAATTAATGAGGCTGGGTTCAGTCACAAAAGGTCAGTAGAGCTCATCTGGGGATCAATGTGATGAGCGTTTAGCACATCCAAGGAAAGTTTCAAAACAATGAATAAGTCAAATAAATACATTTATTTTTACTATATAAGGCACCTTTTAAGAGCAGAGTTTCTTGATACAACAGAAAAACACAAACTTACTAGATGGAAAAACAGCATGTCAAATGGATGAACAGCACGAATGACAGCACACGCTAAAGTGGCTTTCAATGCCATATATCATTTGTCAAAAAAAGCTAGTTCAAGTCTCTATGAGGTTTCCAGCCGTATCTTGAGTTTGACATTGAGCATGATGGGATAAAA
Organism: Siphamia tubifer; assembly: GCA_020466265.1. Taxonomy (NCBI): domain Eukaryota; kingdom Metazoa; phylum Chordata; class Actinopteri; order Kurtiformes; family Apogonidae; genus Siphamia; species Siphamia tubifer. The sequence continues at coordinate 15,230,581 of CM035800.1, read as the reverse complement.
CCTGTCCTGCAGTTAAAACTTGGTCAGTTTTTGACAGTATTCTAGGTTGGATTCAGGTGATGTGGAAGCTCTAACTTATGCTTATGTTTAAAAAAATAAAAATAAAATGTATATATGAGGGGAAAAAGTAATAAGTGAGCCGTCCCCAAAAGATCAGGAAACCTGGTGTGATCATGTCTGTCTGGATGAAATGAGAGACGTCTCTGCTTCACTCGTACTCAGAGTTTGGATGGGAATGGTCCTCTAGACAGTTTCTGAAGCACAATGGCTCACTTTGCTTGAAATTACCTTTTTACAGCCCTGCATTTCTGGGACATCAAGTCTGTCACCTGCACAGTTCATCACTGCAGTTTTCCTGAAAGGAAACATAGAGAAATGGACTCTAACGTCAAGTCTACAGCCGTCCGTGTCATATGTCAACATGATTCTATCAGTTTACTTTTTTAGTAACTATATCAGGGACGGACAATACTGGTCCTCAAGGGCCGAGATCCTACATGTTTTAGATATTTCCTTCTTCCCTCAGACTTGATTGAACTAATGATCAGCTCATCATCCAGCTCTGCAGAAGCCTGATAATTAATATGAATGAATATCTAAAACATGCAGGACACCGGCCTTCAAGGACCAAGATTGCCCACCCCTGAACTATATGAATATCAATCAGTCAAATTGTGTTCATATAGTAATTTTATGACACTTTATATTTAGAGTTAATCTAAACCAGACTCTTAACCCTTTACTCATAGAAATACTCTTATACTCTACATGTTATGCTAACAGTGCATTTTGTAATAAATGTCCAAAATGTAATAACTTTTTCATTTCATTTTGTAATAAACTGCCCCAAAGCATTTCTATTTCCAAAATATATTCCTAATTTCAAATTGTCCATGTCTAATATTTCTAATTACCCGCCAAGCCATAAATTACTTGGAATGTTTCCCAAGCAGCTCCTTGAGTTTTAATGCCACACCACCAAACCACCCTGCTGCTGCAAAATGTCAATGTAATAACGTATTACATAATTCAGCCAAATTTATTACAAAATGAAATTAAAAAGTTATTACATTTTGGACGATTATTACAAAATGCACCATTATTACAAACTCTCTTGTGAACATGACAAGATTTTATTACTTTTGCAAAATGTTTCCAAATTTGTTCTTGCCATGTGTAAAATATTAATAATAATAATAATAATAATGGATTAAATTTCTATAGCGCTTTTCAAGGCACCCAAAGCGCTTCACATTAGTGTTCCATTATTCATTCACTCTCACATGCTCCCTCTGGTGGTGGTAAACTACATATGTAGTCACAGTTGCCCTGGGGCAGACTGATAGAAGTGTGGCTGCCATTTCGCGGCCCCTCGGACCACCACCGAACATTCATACTCATTCATACACCAGTATGAGTGACACTGGAGGCAAGGAGGGTGAAGTGTCTTGCCCAAGGACACAACAGACTAGGACAGAGCGGGAATCGCACCGCCAACCCTTTGGTTAATGGACGACCTGCTCTACCAACTGAGCCATGGCTGCCAAATGAAGGTTAATTAAGTAAAATCTGAGACCTATATATAGAAGAACATGTATTTTAGGACATTAGAATATCACAGAGAAAGTGAAACTTAAGACACTTTACTAATTTCTCTCTGTCTCACTTGCACTTCATTTTTCTTTTCCCTACCTTTGGAAACTTTGATTTTAGGGGGCGGGACTTTTGTTGCTCCTACCAAAACTGGGCCCAGATGATGCCCTGGTGTTTACTGTACTGTTAGATTCAGAAGCATCACTAAGTAGCACATAAATTACTTGATATTCTTGCAAATTAATTGCATGCTTTGTGGACAAATGTTTGAGCGTATTGGAGAGATGTCCTCTCTTTGACAAAATGGAAGCTCTGTAAGTGTTAAAAGTGTCCCTGGTGTCATGTATTGACGTGGAATATACTCATATTTTGGAACATTTCTGCCTCAATGCCATATTGGCTATGTTCGAAATAAAAACAATACAGCGTATCAGTGACATTATCATGCAACAAAGGCAGAACCAATAAACACAATTGTTAAGCAGGAAAACAAACTATTCCAAGGAATATTTCTCAAAAAGAACCAACTCAACATACACGTTATCACCATGTACACCATTTCTTATATTAATACCATTACTTCATGGTACCTAACCAAGCAGGTCCACTCACTTTTCATACAGAGGTGGACCTTGACATTACACCTGAGATTGTTGCCTCACTGTGTTAACTATAACTGTTGAAGTCACTGTCTTGTGTATGCCCAACAGTCAGAATCCTTTGTAACACCGGCGATGAAAAACGTCCTTTTAACCCGAGAGAAACCTGGAGCACACTGGGTGAAAGAGAGTGGGTTATAGAGAAAACAGAGGAAAAGGGAAGTGGGCATAGGAGGAGATAAATGAATCCACTTTAGAACAAAAATTGCATTATCTGTTGCTACTATAATAAACAATAGAATAGAATAGACGTTTATTTGCAATTTGTGCAGGACACATAAGAACTTTTGTGCAGTTGCTCCCAGAATCAAATCACATAAAACAAGAACACAAGACAAATGTAGAATATAATAAAAACGGATAAAAAAAAAAAAAAAAACTTCTGCTGTACACACATCCATAAAATAGCTTTATAAAAGTGCATAAAAACATATATAAGAACCCCACAAGGACCAGTGATACCAAATATTATTGTATTTATTGCCTCCTGGGGACAATAAATACAATAATAAATAATAGCACATACATACAACCAAATAAACTAAAATCCACTGCAAGGAGGAAGAGGTAAACATTTCCACATCAGTGCATATACAACCACAACATATTATTAAATACTGGCCAATAGTGGAACTGTGGCAGGGAAGAAGCTGTCAAAAAACCTTGTGTATGTAGTAATAGCCAGAACAAATGAATACAACTGTTGATACTACAACTCCAAATACAAGTACTAACACTGGATATCCTTCTACTGCACTATATTTGATCTGCAGACACATGGAGAACATCTCACATCCAGTTTCTCCTAACATCTGTCTTCCTTCCTCCATTACAGGGGCTTGATATCCTTGAATTCTAGTGATACCTATTACCTGGAGCCTATCAGAGGCCAGGCCCCTCTGCACCACTCGCTGCTGACCGCCGAGGAGCTGACGATTCAAGGCGGCATCTGCGGACACGGTCATCACACCATCCAGTCCAACCATATCTCTGACCTGCTCAGCCCGTTACACTCAAGGGTGAGTCTCGCACACACCTCTACCACTTTGAGACCACACAACTGAAATAGGAATCATTATTTATTCATGGTCTATTGGACGGGGACAGTTTACATACATGGGCATCTGTCCAGTGCAAATACTGTGATCCTTGGAGGGCTTTTATGAGATGAATATGTTCAAATGTTGAGGTAAGAAGGCAGTAAACAGAGGAAAAAGTTAAATAAATCTGAATACAGCAGGATAAAGAAGATGTTCTTTTAAAGAGATTATGAGTGAATGAATAAATACATTTATCATTATGATATGTACAACAATTATAACAAACATGGAGCCAAAACAGACATAGATTAGAAGCAAAAGCTTATTTTCATGCCTGATACACTGGTTGCATTCAATTAAATCAAGCATTTATTATTACATCAAGAAGAAGAAAAATATACTTACCATCTCAACTTAATATTTTTGAATGATTCATTTTATACTGAAGGTTTTTTGTTTTGTTTTTTTTTTGTTAACTTTGTCGAAGAAGTGAACAATTATTTGTCAAAGTCAACTGAAATGTAGGTCCTCACTTAAGCACATTCATAAGTATAAATTTGAATATTTTACTTTAATTATAATTACTCTGTCTTAATTTTAAATGTTTAATTTAAATGTATAAATGCTGTAAAATATATGTTGTATTATACTGTAGATGTTTCTTTGTCTCCATATTTTTCCATTTTATACAGTTTTTGAAAATCGTGTAGGTTTGTGCTACATTTTCTCTCACTGTCCAACTTATTCCACAATTTCTTCCCACTTTAGAATCAAATAGAACTTTAGTATTGATCCCAAATTCAGGAAAGTGCTTTGTGCTAACAGCAGCATTGAACATATAATAAAACAATGTGGTGAAAAGTTATATTAAAGTGTCAATACATAATAACTGAGTAGTGCAAAGTAAAGTAGTAAAAATGTAATTACAGTATTATTATTTACAGAAAGTGCATAGTGAAAAACAGAAATGAGATGAGATCATGATTTATTGAAGAGTGTGATGTGTCAGTGTGTACATAGCACTTTGTCAAGTGACACGTACACACGGGCTTTTCAAAACCTTCTCCTCTTAATTAATATGTTCAGTTATAATCATAAAATAGACATGAATACAGGTTGAATTAATCATGTACATCTCAAAAAGTAGATCTAATTTGTTGATATCTATAATAATAATAATAATAATATAGAGAAGCTGTGGACATGTCTTTTTAAATACAAAAGTGCTCATTTTTGTCAGTGGATTGCAGAAATAATTTTAGGTTTACAAATCTTAGGAGTAGTGACGTTTGGTATTTAGTGACATTTAACAGTGAAGAGGCAGGTTTAACTGAATACCCTCTCGACTGCAAAAAAAAAAAAAAAAAAAGAAGATCCCCATTAGTCTGTGGTTTTGTTAGTTCTAGGCTTTTTGCTAAAGGGGATATTATATCTGGTCCACAGTCACACATGGTTGAATAGAAATGACCCTGAACACTAAATGCCACCACTTGTAAAAACCAAAAAGAAAAAGAAAGATCCCTTCAAAGTTATGCTAAAAACATGGTGGCATTCATGGGGTTATACTTGTATTTCCATTTCTGTAAACTGTAACCTCTACTCCAAAGAACATTGAGAAAAATAGTCAATTAAAATACAATTTAATGATTTTCAAATCTAATAAACCCATGCTTTATTCACAATGGAACATAGAAAACAGCAAATGTTTCAACCAAGAAAAGGTACCATTTCAAGACATTTGATGTGAAAATAATGATGTGACAATAATAGTAACATAATGTGACCATAATAATAACAACAGACTTCAAGTAAAATAAAGCTGATAAACTCTTTGCTTATTTCCTAAAAGAATAATTGGTATTTAGATGTAAACGGAGGAGGTTACAGCAGCTTGTAACTGTATCCAATGTGCTCAATCCCCTGTGAAATAAATACAATATATAAAGGTCACATATAACCGTATTAGGGCTTGTATTTATCGAAGAATGAACCCGATTTTTTTTTTGTTGAGGATTTAGAGGTTTATTAGTGTGGTGGCGTTTTGGGGGATACACAGACAAATATTCACCAATCAATAGTAATTTTCTTTCTCTGCATCCAAACATAAACATGTCTATTTCTCAATATTTTATTTCTCACATCTGAAAAAGATCACTATTGCTGCAGCAATATGGGATTAATGCAAAAGAATTTCAAGCTCCAGGTGATATCTATGTTTCAACTATTGTCGATTTGTGAGGTCAACATGTCTTCTGCTCTAAGCGTGGGAGGATTGGACTCACTGTCTTCAGGGATGTCAGTTTGTAAAACCTGTAATGAAACCTGCCTCACTTTGCCTTGAGGGGGTTGTTAACCCACTGCAGACTTTTATTAGTCTGGTCTGCATTACTGTAAAACTCTGCTCCTACATTTTCTCCATGTATTTTAAAGGGTATATGATGTTGTTAAATGCAATTTTTAGTTTAACATGAACTGGAAATTTATTGTCTTTGCCAACTTTCTAACGCTGTTGGGTCTAATTAAGTCTTTAGTAAACAACAGGGTTCATATGTTCCTGTTTAGATCACATACTGTGTGTTTGCAGATCCTCTAAACATCATATTTTCCAAACATATAGGTAAAAAAAATACAACATTTTTACCTTACAAACAAATAAGACTGGATCAAAGAGGAACCAAAATTGAATGAGCCACTCTGCAGCTGAAAAGCAACATTTTTGGACATTTGTAACAACCCTCGCAGATTAAAACAAATGAAAATCTATGCATCACATCAAAAATAAAAGCTCCAGTATAAAGCTGCAGCAGAATGAACCCATCAGAGGACCAATTTACAGACGCACTCTGCTCTTTTCTTCCAAAACATAAACATTTTAGGTGCATTTGCTTCCACTTGGACACTTTTTTTGGAAGCTTTTATTTCTTCTGTTAGTAGTTTTTTTTGCCTTTCCATGACTGCATAAGTCTACATTTGTGACATAGATAGATGTGTATCACTTTAGTTATATGTTCATGCGCTGCACATAAAGTAATTACTGCAGCTCCCTGAAAGTTTAGCCACTAATTTGTACTTTTTCACATTCACGACATCACTGTTTAATTAAACTGCAGTTTGTTTGGAGAAGTGCGAGTCAAACTTTCATATGGATAAAAGACTAGTCCACCTAAAAATATAGGCATGAGTCAAGGTTATTATTATTATCATTAACGAAGATGAATGAAATGATAAAAAAAATACAATAAAACAATTGAACTGAAATAAATATAAAGTTTAATCATACAAAAAAAATAACTAACTGAAACATATACAAATGATGCATAAAATTCCCTTCGTTTTCGTCTTTGTCAGATAACTATGAGATTGATTTATTTCGCTCGAGCAATTTTTGCTGGCAGCACCATATGGCACTTCACGGTCCATCACTTCTTATCACTTGTAGTTTGGAGGCGGCTTCTCTTCCATGCTCTTCCTGGAAACATGGAGACTAAAGCTGGGAGAAAGCATCGGAGTCCTGTATGAGATTTATTTTAGTGACACGTGTCAGTTTATTTATTTATTTTTTTTTTTCCTTTTTGTAAAATTATTTAACCCACCTCATAAGTAAAGTAGTATATTTTTTATTTAACCAACTCGCAGGTTCCCTGTGGATTAACCCGACGATCCATGCATCCCTAATACTAACCTATCATGCAATTGGAATGACAGGAATCAATTGCACAGTGCAAGAGGGAGAAAGATATTTATTAACAGGAAGAAAGAAATGGAAACAGACAGAAAAACCTGGTGCAATAGTCAGTCTGTTGGGAAAGGATGGTAGAAGAAGGCTGGTTATTGTAGGTGATGAGGCACAATGATTCAGTTCTGCACAGCTGCGGGAAAAGTACCTTCTATGGACTCCTGATGAAAAAGGCAGCGCAGCAGGTGGATGTGATGGGAGTCTGATTGTGAGGGAGGGGAGGGGTCTATGGCCTCGCATGATGACCATCACATGTCCATCAAATAATATGAAACATAACAAGCTATGTAATGCTAAAAATGCTAAACATGATACTGCTCATTCCCACAAATAAAGTGTTCCAGGTAACCCACTGGTCCACTCATCATTAATGTTATTCCCGTATGGAGTTTGAGGAATATAATATTTTTGGTCCAGCTCAGAAATCCTTCATGTTAAAGTGATAACTCATAGGATTATAAATTCCATGTTTTCCCTATCAATGAATATCATGACATCTGTCTGTTTAATGATTGGGGGCATTCAGGGATATATTCTGTGTTGGGAAAATTACAATAAGACCAAAGATATATCTATTAATATAATGTAATGTTCCATATAAATGTAAGATTCCTTTTTTGTTTTGACTTTTGAGACAAAGTTGTAACAGAAGGTTAGACCTGAGTAAATTGCATATAGAGATGGAATACACGGGGGATGGAAATCTCCAAAGAAGAAGGGACCAGAGGAACAGAAAAACTTGGGCGACACCCCTTTAGGACAAAGGAGGGGAAGGGTCGACAGAGGAGCAACTTGGCAACATTCAGTGTCATGTGCACTCAGACGAGAGAAATTAAATTAACTTTAAAGTAATCTTATGCTGAAATAAGCTGTAACACTGTAATACTAATTGTAAACTATATTTGTGATATTAAAGTAATGAAAAGACAATGAGAAGACTCAAAGACCAACTGCTCGTATGCCATAAATATATAGATTTCAATTATGATTTATACATTTACTCCTAAAACAATTCCTAGCCATCCCTTCTGACGACGTAAACCTACTTTATTTGAATAAGAGGGCAAGGAAGATAAAATATATGAAAATTAAACACACACACATTTTATCTAATCTATCATTGTGAAAACACATTTTTGGTGGCTGTGACCTTTGACTTACATTTACAAAAATTAATGGGATCTATTCCTGACCACCTTTTCTGAAAATTTCATGTAAATTGCTGTTGTAGTTTTTGTGTAAAGCTGCTTACAATCGAACAAACAGACAGACAACCCCAATCAAAAGCAATACCCCTCTCCCCTTCTAGGTGTGGGTAAATTAACACAAAACATCAAAAAGTTAATGGTTATATTTTGTCGTTGATGACACGTGGGTCACCAAAAATGAACAGTTTAGTTTTTTGCAGAATGGAGACTAAACTGCGACCTCTTCACAGGGTGTCGAACAAAACCCTGCAAAGAGAACATATTATCTGCACGTACATTGCAAAGCATAAATGCGCACATGGCAACGAAGCGCGGCACATATGTGCTGTAGAGTCAACCCGAAGCAGCTGCTGGAGAGAAAAAAAGAGATGAGACGTTTCTGCAATGATTGACAGCACGCAGCGTCTGACCAATCAGGGGTCAGATGCTCTGACAGGTTGTTGATGCTGGAGGAGAAATGTTTCTAAATGACACAATGAACCTATAGCAAAATAAAAACAAAAGCAGACTCATGCTTCACTTGGAGGCGAGTATGTTGTTGAAGTAAAAATTCAAACTTTGTGGCCTGTGGGGGGTTTGGTCACTGGTCCTCATACTTGTTTCTATTAAAATTGCCCAATTAGTTAACAAAATAATTGCCTCATTATTTTTTATTTTTTTAATCATTTA